>OX276336.1:107286942-108527542 GCA_946251815.1 Dasysyrphus albostriatus | reverse complement strand
TTTATTCACTAGTTTATTAATAAAAATTGATACATTTTTTTAAAAACATTGAATCAACAGTTTTTTTAAATGAAAAAAACTACCAGTAATTTTACCAATAATTGTTGAAAATATTTTTTGGACCTCAAATTTCTTGAGAACAGACAACGATGTTGGTTCCCCGGTAAACTTATCCTTCATATTAGTTTACAATTGATATTTTTATAGAGTTTGTAAAAAAAAATCAATAAATAGTTTTTTTCTTTAAACGAAAAAAACTACAGGCAACTCTACCAAGATTTGCAGTCTGACGTGTAGTTTTTTAAACCCAAAAAAAAAAACAACAATAAACTGTACCAAAATCGTTGAAATTTTTGTCTCCCAAATATTTTGTGATCACAAAAAATAGTATTGGCTTCGGATTAATAAAATTGTTCATAACTGATTTTTTAGGTTTTGTGAAGTAGTTCAACCAGCATTGTTTGTTTCAAGTGAAAAAACTACAAGAAACTTTACCAACAATTTTTAAACTAATTTTTTCTTCTCAGATATCTTGACAACAACCAATGATATTGGCTTTTGGTTAGTTTTATTCTCCTCACTAATCTTCACTTGATTGCACATTGAATACAAAAAACTTTTTCGAAAAATCTTCAATTGGCGATTAAAAAAAAAAAAAAATAACATTTTTATAATATAAATTCTATATACTACTGAAATAAATCAGCCAAGTAGAAGACTTAGCATTCTGCATTAGACTTGTTGAATTATTGATTCAAAATAGCTTTTAGTGGCCTTTAGTCCTAGAAATTGGCGTTTTGTCCGACTTACTCACTTGGAATCATCAGTGATGTAGTAAGGGCCTTGTCATATAGGCATTTTGTATTAAATTCAGCAACTTACATGAATTCTTTTACAAAAACCCACTTTAAACTATATCCAATAAGATTAGAATTCCGAATTATTAAGCTGGAAATTTTTTTTGCCCGGGGCCTGGCATAGTTTTTATAAGAAAAACAAGAGTAACATTTATCTACCCAATCATAAGCACTAACTTTAACAATGCAAGCAACTAATTCTTTTTTTTTTCTTCCCAAAATCTATGTTCTGGAAGGCGACCTGTTGTTATTTCATTTTAGCCTTATTTAATGTTAGAAAATAGAAACTCAATGCAAGCAAATTACTAGTAAAATATAAAGAATAATGACTTTATATTTAGATTTATCTGATTCAAACATATTCATAAACCATTTTTGTATTCTATTTTCACTAATAAATTAACTGATCTCTTTCCATCAATAAAGGTCAAAATTACAAGCGTCTCGGATTTTAAATGTATTAAATTACGATTATCCTACTGAGCAAATATACGAAAACTCAGCAAATAATCATCGCTTCAGTATAAATATCCGTAAAATATAATTTTTCATTTCGTTACCAATCAAATAGGCGAATTTATTGCATTTGGTAATGAATATCGGAAGCTAAAACGCCAGGAGATCCATTTCCATATATAATTCAATCCAAAATTTGTGGATTTACTAATTGAAAAAGTTTTCGGGTATGAAGTAATAAAATGTTCGATACCACTTTCAAATCTATACACAGGCGAGGATCTTACTCTCACCTTTAACTGGGCCACGATAGCTACTCATCAAGACCGCCATTCCCCCACCAAAAAAAAAAAAAACGAATACCCCTAACGAATGATTTAATAATGACACACAGTCACCGCAGGGGGCGCGCGCCGTATATATTCTCGAAGTGATTTCGAATCGGATAACCGGATTTAATTTATTCGAAATACGAAATAAAATTTTCAGAATTTACAATTTGTATCTGGATCTTATGGATATCGTAATCGGTTGAATAATGCTTCTTCTCCAGGAGAACTGTTTGTTTATGTGGTAAACAGATATGAATGTGAGAAAGCTGTGAATAGATATGCCACCTTGTTTTGGTAATTGGATTAGTTGAACGGTCGGTCGGTGTGAAGATATAGTTCACCTCTAGACTCGATATATCGTCCAATTGTGAATGTAAATTAAGTTTTCAATGCGGGTATTGATGTATTTATTAATGAAAATTTGTACGGATTTACCTATATACATTTTTGGGAAAACATTATTTTTCCTTCAAATTTTTTTTATATAAGTAAATATTTCAACAATTAATCAAGAAGAATTATTGAAAATGATAATGAATGAAAGAAATATGTATTGAGGAAGATTTAAGGTAAGTAAAGACCACGGGAACAAACTTGGCCAATTTTGGAAGGCTATCTCCTCTAATATAAGCATCTCTGGTTGGGGAATGAAAAAAATAAATATGGACAAAAAAATATGGACTGATAAGAGAATCTAAAATACAGCAATCCTCCATCTGTTGAGTGATTATTTAAGCTGTAGTCTTCAGAATGAAGAATCTTAAGGCTTTTGAGAAAAATTTTAGTAAATTAAGAAATGTATAACGAAACTGTTATTTGTTTCTACATTTTCTAAAACCATGTCCCTGAAAATGGAATTCATAATAATTTTTAATTAATTTCAAATAATGCAATTTGTTCTTCATATACATTAATCACAAAATGACTTTAACTAAATAAATAAAGTATTTGGTTTTTTCGCACACAAGCGATGGACGAACTAATATCTTCACTTTAACACTCTAACGAAAAACACACATTAAAAGTCAGAATAAGACCACTGAATAAAACAATGAACATGAAAATTAATAAAAAAAAAAACATGAGAAAAGTAAAAATACGATCAGGAAAAGCGAATTGTGTTTTCGAACATATCACACCCGCATTTAGTGTTTTCTCAAACAACAGTCTGATGTTTTTCTTATAAATATTTAAATATTTACATTAAGTAAACAAAAAAATGATGATGCTCTTCTTGAAAATATTTGCAGCAAAAATAAACATTAACAAAAAAAAAAAAGAAAAGGAAATTCCTTCAAGTCGTCGACAATGGCAAAGAAGCACTACTATTATGAAGAACATAGTATAAATAGGGTGACCATTTGCCATTTGTATTATTATTTGGAATACATTTTTTTATCTTTTTTTTTCTACCAATTTTTTATAGTTGTGTAATTTTAAAATAATAAATTTTTATATATGAAACTTAAACTTAGTTTTTAAATTTTTAATTAATTTTTTTTAAGTTAAATCATCCAAATGACATTAAATCAGAAAACTAACCTAAAAGCAATTTCTGTAACTTTGGCAGAAACTTCTGGGTTATTGAATAATCTTCCACTGTTATTTCCGTTTATTAATCGCATAATGTGGCCAAGCTTGTTTTTAAATTCTCATTGTATTTGATTTTTTTTAATTCAAAAAACTACCTTTTTCAGTGCCAATTTTACTTGTGATATATGTTAATTACCTATTTGCCAAACTAAGATTCGTAAGAAATATCGAACTGGCATTGCGATGATTATGTTTTCTAAGCCAAAAATAACAGTAGGTACCGACAATACAATTTTTTGCTTGCAACTTAACAAAATTTTATTTTTCTCAAAAAAATAGTCCATGAGTTTTATTAAAGAAATTCACTAAATTACTTCTAGTATAGGTTGCCTTTGAACGGAAAACAATTTTTCAAAAAATGGTATTGGTATTGGTACCTCAAAATAAACAATTTATAGTTAAAAAACTTAAATTTTTCTTGAAAATCGTCTGTTTTCATAAACAGAAGCTGCTACAAAATGTAAATACTATTGTGTACCAAAGCTTCCAAGAAAATTCTTTTTTTTTTAATGCCCGCATTTTGAAAACTACTTCGATTATTTTGAAAGTAACTGTACGGTTTTTTAAACACTTTCTAGAATAATAAGAAATTCACATTTTTTTCTATAAAAAATATAAAGTTTTTTTATAATACAAAAAAGAAATTGTTAACCCGATTTTGAGATATTAATTTTTGAAAAAAATTTTAAACGTTTTTTTTTAAAATTTAGATATACAATATTTTGTAATCTTATTTAAAATATTAAATAATATAAAAATTAATCTTAATCCCTTAATGGGAAGTACTATTAAAATAAATAGTTGCTTTTTGTAATTTCTTACAATTTTTGCTAGTATATCGCACTAATTTAAGCATAAAGCAAAAGTTTCATAAAAATTGTAGAAGCAGTTTAATAAACAATATTTTCCTTGATGGTTTTTATTATTTGTATGGAAGTTACCGTTATTTTTTCACAAAAGTAAAATTTTTTCTTAAAATACTTTACAAAGTATACAAAAAAAATCCTCAAATACTGAGTCTTATAAAAATCGACTATTTAGTTTCCATAATATTTGAGTTTAGGAACAAAAATTTTGAACATTTTTTAAAAATTAAAAAAATATTTTTTTGAAAATTTTGATAAGAAAAATTATTTACGAAATTATTATTATTTACAGAAGCTTCTCTGTATAAAAAATTATTGAAATTAATATAACTGTTTTGAAAAAAATCAAAAACGAAAAAATGGTTCCTTGGCAGTTTCCATCAGGGCCGGCCCAAGTTGAATTAGCGCCCTACGGCAGCTTCATCAATAGCGCTCCGCATTTACGGTTATTGGTGGTAAAAGTAATTTCCTCATTACGCAAGGTGTAGACTTTGCCATGCGTTTTTCAACTAAAATAAATAAATTTTGTATTACAAACTAGGAAATCTTATATAAGAATGTATACTACAAAAATAATAACTAAAGAATTAAAAAATAATTGCAAAATTATTAACTAAAGTCTAAAACTAAAATTAAAAAGTAGGTTGGTACTAATTATGAGGTAGTGGTTTTTTTAATGCTTGCTCAAGGTTCCATTTGGGTTCAGCACCCTGCGCATTTGGAACGTTTGCACGTATAGCTTGACCGGCCCTGGGTACCATTAATAACCATTTTTTGAAAAATTGTATCCCAATTAAAGCTAGCTTTTATCAAAGAAAATTTATAGAAGATTTTGTAAAATTGTTTAAAACAATATATGGCAGGTACCGTTATTTTTAGTTTGGAAAAAAATGTGGGCAGAGTCACCAAAAACCACTATGTGCAAAGTTATAAGAAAATCGATCTAGCCGTTTAGGCTGCAGCCGAACAGATAGACAGACAGAATTTTGCCACCCACTTTTTTGGTGTTCTCTAACATTGTAATGTCATGTTTAATTGTTATCTCGAAATTAATTAATTATTTTAAACGAATCCAAAACTTGCCCTATAGTAGTTTGTACCTATATCGCAAGTAAAAATAAAGATTAACAGAGTAAAAACATTGCAATAACTTAATTCAAAAACCGCTAATGGCGTATGAATTTTGTACATATGAAAGTGAAAAACTATTCCCTCTTAAAATAGCCGATGTTTTTTTATTGAGTTAATTCTTGAAATCTTATTTGTACACTAAAATGAAATACTAAATCAGATTCCCTATAACTTGAAAAGGACGCATAAGAATACTTAATATCTGTATAGCTTTTGAGACCGTATTAAAAAACAAAACATTTCCAAAAAAACTGCTAACAATGTCCATACATATAAATAAGAAAATAATTTTTGTTTGTTTATTTTCGTTTATGAGAATGAATTATTTGAGAAAAAAAAAAAACAGAATAAACAGCATTTTATTGTTTACAATTTTAAATTACAGAATTTAGAAAGGAAAAATTTAAAAACAAAGAAATTTAGTAGAAGTAACTCAAAGAATCAGGCATATTTTAGTTTAAAAGAACAAATTATGGAAAGCTGAATTTCGAAACCAGAATTTTGATCCACCCCTGATCTTAAATTTGGCATGGTGGTGCCACGTTTGCTTAAAAAAATATTTAGGTTTTGAGAAAATTGTACATATCTCTTACATTTTTCGACGTTCGAAGACAGTTTTTAGAGATGAGAGGTGAGGCAGAAATTTTCCAAAAATTCAAAAACTTCAGCAACAATTGGTCATTCCATTTTTTCTAAAAGATGAAGTGTGGTTAAAGTGAGAGACGTCAATGTCGCTTAACATGAAGCTGATATGAAAACCGTCCTTAGTACATACAAAAAGTCGATATAAATCAATATTTTAACCTTTCGACATTTTAACAATTCAATATTTTGTCTGTCGCTCATTTTACGAAACTTAAAATACAACGCTCTGCTTGAAATTTTTGCACTTTCATGGCAAGGTGCCTGGGCGTGGGCAGGCGCGGATACAGGGGGAGGGCAATGAGTGCAATTGCCCCCCCCCCTTTAGCAGGAGCGAACCAAGCAAAAATTTATTAAAATGTCATCAAAAAATGCTTTTTCGTTCTACGTTTATAAAATTTTTTCTTAGCAGTGAAAAGAAGACTATACGTTTTTATTTAAATTAATTATTTAATTTAAAGATATTAAAACCAACGATTTATCTCGCCTCTCCCAGATGTGAAGTGGAGAAAAATTCCGATATACAAAAATAACATTCAAATCGAGCGATTATAAGGCTTATAATGTCGGTTTTAAAACGTCCAATCTTCAAATTTAAGGTCCTTAATTAAAAAATAAATGTCAAGCTACATTCCGATGTAATATATTTTTGAGAATAGTCAAATTATTTCATACTAGAGAGCAGATTGAATCTAACATCGATCTGATTTCATTTTTCAAAATGCAAATGTGAATGAAAAATGATACAGTTTCTGAAAACAATGCTCCAAAAATTGAATGCCCCAACCCTTCTCTACAAACATGTAAGAGTTTTTTTCTATAATTAAATGTAAAGCGGAAGGCAGCAGTGGCACTTATCTAAATTTAAAAAAGAGGGACAATTTAATTAGTTTTAAAATTCTAACTCTTCTTCAAATTCTCAGATAAACAAGATTAAGATATTTAAATAAATTAAAAAATGACAAATTACTTTTCTGTATAAAAATTATTGAGAAATAGGTACCACAAAGTTCATTCTAAAAAGATGCATCCATTTGAAAGTACTTTCACTAGAAAACTCTCGAGAATAACTTTCGGATGTCTTCCCCTCTGGTGAGCTAATTTCATGAATGTGTCCACTTGCGAGTTTAACATTACTCAAGTAATGTTAAATGCCTGCGAGTTATTTTTATAAAAAAATCCGATTTTAAAGAAAATTTTGTGTGTTTACTATTGGATAGTTAACTATTTTGGGATTTACTAAATCGAGCGTCTGTATTCGTGAAGATTTTTTTCACTTTCTCAGATGAGTTTTAGGAGCTTCCGTACTATTCATCCATAAATCAAACAAAATTTATTTCATCAAATATTTTAAAAACTACAGGTTTTTGCCCATTTACTTGGTTTCATGTTCATTTTTGTGTAGCCTCTGTTTGATTCTTAACGACACGGTGCAAGTCAATTTTGCTTGCAAGCACATTTGACGTTAACGCACTAATTCTCTGGCTAATGAATACTTATTTGTTCCGTCAACTCGATTTTCTTACGGTGCGGTGAAATTGCACTGTAGATGATATTTTCAAAAATGTGACTCTAGCAAACTACATTACCGAACACAGAGCTTTGCAGTAAAAATTCAAAGTAAGTGAGATAATTGCGTTCTTAAAATTTTGAGTAATATGAAAGGTACTCCAATTGTCTGTAGATCTTATCAAGATTATGGAAACTCTTGAAACAATTCCGCATGACCAAAAATACACTAAAATTGCCATGAACGAAATCCTGGATCCGCGCCTGTGCCTGGGGCAGTTGTCCTTCTGTCCCAACTCTAGATACGGCCCTGCTTCCCATTGGTGCCCTCGGAAGCTAGAGGCTCAATGTTATTCTATTATCTAATACAAAACCACCAATTCAAGATCTTCGAAAACGTTTTCAGGTGATCAAGTGAAGACCAAAGACAGGGACCAAAATATTGCTTAATTAGTAAGGAAAATAGAGATATCTGGGAGGAATTATTTTGTTAAACAATTTTTGGTAGTCTCTTGTAGTTTTTTCGCTTTGAAACACTACTGTTTGTTGAGTAATTTTACAAAACCTATGGCAAATATCAATTATGAAATAGTGCATTGAATTTATTTAACCCGAATCGAATACCATTGTGTCTTCTCACGTAAATTAATACAAAACAAATTTTAACAATTTTTGGAAAAGTTTCTTACAGTTTTCTCACTTTAAGAAAACTTTCAGCATTTTTTTTTAATTAAAAAAGTGTACGTTTGTATATTTTTGACTTCTTACCAATTTCTTACTACGTCAATATGCGTAGAATTAAATTAACTTGAAGTGCTAACAAGTTTTTCTCTTATTTCAATATAAAATACAGCTCATTGAATTTTTTTAAAAGTCCTTTTTGCACGTATTGAAACTCCTATTGAAAACTATCCAAAGTCGATATCCTCACTCGTTTTTAAGATACGGTCAAACGAAAAGAAGGTATGAACGTATACGTACAGACATCTCTCTAAAAATGATGTATTCCAATTCTATGGAGCTCGAAACGTCGTGTAGATATGTCAAAATTCTCGTTTTAAAAAATCGGAATATTTACAATAATTTTCAAATGGGAAATTAAAAATAAATCAATTCTCTTACCCAATGGAACGCTGAAATAGTCAAAATCGTCTTTTTTGTAAAATAAGTTTACTGATTTCACGGGGGGGGGGGGCGGTGTTCATAACCCCGTGACCCCTGTCCTGTACACGCAGTTGAACAAAACAGAAAACATCGCACGACAAAGTTGAAACTGTCACCGCTAATTGGAGCCTTATTAACGGAAAATGTCAAATTTATGTCATTCCGATCCATGAATGTTACTATTTATAGTTTGACATCTGTTACCCAGTTCAGAATATTTAAACAAAAACCATCCTTTTTCTTGTATTTAATTAAGTTTCTTTTTTCTTTGAGTATGGTCACTCTATTATTACCTACATATGGGTAACTTTTCACAAATTCACAATGCATTCGGATAAATTTGAAACGACTGAAATTAAATGGGCCATTAAGATGACTCTATGTAAACTGGCCAAGCTGATCAAGCTAATATATGAAGCTGTTTTATACCTTAATACATACATATGTATGTATATGTATGAGTTATTATAAGTATACCTCAGTGGGACAGTGAAAAAATATTCCTTAAAACTAAAAATACAACAAAAGGTAATAGAGGTGCTTTAGAAATTGGAAAGCAAAAATTATTCTTAAGCGAAAAGTGATCAAAATCAGCTGGCTAGATACATATGGGTTAACCTGGTGCGCAATTTTGTGAACAGAATTTTTGCTGTGCCTACTAATAATAAATATTTATATAATTAAAATATTTAAGATAATAATGTGTCAACCTCAATATTATGAAGACTATCATAAAATGATGGGCTTTTAACAACCTTTGTTATGTTAGTTGTCATGTTTCTGCTTTATGAAGAGTCAGAGATGATATTGGGTATTTTCGAAAAGATATTTTGTGCTGAAAAGACCAACAAAATCCACAGTCAAATTTTACAATTATGGTCAGCAGAAAGTACGAAGTCAGGTCAGGATTCTTTTTAGTAAACTATGAAGACGATTCCATTCGAATCCCAAATTATATGAAAGTAATTCTCTATTTATCATTCCTTGCAAATCAAACTCTTCCTGATTTTAACTCTATGAGTAATAAGTCTCCCTGCGTGACCACTTTTTGTATAATAAATTAACAGCACGTGTAAAAGTCTTGTGAACTGCATTCGCTGCAGGAGAATTCCGTTTGAATTATTAAGGTCCCTCCTTTTGGAAATTAGAAGCTGCATTTCAGCATTGTTCTCACCTGAATATGTTAGCGCCTAGACAACCCCAGCAGGGCATCTGCTGCATAATGCATATTTTAAGAGCACCAAAATGAGCAGTCGTGGTGTAAACACAACGCCCAGAAGCGTTTACTAGCGCCTCGGAATTTCATGGCGTTAGCATCCCGTGCCGAGAGCATTCCCTTGGAATGGGAGTAAAAGGCGCTGCCAGGGTTCACCCCTTCATGAGATGCGTGGTGACTTATTATTGTTTTTTTTTTTTTTTGTCGGGAAGAAACTCAATCTTGAATCTCACTTGGTTATTTGGCATTTTGTGTTTACACAAAGACGACGAAGAGATGCTGATGATGATTATGATGATGACGGAGTCAATTGCCTGAACTACAACAACTGCTGTGGTGCAGCTCGCCCTGATTGCTTCCTATACAGCTTCTGCTTCTTGTGGTCTTGCTAGTGGTGGTTCTGATGCTCCTTAATGTCGATGAAGATCTTTTAGTATGGTACGCGCGTCATGTGGTTACGCTTTGGTGGTTAATCTCTTTCATATGGTTTGGATTTCCTGGTTCGTCTGAGATTTTCCAATCGAACGTTGGACTTAGCCAAAACATATTTCTTCTGCGGCACACATATAGTACTGTTGAGGAATTTTGGGCTGCTACTGACAGGTAGCGGAACTGAATCGCACAACAGAGACTGATGACCAAACGACGATGGATAGAGATAAACGGACGCGCCCAGGTCAGTAATAAAATAATAAATGGTGCGGTTTGTAGGAGTTTCCCTCGGGATGTGCGTGGAAAATTGATTGGGAATTCTTTTTTCTTTGCATCCAGGCATTCTTTAAAGTGGCGTAGGTGTTGAAGGGGGATTAATTTGCATTCGTATGTTTTGGATAATTGTACACACCTTTGGAAATGACCATCGAAATGAACTGTGTTGAGTGGACAAAAAGAAAATTCATGGTAGAATTTTATTGAATGTAAACATGAAGAAGTCATGTCGTGCTGGGACGGGGGTGTGTTGCGAAATAATTAGGTAATTGTCTCCTTTTTTGTTATATGCGGAACAAAAGTTTCAAAAATAGGCAAAGGTATGGCTGTTGTGGTTGAAATGAAATGAGTTTGTTATATGAAAAATATGCCTACAACAAAGTAACAATATTTTTACTTTCTCAAATGGGAAAGTATGGTTTCGTTTAAAAAAAATTGTCGAGGCTTAAATCAAATTTACTTTCGAAAATAACGATAGAGAAGTCTCAACCAGTGTATTTTTTCATACCTTCCGTTGTTATGTATGCATCTCTGTGTATGCATGTCCTTATGTAGATCGAGCAAGATTCTAAAGAGTCGAAAAATTTTCTTCAATCTTAGTACAAATAATTATCATGCGATTCTTAAAACAATTGAATTTTGGTTTAAATTCATCTAAGAACGGGTAGCTGCTGTACATAATTTATTTTTTTAATTTTCTTAAAAACAGGTCTAATGGTTTTGATTAAACTTCATATACGTAAATGAATGTAGTAAAACTGAAAATTTGGTTTTCAAACATAATATTTGTATCCTAAATATTTCAACAAATAAATTTTCTTTTAAAAAAATATCGGTGATGATGACAAAGTTCAAACTTTTTTGCTATCAATGTAAATGTATTAAATTCTAACACTTAGTATTACTATTACTAAAATTAGTTTTGATTTCAGTGCTAAAGCCACGTCACACAGTGGGGTGAGAAGCAATTCTAGCGCGCCAAAAGTATTTTTGGGGTAATTATATGGGATTAAGACCTAATTTTGATAAGCTTTTATTGTTTTGTGGTCGTTGCAGCCATTTTCAATATTTTTTCCAGGTGTAGCTAAAATTAGGGGTAAGAAGGTAAGAAAAGGAAAATGTTACCAAGTTTCCATAAAAGGGTGTCCCCTAAATTATTCGGGATTATTTGTGAAAAGTTTCTTGGGTATATTCTGGAAAAAAATAGCATGAGACGGGGGTCTGTTTTCCCCGGTTTTGGTAAGAGGGCCAATTTTTTTCTAAAAAAAATTAATTAACATAGAATAAAAATATTAAAAAAAAACAACAACAAAGATTTAAATTATGTGAAACATGTTTTTAAAGTAAAAGTTGTTTTGTAAGTCAAACAAATTAAAGGAACAAGTTTTTTTTCAATTTTTTAGTGCTTTTTGAGGAGCTGAATCTTTGTGATGATGAGTGGTCGTATTGAACAATAAAATATTATTCATGCTTGATTTTTTGTTTCGATATTTGTTTGTAAATATTTTTTGCAGTACGGTTATTGCGTCATTGCAAGAAATGACACAACACTAAATTATTATTATATTATTACTATACATTTATACATTTGTAAATTAGGGCAAGGATTATATTCGTAAAAAAAATCGAGTCAACAAACACAGCACCACCATGATAGAGAACAAAAAAAAAGGATGACTGTCGGTCTGAATATTTGCACCTTCAGCGACAGCCTAAGCCACTAAGGCGATTTTCTTCAAAAAAATACTCGCTACAACGAATTATAATGAACTACATTCCCAACCTTGAGTCACCCGGGAGGGCAGTTTTGGGGCTAACGTTATCTCTCATTAAAAGTTAAATAAAATTGTAAGTTGGTGGTAGTTGGTATCGATTTTTATAGGAGTGTTAGTATACCTAATGGACTAGCTAACTAGAAGTATAGGTTAAAGGTTCCGGGTTTTTGGCGGACCTTAGAAAGAAAAAAATCACATTAAAATTGTTTAAATAAAATGATTTAAAATATCAAAAAGCAGTGAAATAATTTAATTGGAACTAATCGTTTTTAATAATGACACAATTGGTTAACGTGACAAAAAATTCTAGCAAATATTCATCCTTTAATATGAGCAATATCGACATTTCAAAAAAGCAGTATTTTGACTTCATAATAAAGATTTTTTAAAACCTTCTAAGAAACGGGGAATTACAAAAATGTGAATGTAATTTTTCAAAAACTGGTACTTGATTCTTTCAGGCCCTGGTATTGACAACATTCTCTGAAAAAATTTCACATTTTGGAGACCATTTTTTATACCACTTTTGACGCGCTAGAATTACTTCTCATCCCACTGTGCGTCATAGTTTTGAACTTGAAGATCAAGTTTTTGCTTCAAGTTTATGTTCTTTTAATGAAAAGTGTTGCCAAATAGTTCAGGTAAAAAAGAACAAAAACTCTTTAAAATGAAAAAAATTGTATGATCATGAAGCTTGGTGAAAATGTTTTACGTAAAGGGTGTTTTTTTAAGACGTGTGGTTTTCAATCTGGCAATACTTTTTTTGGAGTAGGTCTTTTTAATAGCTGTCAATTGATTTATGCTCAGTTTGGTTTGCCATTTCATATTGAATAGACTTACTCCTGAACAACGTTTGCAAATTGTGCAAATTTATTACCAAAATAATAATTCGGTCCGCGCGAAGCATCTTGAAATAATCAATTTATTGAACGAAACTTTTTATGAGTGCATTATTTCAGATAAGCCTGAGACGAAGAGAAGAAGAGAATATTCGGCGTCTCACTAAAAGCTTCCTTCAATAAATTTATTCGTTTCGCGATGCGTACAAATGGTTTATTGATGAAACTTGTCTGGTTTATTGGTGAAACTTGACATTGACATCAAAGTAATAATCAGGAGAATCTATTAAAATATCTGTGGTGAAGGGTGTTTTTTTAGGGGGTTGGTGTTGTGGTGAACTTATGATCATAAAACCTGACAAAAAAGGTACTAAAATGAAGCTTGCTAAAAATGTGTTATGAACAAACAACATAAAGAATCACAAGAGTCTATAAAAATATTTCAGAGGCAAGGGTGTTTTTTTTTAAAGGTAGGGGGAAATGTGGGGTTATTTTTCAGAAATTTTTAAGAAGTATGGTAGGGTAAGGAACATGAAACTTGATAAATATATTTCATTTAGTTCGAGAATGAAGACTGAGAAGAGTTTCGAAAAATTTCAATGGAAAAAGGGTGTTTTTGGGGGTTTTGGTTGAAGGGTGTTATTGATTTTTGGGAACATTATTTTTTTTTGGAAAAAATTCTATGCTTTCCGTTACTCACAAAAAACGCCCTTTTGCCATAGTTATTTTAATAGACTCTTTTGATTCTCAATTCAGATAATTCTTAACACATTTTCACTATGTTTCATGAAGGTAACATTTTTGTCACAGATTTTATGGTAATAATCCTCCCATAACCCTAATCCTCCAAAAAATACCCTTTTATCACAAATATCTGTCTAAATTTTTCTGGTTTCTACTTTTTGAGACAAATGAACCATTCATACAAAGTTTTCAATTGGTTTTCGGTTATATTTATCTTTTACTGAAAAAATAGTCATCTTTGCCAAAAAATTACCATAATCTTATTCACGGAGACCACATTTATTTGGTTACTGTGTCATTTGATTCAGCAAAGTTTAAAACAACTTTCAAAACATGTGTCATACGCTGAAGTTGTACCAAGGTTCATTGTTCTGTTTTATGCATCACAACTTTCCGCTCAAAAAACACCTTTCCTTGTCAAAAAAAAAACACCAAATATTTGTATAGACTCTATTAATTCTTCGTTCTCATGGAACATAAAACAATATTATTATTATTTCATGTACTAATTTAGAAAACTATCATGAAAGAAAACAATCATTATAAGAAACTACTATAATAGCAAACTATCATGATAGAAAACCTTCACGATAGAAAACTGTCATGATAGGAATCCATAACGATAGAAAACTATCATGAAAACTATCACGGTAAGAAATACAATAATAATAATACACTATCATGATAGAAAATTATTATCATGGAAGAAAACTATTATGATAGAAAGCTATCACTATAGAAAACTATCATGAAGGAATTCTATCACGATAGAAAACTATTATAATAGTAAACTATCGTGATAGGAAACTATGGCGATAGAGAATTATAATGATAGAAAACAATCATGATACAGGAAACCATCACAAAAAAAAACTACATATAATGGTAGAAAACTATCATGATAAAAAAATATCGCGATAGAAAACAATCATCATAGAAAACTATCACAGGAGAAAACTATCATGATATAAGACTATCATGACTGAACACTATCATCATAGAAAACTATCATGACTGAAAACTATCATGATAAGAAACTAGCACGAAAGAAATCTATCGTGACATAATACTATCATGATAGAAAACTATCATGATAGAAAACTATAACGTTAGAAAACTATCACCATACAAAATTATCATGACAGAAAACTATCACCAGCGAAAAGTATCATGATAGAAAAATATCATAATAGAAAACTATAATGATAGAAAAATATCATAATAAAAATATAATGATAGAAAATTATCATAAAAGAAAATTATCATGACAGAAAAGTATCATTATAGAAAACTAGAAAACTAAAAATTTTAGTCATACAATTTTGTATCGAAAGCTCTTGACAAATTTTAAATTTTCACAACAAGCTGAAGTTCATCTACAACTAAATTTGCAGCAGAAGCAAATGTGAGGTTTCTTGTGGTATAATGTCCTCGTTTCTTCCTGTGTCTACAGGAGTTCCGCAATATGTTGTGTTAATGAGGACTTTGAATCTATACATGTAGCAGTGAGCATGTAATAACTCATTGGTTTTAAATCCTCAACAATCTTTAAGTACACGAAAAGAATTCTTGGATCTGGAAAACTGAGCAAAATGAAGATATTGATACACAAAAATCAACTCTCTTAAGTATTAATTATTTTATCGAGAGAAAACAAAAATTGCGAACAACAAATAGCAATTTAGTCTAAATATTCCTCAATTGCACAACTTGTAATTTTTGCAAAAGTATTTGTGATCACCGCTTTTATTTCGTGATATTGCAACTTTGAAAGATCAATCTTGCTCAACTCTTCATTTTGCAGGTATACGCATTTAATTTTATTTATTTGAAACAAATAAATAAATAAAAACCTTACGCTAGACTCTACTTGGATTTGAACTCGAAACCATCCAGTTGCGGAGCAAGCATTTTTTGTTTATTCATTTTCATTTTTCCATTTTCTTAAAACTATATATCTTAAAGCTAGACAAAAAATCATAAAAACAAGCCAACTTATCAATATCTTAAAGCTAACTTACTGGCCCCAGACGGGCGCTCTAAGTTAAACTAGGAAGTAAATTCCGACAAGAAAGTCGTAATTTGGGTTATTTTTGTTGGTGATTTGCAGCTTTTCTCATTGAGTTGAAAATTGCGAAAAAGAAAAATCGTAGATCAGTGATTGTGCAATGTAAATTACAAAAAATATTTATCACAAATCAATATTTTTAAATGCTGTTTGTGAAATTATTCTTTTGGAGAGTAAATAACACCAAAAAAGTTGTATTTTGCTATGAAAAGTACAAGCTTGAATCATCAATTTTAATTGCAAATCACAAAAAAAAAACTAATTTTGTAATTTGCTACGTTGTGAATGTTAAATTACCAGTTTTTGTATAAATTTGGGATCAAAATACTTTGATTTACGATTAAAACATGATTCGTAAATTGCAACTGCAAATTTTTCAATTGGTGTTTTCTCAATTCCTTTCGTGCACCTGCTACCACAAGAAAACTCCTTGCTAGTTCCCTTTTGCTACTATTTCTTACATACGGTTGTGAAATTTTTGGAAGTCTTGATTCTATGAATTTAAACAAACCTCTCAATAGCCTTTAATTCCATCATACGATACGCTTTAAACTTGGAAAAATTTGGCCAAGTTTCGCAGTATCGAACTTTCCTGTTTGGATGTGATCTATTTACCCTACCTGAACTGAAAATAATTAAATGCCGTTGATCTAGCTACATTTATAAGAAGAATTCTCCAGTTCACGCAGAACTTTTAATATTATTCTGCAACAATCATATCGTCCCCTGATTGCAAGAACTTGGTTATCCAATTTTCAATTTTTACGATATCTCGTCAAAAACGGTAATATTTTGATCAATTTTTAAGACTTTTTGTCCAATTTTTTCTACCATAGAAAAATATAAAATATTTATGAAATGTGAGAAACATAAAAATTAAACTTTTAATCGTTCTCTAGTAGCTAGGCTACTTTGCACCTTGCGATCTCCAAAAAAATTTAAATTGAGTTACCTCGTTTTTGCAATTCGGGGACGATATCTTTTGACCACCAGACGACTGTTCTTTAGACATACTCTCAATTTCTTCAATTCTCTGCTATATCATATTCAAATAAACATCAACGTTAGACCCTTTAATTTGACCAAACGCAACTTCTTTCATTACTTTTCTGGTTCCAACATTTAAGGAGCATTCATTCTTATAATCTCAATTGAATTTTGTTTTTCTTAAGAATTGAATCCTTATACTAAAAAAAAACATGCTAATTTTGTTTTAATTACAACATTGAAAATGTTTTAACAATAAATAAAAGCAATATTTTTAAAACTGACCCCTTGATTTTTTCAAATTTCGTTTTAAATTATTCTATATGACCCGAAAATTTTAAATAAAAATCAGAATATCCATAACAATTCTATTCGCATTCAACCACAGTCATAGAAAAAGATAACTCACAGAAACAGAAAAGCATCATCAACATTATTGCACCAAAATAAAAATCCTATTGTTTCCTTATCAAAGAGAAACACATTTCAAACAACAAAACGTACCGTGTGCTTTGGTTTATCGCCTTTCGCCACGCCACCGTTCGCACAATGGAAAAGATGATCCTTAAAAAAAAAAATTGAAAATCTGTTGAAATTAAAAAAAAGGAAAATTAATTTACCTATAACTGGAACTGTCACTCTGTGTTCCATGTGGTTTCCTAATCCCATTCTCCCGCTGACAACCGGAAAAGACTTTCGATGAATAGAATAATTCAATGCTGGCGCTTAGTACCTAGTCCCTTTTGGTTAACTTTTTAATTATCTATAGGATACAGATACAGATATTTTTTTTTTTTCAGTAAACAAAAATGTTTACATACAAAACATAAACATCATTGCAATTCGAGCTAATTGAAATTTTATAGCCGCTAAGTTCCATTGAATTGGTTAAACTATATGCTTTTTATTAGAGCCAATATTAGATGGCTTTGATTGATTCGAGGAATGACGACAGTGTGTCTATTGGAAATTATCAAGAAGTGGATTCAAAATCTACTTTAAAGATACTCACAAAAATCTACAACAAAAACTTTCGTATAGTATGTATCTCCATATCTCGAAATACCTTCTTTCCTCTGAAAATATTTATGTGCCATTCCACCATGCACGTTCGAATACAGAAAACGAAGGTGCTTCTAGATCACAAGTAATCTTTAGCTCTTCGTCAGCTCATTGTGGTTCCCAGATTTCTGGTCGATTTCCTGTTTACACAACACGGTCAGGAGGAGAGTTTACTTATAATATTTTTTGGTCTTCTCTTAATGAGGGCCGTTTAAATGTGCGCGGAGTGCACACTAATCGTACATCCTCCTCATACCGCTTCAGTAGAGTCCATCAAATTTATTGTATAAACAATAAGTTCTTTCTGTCTTTATTATTCTTTTCTTTTATAGTATTTTGAGATTGTTAGCGCTTTTTATGCTGATCTCGAGGAGTCACTGTCGGTCGCCGAACTGCCTATCATCCATTAAGTCAATCAATTATGATATTAGGACAGTGTCGATTTCGTAAAATAAATTTGTGTTTTATTGTTATTAAATCACTGTAAGATGATACTATTGTAAATAAAAACTGAACAACTCATTGAATATTAGGTATACGTAACGTATATCGTGTGACGAATTCTAGCATTTTTTGTTTGGATGTCATTAACACAGTAAGTCCAGTGACAAAAACTAACCTTGGCCTAGATACATTTTTGAACAAGCTGAATTCTTATGGATATTGTTCAGAGCAGATGGGCTTTATTATATCTGAAAGTTCCCAAACATTTCGTCATGGGGTTAGATGATCATCTTGAAAAAACAGCCGCCATCTTGGCTTTTTCGGATTTAGGTTGAATTTTGGACAATAGGTGTGTTTTATTGTTATCGGGATCTGGATCTAGATTAACATTTAACACGTACTACAAAAACAATCTTTGGAAATTTCCCACTATTTTGTTTTTGTTTTACATGTAAAAGTTAATCCAGTTCCAGATCCCGATGATAATAAAACACGGCTAATAAAGGCTAGTTTTCAATACGAGATCGTACGAGTAGTCTCAGGGCAGTAGCGTAGCTATCGCGGTATCAGCCGAATCAATGATACGGGACCCCCGAGATCAAGGGGCTCCAAATTACAAAGGACTCTATGCGTGCAAGAATTTTGTCAGCGAGATGAACAAGACATATATATAGTCTAGTTATATTGTGCTTTTGCCATGCAAATTGTAGGGTAGTTTTGATTTTCTTGATTAATTTTGAAAGTTTTAAAAAGAATTTCGAAGGAAAATTTTCCTCAAAAACGCATTTCTTTTCAAATTTTTATATCAATACATCTCAAAAACATGACGTGCTACAGTAGATTTAAATTTAATAAATCTCGAAAAATTGTGTATACTTTTAATTGTACTTTGATGAAATTCACGAATAATTAATAGTTTTCGAGCCATAGGTGAAGACCAGCAAAAAAATGCAATTTTGCATTTTTCCCATGTCGCTTCTCGAAGGCTCTCTGAAATAACGTCATAGGAAATTCGGCCTAAAACAATTTGTAAAAAAAGCCCAAAAATTTTGGCATACATATTTTGGAAAAGGCGCCCAAAATGAAATTGAAAAATACGCCAAAATCGTAGAAACTAGCCAAACATTTTTAAAAAGAGCCAAAGAACTAAAATGGGAAAAACCGCAAAACAAAAAATAAGAACTTTTTGGTGTACTTAATTTCCAAATTAGTTTTGGAAATTAGGCCCAGAAAATTATAAACACAGTTTTTTTCGGACTAATTTGCAAATTTTATTTGAAAACTAAGCCCAAAAAGTATAAAAATGCATTTGAATAGTGCGTGCTAGGGATTGGTCGGCAAATGAAAGCAAAGCACGCTTGCCTTTTTGTTTGGAAAAAAACACAAAATTAATTTTGTGGCGTTTTTTCCAATAGAAACAAATTTTGGCCTTTTTTCATTTTTCTTAAAGGAAAAAAGACCAAGAAATTGTTGGACAAAATAACTCAAAACTCTGGAATTTACCCCAACCTTTTTACGTTCTTTTTCCTAGAGAAAAAGCCATAACATTTTATGTAGAATTTTTGGCTTTCCGTCTAGTTTTATCTTTTGGCGTAATTTTCTTTGAAGTAATTTCAGGGAGCCGTCTCGGACCGTCTCGTCACATTCTGATTAAGCACGCTTGAAAACTTTAAACAAACTGGGGCTAGTATTTTTAGGATCAGGGTTATATAAAATTGTAGCTTATGATAATCTGCAGCAAACAAACTAGCAAAATGCAAAGCAATAAATTATTTAGAGAAAAACCAGCATGAACTTTAGACTAGTTTTGAAAAAATGTATTTAAATTACGTTACCGCAACAGATTTTGAGCGAAACATACACATACAACCACGGAGGTGAATCTAAATATTGAGCACACTGATTGTTTAAACAAAATTAATGATTTTTATAAAGATTAAAGTGGTATTTTGATACTTTTACCGTATAAAACATTGAACCTCAATTACCTTTAGACTAACTTAAAGTTAGCTTTGTTATTCGGTGCGTTTTGCTGGCAAGCACCAATAAAACACTATACTTACTTTTTTATTCAACCCAAGTCTGGCACCACAAAAGTTTAAGCTTAACGAAACTTTATCTCAACTTTTATACTCACTTTTTACTGACTAATTTATTGATACTTTTTCGTTTGTTGTTGTTTGCCAAGGGAGATTTTACTGTGGTAGCTTTTATAATAAAACATAATAAACTTGCATCAGTACATAAGATAAACAAAATAATCTTATCTTATGTACTGATGCAAGTTTATTTTGTAAAAAAAACATTTTTATCCTATTGTCTTGTGTCACTGTCAAGAAAAAGGGGGCCTCTACAAAATTCTTGATACGGGGCCCCTGAATTGCTTGCTACGCCACTGTCTCGGGGTTAAACCTGAATTAACTCCATAAACGTGTTTTTGAGTCAATTGAAATCTAAAATCTATATCAAGAATTGCTGATCGACTTTTTTCTATTGGAATTTTTTTCGAATAGACTCTTGCGTAAAGCCATCAGAGTTAACCCTGAACTGAAAAACTAGCTCTAATTGTCTTAATGAGGTCATTTAAGTGTTAAATGAAGTCTTAAGCAGGTACTCTATGGGAAATTACTGAACGAAAAACTAATTCCATAAAAATCGGTCTGACAGTTTTGGTAAGAGAGATATTGTAAACTAATTGCTTCGCGGAATATTTGCTTCAAAGCCCTGGTGAAAGTTACACATTAAGGTTGACGCTGGTTAATAACTTAAACTAATTAAATTTTTCTTATCTCTTTCGTACCTTTAAAATAAACAAATTCAGGAAATGTTTTTTGTAATTTCTCACACTTCATGTTGTGCAAATTCAAAAGGTGTACAAGATGAAAATAAAACAGAGATAGGAACTAAATGTAAAGTTGTACATATTATAGCTATAGTCCAAGAATTTTGTGCAAAAGTCTTAAATTTTAATATTAAGATTGAAATACTGTAGCGTTGTAGGTTGTATTAACTATAGAAGAGAAATTTGCGGAAAAATTACCACTTTTAACTTTTTATGGATTCGAGGACTAACGTTTGAAACAGGTGAAACAGAATAAAAAACTTGTAACGGTAAATTTCACAAAATTCTAAAATAATTTAAATAATTTAAAAAATGCAGAACTATTTCTTTTTTATTTATAGGGATCTGAAATTACTTTGAAAACAATTTTAATAAAAAAAAAAACACGGTTTTGGTCACTAAAAACTTTAGTTACATTTGGTATATTTTTTGTGCACCCGTAGAAAAAAATATTTTATTCATAGAAAAATAGGGAAAACAAATTATTTAAGAGAAAAAATAACCTTACCAAAAATATTTAGTTTTATAGTTTTTACCGTTATCAAAAATGTTTTGCGAGTGTCTCCTTTTTTTGGAAAAGACTCAAGGAACATAGCCATACAAGAAAATTCATAAATGTAAAAAAAATATGACGGTACATTTTTAAGATATAATTTTTAAATCATTTAAAACAGATAAAAATCTGAATTTACCAATGGAAAAACTTATAAGAGAGAACTGATTGTAAATGCTATATATATCAGTTAATAATCTAAGAAAGCGTTATTTGATATATTTTAGAAGTTTGTAGGTAAGGAACTCACCATTTGGGAATTTTTTAATATAAGACCGTGGAACAAAAAATATTTCAGGTTTAACGAAGAAAAAAATATACAACTGTACATTTCCCTAACTTAAAAAATGTTTCAAATGATGTAAAAATTGTTAACGGAACCTAATATGTAATACTTAAATAGATTTTTATTGTGTTTCTTATTTTATTTTGCGGTTTTTTGAGATATTTTGCAGCTTTATCTAACGTAAGTTTTTGGAAGTATATTTTTTGAATAAAAAAAAAAAAACAATGAAAAACACAAATATCACTTAAAACCAAGTATTTTATCATTTTTTTATTGAAAATGATTGTAAGGACGAAGAAAAATTTAAATTGTTGGAGCAGTTTTCTTAAAAAATAATTTTTTATATATAAAATTCTTAAAACATTTTTATGAGAAATATTTGGTATGCAAATCTTAAGTATTTATCTATGTACATTAGAGTGGTCCTTATATTGGGATTTTTTGAAATTCTGAGATGGAGAGTCATCAAATGGCTGTACATAGAAAAAAAAATTCCTAATTTTTCCAGATTTTTATTTCACCTCCCTGGTCTCCCTATTTTCACCTTAAGGTACTAATTATGGGGTTAGGGTGATTCTTATAAAACACGAAAAAAACAATCTGAGGGTATAGATTTGATTAAGACGAGACAAAAATAGTATTCGAGGGGGGGTCTATTTTCCCCTATTGAGGCGGGAAGGCTAATTTTCTCAAAACTTGGATCAAAACAGAAAAAAATTATTTTAAGAAAACTTACAATGCCACAACTTAGCTTTTTATAAAGCCAAGATTTCATTTTAGAATATGCTTCCCAAATAAAGTTTTAATTGCAAATAGTTTTTGAAAAAATAATTTTCAAACTTAAAAATAAAAAAAAAATAATAATTTCCTAAGATTAAAATTATTTTCTCAGAAACTATTTATTTAGGAAGCATATTATAAAATGGAATTGTGGCTTTAAAAAAAGATAAGGCGTGGCATTGTAAGTCTTCCCGTTTTTTTTTTTTTATTTTTTTCTGTTTTTAGTAAAATTTAGAAAACTACCACTCCCGCCTGAACGGATGAAAATAGATCCCTTCTCTATATCTCTAAATCTATACATTTTGATTTATTTTCCAGTGCTATAAGGATAATCCTCTATCCATAACAAGTACCTTAAAGTGAAAAAAGGGAGACCAGGGAGGTGAAATAAAAATCTGGAAAAATTAGGGAAATTGTTTTTCAATGTTTTGAATCGAATGAGTGCTATCCAAAACAATTTAAGGACCACCCTAATGTACTCGTACATATAAAAATAAAATTTGAAAAAAAATTTCTCAACCTGTTTTTGAAGTATCGAATTTTCAAAACTTTTTAAAAATTGAAAAACCTTTTTTTGTTGAACATTTTTATATACAATTTTATTAAATCTTATTTGAAATTCGTATATAGAAAAATTTATCCAAATCCGTTCAGCCAATAATGAGAAAATCAAAATAAGAAAACACGTTCTATGACAGGTACTATAAATAGTTGCTAAGTGCAAAATTGTATAATTTTTTTTATTTGATGGTATCAATTTTAATCTATAAACAAAAATTTAATCAAAATCGCGGAAGTCATTTTTGGAGAAAAAAAATTTCCTCTTCGGTGTTTTAACTTTTGCATGGTTGTTACCTTTATTTTTGTATATATGTAAAAAAATTTCTAAAATTTAGCCAGTTTATATTTCTGAGATCTCAGAGGACTCAAAGTGCTCAGAAATATAAACAGGATTCCACTCAAAAATTCCTCACTTTTCCCCTTAAAAACTGAAACTGAAATGTTTTGGATTCACTTGCTCAATTATTTTTTGTCGCAGTAAACTACATAAGAAGAAAAGAAAAGGAGAGTTGTTTTGACTTTTATGTGAGGAATATTGTTTATATTTTATTCTCCTGCTCTGTCAAAAAGTTGAGGAAAAATACTGAGTGCTCAAGAAATATAAACTGGCCAATTATTTAAGAGAGTACTAAAATACTCTTAAGCATCGGGTTTCAAAAAAAATCGATTGTTTTGTTTTCGAAATTTTTGATTTTCAAAAAAAAATTTTAAAACATTTTTTAAAAATCCAAAAAATATTTTTTTAAATTTAAGTTCAAAAAATATTTATAGTTTTTTGAAGCCTCTGGTATAAAAAATATTGAAATCAGTCATACTTTTTTGAAGAAAATCGATAGTTAAAAAAATGGTTCCTTGGGAAGTACCATCAGTAACCAATTTTTTGAAAAATAATTTTCCACCCAAAGGAAAGTAATTCGTTGAATTTTTTTTTTTAAAGTTGTTGAGCCGTTTTTAAGTACCGTTATTTTTGGTTTAAAAAAAAAAATTAAAAAAACGTGTGCGCATAATCACCAAAAACCACTATGGCCCAAGCTTGAAGAAAATCATTCGGGCCGTTTTGGCTATAGACGAAAAGACAGACAGAATTGTGCCACCTACCTTTTTGGTGTTCTCTGTCATGGTAATGTCATGTTTCATTGCTATCTCATCGCTTTCTTTTGGAACGAAACCAAAACTTGACTTATAGTACCTATATCGCAAGTAAAAATGGTTCCTTCGCAGGAACCAATAATAACCATTTTTTGAAAAATGGTTTCCACTCCAAAGGTAGCCTTTACCGAAAAAAATTTATTAAATTTTGTTGAAGAACAGTTGTGCAGCCATTTTTGAGAAAAATACATTTTTTTTGAAATTGCTAAAAAAAATTGTGTGGCAGGTACCGTTATTTTTGTTGCTAAACAAAAATAAAAAACGGATGGGCAAAATTATCAAAACCACCAAAACCAGTTTTAAGAAAATTGATCCAACCATGTTTGCTTTTAGCCGAACAGGCAGGCAGACAGACAGGCAAATAAAATTGTGAGACCCAGTTTGATCAGTTTGATCAAAATCAATTTTTCAATTTTTGGGTATTCATAACTTGCCATAAATCGAAAAATCAAAGATTATTACATTTTTTAATAAATTGTGCATAGTTTTTATTTTGAGCAAGGACATGCTCAATTATGATATAATGAGATCCTCAAGTCTTTAATTTGATGTGTTTAAAAAATTATTTTTATTCAAAACTGATAGAAATATACCAATTGGCCCGAAAGCCTATTTTTCTCTGTTATACATGGCAGCAAATTTTACATTCGTAAGAATATTTGAAAACAAGATTTTTATCAAATATGATGGCATTACGATAGAAATTATGTAAAAAGTAGGTACGACAGCAATTTCGTTTTTCAGCTATTCTCCCAGAAACGGGTGTAAAAATTTAGAAGCATTTTTGGTTTAGAACATGCTTATACCAAAAACAAAAATATTTAATAATGAAACTTGAAATGTTTCCTCATATCCCTCATTTTCCAAAATATTAAATAGCCTATGAGACATAGAAGTTGTACAAAAAAAGACCAATCGATTTGTTAAAAATTCTTCCAAATAAAAAAGTTCTATATGGAATGTGAAAATCCACCAGCATCCAACACATCAATCGATAATTCATATTGATTCCAATCGTGTGATTATAATGTCATCTGTCTGCTGCACTGCAAATTAACCATATCAACGTCTTTTGAGATATAAATTTGCACATTGATTGAGGATCAAAGGACAGACAGACAGGAGCAGCAGAATCATCATCATCTTCATCTTCATCACCATCCAGACAGAGCGTGAGATGGATTTCCATCTGCAAAGAGATTGAAATTTATTGGCAATTTTCTATAGTGCAAATTACACCGTTTGCGCTTGTGAAAAATCGCCGAGTAAAAAGTTCGTGCGGTGCGATGGTGTCTTCGAATCGGCATTTGATTGAGATGGGTGTGTGCGCACGCTTTTGATCTTTCGCGCAGTCATGCCGTGTGAGTTATTTATTTCGTTTATGATCATAAGCGAGCTCCAGATATACTATCCAGTTCATCTGCACTGCAGATCTTGCGAAATATCTTGAAGCTAGATCGTATACTGTATCAGTTTTTATTGGTACATATGTATATGCGGATTTAGTTGAGCGAGAAGGATTTTGTTATTTTAAGAGCGGTGGCCTAAACGCCACCAGATGCGATAATCATCGATGATAGTGCCGCTCTGATGATGAAGATGATGACGATTGACGATTGCGCCGCCCTGGCCAAAGAGATGCATCAACAGCAACATCATCCAGCTCTAGTAGTGCATCTAGCTATCTGTATTGCAATGCGATAATAGATTCAAACAAAAAAAAGAAAGAAAAACAAAACAAAACACTACAACGATAACCCTCCCGAAAAAATTGCTTATTTAATTACGATATTTGTTTATTTCGTTTGCCGTAGTTGGACCAGAGCGGAACGTGCGCATCTCTTTGATTTTTCAATTTTGATGTGATTTTGATGATTTGTTTTATTTGTCAAAGATCCATATTTTCTTTTCAATCTTTGTGTCAATATTACCTCACCGGGACATGGACTTGGACAGGCAGGAAAAACTGAAGGAAACAAGACGATTCTTCACATCACCACACCACACCATCACACAATATTATACACATCAAGCGGCCAACCGGACCGAAAAGAACATATCGTATCCATTCGTATATATTCGTGCATCTGCAAATAGCCCCGAGCTATGCAAACAATGCCATTCTGCTTCCGTGCGGTGATACATTGCAGATAAAACTAACTGATTCGAATATCTGGCCTCATTCGGGCCACGACACAACATTATACATAGTTTTAATATTTACATATTTCCATATGGGAAGAAGGCACAAGATTTTTAAAATTTTTAAATTGCCAGAATCACAACAAGACCATTCGGAGCCATCAGTTCGGTGCCTTATCTGCGATTTTTCGAAAAAAAAATAAAACAAAACATATGGAAACACTTAGGTGTACCTAATTTTTGTGGTTCAAACAAAAAACGAGAGGACAAAAACAAGGACACAATAAGAACAAATAGAAAGTATTGGAACATCTAAAGGCACAGCATCTCTATGTGGGTGGTCGCCGATAGAGATTTACCACTTAAGAAATAAATGCTATATTTCACATCAAAACAATAATTAAATGTTCCAATGGATTATGGATCGCAAAGGAATTATGTATGTATGTGCTTGAAGCTAGCACCACCGCTTTTGATTGTCAAAATAGGATATTGCTGTAATAAACCCAAATTTTGCTGCCATGTCCCGTATTAAAAAACAAAAATCGTACTAGGAATATGGTTTTTAGGAATGGGTACCCATTTTTTCAGCGTGAAGTTAGGACCGCCATAATTCGAAATTCAAAAAAAAAGTAGTGAATACAAAAAAAAAACTAAAAAAAAATCAAATTTTACGGATATTTGTAAAAATCAAACCTGTGTAGTTTTTTGCTCAGTTTGTGCTGGCATATGCCGAAGAGATAACACATATTTGTTACTTTTACTGCCAAACAAAATACAGCATAACTTAATTTTTTTGGAGAATTGAAAATGGAGATGCTAACTTCCTGCTTCGCAAAATAGGTCTTTGGCCATAAAAGATGCAAATAAACCAATTTTTTGTGTATCTCCTTGGCATGGCGACGTGAAGTAAGGCCAAACGAAATAAGAACAAATCTCAAATTTGGCCTAATTTCAGTTTGAAAATGGAAATAAGGCCAAATTGGCTTTATATCCATTTCAAAACCGAAATAAGGCCAAATTTCGTTTCCTTTCAATATTTTCAAGGCTTTGCATACACCCAGCCTCGCACATACCCCAAATCCTATAGTGATCCCAAGCAGGGGGTTGGAGGGGGGCAGCATGCCTCCCCATACATACCTCACTGCTAATGCGCCATTATTATAAAGCAAGGCAAGTGTAAATAAGATCTCGAAAAACCAGTTTCTTTTGAAGCTATGGTAACATTTGTTTTACTCAACAGTACCATCGACCTGCAAATAAAACATGAAAACGAAATAATATTTATTTGTTTTGAAATTTGTTTTTCTTTTTTCTTTCCCGTGGGTTCAAAACCTGCATCAGGCTCTATGAGGACCAAAAAACGCGTGCTCATAGGTGTGTGGGATTCTTACTACACTAAAACCCCCTCCACTACCCGATTGCAGCTAAGTTGAACTTATCTAGTTTTAACGAAGTTAAGTTACGTGTTGCAGGTTACATTACGGTGAAACGTGAAATTTGCTGCTTATTCCGCGATTTTAAAGCGGTTTTCTGTTTAACGCACCAAGTCCGAAGGCTTTGTTCTTCGCAGACGGCGTACTACTCGTAAATTTGACCCCTCAAGAATGTCAATAATCGTTGAATTAGCGTTTTCTAATAGTCGATTTCTATGTTTTCGCGCAAAACTTTTTATTTCTTCTTGAACCGTAGGAATCCCGAGATCCCTGTGAAGATCTTCGTTTCTTATATGCCACGGCGCATTTACAAATGACTTAAGCAATTTATTTTCAAACGTTTGTTAATTATTTAAGTTTGTATCGCTGGTACAACCCCAGAGTTGTATACCAAAAGGCCAAGCAGATTTAAATTCGCATTTCTTTTTTACGTGCGACTTCCATTTTAATTTCGTGCCTGGAGTCATTCCCAGACACTTTGCCTCACTGATTGACTTTTTTTCATTGAGTGCTATTCGCCATGTTTTTGTCCACTCATTGACATTATTAAGAGCATTTTGTAATTTAATTGTAGCTAGTTTTGCCTAATGCTAGTATTGCAGTAACATCAGTAAACGTGGCTACGATAGTGTCTTCTGTTTGAGGTATATCTTGTGTAAATGAAAGGTACAGAGCTTGACCTAATACACTTCCTTGTGGTACCCCAGCCACTATTTCTTTGAAATTAGAATATTCATTTCCTTGTCTTACATAAAAAAAGTCTGTTATCTAGATATTCGTTTACAATGTTATAAAGTCCTTCAGGTATAGAACTTATCTTAATTTTAATTTGAGGCCATCGTTCCACACCTTGTCAAACGCCTGCGACACATCCAAAAATACTGTCGAACAGATTTTCTTTTTTCAGGAGCTCTCTCAATTACGTAAGTAATTCTATGCACTTGATCAATTGTCGAATGCTTGCTTCTTAATCCAATCTGATATTTAGTTATTAATTGTTTCTGTTCTATTGTCGGCTGCAAGCACAGGAGTATTATTCTTTAAAAACTTTTGACATTATATCAAGAAAAGGTATTTACTGCGTCTTTTAGCTAAAGAGGCGTTTGTAATGATACCCTTAACTCAACATTGTCCTCGATGTCTTTTTTTAAATCCATTTCAGTTGGTTTCACTGTTTGTTAACCTGGGTGGTTTTTTAATTTTAACAAGACTTTCGCTCATAGTGAGTACGACGGCAGAATGATGTGAGAAGAGGTCAAGCTCTCTGAAATTTCTACACGTTTGGATAGTATTCCTTTAACCATGAATAATTTGATTATGTCAGGTATTTTTGACGGATCAGTTGGCCAGTAAGTTGGTTTGCCGGTCACATGAAAGTCACAATTATTTTCCATTCCTGCTTTATATAGCATTTGACCCTTTTGAGATATGCATCGTGAGGCCGAAAAGATGTGCTTTGTGGGACAGTAATTTGCCCAATTGCCTTGCCCGGTTAAGGCCGTTTTCGAATGCGTCATTTGCGTCTATTAAGTTTTACTTCATTAGCATTGTGTACGTTCAGACGACCCAAGGGTCTTGATATTCAGTCAGGTAAGTACATTCATTGAACGCAAATTTGCCAACGAAACTAGTTTTTTTTTAAATGACAAACTTGGAACTTTACGTCAAACCTTTATACCTTAAGTTATTGATTGGCATTAACCCTTTACGAGCTGTAATGAATAAGCTTTTTGAAAAAAAAAAATCGAGACAATGGTATTAGCAGACTAAATTAAAAAGTCACATACAAAACTCAATATTTTTTACTTATAATACATTTCAGTTCAGCTTTTTACTAAGCGACAATATATAATCCGCTAATATTCTGTCACAAAAGCACTTGACTTGAAATTAAGGAAGATTTTTCTTAAATAACTTTGAGTCATCATCATCATCATCATCATCGGCTCGACAACCGGGGTCCGGTCTTGGCCTCTTTCAACAAGTCTCTCCATCTATCCCGGTCTCGAGCCGACGCCATCCAGTTGCGCACCCCAAGGCTTCGGGCGTCCTGGTCTACGCCATCTCTCCAGCGCAAGCATGGTCTACCACGCTGCCGTCTACCATAGAATGTACCACAAAAGACTTTCCGAGCAGGTTCCTCTTCGCTCATTCGAGCTAGGTGCCCTGCCCACCGGAGTCTACCGAGCTTAATTTTTGTCACTATGTCTGCTTCAAGGTAGATTGCGTACAACTCATGGTTGTACCGTCTCCGGAATCGTCCTTCCTCACATATGGGGCCAACAATTCTCCGTAAGACTTTTCTCTCAAACGCCGCTAAGAGGTCACAGTGCCTTTTGCTAAGCACCCAAGTCTCGGATCCATACATGAGTACTGGCAGGACCATGGTCCTGTACAGCAGCAGTTTTGAAGTTATGGTTAGATTTCTAGATTTGAATAGCTTTGACAGACTGTAGTAGGCTCTGTTGGATTTGAGAAGCCGCCCGCGTATTTCTTCTTCTATATTGTTATCGGCTGCTACTGTTGACCCAAGGTATTTAAGGGATTGCACCACTTCAAATTCGTGCTCCGCTACCTTGATTGTTTGACCAACTGTTCTTCTCGCATTCGACGCCACCATGTACTTTGTTTTACCTTCACTAATGTGCAGCCCCAGATTTTGTGCCGCCTGCTCGATTTGGATGAAGGAATCGTGTACAGCTTGTTCGGTTCTTCCGATTATGTCGATTTCGTCTGCGTAAGCCAGTATCTGGCTGGACCTGTTGACGATGGTCCCTCTTGTTGCCGTGCCAGAGTCACGGATTGCTTTCTCCAACGCCAGGTTGAAGAGGAGCCAGGCCAAACCATCCCCTTGTCGGAGTCCATTAAAGATGTTGATTGGTCTGGATAGCAATCCGGCTATTTTTACTTGGCTTGTTACGTTGGTCATGGTCAACCTACATAGTCGTGTCAATTTATTTGGGATGCCGAATTCTCTCATGGCTTTGTAAAGTTCTACCCTGGCTATGCTTTCATAGGCGGCCTTAAAGTCTATAAACAGATGGTATGTTGGAATGTTGAATTCAAGACATTTTTCCATCGCCTGCCTAAGGGTAAAGATCTGATCAGTTGTTGATTTGCCTGCAATGAAACCACACTGATATTGACCGATGATTGTTTTAGCGTATGGGGCTATCCGGTCTTGTAGGATAGAGGAGAGTATCTTATAGGCGGTACTCAACAACGTGATACCTCTATAATTGCTGCACGTTGTGACTTCTCCCTTCTTATGTATGGGGCATATGATACCTTTTCGCCAGTCTTCTGGCATTTCTTCATGCTCCCATACGTGCACTATGATATCATGAATTGCTTGACGTAAGGCTGGCCCGCCGTGGTGGAATAATTCGGCTGGTATGCCATCGGCTCCCGGGGCTTTGTTTCGTTTGAGCCGTTTTATAGCCTTCTTCACCTCTCCTATGCTTGGTGGCGGTAGCATAGGGTGTTCATCTTGAAGTAGTGGAGCCTCCACTTCTGCTGTGAGCTGACCATTTAGCAATTCATTAAAGTACACTTCCCATCGCTCCAGTATGCTTTGTAGATCGGTGATCAGATTTCCCTCTCCGTCCTAGCAGTATGTGCAGCGTGGTGTGTACTGCGTCATGTTTCGGACGGATTGGTAGAACTTCCGCGCCTGGTGCGGACCTCGCTCTCGGCTGTTCTCTATTTCACAGATTAGGTTCTTCTCCCAGGCTGATTTTTTCTGTCTGTGAAGCCGTTTTTCTGCTCTTCTGAGCTCTTTATATTCCTCTTCGCGTGCCCGCGTTCTATGAGATTGTTGCATTGCTCGGTACGCAACATTCTTACGTTCAGTCGCTAGCTTGCATTCATCATCAAACCAGTCGTTCCGATTTCTACGACTGCTGCCTAAGATGGAGTTGGCAGTACTAATGACAGTATTCTTAAGGCGTGTCCACTTCTCATCTACGCCCAGCATACTGGCTCCAGGACTTACTCTCCCTAAATCGAGTGATTCTAGGGCGAGTCCTAACGCATTACCAAAGATGTTACTGGTGTTTTCATTGCGTAGGGCAGCCGTGTTGATTCGAACCTGATCGGCGGATGCAATGCGCAAGGCAATCCGCCCTCGGAAAACCATACCAACAAGATAGTGATCCGAGTCAATATTGGCACCTCGGTACGTACGTACCGTCATCAGGTTCAAGTAGTGGCGACGGTCTATCAACACGTGGTCTATTTGGTTACGAGTGACTCCATCAGGTGATATCCAGGTGGCCTTGTAGATATCTTTACGCGGGAACCTGGTACTCGCAACGACCATGTTTTTCGATGCTGCCAATTCTAAGACTCGAAGTCCATTGTCATTAGTGTTCTCATGCAAACTATGGGTGCCTGCGTAATGCCTGAATACCGGCTCCCGACCTATTTTTGCGTTCAAATCCCCAAGGATGATTTTGACGTCATACCTTGGGCAGGCATTGAGGGCCCTCTCGACTTGTTCGTAGTAAGTCTCTTTTTCTTCGTCTGAGGACTCCTCCGTAGGTCCGTGAACGTTAATGGGGCTGATGTTTGTAAATTTGCCTCGCACGCGGAGAGTGCATAGCCTTTCGCTTATAGCGTTAAAGCCGATGATGGTAGACTTCATTTTTTAGCTGACTAGGAAGCCTACCCCGAGCATATGGTGTTTTGTATGACAGCTGTAATATACGTCATATTCCTTCTTCTGTAGAACACCATTCCCTGTCCATCTGATTTCTTGTAATGCTGTTATGTCAGCTTTATATTCTGACAGGGCATCGGCTAGCTGCTGAACAGCTCGAGCTCTATAGAGCGAGCGAACGTTCCATAAGAAAATTCGTAAATCGTGTGCCCGTTTTCGTAGCAAAGGTTGTCGTCGTGAGATCTGTCCGTTTCCAAGGCTTGTTGTCAGTCTCATAATTCTCTTAGTTTTACGGGACAGGGAATTAACCTGTCGCCAACCTGAGGAACCAGCCTGATCATATTAGCCAAACCTTTTTAAAAGGCTTGTTTCTAGCGGCCGCCACGAAGAGGCTATGATCACACTTCCACCAGTCCCGAATAGTTACGGCACGTGCATGTTTTCGTATGCTACATGTTATTCCCCCTATTCGTCTGATGGCTGACCGCCAACTTTGAGTCCACTTTCCAATAAAGTTGCCTTATTTGAAAGGCAATAATTTGACATCTGACGAATCAGAGAATAGAAACTTGCCTTATTTTCTAGTCCCTTGGGTTGTCTGAACGTACCCATTGCAAACATTATCGGCCTTCGATGCTATTCTGATGGGAAAAATATTGAGAACGTGTTCGAAACCATGAAAAATGCGTTTGCAAGAAAATTGATTGGCGTTGATCAAAAAGAATTTTTTTTGTGCAAACAGAATGATTTCATACTTGACGGTAGCAATATTCACGTCAAGAAATGAAGATCATTTCACAGTCAAATTGACTTGGAGTTGGACTAGACGTTTTTGAAAAGGACTGAAGAAAACGCAATTATGCTTAGGTGCAAAAAAGAAATTCTATTCACCAATGACGGCAGAAAGTCGTTTTCTTCAATCGAATGTGACAAATTCCTCGCGGATCTTACCATTAGAAACGTAGTTTAATTTTACGGTTAAGGAGCGGTTAGATAGGTGCATTTGCTTGTTTCATCAAAAAGTATTTATTAATTTCATGAAATGGAAAATCAGGAAAATGGAAATGTGCAGTCTCCTTTTGGCTCCCAAGAATAAAATAAAAAACATAGAACGAAAAAACAGTTACATTTTATGTTTTCAATTCATATTTTATACTTCCTTCGTTCTTGCCCAGGGAGCAGGAGGCAGTTGGCAAGAGTTCTCAAATTTAAAAAAATATCAACAAAAACTAGGTAAATGCATTTATAGATTCATAAAAAAATAGGTAGGTTCCTCGCCTTCTTAATAGAAAACCTAAAATCTTTTCATTCCTTGTACAAAACTACAAGATGTACGATTTTGATTAGTACTCCATAATTTTGATGATGATCAGAACTTTTGATGAGGGGGGAACTACCGGTCTCTTTGACTTATTCATTTTGCAATTTTTCTAAGTCCATTGAAATTTTTTTCAATTTATTAAAAGAGTAAAACAAAAAAACTCACTTTAAAAAATTAAAATTTAATCAAAACCCCTGAAGAATTGTAAAAATCCTTAGCATCCTAACCCCTAACTTGTCACACAAAACAGATCGTGCCATGGTACCATGGATGCTGAAAATCTCTCGCTAGTAAACAATTCTCAAATATCAGTTCAAGGGATTCCCACTCGCAGAGCCTCGTATTCCCAATTATGAACATAACATTTTTTTCAAATGCTTAACTAGCCCGATCGTTTTGAATTTCACTTCCGATCGAATTGGACTTGAACTATTATATGAAACCAAAAGGCAAATCCCATCGTCAAAATGAGGATGTAAAAGGAAGCCGACTCTCCTGATGGTTATCGTTTAAAAAAAAAAAAAAAACTGAACAACCAACACGTGCACTGTATTTTTCATTCTCAATTGACTGACTGACCCTCGCAGGGGTAATCCAATTGTTTTGCAATTTGAAAATATCCAACACAACTTGGTGATCCTATTGTTCTCATTCAAGTGATCCGATCAAGGGTGAAAATCCAATTCAATATGATGGGATCTTTGTTTTGTTTTTTGTATGTAGATTCGAAATGCGGTCACTTTGGAATCAATGATGGTCCAGAGTCAGTCGCCTTTGTGTCTAGGATGGAAAATTATGGCTATAGAGTTTGTATTTTAGTGAGTGATTTATTATAGCAGATATGTAATATTTGAAAAATATACCTAAAAGATTTTCTAGCGGGAGAAACATCTCTTATTTTGAATTTAACTAAGCAAAAACTAAATTTACTTTAGATCGTAGAGAAGAAAACAGCGTTGTTTAGAGATTCTACTGTATCAATTCTAATATCCTCGGTTTGATCCAAGATTTTGAACTGTTTTAGTACAAGAAGATTTTGAAAGTCCTCGGAATTGAGTATGATCTCTAAATTTCAGCTGAACCACAGTTTAAAAATATCAAACGGTAGCACTGCATTAATAACATCAACTGATAGCTCATTTACCAGGAAAAGTCAATTGAAGAGACATTTCGAGGAAAATCAAGAAATGAGCCAACTAAATTAGTCAAACATTTTAGAATAAACATCTTCATCATAGCTAGTTTAACTTTTGAAAGAATTTCTTCTCGGTTTTTTATTTGAAGAATCTGGTGATCAAAAAAGTGTTTCCATCAGGAATTGGTACTTTTTGAATAAAAGCATTATGTCTTGGTGAGGAAACTATTATTACCAGAAATAGTTACTCAGATTATTTTCTCCAATAAACTGACTCCATTAATCGCATTCTTCATACACACTTAAATTCCTTCTGTGTATTTTTTTTGTGCTGAAGAACGCACATCATTAATCAATATTAATTAAAATAGCGAATTAATAAACCAGCCTCCGCATTGCATATTGACTACAATGTTGCTGTTGACCCATCTTCTGAGCTGACATCAACACAAAAAGCAAAGAGACAAAATACAACAAACCTATATAAGCCACCGTTCATCCGAATTCCTTGTCTACTGTCTTGGGAGTTCGCATGCCAACGCCTTTGGAAAGATGAAAACCCATAAAAAACACCATATGACGCAGCATATTTGAAGCTGCTGTTGAATTCTTTCGTCCACGCATCCCATCCAATACTGATGACGATGGCGACGGATAGCAATACGGCTGATTACAAATCTGTATCCACTTCTTTTTAAAGTTTTAAAGACCTACCAATCTCCGATTTTCAATTGTCAGCACATTTTCATTATCCCCATCAATGAGCATTGAAGGTTCCATCAGATAAACATCAGAGTTCCATGGACTGCCACCATAACACAGCTTACTAACGAGGTTATTGATGAGAGGTGCTTCTCAATGATTTAAAAAGAAAGAAAAAAAAACGTTTTGTCATTTAAAGATGTGTGGTGGCGAGAAAAATAAATATGGTTTGGATGGGGTTGCAACCAACCGGACTAGCCGGAAGGCTTAGACCATTTCAATATATATATTTTTTTTTTTAAGATATGAAAACCAATTTTGCATTTTTTTTTGTGCTCAGGGACAAACTTAACTTCCATCCACGAAATTTTGTGTGTTAATTTTACAATTTCCGATAAAAATTAATAAAAATTTAATTGAAATAAGTTTCATATGCATTGAATCTTCTTATTTATACAGAATTGTTCGTAAAGGGTGCAATAGTGTAGGTAAACCCATGAGGAAATTAACTTCTCAAGCCCACGCAATGTTCTGTTAGACTTTTTTCGAATACGTTTTAATAATGGTGCCATTTAAGTGCAATGTACCTTTGTGTCGTTTATTAACTTCCTATTAGAAGTTATCTATTGTAATTGGTCCGATGTTTCGATTCGAAAATTTTGTCATATCTTCACGTTTCGAACTCCCTAGAATCGGAATCCATTATTTTTAGGAAGATGTCTGTGTTTGTACGTACGTTAGTACGTTTCTTCGATTTTTTGTTTACCATATCTCAAGAACAAATGAAGATATTGACTTCAAAAAAAAATTATTTTATAAATAGAAGTTTCAATACGTGCAGGAAGGACTTTAAAAAGAAATCAATATTCGGTTTCTTTGCTATAACAATTTAAAAAAAAACGTGTTAAATTTCTTTAGTCTTGAATATCTCAAGAACGAATGCTTTCGACTTTGGGTTATTTTTGCTCTACGCACATTGACGTAATAAAGAAATTTTTAAAAATAAGAAAACATATCAGCTTGTAGTTTTTTTTTTATAAAAAAAACTGCTGAAAATTGTGGAAAAAAGTGAAAGGCTCCAATATCATTAAAAACAAACTGTGATATCGACTTCGGAGTAATTTTATTCTATAAATTAGTTTTTAATAAATAATTGATAAAATTTTTAAAAATATTGAATGAGAAGTTTTTATAAAGCCAAAAAAAACTGCAAGAAACTTTACCAACAATTTTTGAATTTTTTTTTTTTGTCTCAAATACATATCCACACACAAAATGGTTTTAGCTTAGGGTTAATTAAATTCTTTATACTAGTTCATAATTGATATTTGATTGGTTTTGTAACTTTACCAAAAACTGTTAAACAAAGTTTTTCTTCTCAAATGTCTTGAGATATTGATATATTGATATTGGTTTTGGCGCTTTGGGTTAGTGTTATAACTCACTAATCTTCACTTGATTGTATATTGAATACCTGAAAACGTTTTCGAAGATCTTGAATTGACGATCTTTTAATAGTAAAATAACATCGTGCCTCTAGCTTCGAAGGGACCAATGGGAAGTAACCAGTGTCGGACGCACCCAGTCTCTTATTTTTATAGTGTGATTTATGCAGCTTTTGATATGACCGTTTCAACTGCGTTAAAAGTTTTTTATAATTAAGGTTTGTGCAGAACTTACCAAATAAGCTGAATCTGATCATTAAATTCTTAAGACTTGAAAAAAACTTTTTTAAGAAAAAAATAAACAAGACAATTTAACGTTAGCGAATGAAAAAAACTTTGGTTCTTACAGTTTTTACTAATTGCTTATAAGTTATTTGATTAGGAGTGTTAAGAAAAGTGCAAAAATTAAAAAAAACTGATAATCAAATCGATAGTAAATACTCGTATGTATAACTTTTCAAAAAGTTTTCTTTTTTGAATTGGTCTGTAAGAAAACTGTTCTCTGATTGATGAAATGCAATAAATAAATTAAATTTAATAGAGGTGTGCCATATACCCGTTCAAAAGCAATCAATCAAAATTAAATTACCTTTTGTTAATCAGATGTAAAATTACAACGATGAGAAGTATTTTTAAGATACATTTTACTTTTTAGTTAATAATGAACAGAAAAGCCTTTAAAACAAAAATTACATAAACGGTTTTTTATTACAGAATTTAAAAGAAAGAAGTTTTAAAATTTCATTAGTCTCCAATATCTCGAGAAGAAATTATGTTATTGACTTCGGGATAATAACTAATAATTATTAAGTCTGTAATTGAAAATAAAATTAACAATTAATTTTCACTCTGAACGAACTTTAAAAAGCTAAGTTAGTTACTTTCTTTTTTTGTTAGAAAATAAATAGCTTAAAATGGATGCCGAATAGTTTTTTAAGGTAGTTTGGATGAAAGTGAAAATTAATTTAGTGAAAAAAACTATCATAAGCAACTAAGGGATAGAAGCAATGCGCTTTTTCTAAAGCGAGGCGTGAAGAAAACTTAATAAAGCTTGTTAATTTTAGTGTCATTTACAGCCTTACAAATGCAAATTTCGTTTGTGTAACGAGGTGTTCCTAATTGATTTTTCAAAAGTGAGTAACAATACTCAATTAGAAACAGCAGTGTTTCATTGCAATTAGCAACTACTCTGTGACTCTCTGTTACTTCTAGGAAGTTGAGGATATCAACACTTCGTCGGTAGCGACTTTTTTATTGAGATTTGCCAGAACCCGCGGTCGAAGATAATGCTCAAGGAAATCGGAGACAAACTTTTTCCATCCCATATATTTTTTACACCAGAAGATTCATGCAAGTGTAAGAAATACATTTTTTTATTTACATTTCTTAAGCTCCTTTATCTTTATTACGAAAATTGAATCTATGTGTATTTATTAATATTTCTGCATTTAAATTTTTCAATTTACACGTTATTGCCATAGTCACAGGCCTTTTTGCATTAAGAGGTCCATCCCAAACAAAAATTTTAGTCAAAACGGTTTTTTGCAGGATCATACAAATTCAAAAATATTCTATTTTTTCGATACGATACTATTTCTGAAAATGGGTAGATGCCTCACCTTTTGAATGTCAAATCTCAAGTTCTAGATTTTAAATTTTCTTTCCACTTCAAGTCACCGCACTACCAAATTTCATACTATCGTATAGACTTCTAAAAAAGTGGGTGGGTTCCACCTTCCTTAATAGAAAATCAGAATTTCCTTTACATGTACAACAAAATTACAAGATTCAACTATTTTGCCGCAAGTGCTCCATAATTCTGATGGTCTACTATCACTAATTCAGGCAATCTGTTACGTTTTAAACTATTTTTTAAGTAGGTATTGATAGAAAGAAGTTTAAATTGGTGAGGTATCTGTGCTTGATTGGTCTAGCAAATATTATGAGCTTTATGCTTATGACTTAATGTTACTGAAGTTACAGGGGCTGAATTCTAAGCTGAAATAGATCTTTTAAAAATATAGTGTTGTGTCAGAACTTGGCTGAGAATAAATCGTTTAAGACAACATTTTCCGAAAAACAACACTTTTGGGTTGAACTCCACCTCCTATGTCTTGGACTACCAGCCACCTAGGCAAGAGCATACCCAAAATATATCATATAGCATCAGAGTTAATTTCATATAAATATGTACATAGGTATCAATTCAAAATTTTAAAAATTGCCCAAGAAATTGAATTTTCTTTTGCACTTTCAAGCAAAAAATGCATTTCAAATGAAATTGAGATTTCAATTTCTTTTCTTCAAAAATACCATAAAAAGGCAATTTGTTCCTTTTGGAATACATCTCAAAAAATTGTGATCAATATTCCTGATAATGCTGTTTTCCAGCACATACGTGTACAGCAAAAGCAGTTATTTCTTTGGCTTATGTCGACGTAAGCCGGTTTTCTTTTGCACTGAGTAAAACGACTTATTTAACCTTAAAATGCAGTGTTGCTTAAGATATGGTTTTGGTGAAGTGACTTATGTTCGTTAAGCTAATGTTCCAAAACAAAAAATTCTTTTATAATATTTTGTAATAATGGCTTTATGTCTAAGTAGTCCAAATAATTAAGCTTTCAAACAAATTACAAATACATTTTCGAAATTAAGCCAGAAAAAACTGTGTTTATACTTTTTGGGCCTAAACAGAAAGTAATTTTGAAACTACACCGAAAATTTCTTATTTTCTTGGGTGTTTTTTCCATTTTAGTTTTCTGACTCTTTTTCCAAATGTTTGGCGTAATTCTCACCTTTTTCGGTGTATTTTCCAATTTCATTTTCGGCGTTTTTTCCAAATTTTTAAAGTCAAAAGTAATTTCAGGGAGCTAAGATTTTAATCATCAACGTCCAAAATTTGCAATGCAACAGATTTTCAGGAAAGGTATTCAAAAAAGTTTTGATGTGAATTCAGAAAATAATCCATCAGGCCAGTTGCAGCATCAACCAGAATTTTTTTCATTTTTAATTGTAACCAATAGGAAAAAAGGTAGACTGACGGATCCCCCAAAGTAATTTTTATTTTTGTTGTTAAATGCAGCTTCTTAATGGTTCAATTCAAACAAACTTTAAGTTCATCTTCAGATATTGATCTTGGGAAGACCATTAAAATTGACGGAAATCACCGGCCAGTAATATTATTGCCTTTCCAAATCGTCTCGCGTTTTTCCATTCAAATATACTGCCATTTCCATCTTCAATCGCCTTCATTTGAAAAAAACCGTTTCGTAAAAATAGTTAATTTAAAAAGGTAAAATATGCTACTCAGCCTAAAATCGCAAGTCTGTGGCGACCACAAACACTGTACATGAAAACACTTTACATTAAACATTTATTCAACTAAAGTTTTTGTGACCTTTAGTCCAAATGCGTTTCGCCCAGGTACAACAATTGGGCTAATCAGTTAGATGTTATTGTACCCTTATAAGACGCATAATTTTAGTCTATGATTACCGACACGTATTAAATAAACAGCGCAAATGTACTATAAATTTTAATATTATCTAGTGGAATTTGATTAAATTCAGACAACTAGAAATAAATAATGGTAAGGCCCGACAACAAAAACTAACTGATGAGCCCAATTGTTGTACCTGCGCGAAAAGCATTTGGAGTGAAGGTCACTAAAATCTTTAAATTTTTATATTTTTGTATATTTTTTTATGATTACTTTCATATTTTAAAAGTTCTTAATTTCAAGCAACTTGAACATAAGAGCAAGTATGTGCGATCCAGTCGTGCATTTTATTTTATATAATAAAGAAGGAACCGAAAATGCCTATTATTTTTGTCCGTGAATTTTGTCGATATTTTAATAGTTATTTTCCTATTCGGGTTGGAGACGAATCCAACAAATCAAAGGTCATTACAATCAGTCTAGGCGTTCTTGAGTTATAAATGGTATAACTAACTCGACTTTGTTTTAGGTATATTAAGATTTAAAACATTCGTTTTTGGCATTAGTCGATCTTTTAAGCAGAGATCTTGTTTTGATTAAATACAATTCAAATTTTAAATCCAAAAAGCCACATCGGAAAAAAATTAAATTCAATTCAATTTTTCACCTTATTAAGATAAAATCTGATGCAAGAATGTATACGAAATCAAATGGAACTTATTGAAAAGGTGAGGACTAGCTATTTTTTTTTAAATCAACTTGTTTGATTAGGATAGCATAAGAAGCTTTTAATTTCTTAAAACAAATTAATTTTGAAAATAAAATTTTTAATTTAACGTTTGAATTCTTTAGAATACTGGTAGAAATATATTTTGAAATGCTCCTTTATCAGATTAGAAAAGAGTTTCAGGGTTCTTAAGATCAAAACATGAATTTGTATAAAATCTCAAATTATTATCTATTGAGCTTTAAAATTATTAATAATAAATGAAAAACGATTAGGTAACAAAATAGAGAAGAAAATCAAAATAATGGAATGAAAGATAAAAATTAAGAAAGAAGATAAAAAAAAAACAAAATACTACTTCCCGTAATACTCGTGCCTTTCGGAATGCTCATCAGTTTACCCTTGTTCCAACTTTGGACTCACCGTTAAGTATAGAGAATGCTTTACCAGGCTCTATTTTTCCTTTCTGTTTCCTTTCGGTTCTGAATATCAAACTTCGAAACCAATTTACATCGGTATCTTCTCTTGAACCAGTCCTTATTTTTCTAACGCTCACTGCCGCACTATGTTCAATCATTTCAAGGGTAGTCAAAACCCCTTAAGTGCGCACTCAATATTACCAGAAACAAACTAACGGGTGATTTTTTAGCTGGTTTGGTTTTGGCAACACTGGTTTTGACAGCTGACGTGTGTTTAGTACCTTGTGTCACTGTCAAACAGCTTCAATTTGGTTTGCAATTTAACCATGGATCGTCTTACAAATGAACAACGCTTGCAAATTATTGAATTTTACTATCAAAATTCGTGATCGGTTCGAAATGTGAAAAAAAAAAAATTGTGTTCAGCGATGAGGCTCATTTTTGGTTGAATGGGTACGTAAATAAGCATAATTGCCGCATTTGGAGTGAAGATCAGCCAGAAGCATTGCAACAGCTACCAATGCATCCCGAAAAAGCCACTGTTTGGTGCGGTTTATGGGCCGGCGGCATTATTGGGCCATATTTCTTCAAAGATGATGCGAATCGCAGCGTTACTGTCAATGGTGAACGCTACCGAGCGATGATAACAAACTTTTTTTTGCCCGAAATGGAAGTTCTTGACTTGCATGATATGTGGTTTCAACAAGACGGTGCCACATGCCACACAGCACGCGAAACAATGGCGCAATTGCGAGGCGAGTTTGGTGAACAGTTAATTTCACATTTCGGGCCGGTCAATTGGCCGCCTAGATCGTGCGATTTGACACCATTAGATTATTTTTTGTGGGGGTATGTCAAAGCTAATATCTATAGGGACAAGCCCGCTTCGATTGACGCACTGGAAGCCAACATCCATGCATTCATTCGTGAGATACCGGCCGATATGTGTGAAAGAGTATGCCAAAATTGGACTCAGCGGATGGGCTACCTGAGACGCAGCCGCGGTCAACATTTGCATGAAATTATCTTTAAACATTAAATTGCAAAGTTCAAACTATCGATTCAAATAAATATTTCATTCATTTTTTCGAATTTTTTGTGTTTTTTTTTTTAAAGTTCTAAACCTCTTAAAAAATCACCCGTTATATAAAAATTAAATAAGAAACTGCCCAAAACTTCCTCTGAATAAGAACGTCACTCACGACAGAGAGTAATATACGAGCTTCAAAAAAATAACCCTTCCAAGCAATTTTTGAATAGGAGTCATTTGAGATCTGACCAATATTTTATTGACTTTTTTAATTCGCAATTTAGAAATTAAGGTACGATATTCGAAGTAAGAAGATTTGAAGTAAGAATTGAACATCTCCTAATAGGTTGTCACTCGGTATTTTACAATAAATACCCTGACTAGTATGGATAACAAAATGTTGGCCTTTTTTTTAGCACGACATATTAACTGAACAAATAATTTTTCATATTATATTGCAGTTTACTTATTGCACGAATCTTTATGAACTACAATGAAGGTGAATTAAAAAAAGCATTTCATTTTCAGTAAAACGTTAGTTTTTTTTTCTATTTCTTGTCTTAAATTATATTCGTTACAGTTTTAATATTTCATTATAGTTGTTTGTTTTTACATAATGCCGTTTTTTATACATATAGTTATATAATTTAAATACATCACAAAATGCGTTTTATTATCTACGGATTTTCCAATCGCCAAAAAACGCGTAATACTATTATATTTAACTCTAAAATTTGCAAAACTCTTTTCATCACTTTCACATAATATTGCCATTTTAGAATAGAAATAAAATAAAAATTAAATAAAAGATTTAGATAATTTATCGCATTTATGTACAAAAAGAAAACTCTTAGCCTAATTTATTTATTTACAAACTTATTGACACAAAAAAAAACTATAGTTTGTACAAAAATAAATATAACCTACAAAACTCAATAATGGCCGTCAATCAACCAACTCTAGACGCCATATTTGATGCCATAGTCTTGATAATGAGGCCGGTAGTGTGTCAAGTTGCTGAGGTTACTTAAATTACTCAGGTTGCCCGCGTGCAGGTGATGATGGTGGTGATTTAAGCTGGCATGATGGTGCGAGTGATGGCCGCCAATAGTGACCGCTGGGGGACTAGCTGACTGAATGCTTCCATTGGGACTGCCTGTATCCACTTGGCAGGATTGATTATGCTCGAAGACCATATCACGAAAGCCGACGGAGGTGGTTATTGTTGGACTTGTGGTCGCGGCAATTGCCGCCGCTACCGATGAAACGTGATTACTGGTCGCCGATGACATGGCATTGTTATTGTTGTTGTTGTTGTTGCTGCTGCTATTGTTGTTGTTATTGTTATTGTGGTTTAGGACGGATTCAGGTGGCGTCTCGGGCGTATACCAACCCCCATGCGGATGATGGTGATGTGGATTGCTGTGATGTGGGTGGTGATGGTGTGGATGTCGGAGCTGGCCACCGGCAACTGCAGCCGTCGCAGCAAGGTTTTCTTCGTTAAGGTGGTAGGGATAGGTGGAGTGGTGGATCCTGGGATTGTAGACATTCATCAATGAGTCAACACTGAAACCATGGTCCATGGATGAACCAAGATTGAGATTCATTTGCTGAGCGAGACTATCATGGCAGGAATTGAGCATTGCTGCTGTGCCAACAGAGAGGTGAGCTTCCTTCGACAAACACCCCGTGGCTAAATCCATAAGAGGTTCCTTCTTGAATTGAGCATGTTTCATTTCTAGAATCCCATTTGACATTAGTTTGAGAGGTTTAATATCAGCCAATTTCTCATTCATCATTGCCTGGCGCTTCATCGCTTCCTCTTTCTCCCGCAACACATCCTTCTTCTTGAAGCGACGTCGACGTCGCAGGAATGATCCATTGTCAAACATGTTATAGGAATCCGGGTCCAATGTCCAGTAGCTTCCCTTTCCGGGTTTCTTATCATCTCGTGCTACCTTAACGAAGCATTCGTTTAGACTTAGATTATGACGTATGGAGTTCTGCCATCCTTGTTTGTTATCCCTGTAGTAGGGGAACCGTTCCATAATATATTGGTAGATTCCATTGAGGGTCACCTTTTTGTCCGCAGAATTCTGAATCGCCATAGCAATCAACGCGATATACGAATAAGGTGGTTTGACTATTTCTTTGTTCTGATGAGGTGCGCCGAGGCTATATGCCGACGCTGGATACGAGTAACGGGAATATTGATCGTAGGCGTAATGAGCCGCAGCCGCAGGGGTCATACCTGGTCCAGCTGAGGGGTAGCCCGCCGTCTGGGCATAATGCCGCGAAAAAGAGTTCTGATCAGTAAAGAGGGTATGCATTTTGTTTTTTCGATTATTTGCTTAAAGTACTAAATTCGTACTAAAAATCTGTTTCACTTCACAATTCACAATGAAATTCCCAGATTTTTGTGTTTTTGTTACACAAAATCTTATTTCACTTAATCAGAAGTATTAAAATTTCATAATCGTGTTCGAAACTTTCGAATAAAAAAAATTAACCGTAAATCCTTTTTTATTTTTTTAATATGAATGACACAGGTGCTTAACTTGCGGCAAATATATCTCGCTATGTAGGTTCTTCTCGTCTGTGTTATTTTTTTAAATATTTATTTTTTACACCTCGTTAGAATGATAATATTATTTTATTTTTCCAACGGTAATCGAGCTAGACACAACAATACACGCACGAGATTTTTTGGATGGATACACTTCCATCCGCTTCGGACAGTCACACGTCTGATACTGAATCTGTATCTGAAATAACATTCACCTCGACACGATCCCACAAAAATCACTTCAGACTTGTTTTCATTTCCTCCTCCTCCTCCTGATGGGGGATGCAGAGGGAATCTCTCAGATACATGAATGGAATGAACAGATAGAATGAAATTCGGTTTTGGATGGATTTGGATGGGCCATGCCATGGCAGCCAGTCAGGCAGTTTTTGTTATTTCAATGGTTTTTTTTTTTTGTTCGGTTGGATGTGTTTGTCGGGCTGCTACACACACAAACAAATCCTCCATTATTAGTTGTATCTATGTGAATTACACCAACACAAAACACCCCTGCTCTAGAAATATTTTCAACTGTATAAGTGCCAATTCAGAGTAATGTGCTGAATACCCGCCTTCTTCAACGGAGTTGGTTAAAATTTGTAAGCACACACACACTTCGATAGTGGATGTGTGTATCTAATGAATGAAACAAGGTGCAGGGTAAATATACACATTGTTATGGATAAATATTATCCTGGAAAATTGAACGCATTTTCTTCTTGTGATGTCGTCGTCGTCCGACCGACCATAGAACTAGAGAAAAAGTCCTTGCATTTATACGCATGGGGGTGGTTTGAAGTGTGTTTTCATTGGAAGGCATTAGCCATTCAAATTATAAACGAGATGTGAGAGTGGAAGGACCTCGGCGGATGAGAGAGTGAGATGGCATCTGCACTTAATCCTTTTACAAGCTAGGAATTCCGTTAAAATAAAGATGGTTGAGTTGAAGTATTCGAAGGATAAAACGAGATGGAAAACTGTTATTTTTGGATTGGATAAGCAATTGGAAGATAAATATTTTTTTTGTTGGCTTCAACGAAGGGAGAAGATGGGTAAGATATAGATATTTGCCATAGGAATCTATTTATTTATTTATTTGTTCTTTTTTTTTCTGTGCACTTTTTGTCAACTAATTGGGCTTGGTTAATATGTTTAAGGTGTAAACACGGTTAAACTAAATATTAGCTAAATAAGTGACCAGCTCTGGGCTTAGATAGGTAGATAAAAAATATTTTCCTATGAGACTGAGAAGAAAAATTAAACAAATAAATAGGTAAGGTACCTTCTTAGTTTTCTCTTCTCCATTGATGTTATTATTTAGATTCTCTTTAGATTGTCGGTAAAGTTAATTTTTACAAATTTTGAAAAAAAATTTTATCTTTATATTTTGTATTGAATGCAGTGAGCAGCTTATTTCCATCAACTGATGAAATAAGATAGACAGAGTGTAAATATCATTAATTCAGACCTTCATCAACTTCAATCAATAGGAAATAGGTACACTCTGAATCTTTACTGGCCAGCCTTAAATATTTTGTCTTCATGATAAGTTCTCGACTTAATGTTTATGTAAGCTATTTCTCCAAAATGGAAAAAAGAAAGATAAATCCACATTGTAAAAAAAGATTTGCCTTTTTCATTCAAAATTATACTAAAAGGATAAATTTATCAATTGTTAAAGTCCAAATATTTTTAGTTTAGTAAAATCACCAAAAAAAAGTCTAAGGTCGCAGGTATTTTGCTCTTAGTTTTCAGAGCAAAATATATAGCTACTGAGAAAAAACTACTCTGTTATGTAATGTACTTTGCTCAGACAATGGGTAAATGCGTGGTCTACATTTTCATGGCGATACTTTTTTCCGTATATTTGTGGAGAACCCAAAGCCTATACGGTATTCTATATCTACTGTTTGACAAAGTGCTTCAGAGCAATCATTTTTGTGCAGAAAAACAATGCAGTTTTCACTCTTCATACAAGGTATGAAACCCTTCACAAAATGCTACTAGTTAAGTAGTTTCTCCACTGGTTTATGGAAAATCTAATAAAGGCTGCACTATTTAAAGTATGTGTCTCTTTTTTTAGTTGAAGTTGCTACTCTGAAGTTTGACAGCTACTACTTACGATTATCCCGTCCTGATTATTAAAAATGGAGCGCTTACTTACTTACTTTACTTTAGATGGCAATCACAATCCAGGATGGACAAAGGCCTCAACCAACAAGCCCTTTCAGCCAGCTTGGTCCCTAGCTAGCTGAATCCAGTTACTCTCTCCAGGTTTGTTGAGGTCGATCTCCACTTGTGTGTGCCAATTAAATGCCTTTTAAGCCCAAATAAACCGCGGTTGGCAAGAGTAATTCTTGGTTTGATCTCTGCACTGATGTCATTCTGTGATGTTATAGTGGGTCCCAGGTAGACAAAGTCCTTGACGACTTCGAAGTTGTACCTATCCATCCTGACATTTTGTCGACGATTTTGAGATTTTTTTCTCGATGATAATATATACATACTTCGTCTTGTCCTCATTAACAGCCAAATCCATTTTTGCCCCCTCCGATTCAATACTTGCAAACGCACCGGTAATAGCTCGTTCTCCCCGTGATGTCAATGTCATCTGCATTAGCATCATTACATGCCCTATTGTTTGGCGGGGATGGCGAAATGCAATATAGTTCTGTATAATTCTTCTCTATCTATACTATCATACGGGACTTTTAAATCGTGTTTTCCTAAATCTGTCGGAGTTTGAACATTTGATCGATATTTAATTTGCGGGGCCTGAAACGACACTGATAGGGGCCGATCAGATTGTTGACACACAGTTTTAAGCGATCACACAGTACAAAACACAGGATTTTGTAAGAAACGTTGAGGAGATTTATATTTCTATAGTTGGCACAGGTCAGAGCATCGTCTTTCTTGGAGCGCAACGCAAGATAAAAAAGTGTTCAAATTATGAAAACTAAAAGTTTTCGAAAAAAAAATCATTGACACCGATGGAGCGTATTTCCATCTGAATAGCTCCATGATCAAATAAAGTTGTCGAATTCGGGGCTCGGAATATCCTGGGAACCAAAAAATGTCTGCTATAAGTTTCGGTTAAGTGAGACAGCATGATTATGGGCCTTCCTTTTTGAAAATAGGATGGAATTGCATGACTGAAGATAAAGGTGTTCTTGTGGTGTTCCTCAAATGGATGTAATCGATTAATGGAAGCAACGATTTCCGGATAATAATGAGATGATTATCTCACGAAATTCTGATGTAAGCTTATAGCCACAAAGATCATGCGATTTACCGCCGTGCGATTTCTTTCTTTGGGGTCTTGAAATTTTGTGAATAAACCATAAATAATTCCTAAGATTAAGGTTGCAATCCTACACTTCTTCGGTGAGAGAATAAAGACAGCTACATCTTTGTCCGAATACCAACGGAAATTTCAGGAAAAAGTCACTGGCCTGTCATCAAAACCATCACAAGAGCAATTTTTAGCTGCTTTAAGTTAAGCTCAGGTTTGACGTCTAATATATGTTTTCAATTATGTTTTTTTTTCATAAAATTGAAGAACTAATTATCTCATTTATTTTGTGATAAGTGGTCTTTTTAAGAAATATTGACGTAAGTGCTCTTTTCTTATGGAAAAACGACGATACAAAATAATCACTTTTTCACTTATATTTCCTTGAAATATAAAAGACATTCATTAAAAAACTAAACAATTATAGAAACAAATGGAAAATTTCATTTATCTCAAAATGCCAATGCTGCATGGGTTCAAAATATTTTAACTCCCTTTTTGGATCTTCTGCCCCACTCCATTGCTCTGGCTTAGTGAATGTTCAGTCATCAGGAGGGCGTCAACGCCAACATTAAGAGATTTTTGGACAACCAGTTCCTTGGGTGAACTACTAACCAATTGAAGGAGGTATACGAAATGATTTATGAAAATAAAACATTTCTGATGTTTAACAATGTTGCTGAAAAACTCTGGGTCTGTATTACATTCAAGACTCAAGACAAAAAATGTTTGCCTTGGCATAAGCCACCCATGAGCTCTAAAATTCTTTTCGCCTAGTAGGCCTAGAGCTGGGTATTTTATTTTCCGGCATTTTTCTACCGAACTAATTTTCTGGTCTAAATATGCTCAGGGGTGTCCCCCAAAAAACTTAAATCTAAGTTGACTGCACGGGGGCGGGGGGAGCGATAAATCACCCACCATCTTCATCAAATATATCCATTGAACCGCGCTTTGTACGACAAAAATTTTAGTTTTCTTTTGAAAGCTTGAATCCATTCTTTTATTTTTTTAATTCAAGTTATTTTAGAAGTGCATTTTTGTTTCAAGCTAATTTTAATAATTTAATATTATGTAATTAATAATTTTTGTTAAATTTTGAGTTCACCACTATTTCTTTTTAATATTCAATGCTCTTATCAATTTTAAGTTATGTGCTGAAAACCAGACGAAAGATTTTTTCCTAGTTTCTTATGAAATTAAAAAGAAAAGCAAAAGGTACTTTTTCCCATTTGTTCAGTTAACTAAGGAAATATAAAATATAAATGCAACAAATGATGCTCTCTGGGTTATTATTTCATTGGATAGGGGTTACCTCCAGTATTTCTGGAAACACTAGTTACCCAAACAAAATTATTTTTTAGCCAAAAAGTAATTTCCTCAAAAAATAAATATTTAACAACCGTCTGATAGTTCTCAGCAATCATCAACTTAAGGTTAATAACAGCATTAAATAATGAACTACTTTATAATGAAAAATACAAATTTAACCATTACTTAACAAAATGTTTCAATTTTTTTTCTCAATAATTTTGAGTTTTCAAACGAGTTTTCAAAAATTGTTGAAATGATTTTTTATTTTATAAAAGGATCAATTTTGAACTTTCAAATATACTATAGCACTGTATTGTAAGTTTATAACCGTTATATTTAAACAGCTATTTATCTACTTAAAATAATAACTTTTTTCTAAGAACAAGTGTCAAAATTATTGTATAAAGTACTGGCCAACACTGTATCAAAAAAATTTAAAAAAGGACATTTTAAACAAAATCACATTTTTTACACGTTGCATCCTAACATGCAGCCATGACGTCACTCAAATGACCATGAACATACTCACTTTTTGCAGTATTTTTGGGTAAATTAAAAAAAAGACATGGATAATGTAAGACAATATTTCATTGTTTTTTAATTTGTTTGAAATGTCTTCTCCCCGTATATGTTCTTAACGTTGCCCTTACCGAAAATATTTTAAGGAAATTTAATTTACTTTCATTTTGTAGTGCATCTACACTTTTTCGCTAATACTCTAAGTTTTAAAAATATTCGTGAAAAAATTATTAAAGGGAACCTTTAACTTCCACTCTTGCCTGAACCTCGCAGCCCTTAGCTGGGGACTTTTAGCATGTTGATCGACAATGTTAACCAACAATTTTGATCGCCATAGTGTGGGCGCTGTTTAAGACACGAATTTTGATGGATGTTTACCCATTTTGAAGTGAAAAAAACTATATTCTATTTTATGCCATGGTCAGGCTTTGATTTGAATTATATTCAATCGCTCGACTTTAGCAGAAGCCGTTTTCAATTTTTTTAAATCTGCGTTATTCACTAACACGATGAACCCGTTTTCGTTTGAATCTATCTACTCCAATCGACTGAATTTTTATGCCACAAGTATGGCTAAAAACCTTCAATTAATTTGACGAAGAATAAATCTCAGAATCAAAAATTAATAAGGGTATCCATGCAACCTCGTAAAACATTAAATGAGTTTACAATTTGGTGAAGTTCATCTTTTTGGAAATAAAATGTCGTTGCATGAATGCCCTCTTCATATTTTATTGTAGCCAGCGCAGGGTTCCGTATAAGAGTTAAGATCGGATGGACAAAAATAAAGACGAACTCTGAGCTAGAATAAAGAAAGCAAATGGAACTCCATATATCTCCGAAAAGGTGTTAAAAATTCGTCAAAAGTTTTTTAATAAGTACAATTAAGATTTCTATTTTAAAACATATTATTTTTGGATGCGTTTAGAAGTTAACGAAGAAGAAAGTTTATCGAATCAGGAAATTTCCTTTGAAATGGCTTTGAATCGTAAGAGCAGATTTTTGCATATTTTACTATACCTAAATGCATATTTTTCAAATTTTGGAAAAGTCTTAAAAATTAAAATATTTAATGCGATGAAAAAGATGAAATAGAATTTTTAATGGTCCCAACTAAATGTAGGATTTTTTTTAGTAAGCTAATATTTGAAATATAAGAGCCCTAATATCTGATAAAATATTGAAAGCTAAGACATTTTTTACGCTTAGACCCCTACACGAGGAAACTGAGTTGCTAGCAACTTTAAGTTGAAAGCTGAGAAGGACAGGAGGAAGGAGGAGTGAACAAAATTTGCCCGTTTGACGATTTGAAGAGAATTTTTTAACATTCCCTTTCACATCTAGATTAAGGTGAGTTCAACCAATATACTTTCATATGAAATCTCAAAAATTGATTATATTTGTTTCCTCGTGTGAAAGGTACATTTTTACTGCCTAAAAGTAACCAAGCTACTCTGAAAAATATGGTTAGCCAACAAAATAGAAACTTTGTTGGCAGCCCCGGATCTATGGAGGGCAAACTGGGGCCTGTACACCAGGCGGCAGCTTCCAGGGGCGCCAAATCCATGTGCTTAACAAAATTGAGAATTGCCCATACTTAATGAAGTGAAACGAGAATGAGATGTGGCAATGAAATTTCAAATTGTATTGCCCAGTCAGCCTTTAGCAGATATTTTTATCATTTTACCATTCACAATAAAATATTTCAAACTACCTATACTCAGTCACGAAAATAAATAGACAAAACACCTGGGAGGAGTCAGTTTAAGGTGTAAGTACCATTTCATTTAAACCGATTTTAATTAAATAAAAGTAAGATATTGTCTTTATATATTTTCTCATTTTTAATTTAATTACATTTTTTTCATAAAATTAAAATGAAACAAATTTAAATGAGTAGGTAATTTCAATCTAAAGGAATTTTTGTTTACATTAATTTTTGTGCAACATCTTGAATTTGGACTTATGTATGTTCGGCTCAAAGATTTTTCGAATTAAGCTTTCCTTTCCTTTTAACAAATCTGGAATGATTAAAGAAACTTTTGAACTATAGTCATGTATGTATACAAGGCCGGAGCCAGTAAACAATTTTTTTTGACGGGGGATTATTAACTTTTCCAACAACAAGTTTCATAATTAAGTATGTGATCGATATTATAAATAAAATTACATACTATGTGTAGTCCATTAGCCAAAATTCAATCTTTAAACCTTCTGTGCAGCAAATATGTAGGTGTAGGTATAATGACAACTTCCTTAGTGAATAAGGTGCCAGCTATAGTTATCATTGAAACTCATCATTCAAAATTTTAATGATTGATTTTGAGACATTGAGAAAGCAAACTCGTTGATTATCTTGATGGACAGATGAAGCTAACGACTTAACTTTCCACATAATCATCATCTTTGAATATGCCTCATTATATTTGTGATACAACTGGTAATCAAGCCTGTCAAGGCTCAAGAAAATGCAAAACAATGTGTGTTTAAAATTGCTACAGTTAATACTACTACTACTACATACTATATCGTTTAGTAAAGAAAGGGTTATTAACCGATTAAAAGTTCTTTTTTATTTTGTGATTTTTCATATTCATCTTTCTGTGGACTGCATTAATTGTAGTTTTTTAAAAGCCCCAACAAAAATTATTTTAAAAATTATAATAGATTTATTAGGTATAATTATAATTATATAGATAATATAGCAAACCATTTTCAGCTTGAACTATGTAGAACCTAATTTGAAGAATTGTAAGCAAAAATACCTAACCTTAAATTTACTTATTATTTGTTTGTTTGTTTTTCTAAAACAAATCATTATCTACGAGTAAGTACATATGTTTTGAATTTGTATGTAGGTTAATGACTTCTTCGACTTGACCTCATGACTTATATTATGAATAAGATCATCCTCTTTTACCAACTTGACATTATAAAGGTTAAAAAAAAAAGGGGAAAACATAATAAAAACAACAAACAAATCGCAAAGTGGTAGATAAACAAGCATTCGTACCCATTTATTTCAGAAAACCGAAAAAAATATAGCAAAAGCAGAAAGAAGACTCTTTTGCTCTTCGTCATCACGACCAAGAGCAGATTTTTTAAATCGCATTTTAAAATTATTTATCAAAACAATAATATTTTTTAACGAAAGTTGTTCATCATCAACATCATCCGGCCATCCAGCCAGCCAGCGGTTGATGTATTTTTTTTTTATGTTTTAAATTTGTATTGGTGTGTGTCGGGAGCCATAACATAACTCCGATAACAGGGACAAAAAAGGGTTGAAAGATATAACCACACCCATCGCAAACGATGATATTTTAGGGACTTGTATTCCGGCTGTGTAGGAGCATCCCTGGATTGACGTAGGAGCACCGCCAAATTAAAGAATAATACAAGACCATGCCAACCTACATGCGTTCCCTATACCCAACATGCTATACCTACCTACCTATCCTTCAGCAGCATTATATAGAATTTTTGAGGACTCAATAAAAAGCTGAATTTATTATCTTTGAAAATATTCAACAAACAAAAAATTATATTTAAGCTGCCAAAAACAATAAATAATTAAATTATAAATGAAAATATTTTCTCAATAAATAACTCGAGGTAGATACATATATGCACGAGTATATATAGTTGGGGTTTAAACAGAAGTTTTATTAAAAGGTTTCCTCTGTCAGTGTCACTGTTTCATTACGCTGGTAAGCAATCTAGGGGAGTATGACGAAATGCCGCTGGAAATATCGTTACACATACAACCCCATATTTCCAGTGTTTTACATTTTATCAGAGTATATGTAAAGGTATGAGAATGATAATAATTGGGGACACTGGAGTCCAAGGGAGAAATATTTGGTGATCGGGGGAGTTAAATCAATGGAATATTTAGAGCGAGTATATACCTACCTAGTTGAGCAATGTTTGTGCCTAGCAATTAAAATATTTAAAGTACATACCTACCTATATCACACATATTTTGTAAATGTATAGTGATTTTTGTAGGAGAATGTTGTAATAGTTTTCGATTAAAGATGAAGTTACCTAATTAAATTTAATTTAAATAAAATTTCACAAAATTTTAAATAGAGCTGGCTCTAAATCAATTTTAAAATGGAAGTCGACTCTATAAATGAGTTTTGAAATGAGAGTCTGCTCTTTGCTAATGTTAAACGACTTAAAGTGCCTTTACTTTAACGTTAAAGAGGTCGTCTAACTTTAATAGCAGCAGTGCTATTGACTAGTTGACGTTTGTCATTTCATAACAAAATAAATTAAACAAAAATGTTTTCTGAAGAGAAGATTTCAACTTTTAAGAAAGTCAAGAGTATTAAAAACTCAAGCCAATCCATTCGAGGAGCTTGAAAATCTCGAATTTGATTCAAGGTACGACCTCGACAAGACCATGGTTCGATTTTTAGTTGAAAACCTCAATTTTAACAAACCGGGGCCTTCCGAGTCTTGGTGACTTTACATTATTATTCTGACGCATTAGACCTGTTTAAATTTTAAAATTAAAAAAGGCGCAAATTAGAAAAAAAAATCCCACTGTCTTCAAGGGCGGATCTAGACTTTGCCCCAGGGGGGGGTCACGTTTCTTAAAATTTCAATAAAGTATTGTACCCAAAAATAATTTTTACTTACGATATAAGGCCAGTATTGTATTCGAGCAAAGTGGGTGGCATAATTCTGTCTGGTTGTTTGTCTGTCTATTCTTTGACAACCTACAGCTACAGCCTAGGCCACTGAAGCAATTTTCTTCAAATTTTTAAATAATTTTTTTTTTAATTCTTCGGAGGGGATATTTTTTACCTTTTAAAATCACGGCACTTGCTATACAACCATTAAGAAAAAGCTTATTTATCTGAAAAACAGCTTCAACGAATTTGATAAAAAAAAACAGTAGATTACTTTGGGTATGGTGAACATTCTGGAAAAAAAATCCGAAAAACTGTTAATAACGATGCCTGCCATTTAAGGGTTTTTGAAATTCGATTTGTTCAAAGAATTTCAATCAAAATTTGCATGCAAAAGCTCCATAAAAATCTCAATAATATTGTATATCAAAATAAAAAAATAAATGTTGGCCTTTTAAGAAGATATTCATTTTTGTTTTGAAAATTCAATATTTCAAGAACGCGTTGATGAATTGTTTTGAAACTAGTTTATAAATGTATTTTAAAATTTATTATTATAATAATTTGATATAAAAAATAGCTTTTTGAGAAAATCGCTACAACGATTTTAATTTTGTTTGTGCTTATATTCATATTTCTTCAAGTTATCAAATTGGTTTTAAGCCTTAAGCTATTTGAAAAGTTGTTAAACAGTTAAAAGAACAATTTAAACGCCTTTATTTTATATATTTGTATATTCTTTATATATGTAATTACTGGCATATTTTAAAAGTTCTTAATTACAGGCAACTTGAACATCAAAGCAAGTACCTGCAATACAGTCGTACATTTTATTTCCATTGAAAATATTTTTTTTAAATAAATTAATTAATTATGGAATTAAAGCCAGAACCATCATGCCACTAGATACTAAAAATATTGTTTAGGAAAAGTTTATTTTTGCCCTTAAAATCTTAGCTCATTTACAATAAGATCGTATTTATTTTACAAGATCTATTTTGATCTTTTGCCTGGCAACTAGAAGCTACTTTTGTTATACTTACCACTTTCCTTAATGACATCCCCCGAACAAAACAAATTCATGAAACGTCAATATTACAAAATAAAAAACTTTGTATTCCCAAAATGGTGCACCCAAGTTAGTGGGAAAGCGTAAGCAATTACTGTCTTGGGAAAACGAAGTAAAATGAGGTAGTTTTTCCATAAAAAAGGCTTGCTACCACTCATGTCTTCGAGTTGCTCTATGCTTTAAGTGCTAGAACTGAAAGTTGATCGCAATTAACAATTTAGTTGCCTAGTGGTTGCTTGACCTTGATTTTGAGATTAAGCAAGCGATATGTCATTTAGGATATTTGCAAAGAGTGTATGCGATCAGTAAAAAGTCCAAAAAGTTTAATTTTATAAATTTATTGAGTTGAAAATTTTGAATGAACTGTAAAAGTTTTTCCAAGTACCGCCCAATTTTTCGCACTTCACGTGAGAAATTTGCAAAATAACAAAACCTAAAATACCGAAACTGCATTATTTATAGATCTTGAAAAATGATATCTCACACTAAGTAAAAATAAAACACCTTACAATCTTGTCAACCAAAATCTCGAATACCTACTCAAAATTGAGTGGTCACATAATTAGAGGGATTTTTATTTGTAAGATCTCGAATGCGAGTTTTCATTTGCACGGTTTTGAAATTTGTGTCCAATTCAAAAGGCCGTTGATAAGGTCAACTAGCTACATTAATTGGTTGCGGATTTGTTCTAATGGGATTTTAAAGTTTTTTTTTTTTTTTAAGTCATTCCAGGTCACTGAACAAAATTTTTAGGTACCTTATTAAGGTTATCTTAAGAAACAAATATTTCTTTCCAAAGGTCACTAAATTGTTATTAAAGGTCACCTAGATTCATTGGTGACAAACATTTTTTTAAATGAATTTTCAAAGTTCTTTCATGGTTCAGTATTAGTTACTTTTTGAAAATTCTATGTCTGAAAAATTATCTACTGTTACTACCTGCCCTTTTGTGACCAGTAACCTTTCGAAGAGTACACATACGGGATGCCATGAAATTTGTCATCTGATTCGGTGTACGGTGTCAGAAATGTTCACAAAATCATCAAATCAATTTCAAATTATTTTTACGGTAAAACAAAAAGTAGAGTTCTGAATTATTCTTGAAATGAAAACTTTTATTGTTTTTCTGGGAGAAGAATTATTTTTTCAACTTTTCACGAACGATGTACGGCGATGTCGCCGGGTTTCTGTCAAAACCTAGTAAGTCCTTAAATGACATTTTAACGTACTTTTGGTCAACAAGAATTACTGAATTCGAATATCAATGCCTAGTAACTGTGTCATGGTTTCTTTTGGCTCTATCAACCAGTTTAAAAACCTTTCAATATCTTAAAATTACATTGTATTACCTTTTAAATCGGTGTTTTGTGTCTTCTAAGCAATTTTTCAAATTTGAAATTTGTTTTGACAGAAAGCACACGATATTATTTATATTTTTTACTTTGATTTTTGTGTTTTAACTCTTAAATTCGCACGTTTAATTAAAGTAAATTTGAAGGCGAATTATATCCTTTGAGCAGTGAAATTTTTTGTTTATGATTGAATTCATCTGTCTAATATTTTATATTTTATATCTGGGAAAAGCCCCAGGGGGGGGGGTCATGACCCCCATGACCCCCCCCCCCTTGTATCCGCCAATGACTGTCTTATTTAATTTCGAAAAGAGTCCGAACTCAATTTTCCCAACACTAACTGTGTTACAGGATCTCTTCAAAAAATCTATTAATGTTTGTGCCAAATGTGATCCTTTTTTAATATTTTTTTGTGAAAAAAGAGTTCTTGTGGCCTGACTCCGCAACCACGCCCTTGTGACACGTTGTATTTGTTTGCGAATATATGTGCAGTGGATAACCGCATGACAATAGCAATCGCAATGACAAAGAATCATAAGACTGTTCCTAGCGACCTAGGCAGTGTATTATTGAATCATTCACAATATTACATAAACCAACAGGTACACAAGTCTAAACAGCAACAAAAAACTGTCGTCTGCGAATGTTTTGCATTGGTTTGGGAGAAACCTTATGTTGTATTTTTTGCGATTAAAAAATAGCGAGATAGATAGCCGCTGGTGAGTGTTTGGCTATAATTTTTTGCGATTCCGATTTTTTAACCACACCTAATAGCCTCTGTGTATACAAAAAATCGTGTACGTAAACGTTGATTCTCCAAAATTGAATTTTAATATATTGTAAGGGAGACATAAGAATTTTGAAAAAGTTTTGGTGAGGCATAGCACAACAAAGGTTGGAAAAAACTGCTTTATATGATTTAATTGAAACATTCAGTACATTAACAACTTGAAAACACCATTAAATAAAATCATTGTTTCTGTTTTTTTTTTACATTCTTGCAATACTGCCCCGGGTGCCCCTGCCTTTTAGTACGCCCCTGTCCTGATTTGTAAATAAAAAATCTATTGCTAATAACGATAATTATGATACTATTTTTTAAAATGTTCCTGGCCAAATAAAACAGGAAAAACACTCGTTTTCGATTGTACACTGCCGTTAAAAATACTGAAAATTCAAACACCTAAATATCATGATCGGAAATTCATTGCAAGGTCTAGCAGGATAAAGGGACAGTTTACTTACTAAAGGGTTTTTCAACAAGGACGCTACAAAAGTAGAGCGACAGGGACAGCAAACAACGCCATATTTCTTGCCGCTCTTTTGACATTTCTCTTCAGTAAGGTCAAAATTATTAAAATTTACTACCGAAATACCGAAATTCGTCATAATCGTCATAACAGATCAACAATTGAGGGTCTAGTGGAAAAATTTGAATGCACAGGCACAGTACAAAATGTTCCCGTGCCAGTGAGACAAAGAAGTGCCCGTAGTGTCGAGAATATTGCTGCTGCTGAGGCTTCAATTGCAGAAAGCCCAAATGTGTCTCTCACACGTCGTTCTCAAGCGTTGGGCATCTCTGTGACGTCGTTGTGGCGAATTTGGCGAAAAGATCTTGGTCTACATCCTTACAAGATTAAATTGACGAAAGAGTTGAAGCGGCTTGACCACCAGATGCATCGTATGTTCGTAAATTAGGCTGAGCAACAACTTGAAAATGATTCGGATTTTCATCGAAAAATCATCTTCAGCGATGAGGCTCATTTCTGGCTGAATGGCTTCGTCAATAAACAAAATATGCGGTTTTGGTGAGGCAGCAATCCACACGTACTCCATGAGTCATCATTGCATCCCGAAAAATTACGGTTTGGTGTGGTTTATGGGCCGGTGGCGTCATTGGGCCGTACTTCTTCCGTGATGATCAAAACCGACACGGTACTGTGAATGGGGATCGCTACCGTTCACTGATAACAGAATATTTTTGGCCCCAATTGGATGATATGGACTTGGAGGACATGTGGTTCCAACAAAACGGCGCCACAAGCCACACAGCGAATGTCACAATCAATTTATTGGAAACCAAGTTTGGAGAACGTGTTATCTCACGAAATGATCCAGTCGCTTGGCCACCTCGGTCGTGCGTTTTGACGGCGTTAGACAATTCCCTGTGGGGCTACGTCAAGTCTTTGATCTATGCCAACAAGTCAGTGACGATTGATGAACTTCGAACGAATATCGAACGTGAAATGGCAGCAGTATCGACCGATTTCTGCTTGAAAACCGTCGAATATTGGGTTCAGCGTCTGGACTTCTGCAAGCGTGCCCGTGGTGGCCATGCAACAGAAATCGAGTTCTATACGTAATGGCATCAAACGTACTTTCACAGGAATAAAAAATTTCATTAATATTCAAAATCGTTTTTGTTTAATTTAAAAAAACTTTTGTAGCGCTCTTATTGAAAAACCCGATACATATCCCCTTTTCACTAACCATGCATCCATGAATTCAAGAACATAACTGATTTTAATTTCGTTCCTTATTCGTTGGTATCTACACTGAAAAGCGGATATTTTTGACACGAAAATGAGCCAGAATAAAGTATTCTCAAATACCTTAGAAACTAACGGTATCGGCAAGACGAAATTTTATTTGCAAAAAAAGGCATGTATACGTTTTTTTATAATTTTCCAAAGTCTTGGAGCAGCTGACATGTGAAACACTCAGAACTCGTCAAATTTGAGACTTATGGATTGCATTCTTGAGGTCAACGGAAAAACAAAACAAAGTGAGTTTTGCTGATTGACGCTTAACTATTACTAACTTTTTGAATATTTTTTTTTTCCAATCGTATTCGCATATAAAAGATTGCGTAAAAATGCACTTGAATTACATTGGATGCAAATATCTTATGAAGTATACATTGCAGAAGCTTTTGGTTTTCACAAACGGATAGCTTTTGAATAGATAGTGCAGAATTTGAAACCCACAGCTATTTGCATGGCTGGGCGGCGAAAATGTATCTATGCAAAGGCATTTTCAGGCTAAATTCAAATAACCCAATATCACTTTGAATGTCCATAATTCGAAAACAAGATATCATAGAAGGTTCTAATTTTAAGTTCTGGAAAGCTCTTGAAAATTTCAATAGCATTTTTTTATTTTAGCCTTGTTCAAGGCTCTGCTTCGGAAATATCTCCATCCAAAGACATTAAGGTAGGTAGTAGGGGGCACACAATCGTTAATCAAGTAAAGTCGCTTTGGATGCGAATATTTTACCAACCAGACCATAGAAAAAAATTTGGCTTCGATGTGTCGATAGGGTTAGAATAGACCTTTCCATTAATGTAGGGCACGATTTATTTCATTACCTTTGAAAAAAAGTTGTTTTTTTTTTTTGAAAAAATGGCCAAAGGTTAGTCCATTCTTTTTTCGAAATCCATGAAAAATTTGTTTGTCAAAATTTTTACATTTTTGGAAAGGTTAACGTTACTTAACTTCGTTAAAAATAAATTGCTAGATAAGTATCAACTTAGTTGCAATCGGGAAGTGGAGGTGGTTTTAGTGTAGTAAGAATCTCACACTTCTATGAGCACGCGTTTTTCGGTCCTCATAGAGCCTGAATAGCAGGTTTTGCACCTACCCACGGGAAAATAACCACAAAAAAAAAAATTGGAAAGGTGTATTAATTTCCTATTCAGGACTGAAAGCCGCAACAATTCTGAAAGCTCGGTTCGTAAGATTTCTTTTTCGCTGTTCGCTACTTATTTATTTTACTGACAGGTATGAAAAACAAAAATGAGAGAGGTACAAATTCCCGCAAACCAAAATCCCAAATAACAAAATCTCACTTTTTTTTTTAAATCACGCAAATTATTAATTCTGCTTTCATAATCCCGTAATTGAAAAATGTCGCTTTTAACAACCTCGCATTTCTATATGGGTGATTCTCTGCCAACTGTGATTCTTAAAAAAAAAAATTAAAATTTATTGGAAACAATTTTTATTTTGTTCTTGTGGCTTTATGTAGTCAGGGTATCAAATCTGTAAAAGCATGGTACCTCGTAACATGATGGATAGTACGTAGAACTGTCATGCCAAAGGTCTGGGTTCGATTCCCAGCCGCTGCCACCTAAAAACAGAAATGTTTTTTTCGCGAGGTACTGCCTCTTGCGAGGAACTGACAAATCCTTCAAGAGAATACTTGTCATGAATAAGTGCTTCTCATCTAGCCGTTTGGACTCGGCAAAAAATTGTAGGTCCCCTCCATTCCTGCCAAAAATACGCACACAGGAATGGTTGAGAGTTGTAAGTCACTAGGCCTTCGTTCTTCACGACCTGTTGTGCCACCATATTTATTTATTTATTTAAAAGCGTTTTGCTACAACTTTTAGAGAAAAAAAAATATGGTAAATGTACTAAAACTGGAATAGACGATAAAAAAACTCTTTTACTTTTTTTCAATTTATATTTTGTTCTTTCTCTTTCTGATCATATTTCTATTGATATTTTTGATAACGCGTTATTTTTTGACCTCTTGACATTTCTACTCACCTTATTTTCTTTAAAATTTTATAACTTTCTCATTTTTGTAGTCTTTTCTTCTAAATGTCATTTTACTGGGTTATTACTTAATTTTTATTTCGCGGAATAATTTTTGTTTGGCCCATGCGAGGCTTTTTATGAAAATTGGTACAAAATAAATATTATTGCTAGAAATTGTTTCATTAAAATCCACAATGCCACGGTACTGTCATCCACGGTACTGACATTAAGACAATTTATGTGACTTTACTTCGCTATGCTAATGAGAAAAATAATTTTCAGGAAAATTAAAAAAAAAACTCTGATTATCAACCAAAAACATGTTATAACATGCTAAAAATATATACTACCACGGTACTGACAGATACATTTGTGGCACATTTTTTTCGAATGAAAACATATCACTCTTGAAGTACGACAACGTTAAAAAACAAAACGACTGTTGTAAACTATGCTTTTTTTTTTAGAAAACTTCAATTTAAACGTCTTGAAACTAAAAGAAAATGGCGGTGTACGGGGAAATATTTTAAATTCAAAAATTATAGTAAATCCTGGGACAACATTTTTTTTATTATTTTTTTTTCAGCAATAAGTATTTTGACTTAACTTTTTGCAAAAAAAAAAATAAGCAGATACTGCACTCAAATCTTTCTAAGAACAACATTTCTATTAAATGAAGTATTAGAAAATAGTAAATTTAATTGGAAAAACAAGGAATGACATGCCACGGTACTGACATTTTGACTACATTTTCCCAAGCCATATGGAATTAGTACCAAATATCAATCAGTCTTGATATCAAATGTTGATTGTAGGTAATAATAATCATTTACCCAACTCAAACTAAAAATATATACGAAAATTTTATATTAAATAACAAAAAAAATTACTGGACACAAAGAATCACAGTTGGCACGGATTCACCAATGTAGAACCAACAAATCTCGCAAATATCGACCGACATTTTTCTTATCGAAATTTTTCAATTTTAAATTTAGCAGTAGCATCTTCCACAAGTACGTATCAACAAACTAGTGTGAACGAAAAAAAAAAGAAGCAAAGAAACGAAAAACTATTTTTAGGTTTTAATAGTTTTCCAAAACATTTTTTTAATAATTAATAAAATTTATCCACTTTACAACTGAATATGTATACAATTTCTATGTTCTTTTTCTTGCTCTTAACAACGATTGAATTATATAAACAATAACAATTATGTATAACAATGGTCTTATATGGTCTTACAGTTAAGTAAGGAAATTTTGAAATTCAAATCTCGCGTGAGATTTATTTTTTGAAATACAATTAAATTTTGCGAAATTTTAATTTTGTAATTGCGAGATTTTTAAAAGTGGGATTTTGTAATTACGAGACAATGAAAAGCCAGATTTTGTAATAACGAGATTTCGTAATGCGAGAAGCCACTTTATTCTTGCTTGAATTTGTTTAGCATTGTTTCAAAATAATGTAAATCATTATGGAAATTGGGAGCAACTTGGAAGTCAAATCTTAAGGCTCAAGCTTGTTACAATTGATCTCTACTTTCTTCATATTTATGCGATTAAGATCAATTTGGGGACGGTTCCTTCACTTTTTGGAAAAAAAGACTAAGTTCCAAGATTGTCTACCAAAAGGTTCCTTTCCTTGCTATTTTCTCGGGCTATATTTTTGTCTCCTATATTTTAAGACTTCATCTTAAATTCTATCTTATAATATCTCAAGACTGTCTTTTGTTGCATAATGCATCAACTTTAACCAGCGTAGTTTGTTTTCGCGAAATCAGATCATGTTGCATCTTACATACTTAGCTCTTAAATCTTATGAAGTTCTGATTTGCAAGAATTTAACTTAACCTAAAGGCTAAGGCAGGTATTTAAAAAATGTTAATTTTAATTTGAATTTCATAAACCAAGAATAGGTTCCTACTACGAAAAAAAAATAAAGTAGCTATTGCCGCCAGACAGTCTGGAAAATGTGTTTTATTTTCATTTTCTCTTCCATTTGTCATTTGCATTTGAATATACAAAAATATAAATTCAAAATAAAAAAAAAACAAGGAAAAAAAATATATAAACTCAATTTTTTATCTCGAATGCATCTTGAAATCTTTGTGGTTGTCGCATTCCGGTTAGCCCCCTTTACTCCGCCGCCATAAGCTTCGTCATCTTCGTCACCGCTCATCATTCCACGGGCAATTTGCAGATAGAAGGAAATTTCTTGTCGTTGTCGTCGTGCCTTGCGTTGAAGATAAATCGAGGGGAATGAGTTATGAGCGCCATGGATCAATGGATGACACTCCAACTGCGATGAAATCCATTAAAAAATGTTCTCCCTACACAGTCAAAATATTGCCAACTCATACAATTGTAGAATATTTGAAAGGGGCGTTGCTGAATCTACATGCCACACCTACCTGCCGTTGATTGGTTAAAGTTGTGGGCCTGTGTGTCGAACCCAATAATTCACATACAGTTAAACTCTGATGTGACGTCATGGTATTTTCTTCCATTTTTTTTTGTTTTTATAATTTCATTCCGATAAGATATTTTTTTTTTCGGAATTGACTATAAAATCGATTTGCTAAGAACAAAAGACTTTATTGCCTGATTGCTTCCTTTTTGGTGATGGATACTTGCGGAATGGACTAACGTTAACGTGAGCGGTTTAACAATGGATTATCTTCGATTGAAACAAATTCTGCGATGGCGGGAATTCCCCGATAATGTAACGGAATTAATCGACAAACCGCAAAGTATAACGACGCAATATGTTTGGCATTAAGTTGCCTAATGCTGTGTTTTTCCAGCCATATTGCGGTTTTCAATAACATCCCAGGCGCTAAGGATAATCGAAGGACTAAGCTATACGACGACGACGAAGCACGATGATGAAAGTGATGATGGGAAGTAAGTGTAACAGAGGCTGGCTGTCTCATCATCGTTATAGGCATATTAACATGAACTCTGTCGGACAAACGCGAACAAATTTTTAACTTCGGAAATTCCCAATATCCGGTAGTTTTTATCGTTTGTAAAGGTAGGTAGATCCTTGGCTGCGACTGAGACTGAGAAAATGTTGGAATATCCATTCTTAATTCAGTGGGATTTTCCCACACGAAAAATGAAAAAGGACGATGTTGCAAGAGGATTATCAAAGAGCACGCGGATCGCGTAATCTAAAGGTACCTAGAAATATTATTTGTAGAACAAAGGTAAGAAATGTATAATGTAGGTATACCATAGTTTAAAATAATGATGAAATGGTAGGTGGGAATGAGTTTAGGTTTGTAATCAGGATAAATGCGGTGAATATTGTGGATTTATTTTTACGGACGCGACGGTTGGTGTTATATTTATAATGCAGGAAAGGTAGCTATTTATGAAGGTAGACACATAAAGTCGTGGTATTTTTGAAAAACTGGTGCAACATAAATTTCAATAAATGAAAAATATAGGACAGGGAATTACATATAACGGGTGATTTTTTAAGAGGTTTAGAACTTAAAAAAAAAAAAAACACAAAAAATTCGAAAAAATGAATGAAGTATTTATTTGAATCGATAGTTTAAACCTTGCAATTTAATGTTTAAAGATAATTTCATGCAAATGTTGACCGCGGCTGCGTCTCAGGTAGCCCATCCGCTGAGTCCAATTTTGGCATACTCTTTCACACATATCGGCCGGTATCTCACGAATGAATGCATGGATGTTGGCTTCCAGTGCGTCAATCGAAGCGGGCTTGTCCCTATAGACATTAGCCTTGACATACCCCCACAAAAAATAATCTAATGGTGTCAAATCGCACGATCTAGGCGGCCAATTGACCGGCCCGAAACGTGAAATTAACTGTTCACCAAACTCGCCTCGTAATTGCGCCATTGTTTCGCGTGCTGTGTGGCATGTGGCACCGTCTTGTTGAAACCACATATCATGCAAGTCAAGAACTTCCATTTCGGGCAAAAAAAGTTTGTTATCATCGCTCGGTAGCGTTCACCATTGACAGTAACGCTGCGATTCGCATCATCTTTGAAGAAATATGGCCCAATAATGCCGCCGGCCCATAAACCGCACCAAACAGTGGCTTTTTCGGGATGCATTGGTAGCTGTTGCAATGCTTCTGGCTGATCTTCACTCCAAATGCGGCAATTATGCTTATTTATGTACCCATTCAACCAAAAATGAGCCTCATCGCTGAACACAATTTTTCGCGCGATGAACATTTCGAACCGAGCACGAATTTTGATAGTAAAATTCAATAATTTGCAAGCGTTTTTCATTTGTAAGACGATCCATGGTTAAATTGCAAACCAAACTGAAGCTGTTTGACAGTGACACAAAGTACTAAACACACGTCAGCTGTCAAAACCAGTGTTGCCAAAACCAAACCAGCTAAAAAATCACCCGTTATAACTGTTGGAACAATGGGATTCTTGCAGTATCCGTTTGATGTTTAGCTGAATCTTCTATTTATGCTTTTACCATCTGGACCAAGTGTTAAATAAAATTCTGAAACTTTTAACGTCGAGAGATCCAAGGACAACAATTTGCATATAAGCTGTATTTTTTTCAAGTTCCAATGTCAAGGGAATTGAATGAAAAAAAAATAATCGAGGATGAGACTAAACAACAATTAAATAAAATGCACGACTGGATCGGATGAACTTGCTCTTATGTTCAAGTTTTTGGGAATTAAGAACTTCTAAAATATGAAAGTTATTATTGAAAAAAATAATAGAAGAAAGCATTTAAATCGTTTTTTGAACTATTTAAACAATTAGTAAAATCAGTATGCTATTAACTTACTTAAGGAATTGGAATACTAAAAATTAACTATTTTTGGCACTATTTTAACGTAAACCTACGGCATTGTATATTGAATCACATGATGTGATTGTCTTCCCGAGATTAAGTTAAATTTTAACTGATTTTTACAAGCTGGTCGAGTTTTCTAAGTTTATTTGGTTTGCTGTCACTTAAATTAAATTTTTTTAACAGTTTTTTGCAGTTAAAATAATAATTCATCGATTTATTTTTTAAAAGAAAAACTTTTTTTATTTATTTTTTGCAGTTAGACAAATTATATAAGTACTATTTATTGCTTCCATTATTTTAAATTACCTCAAAAATGCGAGTCTTTAAAAAATCTTACACAGATTTCAAATGGTCCGATTAAATGATGCTACCAGGACACTTTGGTGCCTATTATTGGCTCTTTTTAACTTTAGTATTGCTTCTCATCTGCATAAGCTTTGTGTTTTAGACAACCCAATATATTTTCAATGATCCTCAAATCTAATGAGTAGGTTGGAATAGAAAGTTACTGTCCGGTTTTGTTTCCAAAAAAGTTTAACTTACACTTGCTGTTTGAGTCGGACCATTGTTCTGCTGAAAAATAATTAGCATTTAAAAAGTTTTTTTTTTTTTAAATTAAACAAAAGTGGTTTTGGATATCAGAGAAATTCTTTATTCCTGTGAAAGTACGTTCGATGCCATTATGTATGGAAGTCGATTTCTTTTGCATGGCCACCACGGGCCCGCTTGCAGAAGTCCAGACGCTGAACCCAATTTTCGACGGTTTTCAAGCATAAATCGGCCGATACTGCTGCAATTTCACGTTCGATATTCGTACGAAGTTCATCAATCGTCGCTGGCTTGTTGGCATAGACCATAGACTTGACGTAGCCCCACAGGAAATAGTCTAACGGCGTCAAATCGCACGGCCGAGGCGGCCAAGCGACTGGGCCATTTCGTGAGATAACACGTTCTCCAAACTTGGTTTCCAATAAATTGATTGTGACATTCGCTGTGTGGCTTGTGGCGCCGTCCTGTTGGAACCACATGTCTTTTAAGTCCATATCATCCAATTGGGGCCAAAAATATTCGGTTATCATTGAACGGTAGCGATTTCCATTCACAGTAACGTGCCGGTCTTGATATCACGGAAGAAGTACGGCCCAATTACGCCGCCGGCCCATAAACCACACCAAACCGTAATTTTTTTCGGGATGCAGTGATGACTCATGGAGTACGTGTGGATTGCTGCCTGAGCAATACCGCAAATATTTTGTTTATTAACGAAGCCATTCAGCCAGAAATGAGCTTCATCGCTGAAGATGATTTTTCGATGAAAATCCGAATCATTTTCAAGTTGTTGCTCATCCCAATTCAGCTGTTAGTAAGAAAGTCGAAAATGAAGAAAGCCGTTATATATATTATGTTTCAAAAATTATGTTGGGCAAGTGGACGCTGCGGCTGGCACGAATAAATTCCAGTCGAGAGGTTCAATTTTCCACCACTTTTTGCAGCAATTGGGGCTGTATGTCAGCAATAACGCACCGAATATTCTCTTACAAGGCGTCAATCATATCGGACTTATCTGCGTAGACAAGCGACTTCACATAACCCCACAAAAAATAGTCTAGTGGTGTAAGATCGTACGATCTTATAGAGGCCACACCACAGGCCCACGACGCGAGATAATGCGTTCAAAATAAATAAATTGATTGTTTCGCGATGCGTCGCTCGAACCAAACCATTATTTTGGTAATAAATTTGCACGATTTGAAAACATTGTTCAGGAGTAAGTCTTTTCATTATAAAATGGTAAGCCAAACTGACCACAAATCAAGTGACAAAATTTCTTATGATTGGTATTGATGCATACTTGCACCTTCTTACATGATATCCAAAATCCCGCAAAATTCTCGAATTGGCTTGAGGACAGAAAGGTGGAAAACTGAAATGGTATAATCTATGGCTAGGGGATGGCTATGATTTTATATGGTACTTCTCAACGCTATATCGAATGTCATTTACAAACTAGTATTATTTACAAAAAAAAAAAATTTTTTTGAAAAGCAACTTCCAAATTTGTATGAATTTTCTGTAGTAAAGTGCGTTTTAATAGTTAAAAATTTCAAATCCAATGATACATTTATAATTATATACTTAATTAATGAAAATAGTGAATAATAAAATTTATATCCACTAAAAAAATTGTAAGAAAATACGGTTATGCATGAAAAATTGATCGTCAAAAATGCGTTTTTTTTTCAAAATTTACAAACATGTTTATTTTGTATTATTAAAATTTTTATTACGTTTAAAATTTCTTCAATTGCTAATAAAAAATAAAATGTACGACTGGATCGCACATACTTACTCTTATTTTCAAGTTGCTTGGAAAACAAAAAACAAAACAAAATTTAAATATAAAAAAAGCATTTAAATCATTCTTTAAATTTATAAACAACAAGTTAAAAAACAACAATGCAAAAACAAGTATTCCATTTGAGTACTGAAAGAAAAAATATAAATATATGCAAAAAAAAAGGTGAAATCGTTGGAGCGGTTTTCTTAAAAATTAATTTTTTATATATAAAACTTTAATAACTTTCAAAAAAAATTTTTGGTATGCAAATTTTGACTGTGTGCAAAAATTTGTTACATTTCTAAGCCTAGTTCCGAAAAAATTCATCAACTCGTTTGTGAAATATTGAATTTTCAAAAAAAAAGTTTTATTTTTAAATGCAAAATTGTTTTGTTTAGTTTTGATACGCAATATTATTACCATTTTAAAAGAGAATTTGCATACAAATTTTGACTGAAATCGTTTAAATCGTTAATGAAAAAACCGAAAATTTTAAAAACCGTGATATGGCAAGTACTGTTAAACACGATTCTTATCAAAAAATTCCTACAGTAATAAACAGATTATTTTCATCAAAATCATTAGAGCCGTTTTCGAGATAAATAAGCTTTTCATTTACGGTTGTAGGGGAAGTGACGTTATTTTTGGTGCTAAAAAAATTCAATTTTACCTCTGGAGAGTTACAAAAAGACCTTAAGTTCAAAATTTGAAGAAAATTGCTTCAGTGGTTCAAATTATAAGTCAATATACGGACAGACAGACAGAATTGTGCCACTCACTTTTTTCGTTTTCTCTATCATTGTAATGTCATGTTGTTATCTTGTTATGTTGTTTTTTTGCACGTATCCAAAACATTCCTAATAGAACCTACATAAATTCTAGCAATGAGAATATAATCGTTTGGAGTGGCATTTTTTGACGACCTCAACGAATTTTCTGAAATGAAAATCAAAAACTTGATTTCCTTTCTTAACGCGACGAAATGGATCTAAGACAAAATCGGTTGATTCTGTATCATATTCCCCCCCAGACCCCAAGACCGTGAGCAATCGAAATACAGGCCTCTGCTGGGTTTCATGATGCTCAATGACAGCGATCATCGGTTGGATCCTTCGCGCTCCAGTCGTTCTGCTTTCTCCTGAGCTCAGCATATTGCAGCTGGCTTTAGGCGGGATGCGATCCAATCGACTGAGTGTCTTAAGTCCCACCTCTTGACGTTGGTGCTAGCCCAAAATATACTAAAACCATATTCCAAACCCGTTCTAATTCAAATCAAAGAAATCTGGGTTAATGGTGGATGCTGATCTCCACTGGAAACCACCGGTCATGCCGAGTGGACATACGGAGGTCCAGGTGGAAATCTCACATTAAATCATGTATCTGGGAGATCCCCGAAGGAATCAAGTCAAACGAGTTATGGTATCAAAACGGCGCAATTCAGAGCTAATTGGGTACTGTGCGAGTGTTATGCCCGTGCCACCATTTCTACCTACCTACCTACAGTTTTTCTATATTTTCCTTCGAACATATTATATGCAAATTGCAACCTCTGGGCATTACTTGGCCATAAGTAAACAAGCAGGGCTACCTACCAATTATAGTAGATTGTACATCGCACTTGTTGGAAATACGATCATAAAAAAAACTGGCTTCAAAATCAAAGATTCTAGTCTTATTTTGAAAATTAGGTAACAATTAGCAGGTTATTCGCATGGTTATTCGCTATGGACTTTTTCTGAATGGAGTATGTAGTATGTACAAAGTGGATTGGTTTATTCTTAGAATTAAAATATTATGTACCTTCTTTTGCGTACGTTTATTTATTCGAATTATGTCTTTCAAAAATCTGGAACCAAACTACCACTTCTGTGATCAAGTGAGTGAGTGCTATCAGTGTTTAGTCAAGTTTAACCCAAAACAAATTGTAACAAAAGAAAATTTTGTGCGAACAGACCCAGAATACCAGGACTCACGAGATATCCAAAATTAGTCAAAATTACCCCCATGGGAACATTGGTATTTAGTTATGTTCAATATGGTCATCTATCACGGATGACGAAATGTATTTTATTATAATAAAAAAATCTTCAAGCCACAATTTTTAATTTTCATGAGTTTAGTACAGGTGAAATAGTATAGAAAGGCCTTCGAATAAAAATAAATTGGTACCACCATGAAACTTGGTGAAAACATTTCATGTACCATGAAAATGAAGAATCAAAAGAGACTATAAAAATACTTCACATGGAAAGGTGTTTTTTTGAGGGGGAGAGGCTTTGGTACAACCTAGGCAAATGACACATGTTTTTAAAGTAGTTTTTAATGCTGAATTAAAAGATACCAAAACCAAGTCAATACGACCTCCGAGAAAAAAGTTATTGTTATTTTTATATTAGGATGACTGTATTTTCAGTATAAATGTTAAATATCACCGAAACCAAATTGAAAATAATGGTCCAATGGCAAAATTTGACATCAATGGTTCATTCGTCATAAAAAACAATAACCAGAAGAATCTAAAAAAATATCTGTGGTAAAAAGGTGTTTTTTTTTAGGAGGGTGGGTTAGTAGTGAGATTATTACCATAAAGTCAATTGAAAAAATGTTACCACCATGAAACTTGGTAAAAATGCTTTATGAACTAACAGAATGAAGAATCAAAAGAGTCTGTAAAAATATTTTGCATGGAAGGCATTTTCTTTGAAGCAATTGGAAAGTATGGTGTTATTTTTCCAAATTCTTTGAAAAGGATGGTAGTCTCAAGAAACGTGGTAAAAATGTTTCATTTGCTACAAGAGTGAACAGTAAAGAAATAAAGAAATTTACAAAAATATTAAGGCAAAAAAAAAGTATTTATACTTTCCTGTACCCATAAAAAAAATATCCTTATAGTATAGATATTTTATAGACTCTTTTGATTCTTCATTCTGGTAGTTCAGAACACATTTCTAGCAAGTTTTATGGTGGTGCCATTTTTTTATAGGTTTTATGGTCGTAATCTCACTATAACCTCACTCTCCAAAGAACACCTTTTCAACACAGATATTTTTTTTTATTCTTCTGATTATTATTTTTTACGACAAATGAACTATTGATGCCAAGTTCTACCAATGCACCATTATTTCCAATTGGGTTTCGGTAATATTTAGCTTTATACTTAAAATACAATCATCCTAACATAAAAATGACAATAACTTTTTTCTCGTATAGGTCGTATTGACTTGGTCTTGGTGTCATTTGATTTTGCTTTAAAAATTACTTTTAAAACATATGTCATAAGCTTAGGTTGCAACAGGTCTAATTTTTCATTTTAATTCTTTATTTCATTTTCAGTGAACTAAAAGTCATAAGCTTCTCATATCAACAACATTATGTACCTTATTTTTCGTTTTAGCCAAACTAAAAGCCATTTTCTGTAAATCTTATAACTCTTTTAAAATTTTCTGCCGTACAAATTATGTTTGCTTTAGTAAAATTAAAAATCATTTTTGTAAGGCTTTTAATTTAATTTAAGTTTATACTATTTTGTACTTTATTTAATTTTGTCCGTACCTATACTAATTAAAGGCCCTTACTGTTTTTAAATTATTTTTGTATTTACGTATATGCAAAGCTGATAGTGTCATAATGTATAATTTTACCAATTTCTTGTATGTATATAAACATTTGACTTGAACTTCCTTGCAAACGGCAATGCCAACGCCAAACCAATTTTATTACTTACCTAATATAAAACAATAATTGTAATCTTGAACTTCCAATTTGTTAATCTAATCTAAAAAAACTAATCTAATCCGTCCTTTTTTGCAATGAAAACAAGCTATTTGGCTGTAATTAAAATGGTCAACTGGGGCGTATGTGTACTATTTTTTTCAAAACTATTAAACATGCCAATGTCTAAGATTTGATATACGTAAAATCAATACAAAACTTTGTTTGCATACTAGCCTAACCTGTCCTTATACCACAATTTCCTACATTTAGAATAGAATTCACGACTTGATCGCACGTACCTACTCTTATATTAAAGAGGCTGAAGCTTTAAGAAAATTATATGTAAAAATATGGAAATTATGAGAGTAAAGTTTTTAAAAACATGAAATACGATATTTCAATTAGATAAAATAACTTCTTTGAAAGTCTGAGTTGAAAAAAAGAACGCCATCTTAATTCTTGATGGTATATGATTTTGAAAAAAAAAAAAAATTAAATCGTTGCAGCGGTTTTTTAAAAAAATATTTTTTTATAGGTACATAATATCAAATTCTTAAAATAATTTAATAATTTAAAAGTTTTTGGTACGCAAATCTTAAGTATTCATTTATGTGCATATAAAAAATTGTCAACCTTCAGTAAAAAAAACTATTTGTATTGCTGAAGCTTTAGTATTGAAAAATTATTGAAATCAGAAATTAAGTTTTGAAGAAAATAGAAAATTAAAAAAATGGTTCTTTGGGAAATACCACCAATAACCAATTTGTTCAATGGTTTTTTATTCATTTACTGAAATAAATTTATTGATTTTTTTTAAGGAAAATTGTGGAGCCGTTTTTGAGAAAAATAAATTGGTAGGTACTTTGCAAAATTGCTAAGCAAAATGTATGGCAGCATGGCAGGTATGTTCCCTATTTTTATTTTTAAATAATGAGAATAACGTGTGAGCAGAACCAGAATTGAAACCACTATTCACCAAGTTTGTTTTAAGAAAATCAATCCAACCGTTTAGGCTGTTGCCGAAAGGACAATCAGAGGGACGGACAGAATTGTTAGACCCATTTTGTTCATCTTCCCCATCATTGTAACGACAAGTCTCATTAAAATCTCGAGTGAATTTTTTTAAGAATGCATAACTTAAAATTTAATACCTATTTAATTATATCGCAGGTAAAAATGAAAAAATGAATATGTTTGAAATTTGATTTTTGAAATTGAATTCAATGAAATTTGACAGTCGAATTCAAAATTTACCAACAACTGTTGAATACGTTTTTCTCTCATGCATTTTGTTTCTGTGTGGCGCACTTTAAGACCAAACGAAGAAATCCATGTTAAAAATGGTTTTAATGAGTTTCGTATATTTTTTTATTCCAAAGCATGAACGGTCAAATAAATCTCATTTCTTTTCAACTCAGGGCTAAAATTGCATAAGATTTTTCAAGCTTCTCTGAATTTAAAAAAAAGCAAGGCCTTCAGCAACCATTGAGCTATGCATAATTTCTTCAAGGTTTTCTTAGCTTTAAATTTACTCATTCATTTGACATCATTAACTTTGTGAATTTCTCCATCATTTAACATTTTTAAGGTCAATTTTATCAAAAGCCTCGTTAATGCTATCGTTATATTGCTAGCGGCCATTTTGTATACGTATCCAATTAACATTATTAACCTTAAAGGGATTAATACAGCGGTATACCTTGTAAACACAAAGGTTAGCCTTATTTACGTTTTCAAAGGACTCAACAAAAAAAAATGAGACCATCCAGACATAGTGGGTGGTAAGAAATATTATTAGATATTCTAAAAGCATACGTTTAGTTGCCTATACGTTTCAATTGTCGTCAGTGTGAAAATGCCCAACTGTCTGCCGGAGCTAAGATAAACATTTCAAGTAATGACAACCATCACAACTTCTTCACGAATATAGCCTAAAATGGAGGCACAACAATTTATTAAGCACCTGAATAACAATACAGGAGTCCTTGTCATTCCCACCATTTCATTCAAATGGCCTCACAAATTCAATAATTCATTCATGAGCGTCCTCTCTCCCTCTCTGAATATGAAAAAAAAGAATTTCAAATAAAAGGAAACCCACCAGCGTTATCATCAGAAAGGTGTCTTAATGACGAGGAAATAATTTATCTCAAAGAAAAACACACTTGAAACTTTAAAATAACTTTGCAACGACCACGCACATTTTCGGGATTCAACCGTCGCATTGATGGGTTGACAAAAAATTCATTTTCGAAAGAAATTAATATTTCTTTCACCTTTTTTACTGAACAAACATCGAAATTCGGGAATATTTTTGTAATTCACCTATGATAACATTTTCAAAGCCCCAGAAGAACAGATTTGGTTGCAGAGCTGTGTGCGGTCGTCATCTTCGTTGTTCGTTGCATTGAATCGACACCAATTGATGGAGGAGGCTGGACATTTTTCTCGATGCTGAGCTATTCATTCAATGGTGTTTTTCTTTTGGCTGCTTGTCCTGTTGTCACTTCGTCCTGATGGAAAATATCCATTGTCTCGTTGAGGTGACAAAAGAAACTTTTGTGTTGAGGTGTTGTTTTTCTGACTCTGTTAAATCCCACAACGAATGTTTTCTTTCCATAAACGAATAATTCTTTGCGTCAACATTACACTTGACAATGCAGCATATTGGGGATGAGGAAAATCCTAATAGGCCAACGACCACAACTACTGGGACGCAGTGAAAAGGATTCACATTTGGCAATGCAAATATTAACATGTGGTGATGAACATATTAACTTTTTAAGGCGTGTTAATCCCGATTATCCCAAAGGACTGTTATCTCTGCGTTCAGGGTGTATTCACTTGGACTCAGAAGGATAACTATTTATAGAAATTGTATGCAGCCCAAAGATAGATCTTGGACCGAAGATAGATCTGGAGATGATCGTCCTGAGCTGATGACTGCTTGATGGGATTTTGAACTATATAATGGGAATATAATTGGACTTGGTGGCTTGAATTATTTCGGCTTTGTAGAGTATAATGGTCTCAATTACAAATGAGAGGAGCGTGGTACACTTAATGAGGTCAACAAGATATAAGAAGGATAAGTTAAGTGAGATTAGAGTGAGATGACATCGAAAAAGATTTTAAAATTTCTGAGTATTCATATTTTGGATGATTATGAATTTTCTGTTTACGAAAAATCTTATTTTAACGAAGAAAACAAAATAACTAAAGAAAAAGTTTGACCATCTGGCAATCATCACAGGAGTTTTAAAACGTCCTAAAAACGTTAAGTTATTTCAGCGTTAGGCACAAATTCCTTGAAATAATTACTAAAAAACTTATTCCTTTGAATCAAAGGACCGCCTACTTTAAATCAAAGGGCTGACTCCTTAAAACTCCTTTGAATAAAAGACCAAAATTCCTTGAATCAAAGGACTGACTACTTGACTTAAGGAATCGTCACCTTTGAATCAAGAGACTAACTCTGACTCCTTCAAATCAAAGGACCAACTTTTTTGAATAAATTTGTTTGGCTCCAAAAATATCTATACATATTTACCAAACAACCGTTGCGAATAGCTTTACTCAAAGTCCCCAGTCAAATTTGTCAAAAATAAGGCATCAAATCGCATTTTTCGATAGACGAAATTTGGCTCTGGATATTTGGCACCTCATGTATGGCAAATTTGATATTTAATAATGCCACCTAATTGGTCAGTAATTGATCAGAAGAGGGCTACTAGTCCTAGAAATTGGTCAGCCCTAGATAACTTGTGATAGAGGCTTAAAGTTTCTCAAGGTCACTCAAGGTCTCGCGATTTCTGGCACCTCGTTTAAGGGAAATTTACTAAAAAAGTAAACCATCCGAAAGATCTCTAGATCGGGATAAAAGGTCATCTATTTACAGTAATGGTCAGCCATAGTTTTTTTTTCTATGAATTTTCAAAATTCGTCTCAAGGTCACAAAATTAACTTTTTGGACCTCATTTGGGTCATTCCAAAAAATCAGTATGGTATTTGAAAGGCCACTTCATGGTCACAAAAGGATAGCTATTTTCAGTAACTAGTCAGCCATAAATATTTTTTAATGAATTAAAAAAAAACAATTCAAAGTCATTGCGATTTTTGGCACCTCATTTATGGGAAATTTGCAAAACTTCCTTACCATCTGAAGGATCTCTAGACCTATATAAAAAGTCAGCTAGTTTCAGTAATTGGTCATCTTTAATTTCTTTTTTACAATTTTTAAAGTTTTTTTTTCAAGGTCACGAACGTTTTCTTGCATAACAATAAAAATTGCAATTTGCCAATTTCGCATCAATGAGGTGCCAATAATCGCTATGACCCTTGAAAACTTTTGAAAATTCACAAAAAAAATCTATGGTTGACCAATAACTGAAAATAGCTGAACTTTTATGACCATGAAGTGGCCTTTCAAATGGCATACTTAATTTTTGGAATGACCCAAATGAGGTGCCAAGAGTTTTTTTGTAACCCTGGAACGAATTTTGAAAATTCATGGAAAAAAAACTATAGCTGACCAATTACTGTAAATAGTTGACCATCTATCACGATCTAGAGATCTTTTGGATAGTATACTTTTTTGGTAAATGTCTCTTAAATGAGGTGCCAGAAATCACGCATGACCTTGATTGACCTTGAGAAACTCTAAGCCTTTATTACAAGTTATCTAGGGCTGACCAATTTTTAGGACTAGTTGACCTTTTCTGAACAAGGCATTCTCAAATATCAAATTTCCAATATATGAGGTGCCAAGGGTCCAGAGTCACAAAATTTTGTTTATTGAATCTATTTGGCAATTCCTCCTCATCATAAAAACGAGTTTTTGGGATTTTTGGTGTAATTGAAGAGCCACCATCTTGAAAAAAATTGGTTTATGATTATTTATTAATGCGTCAAAAATGTTTCTTTAAATTTTATACATGTTAAATTGTCATTAACAGATGAAATCAAAAAGTAATATATATTGAAAACTGAAATCAATTGATTTAGAGGACTATTAACACCATAGTTTGATCTACTGAATAAAGGACAAATAGGGAACTGCCTTCTTATGCTTACTTGACTATAACTGAAACTTAAGTTACACAGAGCTGATGAAGATGTTATTGAACCGGTAAAGACGTACTTTGGGACCATGGAAGAAAACGAAGATAGAAACGCATAAACCTCCTCTGAACCGCCTCAAATCTATTGATGTGTACAGAGTAATAACGGTGCCCATAGGACACACCTATATTTGAGAACTGGACTTACAAAAAATATAAATGAAGTTTGAGGACATAAGGATCCCGAGAGAATCGCTTAATGAATCCAAGCATTTTGTAAGCTTTAATTGAAATTCAAACAATTTTTTTTCCTTATAAAACATATAGTTTTGCATTTGTTGATATTCAATAAAAGATGGTTAATATTTCGGCTCTGGACCTTTGGCACCTCATATATGGGAAATTTGATATTTTAGAATGTCATCTAATTGGTCAGTAATTGGTCAAGAAAGGTCAACTAGTCCTACAAATTGGTCAGCCCTTGATAACTAGTTATAAAGACTTAAAGTTTCTCAAGGTCACTCAAGGTCACGCGTGATTTTTGGCACCTCATTTATGGGAAATTTACAAAAAAAAATGCCATCTGAAAGATTTGTAGATAGTGATAAAAGGTCAACTATTTTCAGTAATTGGTCAGCTATAGTTTTTTTTCTATGAATTTTCAAAACTCGTTTCAAGGTCACAAAAAAAACTTTTGGCACCTCATTCGGGTCATTTCAAAAAAACAAGTATTCCATTTGAGAGGCAATTTCACAGTCATAATAGGTCAGTTATTTTCAGAAATTGGTCAGGCATAGTTTTTTTTAATGAATTTTTAATTTATTTAAAAAAAAAATTCAAGGCCATAACGATTTTTGGCACCTCATTTATGGGAAATTTGCAAAAAATATATACTATCTGAAAGATCTCTAGGTCTATATAAAAGGTCAGTTATTTTCAATAATTGGTCAGCGATAGATTTTTTTTAATAATTTTTTTTTAAATTTCAAATGAAATGACCCGAATGAGTTTTGAAAATTCATAGAAAAAAACTATAGCTGACCAATTACTGAAAATAGTTGACTTTTTATCACTATCTACAAATCTTTCAGATGGCATTTTTTTTTTTGTAAATTTCCCATAAATGAGGTGCCAAAAATCACGCGTGACCTTGAGAAACTTTAAGTCTTTATAACTAGTTATCAAGGGCTGACCAATTTCTAGGACTTGTTGACCTTTCTTGACCAATTACTGACCAATTAGATGACATTCTAAAATATCAAATTTCCCATATATGAGGTGCCAAAGGTCCAGAGCCTAATATTTCGCCATTCCCTAAACCTATTCAAATATTTTTGAAGTAGCAAACAATCATCAATAGAAGTTTTTTTCTTTTAAAGTTTTATATGTATCTATCTTCAGTATATATAAGAATCGAGGAGTTTTTTATGACCAAAGTAAGATCATTAATAAATAATCTAAAAAATAAAGCACCCAAATGGCTCCCTTGAGGAACACCATAGTTTACATTAAATTGAATTGAAAATTCATTACAAAAAGTAACACAGTAGTTTCCATTTTCTAAATATGAAGATATCCACATTAAAAAACATTAATTATATCCCCGAATTCTTAATTTATAAATTAAAGTTTTGTGACAAAGCTTGTCAAAAGCTTTAATAAAATCAGTAAAAATACTGTCATCTTGTTTTTGTTCTTCAAAAACATCCAAGTAAAAAAATGTGAAATGGAATAAATTTGTAACAGTTGATTTTTTTTCACGAAACCATGCTGATTGTTACAAATTATAGAGCTGCTAATTTTGGTGAACTGGAGTTATAAAAACATTTCCACATCATTCGAAAAATTGATGAACTGAGCACTTTATTTAAAAGAACGTGTAAAGGGTACAACAAAAGAGATGCACATTTCCTTAACACACAGAAAGGAATGCCATCAGGACCAGGACTTAAACATTCGTTGAGACTTGGAATGTTTTCTACTATACAATTTTCAGAAATAGCAAAATTATTTGAACTGAGGTGTGAGTAAATTTGTGAGGAAGTTGGTAAAGATAATGGCTCATTATTATTGAATTCTAAGAAAGCCTTTACATTTCCTTTAATAAATTGATTGTTTCGTGATGCGTCGCGCGAACGAACCTTTTTTTTTGGTTTTAAATTTGCACGATTTGCAAACGTTGTTCATCAGGAGTAAGTCTATTTATGAAATTGCAAACCAAATTGAGCATAAATCAAGTGACAGCTGTCAAAAATACCAAGTCCGGAAAAAGTATGCCAGATTTAAAGCCAAACGTCTTAAAAACACCCTTTATTATTCACAAAGTTTGTAACGACCTCTAAAAGTATTTTCATCTAAATATAATATATATAATCTGTGTAAAAGTGTAAAAAAAAATATCAGATATCACAAGAAACGTCATACCAACTCAACACATGACTCATAGGTGAACTTTGACACACTATAACTTTAAGATGAAACAACTTTTCGAGGTCATTATTTTGTAGATAATTTAACCCTCTCCAAAATTTTAGTTGGACATTTTGTTGCACAATTAAGGCCCTCATTATGAATAGCGAATCGAACGTTCGCTTTAAAGCGAATGATTTTGCGAATTCCCCTAATCACGATATAATATCGATAGCGAGAAAAATATAATTCTGCTTCGATACAAAATTTTCAAATAACAATTTCAACTTTTTCGTTTAACAGTACAAGCATTTAATAATTAAGATATATTTGTAGGTACAAATTTAAAAATTATCATAGACATCTATGCAATTTCACTAGAAAAACAGCAACAAAATTATATGTTTTGTTGTGGTTCCGAATGAATTACGTTGGTTTGGGAGAGCCTTTAAATTCAAATGTCCATTTCCATTTCTAAAATTCTGTTAAATAGCATCGATTTTGTTTAAATTTAAGACTGATTTCGGATAAAAATAACACCGGAAGTGAATACCCTTATTTTTACCGTTCGGAATTTGTATTCCGAAAGTTAAAAATTTTGCTAAAGGTTCTTGTCCAGAATAGTGCAAAGTAGAAACACAAACCAACAAAAAAAACTCAAATGAGACTCGAAACTAAAGAATGATGTTAGAAAGCACAGGTGGCGCTTTAGTTACTTCAAAATAACACTTGCATACTTAAATTTAGATTTAATCGGAAATAGTAATAACCGTTTTTTGTTTAAAATTTAAATAAGAATTCAAATAAAAGAGTCAACAAATATTTTCGAACAGAAAAGATGTGAACGGTTTATTAGCTATTGGATTTTATTGCTTTTGATTTTATTAAAGTGTTTCAAATATCTAATTAGATTTTTTTTTATTTGCTCCTCTCATATAGCAACAGCACACAATTTCAGTCGTAGTTTTCCAGTTGGTGTATCGAATATTTTTAGGAGCAGTCCAAGGAGACACCACCGAGTCTTGAAAAAAGTCATTGATCACCATAGAAAAATCAACACTAAAAATAAATATATGAGCCGTTTTTTTTTAAGTGGAATAAGTCCATTTTTGGAGAAAAAAAATAGTAAGTGGCAAAATATCTTGTTTGAGTTTCTCAAGCGTTTCTGCTTTGTTTGCAAAAACCTTGCTTTTCAGATATCCCCACAAAAAGAAGTCCGGAACAGTCAAATCAGGCGACCGTGGAGGCCAATCAACATCACCATTCCTTGAAATAACTTGTTGTGGAAAGAGGTCTCGCAGTAATTCCATTGTGGTCCTGGCTGTGTGTGATGCTGCACCGTCTTGTTGATACCACATGTTAATCAAGCCCAAAGCATCCACTTGTGGCTTTTAAAAGTTTTCAAAGTTGTTCTTTGAAGCTCCTGAGCATGGCGTTGAATTGAGGTTGATGGATTGTTTTGAACACTTCCTTGAGCAGCAGTAATGTTTTCAGCCAATCTTGCAGTACGTTGTGGTCCATCCTTGGGCCTGTCACCTACAGACCCTTTTTCTTCGAAATCATATTGAATACACGATAAATAGTGCGTTTTGTTGTTTTCCCAAAAATTTCACGTATAACTTTCTCGTCGTCACAGTAATCGATAATTGATTTCGATAAAATGTTTTAACGTTAAAGTAACGGTATTTTCAGAAGTCATTTTATTATTTTTGATTACTCTTTTTTCGCAAGCATAGCTGTTAATAGATTAAGGTGTAAAGTGAGTCTGAGTATTGATTTACTTGCTTTATGTATATACAATGTAGGTATCATATAGCAGAGCAAGTTATTCTCGCAAAAAAAATAAAGGTTTTTATCAAACTTATTGACCAGAACACAAAAAAATGGGTGCCTCAATTCCATCTGTCTACCTCTCCGAATGTCAACCTATACTGTCTTAATAACTGAAGCGAATTTATTAAAATTTTGAACTTAAGTTTTTAATTCCCTGTCGTAGGCAAATTGTAATCGAACGCTTTAAATAACTACAAGTATTTATATCTTACTGCTATTCAGGTGGTATTAATTGTGTTGCAAATTTCCCATAAATGAGGTGCCAAAAATCGCAATGACCTTAAAATTTTTTTAAAATTCATTTAAAAAAACTTTGGATAACCAATTACTAAAACTAGGTAAACCAATTCGCCAATTTCCCATAATTGATGCTATGAACTTGAATATTTTTATAAAATTTATATAAAAAAATCTAACTGCGACCAATAAGTGAAACTAGCTTACCTTTTATAAAGACCTTACCTTTGATAAAGATCTAGAGATCTTTCAGATGGTATACAAAAACCACAATGGCACCTTCATTTTTTTTTTATTTATTAAAAATAAGTTAAAAAAAATATGTATGGTTGAGCAATTACTCAAAATAGATGACTTTTTATGACCATGAAGTGGCCTTTCAAATGCCATTTTTTTTTTAATTATCCAAATGAGGTGCCAACAGTTTTTTGTTTGTGACCTTGAAACGAATATTGAAAATACAAAGACAAATTGTTACTGACAATAGTTGACCTTTTATCACGATATAGAGATCTTTCAGATGGTATAATTTTTTTGTTAATTTCCCCTAAATGAGGTGCCAAAAATCACACGTGACTTTGAAAAATTTTAAGCCTTGATTACAAGGACTGACTAATTTCGAGGACTAGTTGACCTGATGTTCTAACCAATTAAATGGCTTTTTCTTTTTCTAATTTTCCATATATGAGGTGTTTTTTTTAAATAACACTTATACTATCATCCCACTCACTGATTCCCGATTAAAATCTCAATCTATAAGTAAGACGCAAATAGGGAAAAGTAGATGAATTCATAAATTGCAAAAGTAAATATAATTTCGATAAACATAACCTAACAAGCCTTATTTATTAGATTTTACTAAAACTCGTTTGAACTTGGGAATACTTAAAACCGAGTCAAAGCACTTACTCTGTCTTTACACCACGTCAAACTAATCCTTATTAATAAAATATTATCCGACCCATTTAAATTACACCCTCCTCATGTCAACAAAAAATGACACATCTAAAACTCTGGTTATTAAAAACGTAAACAAACCCTAGCAGATTTTCACAATTATTCATTTCAGTTAATTATTATTTGGATAAATTTTGTTAAAGTTATCATAAGTAAATGGTTTAGAAAAATTAAAGAAAACGTTTATAGTAAAAAAAAGTTTAGGAAAATTCCTTAACACTCCTTTTTGTAAATTTAACACGATGTCATAATGTCAAAATGACATTTACATAATGTACTTAAACGGCTCTACTACGCTTTATTCTTCCTATGAACCAGTTTTAGCTTACTCCGCCTCTATTCCTCGTAAATTTTTTTAAAATAAGTTTTTCAGTTTTTAAGGCGTTGTAAAGTCAAAGTAACTTTACTCCTCCATCGCTAAATCGAGTTCATAAATGAGGCTGAACAGGTTTAAATACAATTTAATTTTTTTTTATTTTTATTGATATTTTCACTGTCGAGATGTATCAAGCTTATGTTTAACATTTTTAATTTAATTAACTTAAAAATATACTGTTGAAAAACTTTTTTTTTCACAATAGCTGTACAATAAATAAGATTTTATAATAATTTAATTCTAAAAAAAATACATAATAATTATGAGATACAATATTTTGAATCTTTTGAATGAAATTGCAATTTTTTATTTAATTTGAATACTTTATGGGTTCAAAGTATGTTGTTGGTGCAGATATATTCAAAGAACTCTGGTGATTCAAAGGCGGTGTTGACATTGATGATGGTGGAGTTATTGGCGGTAAATATACAGTTTTGCGGCCAATTAATGAACTGCTAGAAGGTGAACTTGTTGGTGTTAGTGATGACATCGAAGGTATTTGCGATAAAGACATCGAACGAATCCCTGAAATATAAAAAATAATATGAAATGAATTATGCATGTAATAATGTTTAAAATTGGGGTAAATATAGGAAACGATATAATTGCAATGCAAGTTGTAAAGTATACACTATTTTTTACATTAAAATTTTTTTTTAATAAAAATTGTGAATTTTATTTATAAATGAATGTGAGAGTTTAAATTTCATTACTTTATTACTCGAAGTAGCTATATAATGTAGATCCAACTTCTTTTGTATTCTCTTGTAATACGTCAAATATTTTTGACCCTTCCTTTTCAAGTATTTTTTCGATCTCTAAAAAGCCAATTTTCGTTGAAAATACCTATCGTTCGTCAATGCAAAAATACGGATCTTTATTATGCTTTTTTATTCTTTACCTATCTTCTCACGATCCATTTTAATGGCCTTTAACACTACAAATTGATGTTTCGTCCGGCTTACTCACTTTGAATCATCGGTGACAGAGTGAGAGCCTTTGACATACGGAATCAAATTCCAATTGTAGATAAGAGTGAATTTACGACATTGATAAAGTCACTAAGCCCAAACTTAATTGTTGGTGGTGACTTTAATGCAAAGCACACCTTCTGGGCCTCAAGGTGCATTTCAGCAGGAATGGAAAATAATTGTGACTTTCATTCAACTGGCAAACCAACTTACTGGCCAACTGATCCGTCAAAAATACCTAACCTAATTGATTTTTTTTTATGCCGTTATACTCACTACTCACTATGACCGAAAGCCTTGATAAAATTGAAAACCCACCCAGGTTAACAAACAGTCAAACCAGTCATGGTTTAAAAAAAACAAATCGAGGATAACGTTGAATTAAGGGTATCAAACGCCTCTTGAGTTTGAAGACGCTGTAGATACCTTTGTTGATATAATACAAAAAGTAGATTGGGATAACACACCTTTTCAAAGCCTAATGCTTCGCTATAAAGATATAAAATATCCGCAGGAATTAAAAGATTTAGTGAAAGAGAAACGAATAAAACACGAAAACACAATGCTTATTTAAATCGATTGAGTAATATGCTAAAAACGGCGACATCAGATTTCAAAAACCTTAAAGTTGAAACTCACCTTGAAGGCTTGACAGCGGAGAAAAAATCCAACTACTCACTTTAGAAAGCTATAAAAACAACGAAAAAACCAAAGCTTCCAATGCCCCCGATTAAGAAAAGCCAACATGAATAGGCTTAAAGTGGCAAATAAAAAGCGATGGTATTTGCCGATTACTTAGAGGAAACATTTAAATCATTCAATGGACAAGAACTCAACGAAAATATTAATATGAATTTTACCTCAAATGAAAGCTAGTTAATAAGAAATGCTACACTTGCTGAATTAGAAAGAGAAATAAAGAAGCTTTGGTCAAATAAAGCTCCAGAAATTCTACAAATGCTCCATCGTAAAAGCTTTATTAACCTTCTTTAAAAAAAAAAACGCCGCTCTTAGGCTAGAATATGTTATGAGCCAATGGAAAGCTGCGGAAGTCATAATGGTTTTGAAACCTGGCAAACCATCTCACGAAAAGAAATCTTACAGGCCGATTTCTCGTCTTCCTATAATATCAAAAGTTTTTGAAAGAATACTACTCCTGCCGATAGTAGAAAAGCATTGCAAAGTCTACCCTTTGCTTAAAGAGGAATAACTTCTACCAATAAGGCCCATTGCGGGCGCAACTTATGAAGCATTTTCAGGGCGCCAATTAAGCTCGGACCGGCCCTGCATTCGACAATTGATCAATTGCATAGAATTACTGACGTAATTGAGAGAGCTCTTGAAGAAAAGAAAATCTGTTCGACTGTCTTTTTGGACGTGTCGCAGGCGTTTGACAAGGTGTGGCACGAAGGCCTCAAATTCAAATTAAGACAAGTTCTACCTGAAGGACTTTACAACATTCTAAACGGATATTTAAATGAAAGACTTTTTCGTGTAAGACACGGAAATGACTATTCGGATTTCAAAGAAATAGTGGCTGGGATACCACAAGGAAGTGTATTAGGTCCAGTTCTGTACCATTACATATACACTATTGCAGCCACGTTTGCTGATGATACTGCAATACTAATAGTATGCAAAACGATTAGCGAAGCTACAATTTAATTACAATATGCTCTTAATAATGTTAATGAGTGGACGAAAACATGGCGAATAGCGCTCAATGAACAAAAGTCAGTCCACGTGGACTTTACGTATAAAAAAAAATAGATTACCCGTCTTTCTTAATACCGCTCGTGTTCCATTTGCAAATGAGACAAAGTATCTGGGAATGACTCTGCACGCGAAATTAAAATGGAAGCCGCACGTGAAAAAGAAATGTGAAATACTAAAAAAAATTAAGAGATATGAACTGGTTACTCGGTAAATATTCAAAGCTTAGAATTGAAAATAAATTGATTTTTTACGGACAAGTACTTAAACCTGTTTGAACTTATGGTATACAACTGTGGCATTGTACCTGCGATACAAACTTGAATAACTTACAAATGATTGAAAATGAATTGCTTAGGTAATTTGGTACATGCTAATGCTGTGGTACATATATAAAAACGAAGATCTTCACAGGGATGTCGGGATTCCTCCGGTTCGGGACAAAATAAAAAGTTTCGCGCGAAAATATTGAAAACGACTATTAGAACACGCTAATTCAGCGATTATTGACATTCTTGACGAGTCGAATTTAGTACGCCTTCTGCCAAGAACAAAACCTTCCGACTTGGTGCGTTGAACAGAAAACCGCTTTAAAATCGGGGAATAAGCAGTAACTTTCACCGGAAAGTAACCTGCAACGTTACTCAACTTCGTTAAAAATAATGGCTAGATAAGTTTCAACTTAATTGCAATTGGGAAGTGGAGGTGGTTTTAGTGTAGTAAGAATCTCACAGACCTATGAGAACGCGTTTTTCGGTCCTCATTATAACCTTGTGCAGGTTTTGCACCTACCCACCAGAAAATAGATTTAAAAAAAAAAATTATCGAAATTTTCAAGGAATATTTAAATTTTTGCAATTTGAAAATTCGATGTGTCAAGAACGGATTGACAGTTTTTTTTTTATTTTACTTTGGTATGCACATAATTATATACTTAAAGTGCTACCAAAAAAAACGCTTAGTCCTGATTTAGTCCACGATTATAATAACTTTTAGAGTAAGAGTTAAGCCACTGGCTAAAATTTCCCACTAAAAAAAAAAAACTAAATGTTCATGGAATAGTAAAGTGTTTTCAATTCTACTAGGTTTAATATAAAAATATTACTAGTTAACTAAGTTATTTTTTAATTACTTGCTTATGGTATTTATGCAAATATAGAACAAACAAAAAAAAGTCTTTTTCTTGCAAAAAAGTACTTTAATTATTTTTTTAATTTCTCAATAACTAAGATACATTTAAGGTTTTCTGTTTTTTTTTTAAACTAATTAGAGCATTTAATTTTGAAAACTAAAAATTATACTTTATATCATAAAATTTTGAAAAAAAAATTGTTATATTTTTTTATTTTTATTTCGAAATTTCTAAATAATTTAAAATGAAAAAAAGAGAAAAAATTTACAGTTGTTTTTAAATATTTTTTGTTCTGTTTAAGGTCAACCGGGGGCAAATAGACCCCCTCCTATACGATTTGTTTTCTTGTCTTAGCAAAAACCGACTGCTATTTTGTGCATCTTATACCGATCACTATCTGTCAGTTTTTTTAATTAAAATTCCTTTTTTTTAACATGTCATATTAAGCCTTGAGACTCTCTTTATTTTATCTGAACATATGTTGAGTCTATTCTTGCTCAAAAAATAGTTATGCGTAATTTATTAAAGAAATTGAAATCTTAAGTTTTTCGCTTAGTTTTTGGATGGCTTTTGTTTACATTTTCCCTGTGTTTTACTGATTTATAAAATTTCCTTAATCATTCATTTCGATAGAAATTTTTACTTTGAACAAAAAGTTTCAAGATTTAAATTGTCGAATTCAGCTTAGCTTCCGAGAAATAGCAAACATATTGAAAAGTGGTCAGTGTAACCAAAGTGGCCAGTGTGCCATTCTCTCAGAAACGCATGGTTTAGTAGCATTTCAGTTTTAAGCATACTAATAGGCCAAGCAAACATATTGTTCCTTTATACCCCTCATTTTCCGGTCTATTGAATAGCCTATAAGCCCATTTAATTTTAATTAAGGACTTCGAAGAGAGTAATATAAATATTGATAAGAATCCAACTACCTACATTTAAAAAAAAAGAAGTTTCATTTTTTTAGATCTAGGCACAGGTTTTATGAACAAGATTTGTCTTGTGGTATAACATAACCTCTATTTTCTATCTAAAAACAATTTAATTCATTTTAGAAAAACCCTGGTGTTTGGAGAATAAATAAATTCATTTAACTAGTTGCTTATGGCATTTAAATAATGAACTTTATGTGACTTCTTTTTATTATATTTCTGTTTCTTATTTTCATTAAAACTGGATTTATTTTAAATCACTTCCCAAAATTTAATGGTATATCACTCGAGTCATTAATAATCAAAATACCTCACCAACAATTAGTGATATTGAAATATTAAAGAATCAAAACAGTTTTGTAGTCGAATCCACTCACTGAAGCAATAAAAACTAAATTATGGAAAAACACATTCCAATAAAAAGTTATAATTTCAGTTCATATAAGCTTTAGGCATAGTTAAAATGAACACATTACAATTAACTTCGATCCCTTCAAGCAATAGCAGTATCAAGTTTCAGTATCATCAAAAGTCACTGCTGTCCAAGAATCCTTCTTTAAATTGGTCTGTCTTCTCTAATTAACAATCATTAAGACCCCACATAAACAACTCAAGAGAATTTCTATAATATCGTCTGTGGCACTTGAAAAGTGTAATAAACTGTTTTGGTCCATCACATATGGATCGTCACAGACTGGGTTTATGGTTAATGCGTTTACAGCCTAACACATGTTCCCCCAATTCTAAGTGCAGTCTCTTTATCTAGATCCATTTTCATGGACCTCTTCAACCATCAACGGGATTTATAAGAAGAGAGATGTGCGCCGATCTTTGTCTGTCGCGTCCGTGTCGTCGGAAGTTTTTGAACTGTGAATTCAAGTCCGAGAACCCCTTCTGATTTCTACTCTCACTTACCGTTGTCAATGTTATAGGAACTCGTACTGTACTGGTAGTTGGCGTAATCCAGGCCTGGATTTGTACTTTGCATCGAACCAGATGACGTTGATGAGGGTGGAGGTGGTGGTGATGAGTTTCCATTGTGTAGCGCCGCCGCACTGTGATGTGCAGCAGCAATATTGGAATACTGTGGCAAAGCTGATTGGGGATGATTCCAAGCTTCCGTTGCAAATGCTGGTGGTGTTGAATATTCGTAAGAGCTGTAACCTTGTGGTGCGTAGAAGTTCGGATTATCCTAAAGAACAAACAAAATAAAAATAAATTAAAACACAATCAGCAATATACAAACCCTCCAATTCACCATTGATCCTCCATCGTATGGTGATGGTGAGTAGAATCCATTAGCAGCACTGTACGGTTTCATTTTCAGTTTTGACCGATAGCCACGAGGCCGACGCCTCAGGCTTCCTTCATCTTCGAACATGTAAGCGGAGTTTTGTTCAATAGTCCAGTAATTACCTTTGCCAGGTTTCCCAACGCCCATGCCTTTGGGTAGTTTTTTGAAGCATTCGTTCAGGCTTAAGTTGTGACGAACTGAATTCTTCCACCCTACATATGGACCGCGAAAGAATTCAAATCTGCAAAAAAAAACAAGGGTGTAATTCAATATTATATTTTTTTACAAAAACAAACACTTTATTTGAAAAAAGAGCCAAAACAAAATACATATAAACCAATTTCCGGTTTCTAGTGAATTTTATTTCTGATGTATGGGAAATTTAATAAAAAAATTGAGCTTGGAACATTGGAGAATTCTCGAACGTGGCGCGACGGTGGATAAATAAACAAATAAAATTGCCAGTCAGACTGGTCAATATAAATATATCTGAAAAAATTATAACCCATCAAATTTATGAATTTGTTTACACTAAAGTGAACAAAACACCACAGAAAAATTGATATTTTTTTAATTTTGTCATTTGTTTCAGTAGTTGAGAATTATTATGTATTTTATTGTAATTAGGTATGTTCTCACGGTAGACATAAGCAAATTGGGCAGGGGGTAAGCTGTGACCAGGAACTATGGCGGAAGTTTTAACTTGTAGGTATCTTTTAATTTCGCATGTAAATGTCAAATTTCTATGAAATAACCATCATAAGGTTTCCCTGTCTTAGAAAAGCTACTAATTAGTTTAATTTTTGTGTTTCATAATTTAAAACAAAATCGGTAGGTTAAATAAAAGTATTATTTAAAAAAAACTGATTATTTCCTATGTAAACTCTTTGGTACTTAAAATATATTCCCATTCCTATATAATAGAAATTCCGCACCATAATTGAGGTTAAGTTTTTTTTTTAACCCATTAACACCCAAGGGCATTCAAAATAAAAAGTATTTGATTTTTATCGTACTTTATGTTTACTAAGTTGAAAGTTAAGATACGAGGGCGGGTCAATAAGTCCGTGACTTTTGGAATAAAACACAGATTTTTTGATAAAAAAAATAATTTAATTTTTCAACGTAGTCTCCCTTGAGCTCTATACACTTTGTCCAACGCTTCTCCAATTTTTGTATCCCTTCCAAAAAAAAATGATTTGTCGAGGTCCTCAAAATAGGCCTTTGTTTGCGAGATGACTTCATCATTGCAGTCAAATCTTTTTCCACCAAGCCATTTCTTCAGGTTTGGGAACAAGAAGTATTTGCTCGGAGCCAAATCTGGAGAATAGGGTAGATGAGGGAGCAATTCATAGCCCAATTCATGGATTTTTGCCATGGCAACTGCACATGTGTGCACCCTTGCATTGTCTTGGTGGAAAAGAACTTTTTTCTTGGCCAAATGAGGTCGGTTTTTTTCAAATCGTCATTGAATCGGTCCAGTAAGTTGGCATAATATTCCCCATTGATTGTTCTTCCCTTTTGAAGGTAGTCAATGTGGATTATCCCGCGTGCATCCCAAAAAACAGTCGCCATAACTTTATTGGCTGACAAACCCACCTTGGCCTTCTTTGGACCCGATCCACCCTTAGAAACCCACTGTTTTGACTGTTGTTTGGTCTCTGGTGTGTTGTGATGGATCCATGTTTCGTCTACGGTTACAAAACGGCGCAAAAACTCCTCCATATTGCGATTAAGCAACGCCAAACCTTCCTGTGAAGTTGTTACACGATTGCGTTTGTGGTCGACTGTGAGCAAACGCGGCACCCATCTTGCGAAAAGCTTTCTCATGCCCAAGTGATCATTCAAAATTAAAACCACTGAGCCATGCGAGATCCCTACGGCTTCCACAATCTCTCGCACTTTCAATCTTCGGTCAGCCAACACCATATCGTGAATTTTTTCGATTGTTTCGGGTGTAGAGACCTCAACTGGGCGTCCAGGACGTTTGGCATCTTCAGTGCTTGTACGGCCACAACGAAATTCAGTAAACCACTTTTTTACCATTGAAATCGATGGTGCAGAGTCCCCATAGTATTTATCAAGCCTAGCCTTGGTCTCGGTAATGGTTTTTATTCGCAAGAAATAATGCTTAATAAGCACACGAAATTCACTTTTTTCCATTTTCTCCTCAAATTAGTGAGTAGTCTGATAAAAATAGCTGTCAAACACAAACTAACTGACGCAGCAAGTTTAAATTTTGACAGGAGTCAACTGACAGATGTCTGTTGACAGGAGCAGTGTTGCTGTTTCAGTAAAGTGGTCAGAAATTCAAAAAGTCACGGACTTATTGACCCGCCCTCGTATATAGAGATTTTTTTTGTTTTAACATAGGTAAGAAGTTATGGGAAGGGGGTACTTTTTTTAGTACAATGGGAACATAAAGGGTTTTTCAAACGGGACGCTACAAAAGTAGAGCGACAGGGACAGCAAACGACGCCATATTTTTTGCCGCTCTTTTGACATTTCTCTTCTGTAAGGTTTGCCATTTCCTGATCAAAAGATATACGAGCCAACAACAAGTAAAAATTATTAAAATTTACTACCGAAATTCGGAGTCAGTGGCCTCAACGTTAAGAGCGCTACGTCCAATTTATGCTCGTCATATGCTCTGCTAGATCAACAATTGAGCATCTAGTGGAAAAATTTGAATCCACAGGCACAGTACAAAATGTTCCAGTGCCAGTGAGACAAAGAAGTGCCCGTAGTGTCGAGAATATTGCTGCCACTGAGGCTTCAGTTGCAGAAAACCCAGATGTGTCTCTCACACGTGGTTCTCAAGCGTTATGCATCTCTGTGACGTCGTTGTGGCGAATTTTGCTAAAAAGATCATGGCCTACATCCTTACAAGATTGAATTGACGCAAGAACTGAAGCCGCTTGACCACCAGAAGCGTCGTATGTTCGTGAATTGGGCTGAGCAACAACTTGAAAATGATTCGGATTTTCATCGAAAAATCATCTTTAGCGAAGAGGCTCATTTCTGGCTGAATGGCTTCGTCAATAATCAAAATATGTGGTATTGGTCAGGCAGCAATCCACACGTACTCCGTGAGTCATCATTGCATCCCGAAAAAATTACGGTTTGGTATGGCTTATGGGCCGGCGGCGTCATTGGGCCGTACTTCTTCCGTGATGATCAAGACCGGCACGTTACTGTGAATGGGGATCGCTACCGTTCAATGATAACTGAATATTTTTGGCCCCAATTGGATGATATGGACTTGGAGGACATGTGGTTCCAACAGGACGGCCAGCGCCACAAGCCTCACAGCGAATGTCACAATCAATTTATTGGAAACCAAGTTTGGAGAACGTGTTATCTCACGAAATGGTCCAGTCGCTTGGCCGCCTCGGTCGTGCGATTTGACGCCGTTAGACTATTTCCTGTGGGGCTACTTCAAGTTTAAGGTCTATGCCAACAAGCCAGCGCCGATTGATGAAATGAAATTGCAGCAGTATCGGCCGATTTATGCTTGAAAACCGTCAAAAATTGGGTTCAGCGTCTGGACTTCTGCAAGCGTGCCCGTGGTGGCCATGCAAAAAAAAATCGAGTTCCATACATAATGTCATTGAACGTATTTTCACAAAAATAAAGAATTTCATTGATATTCAAACCGTTTTTGTTTTATTTAAATGTAGTGCTCTTATTGAACAACCCGATACATAGCTTATTATTTTTCATTAACATGCATGGACATTTTTAAAGCATTCTTTCCCAATGCATAGTGTGACGTTACAAATCTGACATCACCATTTCGATCTGACATGGCACTGGCAACATCTGAGTTGATTTGATAGTTTTTTTGGAAAGTGGTGCCCTGGGCTCTCTATAACTTCTTTTTACTATTAGTTTTGGATGTGCGACGAATGATGTCGAAGGTAATGGAGAGTTACTCCTCGTGTGAATTCAATCAGATCGCCTGTGTAATTATTTGCTAGTTTGTGGAGCTTCTAGGATGTAGTAGATGATAGCTAGCATGGCTGTGAACAAGTTCCACCACCACTTCATACTTATTTCAATAGAGTAAGTGTTGATAAGGTGGTCATGTAGATAATGAACATGGGCGGCATGTTCATGTTGTAGTTTTTGAAAAGGTGAGGCTGAGGAATATTTACATTTTTCTGTAGCTCCTTACTCCACCTCCTGACAGATTCACAGGGTTCAATCTTGTCGTAGTTCGGGGCCATTGTAACAATACAATATTCCTTCCATTTGACACCACAAACAGCAATTTATTTGTTTCGTCAAACTAGTGGCCAAAATTTCTTCTAGTCTGCTTTTGAAATGTTTTATTTGCAGGAAAGGGATAGTTTTTTAGTCGATTATCTCGAGCTCTTCCTGTTGCTCTAAACTTTTGATCCTTCAAAATCTTCATTAGTCCATAGCTAGTAAAAAAGTTGTTAAAATAAATAACATAGTCACTTGGGCATTCAATATTTTTTAAAACAACTCGAGAACAACTCTTGAAACAACTCTAAATTCAAAGAAGATTTTACGTTCTTAGGCCCGCAGTATATGTCAAATTGGTACATATAACCATCTTTGCTGCAAAGCATCCAATTTTCGAATCGCACTGGCTTTTCTCTAATAAATAGTTTGGAGGAATGTCTACCGAAATACTTCACCATCGACTCGTCTATATACAGATGCTCATGTATATATCCCCACTTTTGAAATTTTTGGCACAGAAGGTTACTCAGAGGGCGGAGTTTTGCCATTTTGTCGTTCAAATCAAAGTTATTGTTGTCTGCAAAATGTATGTATACATTTTTAATTTCCTGAAATTTATTCCTGGACATACTGCTGCTTGTTTCCAATACATGTATTCTGTAACCTCATAATGATAACCCGAAAATAACAGGATTCCAACTACAATTCTAAGATCTTCTTCATCGAAAGAGAAGCTGTGTTGGTTTTTTTGACCAGCATAAAACATTGTTTGGCTTACAATAAGTTGTCTTACCTCTGAATAAAATAATTTTTCAAATACTAGAACTTCGTTGAGTCCAACCAGTTCTGAAGCACAATTTTGTATACTTCCTAAAAAATTTCCTGTCCTTTCAAAATCAGTTGAAGAAATGGACTTTGTCCATAGTGGGGGAGCTATTGACAATAAAATTTCATCTTCGCTTTCGAATTCATCGTCGTCTAATACTAAATAAGATTCCATACAAATCTCAACCTCATCTGGAACATCTTTTGGTATATCTACTGTCTTCATCCATATCCTCTTCATCCGTAACATAGTCCACCGAAGGAGGAATCACCACGATGTCAGCGTTGATTATAACTGAATTATTATTCATTTCTTCTAGGGCAGAATCTAGATTATGAAAACGTTTTCCATAAAAAATGTTTGGTGGGAATTATTTTAAAATCCAATCTGTATACTGAAAAAAGTGAATGTATGATCTCAATGTACTTTTAAAAGTACATCTAACTTTTGCCTCACTTTCCTCTGTATATTATGTACAGGAAAATGTTAGGACGTATTTTTTATGAACTTTATGTTTATTCCAAACGAATATTACAAAAATAAGGAAAATATTTTTTAGATTGAAGATTTTGTAAGCACACACTTTTTTGACGGCGCAAAACGAAAAATATTTTTAAATGCATTACGAAAAATGAAGCATAGACAAACCAATAGTGCGATTAAAAAAAAAAGTGTTTTGAAAAATTCAAAAATACCCAATAAAGTCACAAAATCTGTAATTTTGATTTCATAGCCTTCTTTTATATACACATGAAGTAACTGCATTTTTCTGTACTTTTTAAAGTACCATGAGAGAGAATGGGTGTAAAGGGTCCAAAACCTTGAATTCTATCGATTGCCAAGGAGATTAAGTCAAGAATAATAACATATATCAATGAAATTTCGACTTTAAAGAAAGTTTTTAATTTGTTCATATATAAAAACTATAAATCATTTAGCTGGTTTTGGATCAAAAGGTGACACTTTTAATATATAGAGTTTTAAAAACGGACGTTTTTCCTTTCGATGTTTCAGTTTTGGATCAAAAGGTGACCTTTTCAATTTTTTGTTATAAAAGCTTTATGCCAAAAAATATTGAAAAACTAATAAATACAACATATACAGTCTACTCAAATGATGCATATAGGGAAAAAAACCAAGAAACTGGGTAGTTTTGTTTTTCTCAACTTTTGAAAAAAAAATAAATTAAGTTCGTACCGTGGGCTTTAGGTCTTTTTGTGTTTTTATTTTTTTTTAAGTTTAAAAAAAAACTTTTCGGGACTGGTTACACCATTCCCCAGACAATTTTATAAAAACTTATGCGCGCAAATTATTCTTTTGTTTTTGTAATATTATAATTTTTTTGAAAATCTTTAAAAAGACAGTTCAAAAAACTTCTAAACTCCTTAACTCTACTTTTTCATGTGAAACAAAGACTATAGTTGCTCTTAAGGCCCGTGATGTACATTAGCGTAGGAAGGGGGGGAAGAAGTGGGCACTACCTACCCTAGAAAAATCAACAGTAAAACTTTTCTGGTCCTATAAACATCCGAAGAAACAAGATTGAACAACTGTAAAGGAAGTTTGTGGTGTCTATAGTTAAAGGTGGTCGCCACATAAAAGCCCCACCTTCTTTTTTTAGCTACTTGTCCAGGGTTGTCAGCGGACTTGCTAAAAGCAAGATATAAATCGCCAAAATTTAAGATTTTCCATTTCATAAATGAACAAATTGAAAAATCATAAAAATGTAATAAAATTATTGTAGGGATGGGAAAGAAATCGATTTCTAGATTTGGCTGCATTACGTTTTACACAGTCAAATTTAGTACTTCCTTCAATGTTTGATGGCTTAGTTCAGCAAACAGCAATTAAAAAGATGTAAGGCTAAAGTGAAAGTAAAGAAAAAGGGGACAATATTAGTTTTTTTATTGGAAAAAAATTAAAATCTCAAAAAACAAAAAATATTGCCGTATTTTTCGTATAAAATTTCAAATGGGCCTGTTTGGGGACAAATTGCCACACCTGACAAGCCTGCCATTTTCTAGGAAACTTCTTACATTACTGTTGTGTCAACTCGGTTTATTAAACCAAGACAACCACAAACCGAATTGAAACAGTTTAGATTTTTCTGAAAACCGAGTTAGCTTGCAAGTTTTAAAATACAGAATTGATAAACGTAAAATATAAAATGCCAAGAAATCGCAAAATTTCGTAAAGTTTTTGTTCCATAAACAACTGAATAGAAGAAAGAAGACTAATTCCAAACAATCAGTTTGGATTTAGAAACAAACATTCCACAATAGACCAAGGGCATCGGATTACGGATGTTGTGGAAAAGAAAAAACATGTATCCTTGGCTATATTCTTAGATGTTACTCAAGCCTTTGACAACGTTTGGCAGTTGGGACTTAAGTACAAACTGCATAGGGATCTTCCCAGGCAGTACTACGAAATAATGAAATCCTACGTAACGAACCGACTCTTTAGAGTACGGTACGACCAAAATTACTCGGAACTAAAGAAAATTGAAGCCGGTGTACCACAAGGAAGTGTCCTTGGACCAACCTTGTATTTGTTACATACGATGATACTCGATGATACTGCAATATTAGTGCCAGATAAATCCGTTACGAAGGCTACACAAAAACTGCAAAATGCAGTCGATAACGTTAGTACAGCAGTACCTTACTCCAAAACTGCCAAATACTGATGACTTTGAATGCAAAGCTTAAATGGAAAGAATACATCAAAAAGAAAAGAAAAGAACTAAACTTGAAGTACAGAAAAATGTACTGGTTACTAGGAAAAAACTCTGACTTATCTATCCAGAACAAACTAATGTTATATAAGCAAGTACTGAAACCCGATTGGACATATGGCATCCAACTATGGGGCTGTACAAAGAAAACAAATGCTGAACCCATTCAAAAATTCCAAAGCAAGGTCCTTCGCGGGATAATAAATGTCCCTTGATATATAAGAAATAGCGATCTACATCGTGACCTTCAAATTGAAATGGTTACAGAAGTGGGTAAAAAACACGCTGTATCACACAATCAGCGACTGCAAAGTCATACCAACTCCGAAATGGAGACCGTCTTAAATGTACGAGACAATGTTCGGAGATTAAGAAGAACCAAGCCTCATGAGCTGATGGTCTAAAAGCTATGGAAAGTGTTATAACTTAAACTTCCCACAATGCGACTGATAAATTAAGAAAGAAAAATCATTTGTCGATCTTTCATAGATTGGTCCTGATTCACCGGTGGTTTTAGTGCGGTAAGAGTACTCAGTACCGATTCTCACCGAGTGTCTTTTGAAGATTTCCATTGGATAAAAAAAAATTGTTACTGTTAGTCCGGTCAGGAACCCGAATCCCTTGCGCTTTTTCCCGGGCCGGGACCTTTTTTAATGACTGCAATACAATTCTTTATCCTTACACATAAAAATTAGATTGGGAGACATTTTTGAAATCCTGTCACTTGGACGCCATTAAAAACTACCAAAAAAGTGGAAGTCCCTTCCTTTGACATAAGAAAGAAGGTTTGTTTACGAAAACTTACAAAACTGACAGTTAGACAGAAGTTGCTTCTATTCAACACCTATCAATTATATATTAACCGTTATCTTCCCAACATACGTTTAGTGCCTGGAAGCGTTTAATGTTAAAAACTAGCAAAAAAGGTGAACGTCCTACATTTTGACATAAAAAAAGTATGACACTAAAAAATGGAAGAATCTGATTACTAACCAATTTTAATGGCATCCAGTCCACAGGATTACAAAAATAACCTCTGAGCTAAATTTTATCCTTAATGTGTACAGAATGAATTCCAGTCATTAAAAAAGTCCCCACCAAGTGGCGCACGGGATTCGGTTTCCTTATCAGACTATTTATGTTTACGATTTTAAAATAAAATTTCAGTTTTTGAATGAAAAGATTTTAACCCATTAGACCAATTAAATGAGATTAAAAAAAAAACAGTAGTACGAGTATAAAGTAAACAAGAGATGCAGTCTCATGAAAAAATATAATTTTAACTGCTTCATTTAGTAAAATATTAGCTGTTTGGTACGTGAGTGAAAATAAAAATGGCATTCTTCAAGTCGAGTCTATATCATCAAATAGGGCAACGAAAACATAGCCCAAAAACTGCGCAAAACTATCACTCGTTGCTCCTTGCTGATGGAGAGGTAGTTCCACTTTGCCTATATCTTAGGTTTGCGCTAACCTGGATGCAACATTTTTGTTTATGAACCCAGATATATGGAATAATATATTGACCAGTATACATTTAAAAATGGAAGTTCCTTTTTCAAATAGGACAGTTTCCAGTAACCACAAAACCTCCCAAAAAAAAATGTCTTCACATTCTATAAACGAAGAAGTGCCAGACCAATATATCCCCGGGCTTTGGTTGTATTTAGATCTAAGACTTTTTTTTTTAATTAAATTTCGGAATATAAAAAATTTCTCTAAGATGGCAAAGAATAGCTTCGTAGTTGTTAAGTAAGGAAGGTAGTATGTATATGGGCCAACGCCACCATTTTATTTTTAATATCTTCTATTGTACAATTAGGTGAGGCAGAATGCCATAAACGTTTGAAGAAAATCAGCCGGCATAGCTGCGAACCTGAAATATTGAATACTTGCTTTTGATACCAATATTTAGGTATATTTTCACCTCCTGAAACGGGCACTGAAACGCCCACTTTGTATTTGTTGTTTTGTGTTTACCAACTTTTGGAAATTAATTTTGTTTATAGTTTTATGTGCTGGAGTTATAGCCACCGCGATCTTCAGACTCTTTTAATGATACTTAGCCTGGTATGCTTATATGTATAATGCACCAACATCAAGCATTTTAGAAACCGATGCACTACTAGCTTTTGTTGTTCATTCAAAATGATTCAATAACAGTATAGCTATGTCAATTTTGGAATCCAAAACCCATTAAATAATCATGATGGGCATACAACAAAAAAATATGAGAGATCCTCCTTTTAGCAGCGATTAGAGTTGAAAGATGACCCAAGGAGTTGAAAGTGATTGAATTTGGAAACAAAACAAATGACAATGGTAGAGCAGTTTCTTTGATTCGAGCTAGATTTCATCCTCTATGTGTATGTGTAAGGAAAAAATTCCTGTCATAAAAACAAGTCCACGCCAAAAAACTGAAAAAACGTATGGGATTCGGTTCCTGACCGAACTACTAGCTATTCACTTAAAAAACTAAACTTTGAAAAATGGATTTCTGGTATTAAAAAAATCTGTACCAACATATTGTACGCCATTCGTTTTAAATGTGTTTTTTTTTAATTTAAGTAGTTTTTTTTTTTAAATGTCACCTCTTACAAGGCACAAGGGGGGAATAAAGGTGCAAGAAGCTAAGTCCCCGGCAACTTAACGCACCGAGAAACTTAGTTCTCATTTAATTAAAACCAAATCCACTGTAGCGAAGTGGACTTATTGTTAGTATAAAAAAAAGTGAGAAAGTTCATAGTTCGCTTTCTTACGGCAACAACTGTTTTTTTTTTAGAGGTATAGAACTTTGAAATGGAATAAAACAAAAATGATTTTTTTTTAATTAACAAGAACTTTATCCGAAAGATAATCTTCTGGCATTATAATTTAAAAATGATTTCTGGCATATGACCGCAACGGCTGGCTTGGACGTAGTCTTATTTGGAAGTTCAATTTACGATGACTTTTTCCAACATTTGCGGTCGTATATTGGCAACGACACGTGGCGATTTTTGTCCTCCAAGTGGTCAATCATTTCGAGTTTATCGGCGTAGACTAGCAACTTCACATATCCTTACAAAAACCAGTCAAGCGGTGTTAAATTAGAGGTCAATTCAAGGATTCTCAACGTGAAATTATGCAGTTTTCCTTCAATAAATCAATTGTGGTACGAGCTGTGTGACATGTTGCGCCATCTTGTTGAAACCATAGCTTCTGCACATCATGGTTGTTCAATTGATGAACGAAAAACTCAGTAATCATGGCACTATAGTGGTCACAATTATTGACTGTAAAGTTCTGGCCAGCATCGTTTTTAAAGAAGTACGGACCAATTATTATCGCACCAACCCATAAAGCACACCAAACAGTCGGTTTTTGTGAATGTAACGGTATCTCAACATACACTTGAGGATTATCATCACTCCAAATACGGCAGTTTTGTTTATTGACGTATCCATTCAACCAAAAGTGAGCTTCATCCCAAAACAAAATTTGCTTATGAAAATTGGAATCAACGGCAATCTTGGTTTGGGCTCATTCAAACCAAGATCTTTTCGAAAAATCTAAATTAAACGTGGTGCGAAAATATTCCATAGCTTATCGAACTAATTGCTCTGATGGACGATTATGTTGATAGTAAAATGGACGTAGTGCACGATACGAATTGCAAACAGCACCATAATTTTCAAAATAAATTTGCACAATTTGAAAGCATTGCCTAGGCGTCAGTCTATTTATGTTGAAATGCCTGACCATACGAAAAAACTAAATAAATTACTTGACAGCTGACAAAATGACTGCCAGAAAAAAAAGTGTTGTAAACTTACAGTTTTATGCCTCCAAAAAAAACACCCGTTACATAAGTACACGTTTTGAAATATAAAGTGGGAACTAACTTTCAACGATCAAAATTACACAAATGCAAAATTACACGATGTTGCATTGAATATTTCATAATGGAAACACACTAAAAATACCTCCCTACAAAATACAGTTGCAAGGCATTAAAAATAATCGATGAAAATCATGCGATTTCAAATTGCAAACTGAATTTCATAATGAAAACACAATAGTAATAATACTCTGCAAAATTCAGTTTGCAAGACCCTGCAAAGGAACATGAAACAACGCGTGATTTTGCATTTGTTATTTTCAGAGTCTTGCAAACTGAATATCGTAATAAAAACCCAGTAAAAATATCTCACTGCGAAATTCAGTTTGCAAGACTCTGAAAATAATTGATGAAAAATCGTGCGATTTTGCATGGCAAATTTCAATGAGCTTAGCTACAAAGGATTTACTCTTGTTACAATTTGTTTAGGGGTAGTCCTACATTTTTTGAAAATTTATCTGACTAACTGGTCAGTTCAGGGAAACAAGATTTTTTGTTCCGATTCACCTATTTAAAAAGAAAAAAGTAAAAATGCAAAATTGCACCAATTTGGACATTATTATCGTTATTGCTGCAAAGTTTGGTTTAACTTTCAAAACCTGAATGGAAATACCAAGTTAAATTGAGTTAAGGTTAATTTCCTGAACGGAATTGGAAACGGAGCTGGAATGGATGTCAAAAATGCTGCAGCTCGAGCTGCAAAAGTAAATATTTTTTTTTTAACTCTTACTGCCGCATTTTTGACATCTATTCCAGCTTCGTTTCCCATTCTGTTCAGACAATTAACCACAACCACACATAAACAATTCGCCAGTTGACGTTTCTGAGATGTTATAAATTTTGATTCGTCAAAAATTTCCAAAAAAAAAACTGTTTTGTCTTTCCTGTTAAAACAACCCTGATTATTCAAAACTTTAAAAAAAAACAGTTAATACCAAGTATTGATTCATGCTTTCAATTTTGACCACTACACAGGTCTTTAAATACACTTTATGTACTCACTTTTTTTGTAAATAACTGTAAATCTCGCTAAGTGTAAGTTTTCCACTCGGTGACTCCTTTATCGCCATAGCAATCATATTTATGTAGCTCAATGCAGGTTTCTCTGGTCTTCTTGCTCCGGATTTTTTCGTTGTATCCGGCGGAGTTGAATTTTGTTGCTGACTCTGCCCCACCTGCTCAGTTTGTCCATTTATTGATTTTGCAGGTGACGAACCATTTGAATAAGTCACTGAATCAATACAGGTTGCTCCACTAGAACTCACATGTTGAATCCTCTGAATGGCCCCATTGGCTGCAAGCATATCTGCTGCTGTAGATTTTATATCCAAGTTTTCCACTTCATGATTGGAAATGCTATTGTTGTTGTTGTTGTTGGTGTTGCTATTGTTCGAATTGTTGTTATTATTATTATTATTGTGATAGTTATTCGAATTATTCAGTGAATTTAAAACCGAACTACTTGGGCAGTATTTAATGGTCGAAGTGTAATGATTAATCTGCCCCAAAGAAGAAGGAATCAAAATCGATTTATTACCACTATTGCCGTTGAGAGAGAAACTGCCTAAATTCATGGCGTTTTCGATTTTCGGAATTGGAGACATATTAAGCCCCCCAGTCGACATGAGAACGGATTGCGGACTACCGGAAGGGGTGGACATCTGAACATGGTGATGCTGATTGGTATAGGGTGAAGGGGTTTGTTGCATGTAATACTTTCTGTCGAGATAGTTAATATTCGGTTTCTCATCGCAAATTTCCGGAGAATTCTGATGCAAACGAATCGCGGATTGGTCGTATTGCAGTGGCTGGAAATTCGCGGTCGATAAAATATTGGAAGGCAGTCCCCGATAGATAGGATGCTGATGATGGGGTGCACCGGAATCAAGCATGTCTTCACTTTTAATCATCATCGAAATTGAAAATTTGTTTTTTTTTTTCTCAAAGGAAACAACACTATTTTTTATGGCACCTTTAGTCTAAACTCAATGACCAATACCGATTTGAAACAAAAAAAAATTATTTAAACAAAAACCCAAGGAACAGGAGCCGTTATACCGCACTGTACCGATTTTTTAAACTGACTAAAGCAAATGTTACTCGCAGTTACGCACGATACCATCCTTAAAGGCTTCAATTATGAGATCTATAGCGATCCAGAGATACACATTCAGATTGTATCTAAATACATTATTTTAAATGCGATTTGCATATCAGTGTGTGGGGGTGTCTGCTGTGCGCGCGGGATGCTAATTGGAATGGAACGTGTGTATCTTTAAGAACGATCTGTACAATGAGATTTCAATGTGTGTATATCATTTGAGTTGTGTTCTAATTATAGATTGAGTTTAAATTCTAAATCGAATTGAGTTAAAATCGGTGCCAATAGGATTTTTTTTATTCTGTTCGATTGCTATTTTGTCAGAATTAAAAAAAAAAAAACTACAAAAGTTGATGCAATTTTGTGTGCGAAAAAAACTATTAGAAATATCATTCGAAATTTGAAATTTTGTTATGACATTCGAACAATGTTTAAACAAATGACAAAGATATTTTTGAGAGGGAACTAAATTATAGAGATTGAACTGCAACTAATCCGCTTGACACTAATTCAAAACAAAATTATAAAAAAAAAACGAGATTGATTGGAATTTGCAATATTTACGTAGACTATCGATTGTGAATGACGTCTTTTGTAAATGAGAGAATATGTAATCACGTAACGTAAGAATCTTACATCTTATAAATGTAGATCGTAGGGTTTAAAGTTGATACCTTAAGGGCAAGTTAGAACTAGGAAGTTGTTGAAAATTAGCTTTTTTCATTAAATGTCTATTAATTTCCTTTATAAGAATATATTTTTAAAAGACTATTTTTTTAGAATTTAAGTTTTATTTTAAAACAGCTAAATGAAGAACAAAAGTTTGAAGTAAAAAAATGCAATCGATTGAATTGAATTTAAAAGATTGCTTTCGGTGAGTTAATTTTTGTAGGGTAAACTGTCCAACAGTGAACCACTTTTTGTTTGACTTGATATAATTTTCAAACTATTGGCATCAAGGGGTTCAAAGGTTCTTTATACTTGGTATATTAACTTTACATTTAAAAAGAAACACATATATTTAAAAAGGTCATGGGAAATAATAAATTTTAATTTTTGTCAAAAGGTATATCAACTCGTTCACTGTGTAACAGGGGGTGGCAAAAGTGAACCACTGCACTGAACAAAATTGTCAAAAGTTGCCAAAAATAAAAGATTATTCTAATCAAACTAAAATGCAAATCGTTAGTTTAAAAAAAAAGCAAGTTATTATTTTTGCGGAAGTAAAAACAACGTAATAAAAAGTCATAAAAAACTATTTTCGTATTAATATATTTTTAAGAAAGCATATGAAAATAAAATTTCAAAAAATTGTCAACCCATTCTTGATATATCGAATTTTCCAAAGTAAAATTTTAAAAATTTATTTAGAAACAAAAAATAAAAAATAAAAATTTTGATATGCAATATTTTTTAATCTTATTTTTAATTTGTATAATACAAAAACTAAGCTAACTCTTTTGAGCCAAAAATGAGTAAATTTGAAAATAGAAAAACCAATCTATGAGAAGTAACTATTAATAGTTGCTAATATTATAATTTTTAGTTGTAGCACTTATTATAAACATACACAAAAAGTTTAATAAATATCGTAGGAGCCATTTTTAAGAAAAAAATATTTTCCTTAACTGTTGTTAAGGCTCCGTAATTTTTTCATAAAAGTAAAATCTTTTCTTAAAGTTCTTTAAAAAGTGTTTATAAAAAACCTTATAAAAATCAACCATATAGTTTTCAAAATATTTGATTTTCAAAAAAAAAAAATTGAGCATTTCTTAAAAATCTGAAAAATATTTTTTGAAAATTTTGGCAAGAGTACAATTTATATTGTTAAGAAGCTTCTACCATTTTGAAGAAAATCGGAAATAAAAAAAAAAATACTCTTTGGGAAGTTCCACTAATAACCATTTTTTAAAAAAATCCAAAGTCCAAAAAAAAAATCCATCCAAATCCAAAAAATCCATCCAAAGTTTTGCAGGATCCGTTATTTTTAGTTCTAATAAAAGTTTAAAACAAAAACTTGTGGGCAGAATCACCAGAAACCACTATCTACCAAGTTTTAAGAAAATCAATCCAGCCGTTTGTGCCAGATGGACGAATTATGAGAACCGTTTTTATTGTCTTCCCTATCATCGTAATGACAAGTCTGATCGAAATATCGAGTTCAATTTTTCTGACGAATGCATAATTTGCCATATGGTACTTATATATCGCAACTAAAAAACATAGTGGCGTGTGTGTAAAAATTGACATTTAGTAGAAATGTGCAGTATTTGCTGTTAAGACAATACACTTTGGTTAATAAGGTATGCTGTAATCAAACGCGGTGATGTCATATTGCGTTCGTTTGACTTCATTTTTGTAGTTCTTTTATGTGATAAGGATATTGTCGGCTTAAAGTTGAAACTTTTAAACTAACAAAGTACATTTTTAAGGTAAGACCGCACTGGACCGAACTGCACTTCAGCGGAACTGCCTGACAATCAATTAGGGCTTGCCATGATACCAAAAAAGTCTCGGCATCGTTTGGTATCAGTATCGGAAACCAAAGCGATACCGAGACGATACCAGCTCCATAAAGCATCCCAAACTATACCGAGACGATACCAAGCCGAGACTTTTTTATACGAGGTCAAACGAGACTGAGTTATACTAGACCGATACCGATACCGAGACAATACTGAAATTTTTCAATTTTTACGATATCGAGACGATACTTACCAAAGCGTCGTTTGGTTTGGTATCGTGGCCAGACTTACAGTCAATTTGTGCTCAAAAGGCCCCTTAGCAAGCAAATTGCAGGTATTACCCTGCTTCATGCTTTTAAGGTTACTGAGAAACTACCAATAATTTATTCGTAAGACACATCAAAGCTTACGCAATTTCCAACAAATCTCCATTTAAGGTTCTTTTACTCCAACAACCCATTTAAACTTAAGTGCTTGTTAAAAATTAACCAATTTCTGCTGTTTCCGAAAAATCTACTCAAAACACATAAATTGATGATAACGTATGATAAAATTTGAATTTTTGTATCTGACATGAACCAAAATATAAAATTTTGCAGATAAAAATCATTTTTAGGAAAATTGGGGGTTATTTTATTTTTCAATGTATTTTTTTTTTTCGAAAAAAAATGTATGGTCATTGAAGTATGAACATTTTCTTCAAAATTTATTTTGTCTATCATTCAAATGCCTTCATTTATCTTTAAGAAATATTAAATTAGCTGTTAGCCTTCGTCTTAAACTAAACTCAATTCGAATATTCGGAACAAACTAAGAAAAATATTTTAACACATACTAAAAATTGTTTTACTTTCTAACAGAAAATAGTGGTAAAAAAGTGAGGAGAATCGTTAGAGCTACAATTGAATGAAAAACTAACAGTTTTTCTGGATATTAACACAAAACAAAACAGGAATTTTGTACCTTTTGCCACACAATGTCAAGAGGCGGACTTTGACATGCACATGGCACAACTTTTAACCAGCAAAGTTCATGAATCAATATTTGAACATTATCATTAATCTTAAAACAAAAATGAAATCAAAGGTGAAGCAAATAACATAAACAAAAACAAAAACAAAGAAGCTACATTTAACCAAAACGATATACAGAATATAATATGTTCAAGAACTAAAATGAATGACTGGAACACACGTATTTGCTCTTATATTTTGTTCAAGTTGCTTAAGGATTTTTGAAAATATGCAAGTAAATAATAGAAAAAACTTTTAAGAAAACAAAGCATTAAAATCGTTTTTTTAATTGTTGTATTTATAAAAACTCGTAAAATAACTTAAAGCTCAAAACAAGTGCCATTTGATTAGATGGAATAATATGAACTATATGCAAACAAAATTTGTATTTTATATTAACATATTTTATATAAACATTATCAAGAATATCGGTTGTATGCGTATTTTTTAAAATACATTAATAAACTAAGTTTAAAAAAATGTTTCGAAATGCTCTGTTTAAAAAAAATATAAACTTAACTAATACTTTTTTAAAAATCCAAAATTTAGTTTTTTCCAAATTTTAAGAGCCTTATGTAAAAGTTTTTATTTTAATCGGTTGTGCCGTTAATAAAAAAACCGAAAATCAAAAAAAAAAACATTCATATAACAGGTTCCGTTAATTTGTAACAGTTTTTAAATTTGTATTCTTATCTACTAACAATACACCATACCCTTTATACACTATTTTGGTATCAATATCAACCAAAGTTGTTAGGGCCATTTTTGTGTGTCTAGATATTACAAAAGATATTAAGTTCAAAATATGAAGATAATCGGTTCAGTGGTTAAGGCTGTAGGTCGAGGTAAAGACCGACAGAATTGTGCCATCCGTAACAGACTGATTTGATACATGAGAAAGGATATCATAAGACATCATTTCCGCCCACTGACACGCCCACTTTTTAAATAGATCATCTTATAATTGAAAGTTGATGCACATCAAGGATGTGTTGTTCAGAACTTTAAAGGCGTCTTGAAAGAAATAGTTTTTTTTTTTAATTTCTATGAAAACAAAACGAATTTCCCTAACAACAGGTTTAGAACAAAAAATTATTCAAAATGTTGGTCCCACCTACAATACACAAATAGAAGTTATTAAGATCCGCAGGTTGTCAAAATTGAAATTGTCAGAGATAAAAAAAGGGATGTGAAGGTGAGGACAAAAACACATGTAAGCACATCAACAAATATATTGAGCAAACAAAAGTCAAAATTCTAATGATATTACCTTTAATATGTGTACTGTGGGTCCCGCCCACAATTGAAAACTAAAAAAAACATAAGCACTCTTTTTTCGTAAAGTCATACATTGGATTTTTAAGGACTCTTAAAAAAATTCTTATACAAAAAAAACATCATTCAAGAATTGTTTTCCAATTTGGGGGTCATAAAACATAACTTTGATATTAGCAGCAATTTTATTTAATTTAATTAGGGGATATCAAAGAATATTACCTTTTTTTTAAAATGAATTTTGAAGTTAACTTTAAAAAAAGGTAAGTATACCACTTTAATAAATTCAGGCGAGAAAATTTTCCAACTATTATAACTTTTAAAATAACAAAACAAAGTCAAAAGAATCATATAACAAAAATCAATCTTCTTTAAGGTATGCTCCTTTGAGCTTCAAGATCACTAACATATCAAATATCAACTTTGGAATCCAAAATTTTATATTTTCATAAAAAAAGGCTGATACTAATGTTTCAACTTCTTAATGTCTAGTTGTCTGTATTTAAACAAATTCCACTTGATAATTTAATTTACAGTACATTTGTGCTGTTTATTTAATACGTGTCGGTAACCATCGACTAAAATTATGCGTCTTAGAAGGGTACAATAACATCTAACTGATGAGCCCAATTGTTGTACCTGGGCGAACCGCATTTTGGACTAAAGGTCATAAAAACTTTAAACTGAACTTCTTAACTTAATCAAACTACAATGTCAAAGATCTTAATATTTAACAGACGGTAAAATGGTTTATGTCCTACCCTTAACCACAGTGTGCCATCCATGATCTCTGAAAACAGGGCCGGATAAGCTATACGTGCAGGCGGTGCAAATGCAAAGGGCGCTGAACCCAATGGGCGCCTTGAGAAAGCATTAAAAGAGCCACTTAATTAATGTTAACGTTGTTATGTTTTTAAAATAGTTTTAAATACTTTTAACTTAAAAAAATAATTTTTCAGTTCCTATATTTTTGTGATATGTTTTTTGACTTAATTTACCATTATTTTTGTATTCTTTTGTTACTATTATTTTGTGATATAAATTTGATTTCCTAGGTTTTAATAAAAATCCGATTTATTTTCATACGACATATGTATCATCGAGGAATAGGCCTCTTGGGAATACCTCTTTAAAAAAACCATTGCTATGCAACGACCGTTTAGGGGCGTTAATGATGAAGCTTGAAAAGGGCACTAATTTAGCTTGGACCGGTCCTGCCTGAGAAAAATTCCGATTTCTAGAAGAAATAACAGACACTCAAGAGTGCCCCAGTCTAGCGTTCGAGTAACCTTTACTCCGTCCCCCGCTGTGAAACCACACACTTTATTGGACTCGATAAAGGTTTTGTACTGCTTACTCACACCATACAAATGTGGAGCTGTATACCGAAGTATGGATTCAGGAAGGCAGCCAGTCACTTGATTAACGATTTTTATATTTACGATCCCAGCTTGGCAACCTACCACAAAGAAATAAATATAGGATACAAGCAGTGGTCACGTTTTGTTAGTTTACCTTTAGACAAAAAGGTATCACTTACCGATTAACTTTGGTTTGCCGTTTAATAATTACTTTACGAGAGTCATTATTACTCCCGCCATTCATATTTCTATGAAACTCACCAATAACAATTAAAAACGGAGCAGGAACTTTAGTAAACAAGATATTATTAGTCTTATAAAATTTAAATTTGTTTAAGTCAATTTTTTGGTCTCAATGTGGCATAATTTGAATTGAAACCAAACTTGTGAAATGAAGTGGCTTCTTCACAAAAGATGGTATTTATTAAATTATACTCAATTGAACGCAATACCATGTTTTTTTTCCATAAAATTTTTTGAATAACAGAAATATTATGAAAAATTACCAGTAAAAATTGTTTGGTACGGCCTAATCTACACGTAAGTACCTACGTCATAGAATTTGTATTTATTTGCTTTGTTCGCAAATTGGTGACTTAAGTGCTGTTTAGTGAAATGTATTGGAAACAAAATAGTCTATGCTTAAGGCTCTCCCAAACCAACGCGAATTCACAGAGATGGCGATTATGTGTTGTTGTCTAGCGTTGTGTATTTGTCATATTTTGTACTATTGTGAATGATCCGCATTCGCATTGGTTTGGGAGAGCCTTTATACCTACTACGTCATATTAGGTACCTATACTTTGCCCGATCGATAAATTGGAAGCTCATTTATAGAAATAGCGAAAGAAATGCTTAAGTTTGATATCAAATCATACAGAAAATTGAATAAACTTTTTAATTTTTTTTCTCAGATTAAATTTACAAACAATCGATCGTGACCAATTGAGAAATTTCAAGAATAGGCTAGGAGTTATATTTTTGTATTCGTCCTAGATTTGGACGTACACATTTTGGACTTAGTAGACCCATTCTTTGAACTGGCAGCATCTCTGTGTGAAGCTTAAAAAAATATATTGTTTACACCTAAAATATAATAATTGCTTACTGTGTTTAGCTACCAGATTGATACCTAATAGAAAAATTATTTCTCATCTTTAATAGCTATTTTAGTATTATCTCAATTCTACAGAACCATGTACATAGCTTTTTAAGTATTGACCTCCCATCAATTTTCAAATTTACGAGAATAAGAATTGAAAAACAAAAAAAATTTAATAATAAAATTCCAAAAAGAAATAAAAATGCAAACACACAACATCATGAAGAAAAATTGAACCGGTTCCCGCCATTCTGTTCCTAATTAAATGATCTTTCAAGCAATTTATTCTCACACGCAACCGCCAATCGCATGTTGTTTCGTTCACGTAAACAAACTCCGCCTTCCGATAGCCGAGCAGAGTAGTGGCAATGAGGGGGAGCCAGGCCCACACCACAATTTTCCCTTACCCTCCAATTACCGAGCACCATGCGGCGTCAGTCGATAGATCGTTGAACAGTCGCCAAAGAATTTTTTTCCTGTTCGCTTTCGACTTCGATGCCAACAATTATTTTGTTTCTGTTTTGTGCTCATCTTTTTTAAAGCAGACAAAAGAAAAGAAATCACCATTTTATGATATGATACCGTTCCATTCGATCGACCATAATAATGAATGCCAATTCACTCACAGCACCAAGCACAGTCATTCTCACTCACATCTTTAAAGACGTTAGCGGGAGACATCATGGGAATCAATATGGCTGCGTGTGCTTAAAAACGAAGGATTTATGATTTCGCTAAATGATCGCGATATGTTTTCTTTTACTGGGGGTCCAAGCCGAATGATCAGCACCAAATTAATTATGTATCTTTTTTGTTTTTCTTCCCAATTGATATATTTGAATTAGTCGAACCTAAGAGGGTGCAAATTAAATCAATTTTGCATTATGTGGGAATCTGGGTTGTATTTGAGTGATAAACATAAATTAAGTACATCACTGAGTCGCACGAACTTGCTTAACTAAATTCTTATAATTCATTAGGACAATCTTCATTTTACTTGGAATTTAGATATTAAATTTGTATTTCCCATACCTACTTGAAATGCAACAACAATTATCCGGAAAAGCTATACAAAATTGAATTTTTCCCAACAAATTAGAATTCAAAAAAACTTCAATTTTGGCCACAAAAATAATAATGTTTTTCGTATTTTCGTCCACCAACTTATATTATCAACAGTCTTATTTTAGCGGACACTTTAATGTTTAAAAAATGGTTTGCGAAACTAATAAGCAATAAGCTACAAATTTAGATATAAAAATAATTGGATCTCGCCAAAATATGGAACGTCATCATAGCTATGTACCAACTTTAATTTTTCTTAAGAACTTAAGTTAGCCCCAGTGGCGTATTTAAAGATTAGGCACCCGAGCCAAAAAGTTTTGGCACCCCATTAATTAACGAAAAACAGTTAGGATCACTTTATAATTGAAAAAAGTCATATACAAAATAACGAATACAATTTTGATACAGTCACTCACAAAATTATCCGGAATAAAAAGTTTTTTTAAGCATAAGAATATTTATTGTAACGATTCTTTTATAAAAGAAAAATAAGATAAACTTAAACCGACTTATTTACATTAACGATTTAGCTTAAGGATTAGTTTGACGTGGCGAAAACATGAAGTAAGTGCTTCGACTCAGTTTAAGTATTCCAAGGTTAAAACGAGTAATATTTCTTTTTAACCTCGGAATACTTAAACTAAGTCGAAGCACTTACTTTGTGTTTAAGCCAGTGATATCTAATAAATAAGGCTGAAAGAGCTTTCTTATGTTCATTTTTCAAGTTACCTATTTTTTTGTTTGCAAACGCGATCCGTGATACCTACTCAAATCGGTTGACACATTCATCAATATAACTAGGTGCAAAATATTTATAAAGAACATTTTGAAGTTGGGCAAGTGTCTAAAGTTAGACATTGCTTAGAATGGATTTATAAATACCTCTTTAGTCCAAGTTGACATTGTGAGTCCAGGCATTATTTTTTTTGTAAATTGTGCTGCCGGGTAGGATCCATATAGTTTGCTCAAACACGTTATCTTCGCAAAAAATGTTCAGTCCAGTTTCACACGCCAAGTTGGTTGAGGTTCTCTTTCACTTGCTTGCGCCACCTATTGCGCTGTCTTCCTCTACTGCGTCGTCCCACGGGGTTGGATTCAAAGACTTTCCACGCCAAATCATTGTTGTCCATTGGCTATAGGTGACCCAGCCATCTCAGCCGTTGGCTTCATACTTAACTGGCCAGGTCGGTTTCACTGTACAGCTCTTACAGCTTGTTGTTGTATCTTCTTCTCCATTCCCCATTTATGCAGACGGGACCAAAAATCACTAGGAGAATTTTCCTCTCAAAACAGCCTAAGGCGTTCTCATCTACCGTTAATAGTGTCCATGCCTCTGAACCAAACATCAGGACCGAGATGATAAACATTTTATACAGGACACTTTAGTTGGTCGAGAGAGAACTTTACTTCTCAATTGCCTTCTAAGCTCAAAGAATCAGCGATTGGCAAGAGAAATTTTTCGTTTGATCTCAGCATTCTTATCGTTCACAAAGTTTAAAGCGATAGACAAAGTCTCTGACCACCTCAAAATTATAGCTGTTTATAGGACACCCAATACCGACCGAGACGTCGGTGTTGGGTGTCCTTTCTTGTTGACAGCATATATTTGGTTTTGCCATCATTCACCGTTAAACCCATATTCTTGGCTTCCTTCCAATACTCACGAAAGCACCACTGACATTAATAGCACGCTTTGTTCTACCGATTATTTCAATATCATCAGCGTAAGCAAGTAAGTGGACATACTTTTAATAGACTGTACCCTTAGAATTGATGAGCTTTTTGCGCAATTCTTTCCAGAAGGATGTTGATGAAGTTGCATGACATCGCATCGCCTTGTCAAAAACCTTTTTCAACAGTGAGGTCTTTGTTGACCTTAATGGAGCAGCGTGTGTTCTCCATTATCATCCTGCACAAACGGATAAGTTAAAGTGGGATGCTAAAACTAGACATTGCTCTATATATATACATGCCCTACAGTGGCAATGGAAGTCATTCTTCACTTGACCCCACTACACGTGGCCATAGAGAGCGCTGCTAAGGGAGCCATCATGAGATTTGCAAAAGAGGGAACTGGGACAGGGAAAATCATTAGTCTCAGGCAAAGAGACTCAATTTGTAAGTCCACAGAATCGAACCTTCTTGATATCCCAAGAGATGGTATGATTAAAAAGTATAACTTTGAAAAAAAATTCCATGTGGAGTTAAGTAGCAAAAAAGAGTGGGTGGATGAAACCGTAAACTACACTCTTAAAGCAAACGCCATCAAGTGGTACACTGATGGATCGAAAACTTCGGAAGGGACTGGTGCTGGAATTTATGGGCCTAGAACCAAACTTTCAATACCGATGGGACAGTCTACAAGTATTTTTCAGGCAGAAATTAATGCCATAGGAAAATGTGCAGAAAGAAATCTCGAAAGAAAATATAAAAACCAAAATATTGCAATCATGTTGGATAGCCAGGCCGCACTCAAAGCATTCAGCTCATATAGCATCAGCTCTAAACTGGTATGGGAGCGTGTAGGTAGGCTAAACGAACTGGGCAAACATAACTCTGTCACACTCTACTGGGTCCCTGGCCACGTTGGCATACAAGGCAATGAAGAGGCAGACTCCTTAGCAAAAATAGGGGCAATGACACCCATTACGGGACCAGAGGCTTATTGCGGAATAGGAGAAAACGTGATAATAAAATCAAAACAGAAGAGGAGGTGAAAAGATCAAAAATCTGGAACGAACTCCCAAAGCTAAGACAGGCCAAACTTCTGCTTGGGCGTCACAACAAGGAACGATTCCAGTCCTGTATGAGCTTAAACAGGAACAAACTTAGAATAATAACGGGTCTCCTCACAGGCCACTGTAAGCTTAGGAGACATCTCCACATTCTTGGCTTAGAGAACAGCGCAGCGTGCAGATTCTGCAATGCTCATGAGGAGACACCGGACCATATACTAGGGAGATGTGATGCACTCGTGCATCAAAGACACAGGTATCTGGAAAATCACCAGATAGAGGAGAGCGAACTACCCTCCCTAAAAACACTCCAAATACTCAAGTTCCTCAAGGAAACAAACTTGGAGAACGTGCTGTAGTATAAGCAACCTCATCCAGCTCTAGACGCGGGCACAATAGATCTTAATGGTCGCAGTGCACTTATACCCCAAATCCTTCATTTATTCATTCATATATAAGTGATTCATCTCTATAGATGCTGTCATACGCGTCCTTGAAATCGAAGAAAACGTGGTGGGTATCGATTTGAAACTCCTGGGTTTTTTCCAAGATCTGTCGTAATGCGAACATTTGGTTGACTGTGGACTTCCCTGGCCGAAAGCCACATTGATATGGACCTATCAGGTTGTTGATGAATGGTTTTAGGTGTTCACAAAGTACGGCAGAGAAGATCATGTACGTGGCGTTAAGAAGACTGATGTCCCTGTGGTTGGTGCAGTCCAGCAGATCCCCTTTCTTCAGGATCAGGCAAAAATTCTGAGGTTCCATTCATCGGGCATACTTTCCTCCAACCATATTTTGCAGATGAGCTGGTGCATAACCCTTTCTCATTAATCACCACTTCGAATTTCATGGCCACAAGCCCGTCAGCTCCTGCAGCTTTATTAGGCTTAAGCTTAGATATAGCTAACTTCACTTCATCGAGATCATATGGGCGGAATTGTTTGCCTAGGTGCATGCGTTGTCCAGGTTAAATGGTGCAATCTACATGACAGTGGAATTCAGTTCGTCATCGGCGTTAAGCAATTTGCAGAAATTATTTTTCCATATTATTAGCACAGACTGTGATTCTACCACGAAGTTCCCCTGATCACAGGCTTCGGTTCGGGCCTTGTAACCTTGAGAGGTTCATTTTAAATTTTGGTAAAATTTTCGAACCTCATTCCTGCAATGGCATCCTTCTAATTCTTTGATCGCACGCTTCTCATGCTCTTTTTTTTCCTTCTGAGAAGACGGTGTTCCTCTCTTCTTTTTTACTCGTAAAGCCCACGAGCAGTTCTGGTCATTCTAAAGGAACGTTCTAACATCCTTGATACTGGAGGAGTGCCTTGCGTCGATCGCATGCTCGCTTGCTTTGAGTTAAAGTCACCGTAGTAGATGTCGCAGTCTTTCAGTTTTCTTTTACCCGGCCCATCCCATCGCACTTCTTAGATGGCGGAGATGTCTACTTTATTGCACTCTATGGCCTCCTCTAAATGTTTGGCTGCACGTGGTTTGGAGATCCTTACTTCGTTATCCCTATTGTTTTTGCTAGGTTCGTCAACAGTAGATCCAACTGTATCTGAGGCTTGTTGTTGCTTTGTAACTAAGTATCCTTACGTGGCCGGGAAATCATCCCGACGGCATGATCCTTAAAACTGCAGAACTATACCCCTAATACGACTCCAAGTTCGGTGAGCTGAACTAACCACTTCTTATAAACCTGAGCTTCGAATATCTTACAGTATCCCGTATAAGGTAGTCACCAAGTAGTTCAACCTGACTGGAACTGTAGACGCCACCGTTGATTCCATCTGGGGAAATCTTCCGCTACCGCCTTCATTAAAGGAGAAATACCTTAGGTTAGGTAGTTTACTGCCCTCCAACAATCATCCGCAGAGATTCAAACCTCATCTTCAATTGAGGTACTAGACACCCGATGTTCACCACGGCGAGGTAACAGTAGGAGTTGGTAGACAGAAATGTATTTAACAAAAAACTTGTGGACACTTGTGTCCTCTTGAATGCACAGATACCCATTGAACTGATGCAAACAGTAAGTAAGCTAAGTAAGCTAAGCGTGAAAATGCCGACTTTAGAGAACAATCAACAAAACACATTTGAAACATACTTCTTGGAATAAAAATATGTTAACAAAAATTATTGTAAATTGTATGTTCTACAACTTTGTAAAGAATATTTTTTTCATAATAGCAACCATCAAGGAGATATAAGGCAAAACTAAAAAAAGCATACTTTAAGGTGCTTCAACTCTTACAGTATAGACTTTCAAGATAAAATTGTTGTATACAGGAATAAAGATGATTAAATTTTATATAAAAAAGGTGGTAACATAATTTTTGTACGATGAATCATCCGTGTTGCTGTCGAGATATTGGCTACAACGCACGACACTTTCAAACTCGACATTTTTTTCTTATTTGTACTCGGGATCCTTATAGTTTGGCAAGAAAAAAACCTCTGGCGACTGGCTTTTTTATAGAATTTTAATATCTGAAAGTAAAAATTAACTACATCAGTTTCTCTTCTTATAACATTCGTAATTCTCTAAAATTTTATCAAAAACAGCTTTCCTTCGAACTTTTGATGTTTAAAATAGTTCTTTTTATTTCTTGAATATTCAAATAACAAGCTATGACACCTGAAATTACCGAAAACTTATAATATGCTATTGGGCACATTTACTTAGCTCCCCCATAAAGTTTGTCAAAACATTTCTCCAGAGAACTTTTTTCGGACATACCAAACTAAAATAAACCACTCAATCTCGAATCATCCGCACATATTGAGGGTCTAGGTCAAACCATCAGACAGCATTCAATGTAGCCTAAACAAAAATATTTACCACATTATACCCGCATACTTTTGCATCCAAATATCACCCCAACAATCAAGAAAACAATTATGCTTTTTTAAATAATTCATCAATAACTACTACAAAAACTATTCTTAACTATCTAAAAGCAACAACCTGCCGCGTTAGTAAATAAACAAAAGACTAAAAGGTAAACTAATATCTGAACTCTCACTCTTCAGTTCCAAGGATATCGGCTAACAAAATATCTAAATTCGGTCGGTTCAGTGGTGATGGCGAGAGCACCACCGCACCGCACCGCCTAGGCACAGACGCTAACTCTATAATATACACAATTATATAAGTATAAATATTTTCATTAGAAATGTTTGATTTGTTTCTCAACCTCTAGCACTTCACTAGATTATAAACAATTTATCAATATGCTGGACTTGACTAATAAATATTTTATCACATCTGACGTCACAGGTCGGTCACGTGCTATTCCGCCATCAACAAATGTTACGAACTTGCCCATCATTATAATCAAATCATCACTCGAATCACGATCATTATGAGATCGCCATGTTAGAGAATATTACTGTTTACTGACCAAAGTTTACTATAAAGCGCATTATAGTAAACCAAATGGGAAATGTTTGTATACTCTGGAGATATCAACAAATGATCGAGGAGCTCATTTTAGCGCGATCTTCCGCTGATCAGGGAAGGAGACGGTATATAGTGGAGCGGTGGTGGAGATGACTGGTGGCTGGTAGATGAAGAAGAAAATCCAGCCCGAAGTGAGATCAAAATCTAAACTTTATACAACGTTTTGGAATAGAATGTATTGCAAAGTGATGATCACGCCTGTGATTGTTTATTAATCGCATTCAAAGTGAGAGCACAAGGATTGTAGGGGGTGGGGGGCAAACGCGTTTTCCATATCTAAATGCAAGATCTGTCATCTGAGGTCGGTACTTGGTTGAGTGGCCTAATCAATTCCAACCAAAACACTCACCCAAAGCCAATTACGCATATCGCGTGGTGAATAATTGTAAATATTTACTAATTCATTTTCGTTTTGTTAACAAAAAGAAACACAAAAAAATCAAGAAAAAAAAACGTAAATTTTTGTTAAATTATGTTGTTAGTCCCGCAGGAGCACATCTGTGTGATTCTGATTATATCGGGTGTCTTATAGACTTGCTGATCCTCTGCAATTTGTAAATATTTAAAAGTACGTAGATTGATGTAAATATTTTGGTAACAAAGACTCTGCGGATGCCTATATGGCATCCCGCCCGCCACCGAAGATGCTTTATGAATTGAAAATTTTTGTTTTGTTATTTAGTTTAGAGATTCAATGAATGAACATCGAAGAACAAACGTGTTCTAGCTATTTTATTATGCTGTGGCAGCTATTGTTTTGTTTTTTATTCTTGGAATAGGTCAGTTTTTAAGGCGAGTCATATCTGTTTATAAATACAAGACTTAAAAATGAAAAATATTAGATAAGGTGTAGACTGTAGAGGTAGTAAACAAAGTCAACTTATTGACTTTTAGTTGTGATTTAGAACGTGGAAAAAATAAGTTGTCAATATATAGTCCATTAGGTAGGCTATACGGCTTCGGTTAAAGGTATTTAAATTTAAGAAAATTACCATTCAACTGCATTTAGGGGAAAAAAGTACACGCAGAAAAATAGTTTGTTAAAAACTACATGGCTTTCGTGTAAAATCAAATAAGTGATGTTGCTAATATACAACTTGCAAACTTACTCCGTTAATATTACCCTAGAGAACTAGATTAAAAAGGAAGTTCAATTTAACACCCTGAAACGGTTAAAGTAAGCTTAGTTCGCAGATTGAGACAAAATTGATCTTCCATATAAATTTTTTTCCAGGACAAATTTTATCTCGGATTTTTTTCCAATCAGTACGCAGTCAAAGCACAAAATTTGACGTTCGTAGCCGCTGTACATGAAAAGGCAAAAGTTAAGTCTATCCACAAATAAGACAAATTTCATCTCTACATTTTTTTCTCAATACAAATTCTGAAGGTGTAGAGATACAACAAATGTCAAATGAGAACAGTAGCGTAGCTAGATATTAAAAAAAATTAAAAGATTTCCTACAATTAACAAATCTGAAAATTTTATATATAAAGCCGATTCTTTCAAAGTATTTGCAGAGCAAGAAAAATTAAGCGCCTGCGCTTTTTGAGGAATAATATAATGTGGATGGATGAACATACCTCTAAAAAGTCTGAAATTTTCGTCTTTATTATTTCTATAGAGAAGGCGATCTTAGAACTTCTAAAAATTAGAATAATTTTAAATTTTTTTACTTCTCTGCAGAAAGTGATATCAGAGCAATTTTTTGACATTTGGATTAAAATAAACTTTCTTACGTCAAAACATAGTTTATCCCCCATCTGTCAAGACATTAACTGTCAAATTCCTTTAAGGAATGGCTACGATGTCGTTGGTTTAAAAATGCTCTAAAAATTCTGATTTTTTGACATTTGGATCAAAATAAACTTAAACACTTTAATCCAAATGTCAACCAATTGCTCTGAAATTACATTTTTGCGGAGAAGTAAGAAAATTAAAAAAATTGTAATTTTTAGAGGTTTTTTTAATCCATTGACATCATAGTCATCTGTTAATCTGACAGTTTGTAGCTTGAAAAATGGAGGACAAACTATATTTTTATGAAAATATGTCAATCAATTGCCCTAAAATCGCCTTCTCTAGAGATATATTAAAAATGAAAATATCAGACTTTTGAGAGGTATTTTCATCCATCTACATTATATTGTTCGCCATCAAGCGCAGGCGTTAAATTTTTCTTGCTCTACAAATATTTTGAAGGAATCCGATTTCTGTATACAAAATTTTCAGATTTGTGAATTGAAGGAAATCTTATAATTTTTTTAATTTCTAGCTACGCTACTGTTCTAATTTGACTTTTGTTTTATCTCTCCACCTTCATAATTTATCTTGAGCAAAAAATGTAGAGATAAAATTTGTCTTTGCTCGATCTGCGTACTAGATACGCAGATCGAGCTCAAATTCCGCTTCCATACAAAAATCTCTCCAAAATTTAGCCAAGCTAAAATTAATCCATCAAGCATTTTAGCCGAGAGGTACGCAGCTCCAGCTAAAAAATCAAGTGTTCGTTTCCTACTGTACGGAGCCATCTGTCAAAATTTAGCGCGTGAAATAATTGTTCGGTACATTCATTCCTGAGCTAAATTGTGGCAGTTTTTTTTATTTGTTAGATTTATGTGAGCTTTACATTGTGAAATGAAAATTGAGAACGAGAAATATTCAAAGACAAGCGATTTATTAATGCCAAAAGGAAAAATCTATTTTATTTGGTTACATTTCTTGAAATATTGAAATAAAATTCTTTGAAGTTGTTGAATACATTTTTTTTTCAGGGAACAGCTGTTTTTTCTTATGTATTCTCCACAACAATTTTATGTCAAAATTTAGCTAGGATTTTAGCTGGTGTTTGGAGAGAAAAGTGGGAGCGAAATTTTAGCTCGATCTGCGTACTAGGCTTTAAAGTAAAGTTCAATCTTAAACAAGTTTCTCGGTTAATATAACAAAGTTAATTTAATCTTCTTTTAAGTTTATTTTAAATAAATTCATTTAATCAAGCTGACTATGTTAATTTTTACCTAATGCACCACTTAGTTTTTACCCCACATTATTTTTAATACATTATTTTTTAACCCAACTGAAAAAGCCACTCGGTTAAAATTATTTTTCTGCGTGTAATTTGCTTTCAAAGAGCTTTTTGTCGTTGCTGGAATTCTAGTTCTGAATTTCATAGCAACCGAGAACAGATAAATATGTATTTGTATGGTTGAGATTTGATTCTTTTAACATTAAAACATTTTCGTCAAAATTCATCATGGTTACATTTACCTACATAATACAAATTCTAGATACTACTGTAATAAATCAGCTAAGTAGAAGACTTAGCATTAGGGATTTGACTTCTTGAATTATTGATTCAAAATAGCTTTTAATGGCGTTTAGTCCTACGAATTGGCATTTCGTCCGGCTTACTCACTTGTACTCATATAGTGAAGACCTTTGTCATACGTAATCTTTGTTCATTATGGACCGGTTTAAAAATAAAAATGTATACATATATCAAACTCTTGAAACATTTTTTAGGAAAAACTTTTGTAAGTATGCAAATCATAAGTTTTTATTTATGTGCATTTAAAAATAAAATTTCAAATAGAATTGTACCTATTTTTAAGATATCGAGTTTTCAAAATAATTTTTTTACTTGTTTTATAAATTCGAATTTTTTTTTTTATTAGATCTTATTTGAATCTTGTATAAAGAAAATTAATCAGAATCCGTTCAACCGATAATTAGAAAATTCAAAATAAGAAAAACCATTGGAACCGTTTAAAAAAATAGTGTTTTCCGTAACGAGTTTTTTTTTAATATTTGTGTGGAAGGTACCGTTATTATTTCTTAAAAATAAAATCTTTTCTCTAAATATTCTAAAAAGTGTTAAATTACCTTAAACTACCAGGTTTAAATTCAAATCCACCAAGTCGTTCTGGAAATACTTGACTTGAAAAAAATTGTAACAGCCTTTGAAAATCTAAAATAAATTATAAATTAAATACGAAAATCTATGCATCAAATCTTTTGAATTTAACTGAATTTACCAAAAACGAGTGTAGAAAATTACTAAAAGCAATTTTGGATTTATTCTAATAATGCGACCATTTTTAAATATTTTTTGTAAAATATGCAAAATATGTGTTAGCTGATTTTCACGGTTTAGTATAAGCTTTTATAGGTATGCACAAATTATCGAAGATAAAAACTGGTTCTTTGGGAGGTACATACCTTCAATTACTTTCTTTTTTAAAAAAAAAACCTTCCCACTCATAGGTAGTCTTTGCTAAAAGTAATTTATTGATTTTTTTTAAGAAAAGTTGTGGAGTCGTTTTAAAAAAAAAAAACACAATTATGGTTAGTTGCTTTAAAAAAATTATAGCAGGTACCGTTATTTTTGGTTCCGTTTAAGATGGTATCTCAACGGACAGACTGACAGAACCTGAGAATTGTGAGACCACTCTTTTTTGTATTCCCTATCATCGTTATAGTTACATATTTAGGTGCGTTTTGTTGCAAGGCTCACATACATACATGCCTAGTCGATAAACAAATTTAACTCGTGTCGCTAGCATAGTCCTTCTATCGGCTTAAGTTGAACCCCGAGAACTAAGTAATATTACGTTTTCATAGAACCAAAATGAAGTAATTTCGAAAACCACCAAAAAAATGTTTTCATTTTTATGTAATTTGGTAATTTCGTTTGATTGATCATTTCATTTTTGAATTTTAACTGGCTGTTAATTGCTTTTTGTTGTTGTTTTTTTCTTGCTTCTTCCATTGAGCTTTGACATTTTCATACAAAATCTATTCAGAGCTCTTCAAAATGTAACCAATTGTGTGTGTTTAATAGATTTTCACTTAATTTCCAGCCTAATTTCGTGTAAGCTTGGTATTATAGCATTTCGAAATGTTAGGCTATTGATTATGTCATTTAGAAAGGAACTAATAGAGGTTCACAGGTCAATAATTGGGTTATTGAACATGTGAAAACCGTGGAGTGCTATTATTATTAATTAGAGGGTGCTTTTTGGAAAGGGGGGGGGTGTAAAAACACGCTTTTCAGTTTTTTGCATATAACTCATAAGCGAAGCAAAATTTCGAAATAATGCTTATATCTTTTTTGTAGACAATAAAATTTATCATCGAAATGGATCATTGAAATTTCTTTTTGAAATTTTTTAGTTACCTTAATTTAAAAAAAAAAAGTAAAAATCACATTTTTTTTATATCTTTTACTTATTTACATAACTTTTTTACTTGCAAAGATAGGTATAAACATTGCTCCATATGAAAGAAAGATGATTTAATCTACTTTAAAATGACATATTGAAAAAAAATTTTGGATAAAAATCGACCGAGAAATAGCCGCTCAAACTAAGCTGATTTTAGGATTTAATTGTAAAATTATGGCATTTATGGCTATTTTGAGAAGTTTGTAAGATGATACGCTCAAACTGTATATATAATTCATTCTTGACCATTAAAGTAAAAAATAATAGAGAAATTTCAATTTTTTTGCAGTTAAAGGGTTGCCATATTATTTTTTCCAAATTTGAAATAAGTGCCAAAATCAACAAACTTGCTCTTACAAACCCGGTTTTTGAACATATGTTAGCTCCGGGGTTTTCTCATGTTCAATAACCCAATTATAGATATTTGCAATAAAAACCCATGAACGTCTTAGTTCCTTGCTCTGTTTTTTAGGACACAATCAATAGCCTATGTAAATTTGTATTTGAAATGAGATGATTTCGTATCGAATTTGGAAACGTAATATAATTGAATCTTATATAATTTTTCAAATGTTTGTGTACTGTGTGAATTTATTGAGTTAAAACTTGACTAAATAAAGTATACATTCTATACATATAGGATATAATTTTTAAATATTTATCAGTTATATCCGATTAGTTTTGTTTTTAGTGAACCCATTATCAAAAAACTGTTCCTATGGTTTTTGGCTAAAATATGATAACTCCATAAGAAATGTGTGCATCTTTACGCTCACTTTACATTGAGCTAGAGCCTAAAAGGGTTGACCTATTCAAATTTGGAACATAATTTTTCAAAGATTCGTGGAATTTAATTTTTAAAAACGCAGAGTTCTAATTTTCTCTTAAAAAGAAATACCATTTGAATTACTTAAATACAAACTCTCCCAACCCAAAAGGCCCAAAGGGCTTTTCCATAAGCATCGCCTCACCTCAAAAACACGTCTCATAATTGACTTAAATTTCGTAATGATTGAAATGCGAAGCCAAATTTTTTGAAATAGTTGCACCAATCACCGTTTTCTTATCCTGAACTGTTGGTTGCTTACAATGTTATGTTTAGGTAGATATATTATTTATTTACACTTTGAAAATCAGGGGTAAGTTGCAGCAGACATTAATATTAGTATAATTAGTTCTATATAAATAGGGGGCTGCATTTCTCGAGAAGAAGGTAGGTAGATGAATCCAAATTATAGCCTCAGCCGTTAAAAATAGCAAAACAAAGTTATTTTGATTTACGTACCAAAATGTAGCTGTGAATATATAAATTTCCTTCCTCCCCATAGACTTCATCAATTAAAATAGTGATAAATTGCATCGTAAATCGATTCGAGGAAAAGTCGATTTATTACGTTGCGCGGCTCGGTGTCGGCGGCGAGGGTGGTGATCATTGAACAGATCACCTTTGGTTGTAGATCCCCTCGTCGTCGGTGGAGTCCATCGTTTCGTTGAACCGATTTTCGGCATCTTGGTGTAGTTGAATGTCTTTTAGCTTTTTTTTCTTGCCCAATGTTGTTTTTTTTTCGCTCCCAATTTAAATTTAATTATTTGCAGGAAAATGTCTTACTGATCCGCCCACCGAGAGATCTTCTTTTTTCTTGTTGTTTTTTTTTTTCAAAATTCCCTACCCGAGTCGTCATGATGCCATGCTATGCCGTCAGCCAATCCAATGTGCGCAGACAACACAAATTATCCTCTTCCTATGGGAGAAATGTTTTTCGAGCTCATGCGGTAATTTTCAATTGCGGAGCAAATAAATCAGACCCAACGAGCGATACAGCTATTTTGAGATTGCGGGTGCCAAACGGTGGTGCGCGGCGTTTAGTGGTGGCATCGGCAAAGCAGCAGATTGAGATGATCCAGATACGGCTTTTGGATGCGGCCATAAAGTCGACAACTCAATAGCTCTACACCATGTTGAAAATTAATGGTAGGTATTTTTGTTCACCATCTATCAGATACATATACGGGCCTGGTTTTCTTTGGAAAAGATTACATTGTATTTAAATAGGTACTCGTACAATTCTCGATTTTCCTTCGATAATATAAAATGAATGAGGTTGAATTGGAGTTGTTGGCCAAATGATGGTAAACACTTTTAAAAAGATATCGTTTTAATCAAGTAGTAATAGAAATTTCCCAGAATATAATACCGTCAGGTAATGGTTCAAGGAAAAATTACTCAACTTGCTAAATCTAAGAAATATTAACGTTCAAGTTTAAAAAATTAGACACAGAAGATGAACAACAATCTATTTTTAAAATTTAAGAAACAAAACTCTTTTTCAATTTCTCTGTGTCAAACAAATATTCAATAGGCAATTGAATACCTATAATATAGTAATAAACTAATCAACTTGTGAACATTTTGTAAATCCATACGAGTATTTTGATAATGCACATTTAGTCTAGTAACCTTGTAGTTTAATAGAAGCAAGACCTTGTGTCAGATCCAGAAGTTCTAATTTTTTGCTATTTGTTTATGATGTGGGCCTTAATATAATCACAGTTTTCGACCTTGAGTGACGAACGCAACACGGTAAAAAATTCAAATTCAAATACTAGTTTTTGATTAAAACATTGCTCTATTATTTGAAAGCAGAGTTGGGTAATTAGTAGAAGTCTAATAAAATTACAGGCCAATTACATGGGAATTTAACTATAATTCAATTACAAGGTAATTGTAATTGAAAGTTACAATTACAAGGTAATTGTAATTGAAAGTTACAATTACAATTACAGGTAATTAGTAATTTGATTTTAATGACACAAAAGAAATTGTATGACCAACAAATTGTTAGCTTACGAATCGGTGCATGGGAAAAAGAGAAAGAAATCGACTGAACAATAGCAAGCTTGTGTGTTTATGTATAGAAATGCTAGTCACTGTTGCAATTGATAAATAACGAAACTTGCTTTGGGACTGAGCTAATCATGTGGCTTCAGTGGTGCGGCTTCTGAATCGCAAGGTTAATATGGTTCGCTCCCAGATGACGGCAAAGAGTATTTCAATTAATACGAGCATAACCAGGCTAAGCACCACGAAGTTGTTGTTGTTGTTCATTCGCAAACTATTCAGTAGAAATTGATGTCTGTGTGGATTTCCATTTACAAACAAACCCATATTTAATTTAAATGTAGTTACATTTGTAATTAAAGAGTCTATTCAATTTAATTAAAAATTGTAATTAATTTTGTAACTAAAAATATTTTTTTTTGTTTTTAAACTTAAAGAAATTAGTCCAGTGATATTGTGTTTTACCATGCAAAGTGAGGGGTAGTTTTGATTTGTGTCCTGCTTTATATTGTGGGGGGTGCTGAATCCAAATTTGAGGTTTGCCACTTAAATTCAGAGACGCAAAAATGCAAAAAATTAATTTTTGAGAGTTTTTCACTTATACCAACACTTACATTATACCAACAACATTAGACTAACAAAAAAAAAACAAACGACGCCATATTTCTTACCACTCTTTTCACATTTCTCTTCAGTTAAGTTTGATATTTCATGATGAAAAGATATACGAGCCAACAACGAGTCGAAGCTATTAAAATTTACTACCGAAATTCGGAGTCAGTGGCCCCAACGTTAAGAGCGCTACGTCTAATTTATTGTCGTCATAATCGTCCTAGGAGATCAACAATTGAGCGTCTAGTGGAAAAATTTGAATCCACAGGCATAGTACAAAATGTTCCCGTGCCAGTGAGACAATGAAGTGCCCGTAGTGTCGAGAATATTGCTGCCGCTGAGGCTTCAGTTGCAGAAAGCCCAAATGTGTCTCTCACACGTCGTTCTCAAGCGTTGGGCATCTCTGTGACGTCGTTGTGGCGAATTTTGCGAAAAGATTTTGGCCTACATCCTTACAAGATTAAATTAGCGCAAGAACTGAAGCCGCTTGACCACCAGAAGCGTCGTATGTTCGTGAATTGAGCTGAGCAACAACTTGAAAATGATTCGGATTTTCATCGAAAAATCATCTTCAGTGATGAGGCTCATTTCTGGCTGAATGGCTTTGTCAATAAACAAAATATGCGGTATTGGTCAGGCAGCAATCCACACGTACTCCATGAATCATCATTGCATCCCGAAAAAATTACGGTTTGTTGTGGTTTATGGGCCGGCGGCGTCATTGGGCCGTACTTCTTCCGTGATGATCAAGACCGGCACGTTATTGTGAATGGTCATCGCTACCGTTCAATGATAACCGAATATTTTTGGCCCCAATTGAATGATATGGACTTGAAGGACATGTGGTTCTAACAGGACGGCGCCACAAGCCACACAGCGAATGTCACAATCAATTTATTGGAAACCAAGTTTGGAGAACGTGTTATCTCACGAAATGGTCCAGTCGCTTGGCCGCCTCGGTCGTGTGATTTGACGCCGTTAGACTATTTCCTGTGAGGCTAGGTCAAGTCTATGGTCTATGCCAACAAGCCAGCGACGATTGATGAACTTCGTACGAACATCGAACGTGAAATTGCAGCAGTATCGGCCGATTTATGCTTGAAAACCGTCAAAATTGGGTTCAGCGTCTGGACTTCTGCAAGCGTGCCCGTGGTGGTCATGCAAAAGAAATCGAGTTCTATACATAATGGCATCGAACGTACTTTCACAGGAATAAAGAATTTCATTGATAGTTGTAGCGCTCTTATTGAAAAACCCGATACAAAGTTTATGCAACTGATATTAATCAGCCAAGTAGAAGACTTAGCAATAAGGTCTCTTTGGTCTGATTCAGTAACTTGAACAGTTGAATAACTTGTGCACACATTGTAAGTGTTCAAGCTACCAAGAGTCCGCTATGTATATCGGCTAAGAAGAAGAATGAGGTTAGAAATAAGAAATGGAATTTTCTCACTGATGGTTGATAGTTGGTAATCAACAGAATTACGGAACTCTTGTTTTTTGTTGTCGCTGTCATTGTAATGTCAAGTTAGGTTAAAATATAAAAATCAATTTTCCAAACATTGTTCCTTATTTTCTATATCGTAAACAAGCATTTTGAGAAATGATTGAAATTATTATTCTTTCGTTTAGTAACATAAGGCTTAACTAAAAATTTTATCCAAGACCCAGTCGTGTATTTTGTTTTAAATTAAATTTCAGTTCTGTCTCCATTACAGACAAAAAAAACAACACAAATTCAAAAGAACTACTTCAAAGAAAATCATTCTAAAAATACAATTTCATCCCCAGTTTTCCTATAACCTTTTTCTTTACCAATCGGTAGCTTACAAATTACACCTAATCATTCACCACCAATCACGTGTCATATCCCGTTGAGAATATCCCTAATAATAATTCCCTCTCAACTGCTAATAGATTTACCCAATTAGGAAAATCTTTAAGCACCAGTTTTTTTTTTCTACACCAATTATACCTATACAATCTACCTCCTGGAGGTATAAACAAAGACTGCATCAGCACGACATAAAATAGGTATTCCAAAATGTAAACAATTAATGTTACAAAAAGAAAACCGTATAGCTATCCGTGGCACCAATAACCTATGCAGGGTAATTTCGATTTAAACTCTGGATAGCAATTGGGTTTTTCTTTTTGGAATATCTGGCGTGTATCATTTCACAGGTGCTTCAGATGCAAAGGCGAGAATATTAAAAGATCATGAATCAACGGCCTTCCTTCGCATAAAACAGGGCCGCACTAGGTTCTCTACATAATCGAAACCCCGTTCTTGGAAATGTTAATATTTTGGCTTCGTCTTTTAATGATTTGTTTTTAATAAAAACTACTTACAATGTAGTTGTTCTTAATATTTTTGTTGTTTCGGGAGCAACTCAGCCAATTTCTAATAATTTTCAAATTAGGGGTGCTAATTTATTTAAACATCATTAACATTAATTTCAAGCCATTACCTAAAAGCCCTATTGACTGGATCCCACTATTATTTCTAATTGAAAGAACTAAAAGAAGACACACAAAATGTGCACAAATTAACGAAGAATACAGAAGTAACCAAAAATTAAGACAAAGTTCCCGAAAAACGTCAAAATTAGATATATTCTAGGAGAATATCACAGCTTCGAAGTTAATTCAAAACTTTTAGGGTCTTTTTTGAGAAAATTTGAAGAAACCACCATTACTGTACGTCAGTTACCCGTTTTATCCGAAATTCGGGGTCTTGTTCCGACACATTGCTGATTCGAGTCCGATCCATCTCTGATCCATATCTGATCTGTCTCGGTCCCATTTCCGATCCATCTTCGATCCGTCTCTGATCCATATTTATCCGATCTGCCTCCGATCCATGTCTAATCTGTCTCTGATCCGTCACCAATCGAGTTTCAATTCATCTCAAGTCCTTTTGAATCCATCTACGATCCGTTTTTGATCCACCTCTGATGCATCTTCGATCCGTCTCCGGGTCATCTGCAATCCATTTCTGATCTTTCTACAATTCCTTTTAGAGTGCTGATACAAAATCATTTCCTTAACATTTCTTTTGACAAATTTTGACTCAAGTGAACGATTTTTGTTTCATCTACTTTACTTAGTTTTGAAATTTTAAACTTTAAAAAAACCAGTATTTTAAAATACCTGCATGGAGGTACAGGCCCATCATGAGGTAATTAAACAAAATTTGTCCCTGGATATATATAAAACCATTAAGTAAACCTGCAAAAAGATCTCAAGAGTGTGGAGATCGATATATTTTCGGTTTTCTTAACTCCTTTCCACCACTGACTGCCTCACCATCATCCTCATACGGGAAACATAACTCACTCCGTACAGCAAGAACAAGACAAGCGGGACAACCACAAACAGATTGTTAAACTAACGACAACGCCAGTGAGATTCTCAGCTCATTCCAACAGGCACAAACGCACGACTATGTACGAAGCACGATACGACACAACTCAGGAAATCCGAACAAACATAGACGCATGATAGTGTAAACAAAATTGCATCGCAAGCCGATGATCGAAGAAAGTGATTTTCTTGCGAACAAAAAGATTTCCCAAAAATTGATTTTCTTGTGGCGGCAGAGGCGTTAATTTTAGAATCATCATGCCAACCGGCCGGCACAGTCCCGAATTAAAAGGGGAAGTATTTTGTCGATTTTCCATCGGTGGCGTGTGATCGGCAGCCGATTATGCGTTGATAGCTCTGAACATCCATAAGACAGGAGAGCTTGATTCTTCCTGGTATGATAAATTTGCTACGTACACTCAGATCGGTGTGTGATCATCTGGTGGAGGGTGTTCCTGACGAAAGAAAACGGGTGGATTGTGGTATAGACGGCTTATTCGTCACCGCACTAACCGCACTGCGATCAGCAAAGCTACAAAAACGTAAATGCCACCGATCGCACGCATGATTTACATATGTTTACACCAAGTTAACATTGCAATATGATGTGTGGCATATAATGAGCGAGAGAGAGATTCTGGGTGGTCTCGTGGTCTGATAGATGGATAACTGATGTCGGCGTACTTCAATCATTTATGCTGATCTTTTCAGTGAAAAGCGTTTTCCCTCAAATTGTGTTCTTCAAAATAGTGCGATAGGGTTTTTTGAGTATTTCTAGTGAAACACATGTTCGGGCTTTGTTCTTTACGCATAGATTCAACCAGCTATCGCACTATGTGATCTCGATCTTGAGTAATTGCCTTGAATGAGATATTATATGATCGTTTATACCTTGATGCCAAGGGTAGGGCTAGGGGTATGGATTTTATATATTATTCATTTTATTGGGGAGCACATGTTTGTTGCAAGAAACAACACATGCACAAGATGCACAGAATAAATCCAGACAATCAATGATGACGACGCACAAATGGATGATCATGATCGCGATCGCTATGATGGTTTAAATGTCTGACTCTGTCTAGCCTCAGATGCTCAGATGAACATAAAACAAAAAAAAAGTATATTAAACGTTTACATTATAGGGATGAGTTCTTGAGATGAATGGCAATGGTAAATTGCTGCTGCATTCATGTTAAACCAGAAGGATCGTAAAAAAGGATTTTATTGCACTTTTAAGTGCGTGCATGGGAATAAAACTATGGATGTGTTTTTAAGAATCTCTATATACTCCTGCTACTGGAGCAAACAAAATTGAAAATGGAAGAAGTATATATTTGATCAGGTTGCTGTCGCAAATACACATGTTTAAGGAATGTATCTATGTTGTTTATACGAAGTGATAATAGTTACTTTATTATTGTTCATTAAATGTGGATTTAAAAAGGGAATTTAAGGGCATTGCCTATGTAGTTACAATGATTTGATGGCACTGATCATGTTAAAAAAATATACAATAACCTTGAGACTGAATGGTTTCTTACGATTCGTAACGTTATCATCAACCTTTGTATCATAGCTAGTAGATCTTTTTTTAAGACATAAACATTGATTAAGGTTTAAAAAATAGTCCCTGATATCTATTCAAAAAACTAGATTCGATTTTAAATGCTATTTGTTGTAAGTCATAATTATAAAAGCCTTTGAGGTGTTGAACCAAATTTGCGAGTCTACATAAACACGTGTCAGTATTTAGCTTGCAATTTTGAACAATTGCTGTTAGATGTCAAAGGTCAAACGCTCTGCTGTAAGTCTACAGTAAAAACGTTCGAATTTTCGAAATCTTAAAACGCTAATTCTAAAATAAGCGTTTACAAACGGAAGTAAAAGCCTTAGTTGAAGATTCTTTAAAAAAGACAGAATCACTACCACTTACATACTACTATTAAGGTATAGTAAGCATTTAAAATAACTTATGTTAGGTTAAAAAGGGTGATATTACGAGAAGGACGCATCACCTCACTCGGGTCTCAATGGATCGATGCAAACTCTTCTTTTTGACTGCTCTAGTTACATAAGAACCAAGCATTCGGTTTGGCTCGGATCAAGAGATAATCTGTTTTTGGCCAACTCATATGCCATTTCGTTTCCGTATATTTCACTATGTTCTGGGACCCGTCGAAGGGTAACTGTATTTAATGCACTCAGTAATTTCCACTCATTACGACATCGAACTACCAGTTTTGACTATGAGTGTTTATTGGTATTGTAATATTTTCTCAAGTTCGTTAATAAAACTTATTCACTCTATTTGAATTCTCCACTTATTTACTTTACAAAATAAAACACTTTACTTTTACAACTACAAAACAATTTATTGTTCACCACTGAAATTAATTCAACACTTTACTTTTATTACAACCAACTTTACTCATTCACGATTAAAAATAAACTGCGTCCTCTGCCGGTCAGACATGTGCTTTTATACTTTTCACAAGGTTCCCGAAAAATCTAAAAGGTTCTAGTATTTACTTCCGGGGCTTTCCATAGGGGAAATTTCCCATAAATTTCTCTTTACAAAGCTTTCAATTTGACTTTTAGTATTGGAAGTTCGAAAGTTCACCGTAGGTTGGTTTGTGTCTTGTCTAATCCGAAATTCGGTGTTTCTTTTATTCGAGAGTGGTTATAGTTCATTCCAGAGTCGTTATAATATAAATGTGACAGTCGTTACATAAAACGTTATACTCACTTTTATATTCAACCCAAGTCTGGCACCACATAAGTTTATACTTAACGAAACTTTATCTCAACTTTTATATCCGCTTTTTTACTGACCTATTTATCGACACTTTAAGGTTTGTTGTTGTTTGCCAAGGGAAATTTTACTGTGCTAGCTATAAATTTTTCAATAAAACACGCCTTTTGTAACAATTGATGAAATGGCTTAGACTTCCACCTGGATATCAATAAAAATGTCAATATTTTTTGTTGGATTATTCACAATTGGAAAGGCGCTTTGTAGCCTCACACACCGGGAGCTTTATTATTTAGCCCAAGGGTTAATGATTAATGTTTATGACCGGGTTTTCCGTCCAAAGTGTCTAAGTCTATGTAGGTAAATCTCATAATAGTTATATGACCGTAAAGGTCCTTTTTCTCACTATTGCATTTTGAAGTCACAAAGCACTTTTGGCCGCCATCTCTTTCTTGAAAAGATTGAGTGGGGCTAATGAGAGGAATGTTTCCAGGGCTTCAGTTGATGTAGTTCTCATGGCACTGGTTGTGCCGATACATACCAGTCTTTGATTTTGTATCATGGTTTTAAGATTGCTTGCCTTATCTAAGGCTGGCCACCAAACCAAACATGTGTATGTCAGGCTTGGCTTTATTATGGTTTTGTTCATCAAATGAATGATTTTAGGGATTATACCCCATCATTTACCGAAGATTTTATAACAAGTGTAGAATGCTTTTGATGCTTTCTTCTCTCTTTCTTTAATATTTTCTTTTCACTTGATCAGACCAAAATATTTTGCGGTACCAGTTGTATGGAGGGTTGTCCCATTTATAGCAGGGGGTTTATATTTGGAATGTTACGTTTCTTTGTAGACAGTACTATTTCGAGTGGTTCCACATTTAGTCCACAGCTTTTGGACCAGTCAGAGATGTTTGAAGGAGCTCTTAAAGTGTGTGCTGAGACTAAGATTAACCAGCATCTGATAAACGACCAGACACCACTAGGCAACTAAGTTGCGATCAATTTAAAGTTGCTAGCATTCTGAAGCAATTTTAAGCCTCGAGCAAACCTAAACTGTTTGTGGTAGCAGCGTATTTTTTGATTTTGATACTACCGCATATCGTTAATGCTTCCCCGCTAACTTGGCTGCTTCTTTTGGGAATACGTTTTTTTGTAATGTTGAAGTTTCTGACATTTGTTTTGCTTGGGAGATTTCATTAAAAAAGAAGTAAGTAACGAAAGTTGCTTCGTGTTGCGAGACAAAAGAGAAAAATAGTAAATATGAAGTTATTGTGATAAAGGCTTTAAGTTTTAAGGGCAAAACAAAACTGAACGCTGGGTCCGTTGTCAAATGTCTCTCAAAAATGAGAACTTTTTCCAACATTTGTGGCCGTAGGCAATAACACGGCGATTGTTGTGGTAAATCGTTTTGGGCATATCGGTGTGGAGTACCAATTTCACATATCCCCACAGAAAATATTGCAGCGGTGTTAAATCGTACGATCTTGGAGGTCAATTCACGAGTCCGTAACGTAAAACTATGCTGTTGAGGATTATCATCACTCCAAATACGGATTTTTTTTGTTAATTTACGTATCCATTCAACCAAACGTGAGTTTCATCGCTAAACAAAATTCGCACGGTATCCAGAGCTAGACATAAGCTATACATGCAAGCGGTGCAAATGCGCAGGGCGCTGAGCCCAACGGGCACCTTGAGCAATCATTAAAAAATCCACTTCCTTTTTTAATTTTCACTTCTTTTTAATAGCTCACACCAATATTGATCAGACCAGATTATTTTGAACTTAAAGACAGATATATATTTATATGTATAAAGGGTGTTTTTTTTTTTGGACGCGTGTATTTCAATCTGGGAATACTTTTTTTCGAAGTTGGTCTTTTTGACGGCTGTCACTTGATTTATGCTTAGTTTGGTATGCCATTTCATAAATAATACACTTACTCCTAAACAACGTTTGCAAATCGTGCAAATTTACTACCAAAATAATGGTTCGGTTAGGGCGACGCATCGCGAAACAATCAATTTATTGAAGGAAACTTTTAGTGGGCGTATTATCTCGCGTCTTAAGCCTGTGGCGTGGCGCTCAAGATCATGCAATTTAACACCGCTGGACTATTTTTTGTGAGGTTATGTGAAGTCGCTTGTCTACGCAGATAAGGCCGAGACGATTGATACCTTGGAAGAGAATATTCAGCGCATTATTGCTGACAAACGACCCCGATTGCTTCAAAAAGTAGTCGGACATTGGGCCTCGGCTGGTATTTATTCGAGCCAGCCGCGGCAGCCACTTGCCCAAAATCATTATAAAAACATAATAGCAAACCCTTATTTTAATAAAAATGCTAAATTCTTGGCCATTACATTAAATTATTTCTTCTTGAAAACCACCCTTCTTAAAAACACCCTTTAATCTGCTATTAAAAAAATAAAAGTAAGTCGATGCATATACCTTCCTATTAACACCCATCACAGTAAATAAACGTACAACACAAAATCTTTTCAAAGTGCACGATTTGGTGGCCTCTTCGGGATACCTCGTTCGTCGCTAATGATAAAACTTGCACAGGGCGCTAAATAAGCTCGGGCGGACCCTGACGCAACCTATACGTACGTATTTCGAACAGAAGCATGATTATCAAAATAAATTTGCACAATTGGAAAGCGTTGTTCAAGCGTCAATCTATTCATGTTGAAATGCCAAACCAAACTAAAAATTGGCCAGTTTAAATTTCCTCAGTGTTTTTCCTCAATTTTTTGACAGGAGGATAAAATATAAACAGTATTCCTCACATAGAAGTCAAAACAACTCTTCTTTTTTTTTCTTCTTATGTAATTTACTGCGAAAAAAATAATTGAGCAAGCGAATCCAAAAAATTTCAGTCTCAGTTTTTAAGGGGAAAAGTGAGGAATTTTTGAGAGGAATCCTGTTTATATTTCTGAGCACTCTGAGTCCTCTGAGGTCTCAGAAATATAAACTGGCTAAATTTCAGTCAGTTTTTAAGGGGAAAAGTGAGAAATTTTAAGGAGGAATCCTGTTTATATTTCTGAGCGCTCTGAGTCCTTTGAGATCTCAAAAATATAAACAGTCTAAATAAATCATAACTGACAAAATGGCCACCAGTTAAAATAGTGTTGCCAACTAAAAGTTTTATACCTACCTCTTAAAAAAAAAAAACAGCCTGTACTAACCATGCGTTGATAAGAAATTTGTTTTTGGTATTTGTAAACACTTTTTCTTCAATAATGAAATTTTATATTTTCACATCTTACAAAGGCCACTTTTTCTTAAAGCCTACATATGTAGTTCACAGTTCCTGTGCGCAAAAAAATGTATGCAAATATTTTCACATGTGAACAATTATTGAAAGTGAAATAAGAAATTATTTTTTGCATGATGATTGGTTTACAGTTTCATTAAAAAAATAGCCACTGCTGTCATGGAATGTCATGTCAAACGATGAACCTCCAATTGAATTAAAGAAATTTTTTTATAATTTGTTTATATCGCCTACGCTATGTTTTAGTGTTCGCACCCTGGACAAAAAGTGAGACAATTTGAATTTGCTTATAATTCAGCTTATTGCGGTTAAACTATTATAAATATTATTGAATAAAGTTTCTCTCTCCATATAAAGGTAAATTATGTTTCAAAATACTGTCAAAGTTTCTGAAAGGTTGCTTAAGACGGTCCAAAGATTTATACTAATTAGAAAAGTGTCTCACTGCACCCTTCCCCTACATTAAAAACTCCAATCAAAAACTAATTTATATTTAGATTTTTGAAAAAAAAATCACTCAAACGTCACGACAGGTTAGCTATTAATCGTAGAATGTTTAGCCATAGGGATGACGATGGCTATGCCTATATGGCGATAAGTAACCCACAACTAGTTTGGTGCCACGAGATTTAATCGTTCAACGTTCTCCTAAATTTAGACCATAATGAAATAAACTCCAGCCAGAAAGTCGGTGTGTCTCTGAAATTGGAACAATATATTCTCACCATCAGCACAAGCCTATCTGATGAAATTGATAACTTGACTAATGATGACTGAGTTTCAATATCGTTTACCTATTCTGAGAAAAGAAAACATGTGCTTTCAGCGCAAAGCCGAGTTCAAGGCCTCAATCATTAAACAGTCCAATTTATTGACAACTGAAAGTGCTGAATGAATTTCAAATGGACTCTGTCGGTGTTGGTTTCGTTTTGTTTTTGCCTTTTTGGTATCTTGCTGATGGATAAGGGATAGCTGACTTAACTTTTTGGAATCTTTTTCGATCTGTAATTTTTTTCACAAAGAGTTGATTGATTATCCCTACTCCCTAGAAAATGTATGTATGTTCGACTTGCAAGTGAGTTCCATTATTCGTTTTATATGTCATTAGAGCATTTTGTTGGGCTACTAAAATCGAAATAAAAAAATATACCTATACGACGAAATAGTACATTTTTGTATGATGATATAGCTCCGTCATTTGTCATCATAAAATTATCTGTCTTCCTTAAATTCAAGTGTTCTATCTTGCATCCATATGCATATATAATTTATGCACTTCTGGATAAGGAAAAAAGGGATAAGCGCAAGGGATCTTCATGTGCGATCATCATCAGGACATATTGGGTGTCATATTACAGGTTTGTGTGTTGCTGTGTCAAATTTCGAATCGTTAAGCGCCCAATTGAACACTATGCGTGTGTCAATTGCAAAGGCAGACAAGTGTGTCTTTTTTTCTTTGTGGGTTTGATATTTTGACATATTTTGAAAAATTACGTTGTTTGGCGCCAAACTATAATGTCATGTGGGTAATTTGGTTTTGTTTGTTAGAATAATTTATTAATTTTCCAATTTTTGTTCGAATTTGGGTACCAGAAGCTAATTTAGGGTCTTTGTAAAGTATTTACATAGATTGTTGTGGCGCTGAGATTAGTTTAGGTACATTATAATGTTTCGTGTACTTGTGCATAAAAAGATATGTATATACATTTGCTATATCTACTATGTAAATGGTGTTCGTGTAGCGTCAGCCTATAACGTTTTGGTATTAAAATTTTTGCTAATTAGATGTTTCTAATGACAGTAAATTTGACAGCTGACATATGAAAAGACCCCTTTCTTACGATGAGATTTTGTCTCCGGCTAATTTTGTTTGATGCTATATTTCCACCTAATGTTTGTCTCAGTTCAGATTTTAAGTAATCTATTTGGTGTTTCGATCACACAAAAAGATTTAAGGAAGATTTATTTAAAAATACGAATGGTGTTTCATTTTTTCTTATAAAGTGGAAAAAAAATAAAATGTTTCATGTAGGAGGTTTTTCAACAGGGACGCTACAAAAGTAGAGCGACAGGGACAGCAAATGACGCCATATTTCTTGCCGCTCTTTTGACATTTCTCTTCAGTAAGGTTTGCCATTTCATGATGGAAAGATATACGAGCCAACAACGAGTCAAAATTATTAAAATTTACTACCGAAATTCGGAGTCAGTGGCCTCAACGTTAAGAGCGCTACGTCCAATTTATGGTCGTCATAATCGTCCTAGCAGATCAACAATTGAGCGTCTAGTGGAAAAATTTGAGTCCACAGGCACAGAACAAAATGTTCCCGTGCCAGTGAGACAAAGAAGTGCCCGTAGTGTCGAGAATATTACTACCGCTGAGGCTTCAGTTGCAGAAAGCCCAAATGTGTCTCTCACACGTCGTTTTCAAGCGTTGGGCATCTCTGTGACGTCGTTGTGGCAAATTTTGCGAAAAGATCTTGGCCTACATCCATACAAGATTAAATTGACGCAAGAACTAAAGCCGCTTGACCACCAGAAGCGTCATATTTTCGTGAATTGGGCTGAACAACAACTTGAAAATGATTCGGATTTTCATCGAAAAATCATCTTCAGCAATGAGGCTCATTTCTGGCTGAATGGCTTCGTCCAAAAAACAAAATGTGCGGTATTGGTCAGGCAGCAATCCACACTTACTCCATGAGTCATCATTGCATCCCGAAAAAATTACGGTTTGGTGTGGTTTATGGGCCGGCGGCGTCATTGGGCCGTACTTCTTCCGTGATGATCAAGACTGGCACGTTACTGTGAATAGGGATCGCTACCGTTCAATGATAACCGAATATTTTTGGCCCCAATTGGATGATATAGACTTGGAGGACATGTGGTTCCAACAGGACGACGTCACAAGCCCACAGCGAATGTCACAATCAATTTATTGGAAACCAAGTTTGGAGAACGTGTTATCTCACGAAATGGTCCAGTCGCTTGGCAGCCTCGGTCGTGTGATTTGACGCCATTAGACTATTTCCTGTGGGGCTACGTCAAGTCTATGGTCTATGCCAACAAGCCAGCGACGATTGATGAACTTCGTAAAAATATCGAACGTGAAATTGCAGCAGAATCGGCCGATTTATGGTTGAAAACTTCTGCAAGCGTGCCGTGGTGGCCATGCAAAAGAAATCGAGTTCCATACATAATGGCATCGAACGTACTTTCACAGATATAGAGAATTTCATTGATATCCAAAACCGTTTTTGTTTTATTTAAAAAAACTTTTGTAGCGCTCTTATTGAAAAAACCCGACACAAACTCCGTAACTGCCCGAAACTGTCGATCGTCTCTAATGGAGATGGCAGAACAGTTCAACATTCACCTTTTCTGGGTGCCGGGACACAGAGATATTCTAGGAAACTGTAAAGCCGAAGAACTCGCCAGGATAGGAACTAGTACACCAATATCACCTAACATGATGAATATGCGAATACCGATCGCTACATGTAATCTTATGCTTAAGCAAGACTCCATGATGATGACAAACAGCAGATGGACAGGTATCACTACTTGTCTGGCGACAAAACAGATCTGGCCAACAATGGATCCGAAGCGATCGAAGTGTTTGTTATCTCTGAGTAGATTGCATATTAGCTCCACAATTGGTGTCATTACTGGACACTGCCTCATAGGTAAACATGCCAATAGACTCGATGTTTTCTCAAATGACTTCTGCTGAAGCTACATGGACGAGGTGGGGGAAGAAACTATCCCACACCTTCTTTGCTTATGTCCTGCTCTTTCTTAAAGACGCAAAACACACTTAGGAAATTTTTTCTTTGATGGTCCCAGTGACTTAAATAAAATCGACTTTCACAGTCTCCATCACTTTATTAAAAGCTCCAATTGGTTTAATTAACGAGGATTACATCACATTCTTTATGTGGTATCACAATGGGCCTATTCTGGCCTAAGTGTGTCTGCAGTTTTCCCGACAGCCACCTTAACCTAACCTAGCCTAACCTAAGGGTAGTGAACACAACCACCTCGTGTTAGAGATGGTATGGTCTCATCAAACGTAAATTGATCAAATTTATCAATTTCAAAAACTCCTCAAACTCAAACATGAAACTGTGTTTATTTATAGTTTATATCTGTCATTTTTTAACTTACATACACTCCTCGTCAACTGAATACGCACAAACATTTTTTAATATACTTTATCCATTTTTTCCAAACAATGATGGTTATTATGCCATCTGTTGATGCTAACTATTCCCTTAAGATGTTAAGCAGATAATTCCGAAAGAATTATCCAAAAACAACCGTGAGTTTTTCTTCAACCACTTGCAAAGTGTTTTATATGCAAAGTAGGAGTTTTTTTTCTAGTCAACTGAATAGGTACAACGCCATTTTCTTCGTTGTTTATAAGTTTTTTAGAGTGCTTGACAGTTTAAATTAACGATTTTAGTGTTTTCAGTAAAATTTAATTCTTGATTTCAAATTTTAAGAAAAATGGGTAGATCTACGTGTCTTAACAGTGTTGAAGAAGCTAAAATCGATTTACTTAGAGACCAAGGCCTAACTGGACGTGCAATAGCTGATAAAGTTGGCCGAAGTTTTAATGTAGTTTATTCTTACTTGAAAAATAAAGATGCATACGGCAAAAACATGAAGGGAGGTAAGAAAACAGCAACAACAGCAGCTGAGAGACGAAGAATTTTAAGATATGCATCAAATTCTTCTGATTCTGTGGCAAAAATAAAACAAAAAGTCGGCGTAAACGCAAGTTGCTCAACAGTATTAAGAGTAATCAACAACTCAAGCCATCTTAAACGAATGAAACTTAAGAAAAAACCACCACTTGACGAGAGACGGAAAATGTTGCGATTAGATTTTTCAAGACTTCACATGAGTTGGAAAAAAGAATGGTATCACGTGGTTTTTTCAGATGAAAAAAAGTTTAATTTCGATGGCCCTGATGGGTTCAACTTCTATTTTCACGACTTAAGAAAAGAAAAAAGATTTTTAAAGCGCCATCATAGTCGTGAAGGAGGTGTCATGATATGGGGAGCAGTCAGTTATTATGGAACAGTTGAGCTCGAGGTTGTAACATCAAGAATGACAGCAGCTGGGTATAAAGTAATTTTGGAAAGAAATTTTCCTAAATTTTCTAACATCTTTGGACCCATAAACTGGACCTACCTACCAACATGATAATGCGCCTATTCACTCAGCGCGCATAATAAAAACATGGATAGAGGAGCAACAAGTGCAGTTGCTTCAATGGCCGCCGTACTCACCTGATCTAAACATCATAGAAAATGTCTGGGGATGGTTAGTACGCAAAGTTTATGAGGGTGGTCGTCAGTTCGAAGACAAAGAAACCTTAATTTCTGCAATCAAATTAGCGTGGAGCGAAATTTCGTTAAATTACATTAAAAAGCTATACGATTCCATGCCGGATCGAATTTACGAAGTAATTAAAAATAAAGGTGGAAGTACCCACTACTAAACTTAAACTTTCATTCCATTCCAATACCAATTTTAATTTTTGTACCTATTCAGTTGACTCAAAAAAAAACTTCTACTTTGTATAAGTTACACTTTGGAACTGGTTGAAGGAAAAACTCACGGTTGTTTTTGGATAAAACTTTGAAATTCTGTTATCTATATGTTACGAACATTTTTACCATCAACAGATGGCATAATAACCATCACTGTTTGGAAAAAATGCATAAAATATATTCAAAAATGTTTGTGCGTATTCAGTTGACGAGGAGTGTATGTAAGTCAACGAACAGAACTTGCTAGATTGTTCGCGTACTTCCCAAAACAGCATATTTTAGTCCAAAGCTCTGTCAGTTTCATTCTCTGATATGAACTTTGACAGATATTTGAACTAAAATGGGTACAAATTGGCAGTTTTGGGAAGTAGAGCGATAGGGTTACCCTAATCCAAAAAAAAAATACAAATACCTTTAGTTGTTTTTGCACCAGCTGTTTTTCCACAAAGGATTGCAACAATATAAACAAACCCAGAGATCATTCAAAATACGCAGCCAAACGCACCCAATATTTCCTGTTTGTTTGAAAATTATTATGCGAGAAACAGATTGACACAATAACGAATAACGAAACCTTTGACATCAAAAGTCATGTGAAATAGATTAAAACGTGAACAGCGCTTTTGACAGCATAAAAACAAATACATATGTAGGCAAAATAGCATAAAATCGGATGTCACATTTTGATTTTAGTGTTGATAAACCTGAAAAACTTCGCTTAAATTTAGTAGAATTCGCTCAGCTAAATCGAATTTAGGGCTTAGGTCTAACGGTGATGTCGATGTTGTGTGCTAATGTGATGAAAGCCATTCAAAACCAGTGGCTTTAAAAAGTTGTCAAAGTTGCTGTGCCAATCTGTTTCTTGCTTTAGGCAAGTTCAGAAAAATGAGATCTCCAGAGACCTCAGCAATCTCACTCTCCTAAATAGGATTCATCAGCTACATAAATTTCTCAGTTTTCTTTCGAATCTCTGAGACAAAAAATATATAAATATATCGATTTGAATGTTCTTGATTAATTAAGTTTTCTTCTCATTCTGTGATGCAATTAGTTTTTAGTGTAAAAGTATCACGAAGAGCGAATGGGTAGGTACAAAATATGCATATCCAGTCGTCATTTTTCTTTTCAAATTAAAACTCAGAACTTTAAATTTATTAGCAATTTCGATTTTGACTTCTACGTTTGAGCTATAAAGAAAACAATCATTCCACCGTTGTTATCTCGCAATATTTTTCAAGACCATATGGTCGATGGTCGAAGGACTAGCTACATACGTATATACATATCTCATGACAGGAATGTTGTCGTTACGTCAAAGGGCAAACACAGCCCGTCCAAAAAAAAATCAATTGTGCGGGATCAAAATCGCTCGCGTTACTCCTTTGCTATGCTTCAAATGTTTATTTACACTTGGAGCATCTATTACAGTCCCGAGAAGGCGAGAAGACAAAAGCAAAATAAAAAAAAATGTTCTTAGAACAATAAACACAATCCGAACAGAACAGACATATCGCCCGCAGCTAATTTAAGTGATCACACGCTGTACGTAGCAGATCTTCCCAATACAAATGGTGGGATATCATTATCTGTAGCTTTTTAGCTGATAGCTCGACCGAGACGTAGAATCTCATTGTATTTTTTTCTTTTTTTTTTATTGGATCCAGATTTTTAGATCGCATATTGATTTTGGAATTTTAACAGCACATTTGCTTGCATTAGGTAGGTAGGTAGGTAGATTTTAAGTATGCGATATTATGGTGCTGGAAGTTATGGGTACCTATTATTATATAGGCGCGCATTCTTCCGGTTGAGCTCTAGCTCTCGATGGGATACGATAGTCAAGGAGCGCTACTCCTGTTATAGGGTAATCATAATTTTTATGAGATAAAGTAAATATTTACACGATTAGAATGATAAATTGCTGTTCGCTCGTACGGATTTTTCTTATAATTTAGGACACCGAAGAGTGTGTGAATCATAAAAATGCTTTCCGATGCTATTTTTGTAATGAGAAAGCTGTTTTGAAATTGGGTGAACAACTTTTTGTGCAACTATGTATGTTTAATAATGGGATATTGTTTTTGAAACAATGTTCAACTTATTCAAAAGACTTTGGTTACCAGATAGTATTTGACATAAATTATAATTGTGATAATTGTTCGGAAGAACTCTCCGATCCGGCTCCAGAACGCCGCACAGGGGGCCCAAATGATATTTTGCGTCTCATAAATCTGTAACTTACTTGTTTCTTAAAATAATTGGGTGAAATTTTGCACTCTAAATGATTTGAGGAACTGAATTCAGTGGTATTGCTTTTTCTTTTCTACGCATAACAGGGACTTCAAAATTTAGGTCAGAATATGGTCCCAAATTTCAAAATTTTATATAAAGTATTCTCAAAGTCAGAAATTGAGTCAAGTTTATGTTTGATGTGTTCTTAAATATGTGGCTGAATATATACTACTATCATATAAACATAGCTCCATAGTACTAATTTGTACAAAATTTTAAGAAGATGGTCCAAATTATTCAGAAATGTTCCCGAGAGATATGACTAATTTTAATGCTAGTTTTTAAAACATTTTTGGATTGGAAATTATTTTAAGACCTGATCTGATTGAATCTGATAGAAATTTGACGGCTGGTAGTAGTGAACCAAATTTTAAGTCAACTACTCAAAAACTCGAAAAAAAACAAAGATTATCTTAAGTGATTTAGTAATAATATTGATATTTTTTTTTGGTGAATTAAATTTTGCACACATTACCTTGAATTTACTGCTTATCAAGTAAATTAAATTTTTTAACTGTGAATTTAGTTTGTTAATTTTTGAAAATTACTCAAAGTTAAGGATGTAACAAAAATATGACTTAACTCCATGTCAAAAAAAAATTACACTGCAGTGTTCTAACGGTTTTTGATTGCTCCCTTCCTTCAGGCTTTTGAGATATTTTGACATAAAAAGCGAATAGACAGTTTGATTTGAGGCAATTTTACATATCAAAATAATTTTTCTATAAAAAACTCACTACGGCATCTAAAATCACTAATCTTTCTTTTGAGAAAACTCGTACATGATATATTCCATCACTTTTTAGCAAAACTCATAGATTTCAATTAGGAATTTCTATGAGTAGAAAACAAATATAAGAAAAAATAAAAATGGAACTCAAAGGAGAATGTTAGTACTTTCAGATAACTTTGTTATTTTTTGGGAGAAATAATTTCCCTGTTTTATGCCAAAAACTGGGTATTTTGGTAGTTTTGTGTTAGGAAACACTAGTTTACATTATGTTGGGTCATTGCATGTACCAAATAAAAAATTTAATTTCTTATTTTAGGTTGCTGAAAACGAAAATGAAATATATTTTTTTTTATTTTTCCAAAGAAGCGTTTTAGAGATAAGTGCAAGAAATAATTTTTGAGTTTTTTTTTCAAGTACTGTCTTTTCAAAAATTATTTATTTATGCTATATGCACATAGAAAAATAAATAACGTTTAATACTTTTAGAATCACAAGTGAAAGATAATTTTTTCACCAACAAATTACTAAACATTTTGCTATGTTTGATTCGCATAGTAAATGTAGAAGCTACGAAGTATTCTGTTAGTGAAGACAATTTCAGTGTTTAAATATAAAATCGTTACCATGTGCATTAGGGTGTCCGTTTTATTTCAATATTTCAATATCAGTATCTTTAAATATATTTTCAATAATTCGTATTGCCCTAATTGCAAGCTTTCCATCGATGTATAACACTTGTATAGTTCCATATTAACAAATTGTTAAAAAAATTAATTTAATTAGTAACTTCATTAAGTTATTTATGCAGTGAGATTTCTAGCGACCACTTTGGGTAGTGATATCTATGTAATGGCTAGGTTCAAACATAAAATTAGTATTGTGTTAAAAAATTTGACATTTTTGTATACATTCTTATAAAAATATAAGCATTTATAATATTTTTGAAAAAAAAACATTTATGAGTCGCAAAACATCATCTGACCCCACTGTGCGCCGACAGAACCAACAGGCACATGCAATTTAATAATACATGCGGATGCCGAAATAGTTCTTCACTTTTCAAAACTTGGCGGACACAAATACAGGCGAGTATAGTAATTTTAAATCAAGAAAATGAGAAAATAATATTGGCAATATTTGGCAATGTTGTGATGACTATGTGTTTGAATGTGCGAGTAGTTCTGGTTTTGATTCTGAATAATAAAATCCAGAATCGTTTTCTCTTCTGATGCCAATAGAACACCTTTAGAAGGATTTACACCCATTTTGAGCCATAAATGGTCATTCAATTGGGACGCCTGAAATTTGTCAGGTGATATCGAGCCCTTCCCGCTAATTTATCGTATAAGAGACAAAAAGTAAATTTTACAGGAAAAACATTTTTGTTTTGTTTTTTTCCTTAGCTGCAAAACAAAACGAGTTTATTTTCTGTATTAAGTTATATTTTTGTAAATACAATTAATTCATAAAGAACAGGGCACTGCTGTTGTCATATCAACGGCGTTTTTGACGTTTTTGGCGCTTACGATATTTTTGGTCCTGACTTCTTGCCAAAACTCATGATCTAATTTTGGTGTTTACGGAAGTAACAATTAAAATTTTTAAAAAATAAAACTATAACAATTATAGGTAGGTATAGGCACATAACACAAAATAAAGAAAAGCATATCGTTAAACCTAACTTAGTTTACTTCCACATTTAAAACATCTTTGAACATTGTTGTTAATTGCAGAGATAAGCCTTTTCAAAGCAAAATACACTGTGAGCTATTTTGTTCAAAAGACACAGATATAAACATCTGTAAAGTTAGCAGAGCAACCAGCGCCGTTCCTGGTTTTTAGAGCATCGGGGGCTACAAATATTTGTTTACAGAGTTAATAAAAAAAAAAAAAACAAAAAATAAATCGTGTCATTTTTACCGTATTTGAGCTGACTCCAAACCGGTATTAACATAACTTCAGTAGGTTTCTTATGAATGACCGGGGAAAAAATCAGTTTAAATATCGGTTTATATCGACTTTCTTACAATTTTTTTTACTATGACTAAAATATTGGTCACAATTTTCATATATATATGTATATATATATAGATATTTAATATTGTACAAATGTGATTTTTTTTTCATTTATAGCAGAATCTGATTAAATTCGAAACCAAAATTTCCGATTTATCTAAAAAAGAATATGTAACAAATAAACAAAAGTATGAATTTTTGAAACGTCCTTTAAAAAGCAGTAGTTCTTAATAAAAAACTAGTAAAAACTTTTTTTCATTATCTGCTACAGTTTTTACAAATCTACTTCGTCTTTTTAAGCAATTTGCTTCACTTTCTGATGGGAACAGCATTCTCATCCCTTCTCCCGAGAGTTAAACTCGCGAATGGGCATAATCATAAAATTAGCTACTACCAAGAGCCAGTCTCGAAAGCTTAATAGTGAAAGTATGTACTCTCAAATGGACATGCACCTTTAAATGCAGTTCAACGATGGTTCAAGGCTCAAGTTCTTATATTAGTCCCCATTACACGATGTTTCTTTGCGGCGGATTCTTTTCAAAATTCAATGGGTGTGAAGGTGAAATCAGATGTTTTTTTTTTCTTTCGCACTCATGAAAATAGCTTAAAGCTCGCTTCAACTTTTTGTATACCTGGGTCGAGTTGAAATGAGCTTGATTCAACTCGACTCTACCCCAGGAGCGGAGTGGAGTCGAAATTTATAATGAAAAACTTGGGTCGAGGAGTTCGATTTACAAATAATGCATTATAGTCTGTATATTTGCATGTTTGTGTACAAATATAGTTCTGTTTTAATATATTCGTGTTGGTAAGTCCTTATGCTAATTCAATTAAATTTGTTTTGCATTGAAATAAATACATTAATGCCATCCATTTTTCCGGAATCTCAATACCATTTCAACTCAACTGTAAATGGAGCACTCAACCAAGGTGACGAAAAACCTTGGCCCTATTTCAACTCGAGCTCTCGATATTGCTTGTAAACGTAGTAATAATCGATGACTTCTTTGTTTAAAGCTTAAAACTAATATTTCCAACTTCAAATGGTTAAAAAAAAATCATAACGCAGATTTCGTTTCAGGTTTCAAGCAAGTTGTATAGGTGCCTATACTAAGCTTATAAATGTCGCAAATTCATTTTTCCAAATCATTCCTAAAACTACTATACTCGTTTCTATGCGCACAGTTTACTAACTTATTGGTTTTCTTAAATAAGAAATCGTTCTTAAACATTTTCAAAGTTATTTAATTTGAAGGGGAAAAAGCAAAATCATTAAAATGCATTTATCTCAAAACTACTTAAAGGGAGATATGCTCTTTTTCCTAATGACAGCAGTATAAGAAGAGTGAGTTCGCCTCAATTGACGATTTTTGAATAGGAAATAGGAAATTAATACACCTTTCCAAAAATGTAAAAATTTTGACAAACAAATTTTTCATGGATTTCGAAAAAAAGAATGGACTAACCCCTTGCCATTTTTTCAAAAAAAAAAACAACTTTTTTTCAAAGTTAATGAAATAAATCGTGCCATACATTAATGGAAAGGCCTATTCAAACCCTATCGACACATCGAAGCCAAATTTTGTTCCATGGTCTGGTTGGTAAGATATTCGCATCCAAAGCGACTTTACTTGATTTAATGATTTGAAATTTTCAAAAAAAAACAATCACGATTTTCTGTGTAAACAGACCAATCTCACGACCGCTGTGGATTGGAACCCAAGAAAGATTTGTGTCCCACTTAAAATATCAGTCTTTTGGTATCTTCTTTTGGGTGACAAAAATTGATTTTTGTCCTATTCAGATCTGTGAAAATACAGATTTTGACAGTTAAAAATCGATTTCCATAAGTGAAATATTAAACTAACCCGCACCAAAATGGTCAAAACACGCTGATTGTCAATTAACTGAAATTTATTGCCTTGATCCGTGTCTAATTTATACAGAAAAAAATCAGTCTTTAAGGCTCTCCCAAACCAACGCGAATGCGGAGCGACGACGATTTTTTTTGTTGTTAAGTCTCCCCCAAACCAACTCGAATGCGGAGCGATTCGCAGCGAATCATTCACAATAGAAAAAAATATGACAAATACACAACGCTAAACAACAACAAAAATTCGTCGTCGCTGTGAATTCGCGTTGGTTTGGGGAAGCCTTTAAGCGTTGTGCATTTGTCCTATTGTGAATGATCCACTATGAATCGCTCCGAATTAGCTTTGGTTGGGGACAGCCTTTAAGTCTCTCCCAAACCAACGCGAATGCGGAGCGATTCGCAGCGAATCATTCACATTAGCACAAAATATGACAAATACACAACGCTAAACAACAATAAAAATTCGTCATCGCTGTGAATTCGCGTTGGTTTGGGGAAGCCTTTAAACGTTGTGCATTTGTCCTATTGTGAATGATCCACTATGAATCGCTCCGAATTAGCTTTGGTTGGGGACAGCCTTTAAGTCTCTCCCAAACCAACGCGAATGCGGAGCGATTCGCAGCGAATCATTCACATTAGCACAAAATATGACAAATACACAGCGCTGAACAACAACAAAAAATCATCGTCGCTCCATATTCGCGTTGGTTTGGAAGAGCCTTTATTTTTGAAAGTGGCACTGCATCGGTGGATTTTGGGTGAAATCTTCTAGATCTTTCAGCATTTCAGTAAAAAGCCAATGTAGACGAGCACTATTTCGATCGTTTTTGAAAGGATCAAAAAACGACCGAAAAATTGGTTCAGCTAATTTGCTTTTAAAAAAATTGCTGAATACTTTCAAACTTCACTGATCACTTCCATTCCCATCAGTCACTGAACACACTTATACAAAAATCCATTTTCAACCACAAGCAACTTCACCCTGTCAATCTTTCGTTAAATCCAACTGTGAGTTTCGTTGTTCTTCGTTAAAATACCATTGTTTAGTTTTTTTGTGATGCTGCCAATGAAGGAGGAAAAGTGATTCACATTAATCGACAATTTTTTTTAATTATTTCCCTTGTTTTTTAGTTTATTTTGTTCGCTTTAATTTACAAAATCCTTCGATATTTAGTTTCTACATCCTCATTCTAAAAAAAATAGTTAAAAAGTGCAACAAGTGTTAAGCAAAAAAATTATCAAAAAAAGTGGTCTCTTTAAAAAAGTAAAAAAGTGTAACAACCGCCGCCTTTCGTTGTCGTGTTCGTTTTGGGAATACAAAAATCGTGTTCGAAAAAAAAAATACAATAAAATAAAATAAAATAGTTTTTTTTTTGTATAAACCATGGGTTGTGCAGTGAGTACAGCTAGAGATAAGGAAGCAATCGAGCGATCGAAGAAAATCGATCGGGCACTCCGAGCCGAAGGCGAGCGAGCTGCCTCCGAGGTGAAACTTCTACTTTTGGGTGCGTCTTTTTCTATATAATTTTTGTATAGGTTTTTTTTTTTGCTTTTTATTTCATTTAAAACTTGTTCCTTCCTTTCTCAAATAAACGTTCTAGTTGCCCTTTTTGGCTTGAAAAGTGATTCGATTTCAAAATATCTGCTGCAATTATTCACATTCCGTTGGACATTTTTTTGAAATCGACAATTTACCTGTTGGAGTCTCATTAAATACCAATTGCAGAGAAATTTATTCAAATAGAAAACCTTTTAATTAGTCTTTTGGGCCTTGGGAACACAAAATTATGATTTGCAACTTTCTTGCGGCCAGCGGCGACGACGACGCTGGGAATTATTGTTGAATTTCTGTTCAATTTACGGATGAATAAGTCCAACTTCATAGTCGTTGACGCGAGGTAGGTGTAGCTACCTACCTACCTATCTTACCTTTTGGTTCGCGTTTTGTCGGATTGGTTGCTGAAGTGGAAACCGGTGTATGTACTGGCAGATGCATCAGCTTTTTTTTTAATTTCATTTTGTCTTAATTTCCACCCCAAGAGCCAAGCATAACACCAGACGGTTATCGTCGACGACGAATATGAGTGATTAACGCATCAGTTCCGGGAAAACATTTTTTAGTTAGTGTGTGTTTTTCTTTTTTATTATTTTATTGTAAATCGTTTTTGGTCTTTAATAATTAAGCGTTTAATTAATGAGTAACCTAGCATCTGAGGGTGTTTTCTTTTGTCAACAAATATTTGATCAAGAAATGAGGTAATTTTTTTCAGATAAACTAACGGTGTCATTCCGAATAGGTATTCTGATCAACAAACGACGTCATTAATTTTTATCCTGCCTCCGGTGAAAGCGTGTACCTACCTACTTTGGGTTTATACAAATTTGGATTGCCAATTGGTAAAAAATAAGTTTATGGGCATTTTACATGCCATTGTAAATCATTTTCAATTTTCGATGCTGAATGTTTTGTCTACCAAATAAAAAACTGCGTCAATCGTGACCTAATTTGAGAAAGGGAATGTTTTACACGATCGTATGAGCTGACTCATTTTAATTCAAGTTTTTTTGCGTGACGCGCATTGCCTTGAAGAAAGTGTTTTTATTTTTAAATTACAGAAAATGAGATGTTATTGTGACTTACCAGATTACAGTAGGGCAAAATAGCCTCGAAAATTAGAATAAGTCAAAAGATCCGACCAAGATCTAAATAAACTCTTCATATTGACTTAGATTAGATAAAGAAATTAGGTAACAGAGTTCCCAAAATCAAAAACGATATATTTGAAAAAGTACCTACTCGTTTTTGTTCCTTTTTTAGTAAAAAAAAAAGCATTTTTAATTAAAAAAAGATAATTATTTAAGAATTTCTGATTATTACAATGGAGAGGGAAAAGCATTTCACACAAGTTTGATACCACTCAAACAAGGATCTCTGAACTTAACAGTACGTCCGAACTTGGGTTCGAGGTTAAAATGATGAGCATTGGTAGAAATACGAGGTGAAACTAAAGGGAAGGAATGCAACAGGCCTTTCACTACAATTTTAACGGTAAGAAGATAATGAACGACATGAAACATTTCAGCGGCGTATTCAAAGCTCTCTTTTGTATTCTTTCTAAAAGACTCAAGTGAGCTTAATAAACACCTGCCCAGATATAAGAACTTTACTCGAGTTACGGACGAATAAAAGCAAATTTACAGTCAAATTATAATAAGGGGAGTAAAACTCTGCATCGTCGCAGACAACCTAAACATCCAGCGGCGTTATGCGGCTTTTATTCAGCAATTTACAATGCCTGCGAGATCAGAATTAAATGGGCTTATCAATCTCTGCCGTTCAAGTTCCACATCTGAAGAACAGGGAAATAAATCTTGAAGCGAATATGAAATGCTGAGGGTACGTAGGTACTGTCATCAGCAAAAGAATTTAATGGATTCGAAGTTTCAGACAGAAGATCGTTGAAAGATTTAGGGAAGAGAATCGGAGACATGACGGAGCCCTGAGGCACACCAGCACTTATTTTGTTAATTTTAGACTTAAAATCTTTCAATACAAGTTTTATGGATTGGTCTGAAAGGTAATTTGTAATCCATAAAAGAAGAGATTCATAGATACCAAATGCACGCATTTTCGATAAAAGAGCTCCATGTCAAATACTTTTGAAACATTTTTTTACGGAATTACTTGAATTTCTCGTAAAGATGTTTACCTCTACCCATATGATTCACTTCGTGAAAATAAAATGATGCGGCTAAGTGTGCCAACATCTAATTTTTTCTAATGTTTACTTATTTTCCATGAAAGGCTTGTGTTTTTCTTTTTTTAGTAAATCTTCATAGAAAACCAATCCCATGTTGCTTTTTTAATATGTGTTAAAGGATAACTTCGTGCCTGACCCCAATATAAATAAAAGGAGCTAAATACTTCTTATGCTAGGTACTCGATGGCAACAGTTTTTTCAATCGACAGTTTACTTTGTGCGCTTTGAAAATTTAAGCATCGTTAAAGGAGCAACACCCGCTTTTGGGATAACCCACATTTTTGTCTTCGAAGCCAAAACGGCCCAAGCTGCTTAGGCTATTTTGGCATCGAAAATTTTTTTAATTTCGCAAACGCTAAAAAAAGTTTTGGACAGTAATTTCAATGGAGTTCCATGTATCGCATAGCAGATATAGTTTGTCATAGATTTTCGAATTTCGGTTCGATCTGTATACTTAGGTGATTTTTGTTTAAAGTGTGGGTTAGGCCATTTTAGCGCTGAGCGCCTCATATGTATGTAGAAGTACCTACCAAATTTAAAGGTATTTTTAAAACCAAAAACAGGAGCCGAATTACTGCATCAGTTATCGAGCAATACGTGACTGAATTATGTAAATTAAGCATTACTGCTCACGTCTCCAGCAATCAAGTATCTCGGTGCCCAAACTGTGTTCCGCGGAACTCCAGGGTTCCGCGAGACAGTCTCCAGGGTTCCCCGAAATTCTTGACGAAAATGAAATAATTTTTATAAATAATTTCAAATAAAAGCTTTCAAGGAACGACTGGTGAAAATTCCCATTTTTGTATACATAGGTATAATGTAAAATCATTGCACCATCGTTATTGTTTATTTCGTAAAAGGCGTCCTCTCCAGCCAGGGTTAGCCAAGAAAGTGTACGAAAAGTCAGTACGAACCATTTCTACTTTACACTTAAATGGCTTTCTTGAGGAAAAATTGTAGCCATTAAGTTATTTGAAACTCAAGTGGATCAAAAATACAACAGTGATGGCTGTATTGCAGGATGAGCAAGGAATCTCAAAATTAGCTTATCTTGCAGAACATTTTTCAAAAATCCACGTACTAAATATTTCTTCTTAGTCATACTCGTACGCAATACGAGTAAGTTTTTGATAACTGCTAAATATACTAATTTTGCTCCATTTTATCGCAACGTATGGCTGGTGAAACGAGCTTATCAGCATAAGCTTATGCAAAAACTAAATTGATATGGACGCTTTTTCAGATATGCGAATACAACTTTCGGACATAGAACTCAACTTTAAAGCAAATGTCAATCAAATTCATTCCTTGCACTAGCTTTGATGGAATTTCTGAAATGAAAAAAAAAATAATTTAAAATTTGTTGTCTTTGATTTTTTATCGTTTAGTATAGGGGTTTCGAAATATATTTGGGTCTTTTTAAGGGTTCCACATCAGAAAAAGTTTGAGAACCGCTGAGCTGGTATACCAAAATTTGAAGTGGTTATTCGTTCATTTGATAACTGATGATTAATTTTTAAAGTCAAACTATAAATTTGAATTTTTTGTTTTCAAAAACATTGGTGCTTCCCCGTCCCGTTAACTTGGATTTACATTAATTCAGGGGACAACTCTGAACATATTCCACCAAGAAAATCAGTTCAGTAATTATGATTATATTTTTTGTTTGCTGGGCTATTATGTAAGAACAACAAATACTCGTACATATTTTTAAAACTTCCATCGTCTTATAAGTTAAGTTAGTAAAAAGAGTAAAAAAAAAAATCGCATTTTTAGACCGACCCAACTCGCACCAAAAGCTAAAAAAAACCTGCCAAACTTTTGTATTCGATGTCGCGACGCATATTTATATAAACCATCATTCTCATATTTTTGGTTTAACGTCTACTCTCAACATTTCTCTTGGCTCTTGGTATAAAATAATCTAAGTCATGATTTTTTGTTGTTGTTAAAATCATGATAGTAATACATGCCTAAGCTGTGAAGAATTTTTTTGTTGAGCTATGCATAGTTAGTTAATCCGGGTCTTTCTAGGTTTCTAGAGTTGTATCACCACACATTTTTCTGTTTCTTTTCTATTATATATGCCGTGTTTTGTTGAGAAGTTGCCAGCCAACCAGTTGAAATTTTACGTGCAGTGCAACAACAATCACAAATCTGCCAATAACTTAAGCTTTTTCCTGCAGTCAAATGTGACTAGCGAACAGTGCCTTGGAAAAGTTTGGAACTATGGAAGAATTCTCATACAAAAGGAGCTTTATTAACCAGTTTGTTCCGACCCGTTTTGTCGTAAAGATTTAGCTTTATTAACAAAACACGGCTACTATCAGTTCACAAACAGCATCGATGTTTTCCGACCCAACTGCCGATTTTTCACGGCTCTGACGAAACTCTTAGATCCTTAATGAAGTACTACCATGATCGAATTATATAAGTAAATCAACAAAAATAACGATGGTATTGTATGGTGAATCCTCAATAAAAATCGTAGAAAGAAGCAAGAAAATCAGCACTCAAAAATATTGTCTGTTTATTTTCATTTTTGAATGGAATTTGTCAAGTCATTCAATTTCGCTCTTGTTCAGAAGATTTTCCGAGATTTACCATTTAAAACGACAATCCTTACGTTGAAGATGTCAGTTATGCATTTTGTTTTTCTGGTTTTGCCACTTTAAAAAAAACTTAGTAATAACCTATGTATACGTCATTTTGACCCTTATTGTCCTTGGCGTTTTTGTTTACAATGGTAATCGTGAATTTATAGCTTAGGAATCCCCAACCGCAAATTATGTTTCAACATTTAGATAAAGATTATTTTTATTTTTTTCAAGAAAGTACCTACTCGTAATAATAATAGAAAGATCAAAACAAATTCCACAGCAATAATTTATATTCTCCAATTGAATACATAACAAGCTTTATTGAAAACAATAAAGCTCAATCTATGTACAAGTTTAATGGGTGATTCCCGTAGCAAACAAAAAAAACTCAAGCTTACCCATTTAAAACTGAAAAATGCATAATTAATCTTTTTGCATTGTGTTCCTATGTATAACAATGACCTTTCGCTTCCTGCCAATACCCATGGATGACTAAGTTCGCTATATTACACAAAATTAAGAGCTTTCAATTTATTGTTTTCAATTTTTTTTTTCACAACTCGCATGAATGAATGACTGAATGGACTACCCGCGCAACAAATAGCGACAATGACAGACCCCAATTCATCAATCCGACGAAAAGTCATGGGGTTAACTCTCGCAATGAGAGAGAAGTGTACTTGTAGATATTATATTCATTTGCAGCAGGGTGGTGCACGTACACACATATCGTCATCCCCCCATTGCTATGGCTCGGGACCGTTTCAACTAGAAATACCACCTTATTTGTTCAAGTTAATTAAACATGAAAATTATAAAAGAAAAAAAAAATGTAATGTAATTCTGAATGAATGGAATATTATTGTCATAGTCTAGTATGAGTATAGAACGCATAGGAGAAAACCAAGAAAAGGCCACATTGCGGTGAAGAGAATAGAAATGAGATTTATACCATAGATACATGATGGCTATTCGTATAACATACTACAGAGATTATAGCTTTCGTAAGGGGATATTGGTTACTTCAATTTAGCTGCAGCTGAAGTCAATTATACTTCATCTTAGTTTCAAGATAAGTAAGATACTCGTACGCTCGTTTTATTATTTAATTTAGTTATTTGTTTGTTGAACCTTCAAATAATTGTATTAAGTGGAACAGTGTCTTGTAACTTATTTCGGTGAATTTTTACTTCCGATGTCACCTTTTAATTCCTATTGGCAAATGAAGATTTATAAAGGGCCGAAATTGAATTTTCAACAATTTATAATCCAAAAATTTAGAAGCATTTATATCTGCTTTCTACAATTAATGCCAATTGTATTAAAAACGGACACCGTTTAATTTAATTATACAGTGGTACACTAATTTAACATTTATGAATTCAACATTTATGGTTCAACGTACTTGAACTTACAGGTATCGATTTCTCTTGAAGCTCACTCTCTAGCAGTACATTTACAGAACCCCATTGTCAAGTCAAGAGAAGTTATGAAAATAACTTGAACTTTGCTTTACAGACAGGGTTGGAATCTTATTTCAACTGCATGCACCAAGTTTGCTAATGAGGAAGCCCCAAACATTGATTGTATCCGAATGGAATTTATAATTGTAGTGAACATGTCAAAAGCTACTATGAAATGGAATACGAACAAAAAAATGGTTATTTTGCACAATAATAGTTTTTGTGTTATTCTTAGAAGAAGGCCTTAACGATAAATAACTTCACAAATGTAAAAGAAATTGGAAAGAATCCTGCAATTGGAAAACATTTTGGCGAAGACGAGTCTGACCGCGAGCAATAGCCTGAGACGCGGTGGTGGTAGTTCTCATGAACTATTCCCTACTTTAACATATCGCATTTATTTCCAATGTCACGTTACACAACTGAATTAATAATAATAAACCCTCCCGGTATTGCTTTGATCTTGATAAATTTCTTGAAAGGAATTTTGTTTCTCCTGAAATATATTGTTCCCCCGAAAATTTTGTCTACTATTGCGTATCTCCTCCTGAATAAATTTTCTTCGAAGAAACAATCTTATGAAATTACAGCTAAATTTTCTGGTAAATTTACATATATCCGATTCCCATACCTTGATTCGAAAGGAAACTTTCGAACATCATTCACGTTCCCGATTTCGATCGAGAGAATATTATCCATGGGAGAAAATCCCAGAAAGCTGAAATTAATCGAGCTCTCGATTTTTAAATATATAAAACAATTGAGTACTTAGTATTTTTCTTTAAGTATTTAATGAGCAGTGAGCATACAAATCAAATAGAAATAAAAGTCGTTCAACTATCTACCGCGACTTTGTTTTGGTGGAATGTATCCGGGAAGTCAAATTTTCAATGACTTTGTCGCATAAATCGGGTTGAATTTACTGGATGACGTTTATTGTTATGTTGACAATTGCTTGCGGTTAAATAGTATCATTGTGGCCATTTCACGTCACTGTTTCGTGGGATAACCTTGCTTTCAAATCACTCCATCGACCATCGTGGCATGTGCGATTTGACACGTACCGAGACGACGGACGTCCGGTTGGAGTCATATGTTTTGTCGCTATCCAGTTTAAGCGCCAAGAATTAACTTTCATCGATCTGTAGCGCTAACCGTTGACGGTTACTGCAATACTAGTTTCGTTTTGGAAGAATTACGGAGTGGTTCCACCAGACCAAAATCCACATCAAACATTGACTTTTTCAGAATGCATTTGATGGAAACCTGGTTCCGTCTGGGAGTGTTAGGATGTAAGGACGGTTACTAGATGATTAGCTAAGGCTATGGTGATGTCGTGTTGAAACTTCAGAAGCCGATGCAGTGTGGAATGCTTTTCCCAGAAACCGAACATGCCTGGGATCATGTTGTTTTCGCTACAGAATTTCCTGGGTATCAGGTCTTCTAAGAGCTTACTTAGGTTTTCAATAAAGTATATTGGCCTACACCTAGTTGGTGGATGATGGCTATGAAAACCATTATTGTTTGTGAAAGTTTCTTTAAGATTAAGTTGGATTCCCCATCCTGCCCATCTGAATTCTTTAGTTTGGCTTTGCTAATAAACACATCTACCTCCTCTGGGACGCTCAGGTTTGGGCTGTCGACTGGTTCACTCGTAGGATTGTCTTCTAGGTGAATGCTTCAATTTCGTCAAGGAAGTCTAGGCGTGAAGTTTTGAAGTTTTATTCCCAATTGACGAGTGAGTTGCAAATGTGTCAGGGTATATTAGTAAATCGCTCGTGTGTACCTTAGGGTTAGGTTCATGTTTCATAATAACTTTCATTGTTTTTAACATCTGATAATAAGTCTGTTTTCTTGCGAGTTCGTACAACTTAATTTTGTTAGTCTGAATTATTAAAAGATAAATACATAGCTAGAGAAGAAGAAAGCTAAAGTTTATTGACCTTTTTTTCTCATTAATTTTAAATGCAAAAAATAACTGACCTACTTGATTGCAGCCAAAAATATATCAATGTTGGTATTGTAACCGCAAAAAAAATTACATACGTACCTACTTGCTTTTTTTTACAATCTGCCACTCACAATGAAAAACAATAAAAAAATATTTTTACTTATCATAATTCTGAACCATTTAAACATTTATTTTTGCAAAAACAGCAAACAGAGATAAAAATAAAAAAAATGTATGGCCAATAAATCAAACCATTTCTACAAGCACAAAAGTTGTACCTACACGAAAAATTAAATAACGCAATGCAGATGTAAGTTTTTTATGTAGATAGGTACATAGATGAAGATGCAACTAGCCATTTTATGAAAATCTCTTTCATAATCAATGAGCGAATCCGTCTTCCCTTCACCCATATATTTCATTTAATAAAAAATTGTAATTCCAACTATACTTTCTCTAATCCCCTGGATAAAGAAAAAAAACTTAAACCTAATAGGTGCCCCAAGTGCCTCGCATTGTTGCATAGTATAGAGACATAAATGCAACCAAGCTCCCCTTGGCATGTTGTTGTTCTTCACAAAGTGTTCCATGTCCATGTATCTCGTTAATCAAATAAATTGAGTGACAGTGCAAAAGCATAAAAAGCGTATGAATGTATTTAAATATTGTTCCTCTGGGACATCGTGTCGCGCTGTCTACGTTTTATTCACAATCTATCGCCATGAATATGCGGCCGACGACAACAACGACGACAAAACAACGGTCGTCTCAACGGCACCACCAACCGCATTATCAATCTAATTACTGTAATTTTTGCATAATTCCACTCAACTCATCGGGAACAACTGATATACAAACAATAACGTAATGTATTTCAGTTTATTTTTTTTTTTGGTGTTGTTGTCTCGTAAATAATAATCAAGGTTCTTGTCTAAGTAATTTTTTTCCAAATCTCGTTATCAGGTATTTATTAGGAGAGAATAGGCTAATAGGTGCAGTATCACTTACAAAATTAAACAATTTAATTAAATCCGCATCAGAAAGTCGATTTTGTTCCTTCCACTTTCAAAACTTTAATTTTTCTTGTTTCTTATGATAAATGAGGCTCATTAATTTACTTTTTTTAACATGGTTTTTGTTTGTAGGCTTAAAATAAAATATGATAGGGGTAACCCAACCGTCCGTCCGTCCGCCCGTCAAGTTATTCTTCGTGGTATGTAGTTGGATATGGATTGCCGGCAGCTCTGTCAGCTAAAGTGTGACTCAATTTGTGCACATACTTCGTTTGAGCGTTTCATTGTGAGGTTTCAAATTACTCATTGTTATTAAGATGGATATAAAGTGATAGGGAGAATTTCAATATATATATACATATTTAGCACCCAGTTTTGTTGATTTTTATTATTTACTCTTTTTGTGGAATAATTATTTATTTATTTTTTTTTTTTTGTGGTGCGGTGTCTTTGCTAAAATTTGTGTAGGCTTTTTTTATTGCTCAACGCGTTAAGTATCAAATTTATTTTGGCACTACATAAGTAGAAATAAATAAATATTAAAAGAGTTTGACATTGCTATTTTTTGCAAATAAATTATTTCTTCAGTTTTTTACATAGGTTGGTAGGTACTTTCTTTTTTCGTTTTATGGGAAACAACTTTTTATAAATATTGTATAGGTACCTACATAGGCTACAAAAAGTTAAAAGAAAAAACAAGCAAACGAAAGTTACAATCATAAAATGATCGCATGCCAAAATGATGATTTTTTATCGCTGGACTAAGAAACCAAGATTTATAGATGTTTTTCTTACATGGTTTTAGATATATTTTATTTATAAAGAAGATGATCGTTCGAAGATCTCTACCTATTCTCATATTAAAAATAAAAAAAAAAAACAGATCTAGTTTATGAAAGACTAGGTTTAAAAAAAATGATTGATGAATAGCCCACTTCTACACGGTGAGCAATTATGTACATAATGTGATTTTTCATGCATTAGAAACAAAAGAAATTGCGCTCTGTTTCTAAATTATATAAAAATTATATCAGCCAAAATGACAACATCCTGAATTAATGTATGCATTTGTGCTCCAAATTGTTGATTTCTCCTTTCACTAACTTACAACAATGTTTCCCAACGTGGGAGCCACAGGAGATGGGAGAGGGGTCAATTTTACATTCTGATGCACTAAAATAGTTTTTGATTTCAAAATAGATTAGAGCCAAGCAAAAAAACAGAGCTCTATTTCCCACTAGGACATCCAAATAAGACAAAAAAAATTTCAAAACTACGAAAAAATTCCGACAAGCTAAATTTTGGTGGAGAATTTTGTTTTGACGACTCAAGTATTTCCTAAAAAGTTCCGTTAATTTGAGCCGGGGTTAGATATTTTAGGAGGGTGGAAAAAAGAAGTAAAATCCAGTTTTTTATCAATGTCTCGAACGAAATTTTGTGAGCCGTTTAGGAAAGTAAAAGTGAAATTTCGAAAGTGCTTCTTTTAGAAATTAAAAAACTATACAAAAAAATAAGTTACAATTCCAAAAAATTAAGCCTACATTGTTTGCATATTGGAAAACATGAAATTGTAAAAAGTTTTGTGTTTTTTCTTGTTTTACTTAGTTTTAATGTGATTTTTTTTTAACTTGCCATATTCGTAAGAGGTTTTGCAGAACTTAAAGATCCCCACTACAACTTACTGCTTTCTGAGGTTAGCTTTGATTCATCAAACTGCTTCTACATGCAATAACCAACTCCAGCGGCATAACTGTTTGTTGCGGTCAATGAATAACTGACCAAAAAAAACCACAAACAATACCACTGACCACAAAGTTTGTTCATTCTTTTAGTGATTACAAATTAGGGAAAAGTGAAGTTTGATTTAGGGTTCCGGTAAAGTAAATTAAGGTTTTTTAAAATTTGTCAATCTAAATCAGCTATACTCAACCTGCAGCCTGTTGGAATTTTATAAGTTGCCCACCTGGCATACTTACCTACATAAATATGCGATATCATAGAAAAACTGAATACCATCAATACAAATTAACATATAAATAAGTCCCAAAAAAAGACAAAATTTAGGATGATGTTTCCTTTTTTAGGTTTCTTTTATGTAAGGAAACGAGGCCCAAAAGAAAAGAAGTAATAAAGAACGTTTCCAAACAAACACTGTTTCTCAGTGAAATATATCAGATTTGAAAGACAAGTATGGAAATGGCTCAATTGGCAAACGAAGTATCACTTTTTCATTGCGTTTTCACAAATTACTGACAAAGAAAATGTTTTGATAACATTTGAAAGACACTGATATGACAGCTGATTAAGCTCAAATTGAAAGTGATTTTGAGAATTTTCACGGTTTTTGCATTGGACTGAAAAACTTATTTCTTTTTGACGTTTCAGTATGCACATCTCACTTCACTGACGAAGTGGGAGCGACATGTGAATACTAAAGAGTAAAATCCGGGTTTTCAGTCAAATGAAAACACCGTTTTTAGCTAGTTTTGTCATAAAAGGTAAAGCAAATAAAAAATAGAGAAAAAAATAAGACTACCATCTACTTGGGATGGTTACTTTCCTGAAAGAAAAAAGTCAGAAAGTCAACGCTTGATTAAACAATGGAATCAATCTCTGTTACAAAAAATACAGACATTTGAAAATATTAAGGATTCAAGACAACAATTCTATATTATATATACCTATAATTTTTAGCACTACACACAAGAATTACATGGAGTTTTGGAGCCCCCCAAAAATATAAATCCGTTCAAAGAAATTACCAAGTCCCATCAACATCACTTGGATCTATTTACATGCGTTTGAGAATCATAATTTAACGAAAAAAACGTTGAGAATGTTCTAAATGATTGTGCTCTATCTCTAGCCATCAGAGCAGGACATTTAGAGAAGAAGTGTATGAGTGCTTCCTGCTGGTTCCAACTTTTACGACAGCACTTCGATGACATCCATTCGAATCTGCGAAGGAGCACGAACTATGTAGAAAAAAATTGATAGAAACCCCGTCTGGAAAAATTGCAAGTTTTTGTCAAGTTTGAGCAAGGCCCTAAAAAGGCTTTGGTAGGGACAATCTACATAAGGAAAACTTGTCAAATACTAGTGAGGCCTTCGCTAGAAAAAACTTAATGGTTGAGTCTTTTTATCCCATCACCAATATCCCAAATATAACAAAAACAAAAAAATATATTTTATGCCCATCATAAAATAGTAAAAAAGAATTAAAATAGGTACATATATAGTTTTTCATTTTCAACATTACACAACTTTATTGGGAAATAGCACTGTAGCTAGAGTGTTGGACTGGTAATCAGAAGATCGCAGGATCAAATCCCAGTTGAGACAACTTTTTTGTTGGCCTCTCCAGGCAAAAGGTAACCTAACGAGCAAGGCCCTAGAGAAAGTCGGTAGTTAGGTACCCTTGCTTGCTTCAATGTTAAAATTATTAGGGCCTCGTTAAGAACTAGATTATTTTCCAGGTGGGATATTTTTTGACAAATAAATTAAGACAAATGTTTAAATATCTCCAGTAGTTTGCCTGAAAAATAAGCAAAAAAGAAAATAGTCTGCTGATTTAATACAAAAGTGTGATGAAACCTCGACAAATTGTCGTTCAGCTTCTAACTGCAGTCAGCGAAAGGAATCTGGCAACCATATACCCATATAATATTTATATATCTCATCAAATTCCATGCAAATAGAAATTGTACGATGTATACGCCCCTTAGTTAAATATGTAACTACACACATTGTACATAAGTATCTATATAAAACTCAGTTCATTAGCATTTAACATTTCGAAATTATCAATTCAAATTAAACTTATCGCTTTTATGTGATATTAATAATAATAAACTTTGTTTTTTTTTTTTTTTTTTTTTTTTGCTTTAGTGTACCTCAAGATTTTTGTTTGCGTGTTCACATTTCAATTTTTGTTAAAAAATTGCAATGACTATAGTAAGGAAGAGCCAGCTGAAAAAATGTAATTTCTCTTCCAACTAAAGGGTCTTACAATAGGGACACTCGAAATTTGTTTGGTTATAGTGACCATGTTTATTTTTATGTTGTTCGAGTAAAATCTTCTTTATTTTGTAACAACATTATTGTTGTTATTATTATAAGAATTCAAATCTACCTTTGACTACAGTTTGCATTATAAAATTATTTTTGCTATGAAAACTTAAATTCAAAATTGCCTTTAACTATGCTTTTGTAAATAATCACATCTTATTCTTTGCACTTTTTTTTATTTATTTCTAAAATATTTCTATTAACGTTCAAAGTCTACTATTTTTCAAATCAGAGCCCATATTTCTCACTATTAAAGGAGATTTGGCTTCCCTAGATTTAAAATCACTTTTGACCATGACCAGTGAACTGGCAGGTAATAATTCAGTCAGAGGTATCACATGCCACTTTTTATTGCTTGTATGTCTTTCTGCATATTAGCAAAGGAAAAACATAATAAACAACAAACCCAAGAAGAAGTTAAATGGTAAAGTTTTATTTCTAGTACTTCCAGCCTTCGAAACTCAAGTGCTTATAACATTATTGTTTAGTTTAACATAAATATCTAGAAAACGTTATTTTTCGTTATAACATTGGAATAACCATGTTAAAAATTCATTAGACATTGAGGTTTCTTTGCGCCACTTACACAGTTTTGTGCATACGCCCTTGATTGCGTATTTACTCATCGATAAATGTAAGAAATAAATTCTGATTGCTGGAGGCGCACCACGCCTATGTACTCCAAATTTAAGTAGAAAATTGCTAGAATAAACCCATTGGTTAAAAGCAGTCTTTAGCGTGGAGAAAAACTGAATTGCTTGAGCTACTTATTATTATTTTCTGCATCACTGAACGCTGCCATCGGACATTCCAATAATCTTTCCAGTCAGTGCTGGAAAATTAGTTAGTTGGTGGGTGGAAAAAGTTGAAACGTCACATTTAGGTTACGAATAAAAAAAAAAAAAATACTCGGTCTCGTTCTAGCTGTCGCTCGCACTTATAATACAATTTCCTTTTATTGTTTCTTAGTTTTTGTGATGCAATTATTTGAAAAAATGTTTACATTCTGCACTTCAGTGCAAAAAAAACTTTACAACGATATATGATTCAATGCCATCGGCTTTTTTAGACCGCGTAAAATGTAGCACAAAATTCGTGTTTGCCGTTTTATTATATGATGATATTTTATTCATTTTTGTTTAATAAAAGTTGTTTTTATAAAATATCCACTGGTGCCTGACTATTTATTTGGAGAACATCCCCACCGTTTCATTCTACCGACATACCATCAGGCTACCATTTTGAATTCAGAAAGCCTCCAGGTATTAGGTGTTTTTTGCCAAAAAATCACATCTAGTCTCAAGGTTTATTTTCGGATGAATGGAATATAAAATGTGTGAATGACAAACGAAACTGTCAGGTTTTGGACCTTACAATTCCATACGATATTCATCATCATCAAATCTGGCGGAATTATCCGTCTGCACCATTTTTCAAAACCGCCATAAGCTTCAACGGAAAGTGCTACATATCGATGGTATGCAACTTTTTGTGGCCTAAACTGGATGGTTTCGATATCGACGAAATGTGGTTCCACCACAAGAGCCGGCGCTACCTTTCGCACAGCACAGACCATGATGGACATTCTGCAAAAAGCGATTTGAACAAATATCTTGCATGGCAATGACGTGAACTTATAGTAAACGATATCGTGCAATTTAACCGCAATTAAATTCCTCAAAGTCAACATACCCAATGTTTTCCAGAAACTTCAACCACATGAATGCAACCACCTCATACAAAATTGCACCTCCCGAATACATATCACCAAGTAAAGCCGTGGCAGACACACATCTGAACGTCATAATATCCCATATCTATTTAATAACATCATAATATGTTCTTTTACAAACAAATGAGTATGGATATCTCACAAACCGCTTGTTTCATTAATATTTAAAAATTGCCTTATGGAAAGACCCTTTACGTGAATACAACTCAATTACTCTCCAAATTATTAAATCAAACAACAAGGAATTTTGTAGGTGATCTACATTAGTTGAGCATTGCTTAACTTCTTTTACAGACAAATGAATTTGTATAATTCGTACTCCAAAGCATATATAAATCATATCGCACTTATAACTGAACGTGAAAATTTTGATTAATAATTTCACTATGTTCAAGTCAACATCACTCATACCACACTCATTAAAATCCAACTATGTATCGCATATCTATAAACAAAACACACCGTCATTCATTCACTTATCTCAGCCCTTACTATAGACTCAACAAGACTTGACACAGCTGAACAGGAAGAGTCCCCTGAATGAGTCAGCTGTTGTTGTTTTTTTTTCTTGATTGCGCCCCTCTTATGTGTCGCCCATCGCCATTTAAATAAGTTCTATCGATATTCTTTTCTGTTATTTAAATTTGCCTCAATTACAAATAATTTATTCACCCAACAAGCGACACACTGGAAGAAAAAGAAGACAATAATTGAACTCGGCAACACAAAACAAAAAAAAAAACAACAACAATTCTATGTAGGTATATTTAGTTTTTGATGAAATTTGAACGCATTTGTGCACGTAGACTAACCAACAACATGGCGCACAGTCGCACGGGTGAACCTGATACATCTGAGCATTGAGCATGTCTAAAGCTATGAGAAAGTTTTGCACTACTGTGAACTTGAAAATGGAATGTAAAATTAACAAACAATAGAATATCACAAAATATACGTACAGAAAGAAAAAAATACAATTTGAAAATAGCACATGCATCCGGTGAATTTTTTTCACACTCACGGTGATCTTATCAAGAAATCACATTGTTTAGCCAAATGGCGCGGTGCGGTGCGTTAACTTTGAGCAAAGAATAAGTTTTCGTAAATTCATTTATTCAAACACCATCACCCAACAGTGAATGGCGGTTGAGGAGGAAAGCGAAATGTAAAATAGGTGTAGCAGAAGCAAAGCACCCTCCAGTCTCGACACCTCTTTTGGGAAATACATATTTGCTTATATTGTTCTTAAACGAAAGTGATAGCATTGGCACATATTCGGTGTTGTTTATAATAATATGCTTCCTTGATTACCCATTAAGGTGGCAATTCGTATTTGAGCCAATTAAAGAAATCAGTTTAAAAGAGAATTATTATTTGTTTGTTTATTTTTTTTATTATATTTTTTTATTATCTCTTGATTATATTGGAGGACAAGAATCTATATAGAATCTTACTTCTCACGTTCAGCTTATAGATTATAGTGCATCGATGAAGCCAATGACAAATAGAAACAGACAGATCGAATTACCAGGTTATTACTTTTCTGCCTAACCTATGGATCGTGTAATGCCAAGTTTGATCAAAATGTCGAAATCAATGTATTTACGAATGCATAACTCACTATAAGGAAAATATTTTTTAAATAGACGCGGGTAAATGTAAAAAAACTAAAAATTTAATAAATCATGTTTGTGATGGGATAAAAAGACTCACCCAACAAGTTTTTCTTAGCAAGGGCCTCACTAGTATTTGACAAGTTTTCCTTGTCTAGATTTCCCCTACCAAAGCCTTTTCAGGGCCTTGACTACACTTGGCTAAAACTTTCCATTTTTCCAGGCGGGATAGATTAAGTTGATTTCAGCGATGGCTCCGACTATGTTGGTTTTGAGGACACCACCGGTTGTTTTCGGGTTATTACACTGATCTACGACTTAACAAAAAAAACAACAACAAGAAAATGTTTAACGCTGTTCAATCGCTCAATCTCATAGGCCGATTCCAGAAGCCTCTTTTTGTGATATAACCATACCATATTTTTTACTTGCGATATACAGGTATAAATTGACAATTTATGCTTTCAAACAAAATTGAACTCGAGATTTTGATCCTACTTGTCATTACGATGAAAGGAAAGACGAAAAAAGTGGGTTCACAATTCTGTGTGTATCTGTCTGCCTGAACGGCTAGATCGATCTTCGTGGTTTTATTTTAGAACAAAAAATAACGGTACTTGCCATACAATTTTTTAAACAATTTTACAAATCTCATTTTTCACTAAATGGCTCCACAACTTTTCTTAAAAATATTTACTTAATTTCTTTCAGTAAAGGCTACCTTTGGATGCAAAACCACTTTCAAAAAATTGTTATCAATGGTACCTCCCAAAGAACCTTTTTTTCTATGAAACAGTAATTCTGATTTCAATAATTGGTACACAAAACTTTCTAAACAATACAAATAGTTTTTCTTACCAAAATTTTCAAAAAAATATTTTTAAAAAGTATCAATTTTTTGTTTCAAAATTAAATATTTTCAAAACTACATAGTCGATTTTTATAAATTCGTTTTCTTACACTTTTTAAAGTAATTTAATTAATTTATTAATTTTATGCCAAAAAAGTTGGCAGTTTTTTGGAAATTTTATTTTTATACGCCCATAAATAAATAGTTAAGGTTTGCATACCAAAGGTTTTCCGATTTTTTTTTTTTTAACTGGTCGAACGATCTTACATTTCTTTCCAAGCAATCATATTCAAATAAGACTTAAGATGGCATTCTTTTTTTCGTCTTAAACTCTCAAAAAAGTTTTGTTTATACTATTTTCCCACCAAAGCGAAATCCGACATTTCAGCTGAAAACTTTCGAAATTTCAAATTGGTTTTCACACTGTCAAAACAAAATTTCGTTTCATAAAAACGAACAATGGTACTTGTTGTGTGGTTATGTGTTTGTGTTTCTCTCCTTCCGTGGCAGCAGATCGTTGGAACTTTGCTAAGGAAATACACACATACAGGATATATACACTTGAAAACTTCTTTGTTCAGCGGAAAGTACATTTTAAATCTAAATAAAATTATCATAAAAATAAAATATTAAACCATTGCTTTGGATTGAATGCATCTCCTCTGAAGCAATAAATCTTTCTTACTGTTTTCCTCTTCTTCCTCGTCACTGCTATTTTACAGAAAGTAACTTGCCACACTATACATCTCTTTTTTGATTGCATTTTGAAACAATTTCACTCAAGTATCAAATGAAAACAAAAATTAAAACCCAATTTGTTTTCAATTGAATTTGAATAACTTTGAAGTGTCAAATGTCAGCTATTTTCGTGGATCATATTGTGGAAAATAAGAGCAAGAAAAATGCTGTCGCTTTAGTTACGGAACAAATGAAATGCTAGTAAAACGACACGACTCCAAAAACCACAGTTGGCGTTAAGTAAAACCCTTATCGGAATAAACGTGAATGTACCTTATTCACAATTGAGGAAGGTTCGAGGACGCATCCCATACCTAAACTTGCTCAATCCACTTCCTCCTTTTGCTCACACCTACCTAACCTAAACCCTGGAGAACGAAATTGAAAACGTAATTAAATTTTAGAGTTATCATACATGTTTTACTTAAACAAGGCAAGTCTATAAGTTTTTGTTTTTATTTTGATTGAAATTTGTGCAGTTTTGTATTTTGAAATTGATCAACATAAGACTCAGGGACCTTTTACAGAACTTAAACTTAGTAATTTAATTAAATAAAGTGAATTTACGAGGGGCGTTTTATTTAAAAAAAAATAATAACGAGTTAACGAGTCGAGTTTCCATCGAACGACGAATTATCAGTACATGTGATTACAAGTTCTGTGTTATATTTTTTTTTATGATTCACATTCACATTCTTTTCTTATCTATCACAGTAATTTTGTACATGCTGGACATATATAGATTGTAATGTTGTACATTCCAAAACTACTAATTATTTATTTTTACATTTGTGTGGAAATAATTTATGAAAACTAAAAGTAGAATTATTCGCATTTTTCAACTTTTATTATTTCGTATGTAGCTAACTTTTTTTTTGTTTTATAATTAAAAAAGCTATTTTCCAAACTACGGTTCAATATTATTCAGTCAAATGTGAAATGCCCCACAAATTATTTAAAGTGACTATCTCGTTTACTTTAACATACTCGTCAAAAGTCTTCCTTTATACATCACATGGCTTATGGAATGTTTTTATAAAAAGAGAATAAAGCTTTTCATACGAGTGATCGTTTTGAAGATGATTCGATTTGGATTTGAAACAAATTGTATAAAGAATTTGATTTCTTTAAAGCTGGCCATACCCAACTGAGCCACGACAATCTATTTAGCTCGGTTGGATTTAATATTTGACTGCAATGGATTCACTACCTCACACGACTTAACGACACGGAAAAAGCCGGTACAAACGGTTTTTATGATATTTTGGTATCGATGATTATATCATTCAATTATAATTTTTCTGCATAATGTTTAAATGGTTTGCAAAAATTTTTCAAAACAGTGAAATGAAATTTTAACTAGAAAAGTCAAAATTGATTAAAACTACCAGAAGTCTCCAGCGCTCGCAGACCTGCCTTCGATATGAATTTCTATTTACCCCTTTTAAGTTGTCAAATCGCTTTGTCATAAATTGAATGAAAAACCATTCGAAACCAGTCGATCGCAACAGGTATGCAAAAACTACTTTGCAACCACAAACAATTTTCCACTAGAAAATTTTATGGAATCTAAAAAAATCCTCGAAATAAGATATTCTCCAAGTGGACGAAAGTGGATGAAAGAGCCCGAGGTAGCGGTCTTGTCTCGCCTACAAGGTGCTTATGTCCTTAGACCTCGAGAAATTTGGAAGATCTCGCCAATCCAATCGCTTTAGCATGAATTGAACTAGACCTTATCGGCGAACTGAATTCCAATCTTTAAATTTAACAATCTACGAACAGGTTAAAGGTTTCCGCGGCTGCTGTAATTTTTGCAAATAAATGAAATGGTGGCTCAATGAAGGCTCAATAAGTTAACCATTAAAATTTTTTATCTACACTGGAGGCTCCGTCCAAAGTACACTTGGTAATGGATTTGATGTTGGTGATGCCATTATATTTTAATACTGGAGGTAATCCAACAACTTTTGATAACTTCTTGACATACAAGATATGCCCTTGAGGTTGCTCGATCAAAAAAGTCACCATCATTGGCACAATCCGGAAAATCAAAAAAGATGTGCCAAAACCTTTTGTAGTGAAAGAGTTTCTTGATGACCATAATGAGCACGTAAAAGTTGATAACATAAAGCCGTATCGCCTAGTCCACTCATCCATCTTAGGATTTTCTGAAAAAATGGCTGATGGAACTGAATGACGGTTCACAACATGCATCAGAAAACACAGGAAAAACTGCTTTGGAAGCCATCCGCATTATGGGAAGAGTTCAGCCGGTCTTACAAATAGTCCCCGCAAAGATCCCTTGTGAAAGGGGCAGATATCACCTTTGTCCAAGAGCAGAAGACAAGAAAAGCAAGAACAACTGCCAATCACTCCAAGCTAAATTAGTATTACTATGTTCTGATTGAAATAAAATACCTTATTATTAGAAAACATGATTTTTTTTAGAGTTTCAGTAGTGGGGTCCAAATGATCCCATTTCAGATAAATGGACTATTTCCAGAAATAAATTACAGACAATTTTGTAAGTTTCATTATTCATTCACAAAACAAAATGTATAGACAATTGAATTTTGTTAACTGAGTAATAATCTCAAGGTGAAAAAATAAAAAAATTATGAGCATCATTTTTATCATTTAAATCATCATACAAAACTGTCCTAATTTGTTTTATTTGTCTTATTTTATATTATTTAATTTTTTTACAGGTGCCGGAGAGTCGGGAAAATCCACAATTGTAAAACAAATGAAAATTATCCACGAAACTGGATATTCCCAAGAAGAATGCGAACAATATCGCCGTGTAGTTTACAGCAACACAATTCAGAGTCTCATGGCGATTATACGAGCTATGGGCCATCTCAAGATCGATTTTGCTGATCCATCAAAAACAGTAAGCCAAAAGAACAAACAAAAATTCTAATTCAAAATAATGAAAATGTTTAAATTTTTTAATTAAATTTTAAAAATTTTGTAGGAAATTGCACGGCAATTCTTTACATATGCCTCAGCTGCTGAAGAAGGAATACTTATTCCAGAAATTGTACTTCTAATGAAGAAACTGTGGGCTGATGCTGGAGTTCAGCAGTCTTTTGCAAGGTAATATATTCAAAGAATATTATAAATAAAGTAATACCTATTAATAATTGCATATTTTTCTTGTTTTTATTAAAGATCTCGTGAATATCAACTCAACGATTCGGCAGCTTATTATTTAAACTCTCTAGACAGAATTTCTCAACCAAACTACATTCCACTGCAAGAAGATGTACTTCGTACGCGAGTCAAAACCACCGGCATTGTAGAAACACATTTTTCCTGTAAAGGTTTACATTTTAAGTGAGTTTTGGTCAACAAAATTACTATATAAATATCTATATGTATATTTAGCCAGTTCAAGTTATGGTAGATATGCATGCTATAAGGTTTCTGAAATCAAAGACATTTCTCAGTTTTGTTAAGACTATAATGAGAAACTTTTTTGTATAAGTATCTGATAATGCATAGACATATGAGAACCAGAAACTTGAAACTGGTCAAATTTGTGTATTATTATTATTTTTTGTGTCTTCATAAAATGTATTCCTTTTTAGAATGTTTGATGTTGGTGGCCAGCGATCTGAAAGAAAGAAATGGATTCATTGTTTTGAAGGAGTAACTGCTATTATTTTCTGCGTAGCACTTTCAGGTATGATTGATTCATCTTTTAAAATTTAAAACCTCGCAAGTTAATTTTGAAAAATTGCTTAGATGACACAAAAACCGATTTAAAAAGTGATAAAATAGAATTGTTAGATCGTAAACAGTTATAAAACTAGTTGATTGAACCTAAAGGAGCCAAGACACTGTTACTGAGACATTAATATTTGAATTTAGTGATTTGTTTTGACGTGAAATACAATAAAATTGCATTTTAAGACTTATGAGGTTTTGACGGAAAGCCGACGATATTCGAATTTGTATTTTATGGTTTCCACTAAATGCCATATTTTTAACTCGTTTATTGTTTTAAATAGGATATTTCCAGTTTAAGTAATAACCTTTTAAACTCTTAATATACATACTCATATTTGTTTAATAAATAAAAATTAATGGACATAATTGTATCAGTTGCGTCCCATCGTTGTAACACTTAATGACCTATATCATTGCAAAGGTCTCAATTAGTGCTACATTTTGTTATATGGGTATAATTCTGTACCTTGTGTAGGGAATGTGTAAAGCCCCATAATTACTATTGCACTACACAATAAATCTTTCCTTACACAAAATGCGTCTTAAGTGTTGTTACTTCTTACATATATCAATGGAAATACATACATATATCCCTGCCTTTTTCTTCTACGAGATACAAACTTATGCCCATGCAAAAAACAATAACACTCATTTAAACCTTTGCAATGATATATAACCCCCTTAGAACCCGTGAGAGGTCAATTTGAAGGAGTGGTTATAGAGCCAAGCGTCATGGCAATATTCCCACGATTTTGTATGCAGTGTTTTTACTTCCGTACCCTTTGGGACTTGACCACCGTCAGTAGAAGAGAGGCTGACAGTCGCAGTCTCACCACTACTAACGCTGGGCAAATGGGCAAAACCACCGAGTACGGATTGTGTATAGTACTAGCGGGAGGATCACCTCCTCCCGTCTAGACTGTGAGTCGTTCCATTATTCCTAGGAGTGCCTGGGATGATGGTCGGCTCAACAGTCCTACCGCTCTTCTCTTCTTTAAGGATGGACATTTTTGTATATATCGCTGGCGACTTAACCTCACCTGAGGCCAAGCCCTCGCCGGCAGTCGCGACACCTGCCGACTTTTTAACGTATATCCCCGTTCGATTTTATTTTTCTTTTATTTTACATTTGTCCATATTTGTTCAAGTTTTCTAACATTGAGATTTTTTTTTGAGTTATGTTGGTTGTGTGACTCTGCAGCTGGATTGCTGGAGAACCGCACGTAATCACCCCCACCACGACAAGGTCAACTCGTAGGAGGTGTCAAAAAGTAAAACAATATATGGGACGAAACGCCCATTTCCTTTTTTTTACGCTACAGCTCCTACTCGTAGAAAACCATGAGATCCTAGTAATTTACAGTACTTAATCATTCTTTGGTCGGCAGCAATTGAGGGGACCTACAATATGCTGCTGAATTTAAATGGATAAAATGCGAAGCATTTTTTCATGAGAAGGGGGATTTGGCCCTTTCTCAGGTAGCACTACTAAAAAGAGCCAGCTCCCCCGAAGAATTAATAACTACGCACTGGCTGGCATTATTTTAAAAAACGTTAACTATTCTACATTGGATTAGTACCGTTCGGACTCGACTGAAAACTGTAGGTCACCTCCATTTCTGCCTACAATACGCACACGCCTGGTTCTCAACGAGCTGTCGTGCCACCAATTTTTGGTATTTTTGTGTTTTTAATCGTTGTTGCTAATTTGTACAAACAATACGACGATTTTAATTTGATTGTGTAGCTTTTTTCTTAATAAATATTTTATTTTTTTTTTTATTTCAAGGATATGATTTAGTTCTGGCGGAAGACGAAGAAATGAACCGTATGATTGAGTCTCTGAAACTTTTTGACTCCATATGTAATTCAAAATGGTTTGTCGAGACCTCAATAATTCTTTTCCTGAATAAAAAAGATTTATTCGAAGACAAAATAAACAGATCCCCATTGACGATATGTTTCCCAGAATACTCAGGTAAAAAAAAACAGAATTCTCTAACTAAAATTATGCAAATTCACATAATTAATATTTAAATTTTTCTAGGATGCAATACATTTGAAGAAGCTTCCAATTATATCAGGATGAAATTTGAAAACCTTAATAAGCGAAAAGACCACAAAGAAATTTACACCCATCTAACCTGCGCCACAGATACAAATAACATTCAATTTGTATTCGATGCTGTAACTGATGTTATTATTAAGAATAATCTTAAAGATTGTGGATTATACTAATTTATTTTGTGTTTCCTTTTCTAATGCTAGTTCTATCATAGCTATTATATTCCTAATTTCAATCCACTCAGCTTGCATTTTTGTGCGTGTCAGTGAAAAAGACAATATAATATCGTAATAGATTCATTGGAATGATATTTATAGACATATATATATAAACGCACACGTTTTTTCAATGCACAAACTAAAAAAGTACTTTAGTTGTATAGTATAATGTAAAGAGAGACAAATGAATATGCCTCTAGAGACAAAAATGTAAACAAAATGAATAACGATGAAGAAAACGAAACGATTGTGACAAATTGCTAAAATATGCCTTTCCTTTTATTAACTAAGATTTATTTAACATTTACATATATACATAATATCTATTAACTACTTATATACACTTTTTTTCTATCGTGAACGCAACTGGCTACAAGTGTTTAGAAAAGACTGAGAATTTGCAGCCTATGCCATAACATTAGAAACAAAAACAGAATTCAACAATAATTTTGAAATAATTAGTTCTTTTGTTTTTATTTGAATGTTGTAAAATCGTTTTTGGGTCTGCTATTGGCTTATGCATACGTATTTTCATGAATCAAATCTAATTTTCCCCTTCGGTGCTACTTCATTTAATCAAGACACCGTTATTATATTAAGAAATTATGTATTTTTAAAATATAGTGCTGCATTTAAATCCATGCCAAGAAAATTACAATTTAATATTTTTGGTTAAAGCAAATTGACAATTGAAATTCCATACGAATAAAATTTAATTAATCAACATTTTCCTCTTCTTGCTCTTTATTAATCTCAAATTTACAAATTAAGTTAACTAAATTATTTTCTTTTTTATATCAACGAAATTTTTGTAGCTCAAATACATAACTTTAAAAGCGTAATAAAATATTATTAGATGTACGAAATAAATACTTACAATTATGTTCTCCCAAAATAAAAATAAAGACAAACAAATCTTGTATACATACATGCATTTACATTGCAGAATTTTTGGTAGTTTTTCTTTTTTGTTTAATATAAAGAAAATTTTTTTTTCGATGTGCAACAGTTAATTTTTGTTTAAATATATTAATTATGTGTACTTGTAAAATGTAAGTTATAGGCTAATGTACAAACGTAAATAAACTCTTAAAATAAAATTTAAAAACGAACCTTTTTCAAATAAATTCATACTTTTATAGAAAGTTAAAAGAAAATGAACGCTTATAAGTGTTATTACTTCTTTTTCTGTCGGGTGAAAAATCTTTTATGAACTCACCATGAGCTCGTTGCTCACGTTAGTTTGAGGTTTTTACTCACTAAGAACCACTCCACTTTTCTTAACATGGATCTTGTATCTAGTTTTTCTGGCTACATGATCCTAGCACCGCATTTGTAAAATATGTTTTAAGAAACTGGTATGTCATCGAAAATGGTCATACAAGGGCAACTAGATTCAGTAATTGGTCAGACATATGGCCTTTTCTATTGGTAATACGGAACACTGATTCGATACTTGTGAACACTTTTGGTTTCTATTCTGAAATCAAATCCAATAGCATTTCTTCTTCTTTTTAGAACAAGAACTGTCATTCTGCTTCTAATCGAAAAGACCAATAAAAAATTATTAATCAAAGTAAAGCTAGCCATGCACGACAGAGCCAACAAGTCAAAACAACAATCACTTATTTATTTTACTTGCGATATACAATGTGTACATTAGGGGTGTCGGAATTTTTTTGTTTTATATTCAAAATGGGTTTCTTTGATCTTGTAAAGGATTTAGAAAGAAGTAATCTTTTTTCTCCAACATTTTCAAAATTGAATTTTGAAATCGCGGACGTTTCTAGGTAAAAATAACACTTCATTTCATCAGTTTAAAGGATACGGTACCTGCTAATAAAAAAAATGAATAGAAATTTCACTTATTAAAAGGCTGCTTTTGGATTGGACACCATTTTTCAAAAAATGGTTATTAATGGTTCCTCCCAATTAAGATTTTTTATATTTTCTATTTTCTTTAAAATGGTATTTCTGATTTCAATAATTTTTTTGTACAGAAACTTAAAAAAAATATATAGTTTTTTTAACATAAATTCAAACTAATATTTTGAAAATTGCATGGTCAAAACTCCGTTATAAAGGTTTTAAACACTTTCTAAAATATTTTCAGGAAATAATTTACTTTTATAAAAAAATAACGGTTCCTCACATACAAATGTTAAGAAGAACCGTTAAAGAAAAAATACGATTTTTATAAAATTTTGTTTGTATACTTAAATAAGTTTGATCTACTACCAACAATTATAAAAATTTAAACTTATGGCCCTATTACGATTGTCAAGGTTGTTAGCACCTTATATTTGTGCATCACTGCTTTTTTGCGATGTTTATGTGCAACACAGCTGATGCTGATACAAAGGCATCAGCAACAACGCATCAAGAATTTTCTTTATTTTTGTACGCTTGAAGATCGCGTATACCATCTGAAAGGTCATTAAAGATCAACTTTAGATAGGCATCTATATCTACAGTAAAAATACTTGTAGAAACCTCAAGAAAAAGCTGATACGGCTTATTCTGCCCATTATCTCGTAAATGCCCTATCTATATATTTTTTTAACACACAAAAAACCCTATCTAAGCTTTTTTATATATGCTCACAAATTTTTAATTTTAAGTAATTGTAATTTTCGGGAATTTTTTACGTTTTATCTTCAGGTCAGCGATTTAGTGTTTTCTTTTCTAAATCAGAAGTATGAAAATTGTAGTTAGGGCCTTTATGAGATTATGGGCAGCATTGCGCTAAATGAGTCTCGTTCATTTTACTCGCACAGCATTTATCTCATCATGTGGTTTTCCTATAGTGCTGTTGCAATGGTTATGGATTCTAACAGTGAATTCAGAACCGTCTCGTTGCAAAGAAGATGCACAACCAGTTTCGTCAAAAATTCATTAATTCATCAAACCGGCATTATTTTCTCATCAAGCATTCATTTTTGCAATATTCAACACGAATATTCTTGATGCGTTGTTGCTGCTGGATATTTGACGTTGAGCCTTGTTTTTTCTGAAAATTAACATAAGTAACATTGCAAGGTTTGTCTGCAATTTTGTTAGGTACTCGAAAAGTAGTCATTATGGTCTTGTCGCTTTCAAAGCTATTTCCTTATCCACTAAATTGACCTGTGAAATTCTTAATAAGGTTCCGAATAATTCAATTTAAAACATTAAAATTACTTTTGGCTATTTTTATATTTTATATTTCTATTTTCGTATAAAATAACATGGAGTTTAAAATTACCTCTTAAAAATCGTAAAAAAAAAAGTAGCAGGAAAAAAATTTGCCAAACGAAAAATTTATTTGGGGATACAAATTTTAAACTCGCACGAATTTTTGGATTAATAAAAACCCGTACTTTTTTTTGAGAAATTTTAGTACAATTTGTAGAAAAAAGTAATCTGTTAGATTTCCTTTCGTTTCTTTTTCTCACACCAATTGGATTTTTAAGCTTTCCGAGGAGCGTGAAATTGTTCTCATCTTTTGTGCGCATTTTTTTTGTTAACAGTGAAAATTGTTCTTTACTTCTTGTTCCCCTATTTTGCCAAAATTAATTAAAAAAATATTACATTTTGTAGATTTTTCTCAAGGTTTTATTAAAAAATAAATAATCTGAATAAGGAAAATACGATGCTAAACATTTCATTTATCTGGAAACTATTCTCTTTCCATATCAAATCAATGTCGACATATTCGAGCTTTTGGTATAAGATAATTCTCAACGTTTTGAAATAGAGCTCACAACATGGCATCTACACGAGTGTAATTTTAGTTACCACACTGAGAAGCTTTTCAGAAAAATAAGTAAACAACCTCAACTTATCATTCTGCGTAGGACCTATTCGTAGTTTGTTGCTTGTATCGAGACCAATTTTTTCTTATTTCCATTCAAAATGACATGTTTTCCTTTTAATAATTCATTGTCTCGAAATCAGTGCAAACACCGAATGGTCAAAATGTCAAAATTCGCGCTTCAACAAAAGATTGATAATATTGTCAAGCTTGGCCATTCTCTCTCGATGCCTCTCCGCCTTTTCATCCTGAATTTTTAGATACTGGTCCCACCGTTTTGCTTTTTCTTTTTCTGATCGCTCATGCTGCTCGAGGCGCTTCTCAAAATAATCAGCTTGTGTTAGTTTTGAAGAATGCATTGCAGATGGCATGTTCGATTCCGATATGGATGCTACTGGTGAGGAAGTAATGTCTGGTGGGGGCAAAATATTTTCGTGACTCAGGCTTGAAGGTGATTGAAGGATTTCTTCTCCCAGTTCGAGGCAGGAGGGAGATAATGGGCTATCAAAACAAGGTTCTTTTTTAACAACCTTAAAATAAAGCAATTTTAACTTTGAAAAAAAATATGTATTTTATTTATTACTTACAATTTCTAAGTCAACGGCTCCACAGGAAATTTTTTTGACACTTTTAGCTAGCGACTTCGATCCGAATATCTCATCCATCTCCTTCATAAATGGTGCGACACAGGGAGCCACTTTTCTACATTTGCTTTTATCTTTTGCAGCTTTATAAGCTCTCACAAGAGATGCCATCTTTACTTCAAGATTAACTGCTGTTGTGTTTGGTTCCTAAAGTCAAAACACAAATTTATTAAGGTATCTTTGTGGAAAATACAAATATTACAACGAATCCGGCAGAAACCATGTCATCTAAAACATGTGCGTACGCATATTTTTTCCGCCTGCTATGCTGAAACTCAGCATGTCGAACTTTATAGAATTCCAGGAGTGCCATCGTTTCTTCCTTGCTCCAACTTTTTTTCAGTCTAAAGGATACAATTTCCATGTAACAATGGCGTCAAATATAAGTTTTCATATTTACCTTTTATCCTCGCTCCCCGCTTCCATTTTGTTTCAACGAAGCCGTTTTTTTAAATTGAGTTTATAAAAAATTTGTTTGTAATCGTAATTATAAAGCTGATGATTTGCTGTTCAAAATCCTACATAGGTAATTACAGGCTTTAATAAATTTTGAACAAAAAGTAATGAATATTAAACCTAAACGAACCAGTCTTCTACCAACAAAATAAAATGTTCCTGGGAAATTTAAGTGCGCGAGTATCCCATTTAGAGAAAAAAATAATTGAACTAAAGACGGACCTTATAGTTATGAACTCTAAGTTAAGCTAATAATACTCTGTCAGGTATTTTAACTTCAGGAAGGAAAACTGCTTTCATTTTCCAGCACGAAAGAAGACCGTATAAGCTCCGCGTCGTCTACCAACGTGCAGGGTCCGTCTTCTTAAATTGCTGAAATGGATTAATAGGCCCAACTTCTGATTGAATTGGAATGGCAAAGTAATAAACTTTGTTTAACTTAAGACAGCCGTCCAACCCCAATTATTTTAAAGGTGTCCTATTCTTAAATTGTAAAACTTATACAACGGCATCAGTTTTCAAATATTTTCTCTAGCTTGACATTTTACTTTACTGAATAAAGCATATTTCCAACTATTAACAACTTTAATAAACTTTATTCCTAGTCAACCGTCTTAGAAATCGATTTAAGACTGGATGTGTTTAATTTTAGTTGACTAAGTTGAGAAGTCTCATTAAAGCACACCATCATAATGGTAGGAAAAAATAGTTAAGGGAATCCTGCTTATACTTTTTATGCATATGGACCTGATTGTTTTATAAAATTGCTTGAATACGATTAAACTTAATAAATTTAAAACGAAATTGTTGTACCTCCACACATTTAATGACAAATTTTATTTGCGGTGTTCCCGCTTCAAAAATCAAGTTTATTTTCTCTTTGTAAATGCTTCTACAAATGTCTTGATTTTTTCATTACCATGAAATACATTTTAAGATTAATAATCCAAACTTTCAAACCGTTAAAATACTTTTACATTATTATTTAAAAATAAAATTTATCAAAAATTAAATATCAACATTTTTTTTTATATTTGACTTTTGTGACATTCTCAAAAGTTTTCATATGCACGAAGTGCAAATGTCCCTAGAAACGATTTCTGCTTCTGTCAAAAAATGGAAGAGTACAGCCAGCTTTTGCATATTTTCAATTTCTCCATGTTTATCGTCGGCTTTCTTTCAAACCTCGTCATTTTTAAGTCTTAATTGCCGCATACCATGTTATCGTCATGTTTGTGACAGCTGCATAACGTCAGTGCCGCTGTAAATGCGGCATTTAACATGCCGTGTACTCTTAGGTCTTATTGCTTATGCCTGTTAATTGCATAGAACCTTGGTTTACCAAACTGTGCTCCGCAAAACAATCTCCAGAATTCTGTAAGTTTTTTTTGAAGTAAAAAGGAAATGGGTATTCAGTCAAAGATGTAAACTTTTCGGCGTAGTTATTTTTTTAGTTTACAATGCACATTTAATGAACACCCTTTTGAGTAAAAATCGTAAGCTAATTCGCTGTTTGTTTAACGTAAAATAAAAAACATACTTTCATCCAATTTTGTTTTCCGTTTTTATTATTTTTCTTTTAACTGTGTCTTTGTGTCTTTTTTTTTTATTGTTTTTCGTTCAGAATTAATTTAAGGTCTACCACGTTTACCATTTTTAATTATAATACAAATTCATATAGAAATGTTTTGTTGGAAAAGATTTATCATATAACCGCCATATTATTCACTCTGGGTTTAAAATGTTTAAAGTGATTTTTAAATCCAACTTTTTCAATCAGATTTATCAAATGCAAACACTCAAATTTAAGCCAATATTATTCATAACAAAGAAAGATTTATTCGAATGGAAATGATATTGAATTTATTTGCGAGTTTGACGAATGTATAATATGGAATCGGATATAGTTTTCCAATTCAAATTACTTTAAATGTGGATTAAAGTTTTAATCTGGATTAAACGAGTGAATAATATGTGCGTAAGTGTTGACACTTCGTTTACGATGTAGTAAATTTTCCGACGATCATTGGAATTCATTCTATTTCAGCCGGGAGTAATAATAAACTGAGCTTCGATACAGAAATGATGGTACATCAGTTAGTAAGAATTTGTTCTACCTTATACTGAAATTCTACAACTTTCCTGAGAAAAAGCTTTAGACAGTTATTTAAACTTCGTGCTGAAAAATATATCTTTCCCTTCAAACTTTTTGACGTCAGTATGGCTGTCACAAACATGCCATAATTACATGGTATGTGACGTAAAAATTACGTCACTGGCACATGCACATGTGGCATTAGCTTAATATTACTATTAACAAATTTGCAGCCTTAAGCCAAAGGCCTCAAAATATTAATTTCGTACGTGTCCCGCACGTTACAAATTTGTCCTGCACGTAATGGGGTACTTAATTGATATTAATTATTATTTATCTCATAAAGTTTCTCCATTTTTAATTTGGTCGTAATTTAGAGAATCTTTAAAGCAAATAATCCAAGTTCATTTCAAACTTCAGGTTTTGCTGAACAGAAATTTAAAACAAAGCAGTTTTAAATCCATTAAGTATTTCTTGTCATGGGTTTCTCGTACGAATGTCCCACACATAACAATGGAATGCTCTTTCAGTGCAACGCACTATGAAGAACAGGCATCTAAAATTGAGCACTCAACCCAAGTACCAAAAAACAGACATACGTCCCCTATTAAGGCTCTCCCAAACCAACGCGAATGCAAAGCGACGACGAATTTTTGTTGCTGTTTACCGTTGTGTATTTTTCGAGAGCCTTTACACAATGATTCTTTGCGTCTGACTCTTTTGAAAATTCAATGGGTGTGAAGGTGACATCCATTTTTCTCCTTCGCACCCTTTGAAATTTGAAAAGAGTCGGCAATGAATCATCGTGTAGTAAGGGTCTAATTGAACTCGAGCTCTCGACCAGTTTGTCCCCTTTCACACGAAGAAACAACTTGCTGGAGATTTTTTGGAGTTTTCTTTTAATTTCCTTAAAAACCTCATGTACCTTTCACACGAGGAAACAATAAATTGGTTTGTTTGGTATCTTTTTCTAAAAAAAATGCCAAATATTGAAAAGAGGGGAAAATTCTATCAGGTCTGGGGAAATTTAAAAAAAGTTAACAAACACTTTGAACCATGAACTGCACCAATTCTAACAAGAAGTGTCATTTTTGTGTATAAACAGCGTTGCCACTCTGGCATGATTTTAATAGATCTACTCCACTTTTTTCGTAAATCAAATCTGGTGTTTTCAAATCGAGTCTACTGCACTTTTATTTTTCGGAAAAGAAAATTATCGTTCATCAAAATGTAGTCCATTAATATTATAATTTTGTTCTTACGGCTTCTGGCTATTGGCTTGCTTTGATAACAATCGTGACAGCATAATTAATTATAATACGCTATTTTCAATTTCTTTTGTTTTATTTTAAAATAAAAGTAAAAATTGGAATATGTAGATTTTCTGTTAAAAAAATTTAATATACTGCATTTTTGTTTTGAAAACCTACTTCGGAAAATTTTCCGATTAGTGGCAACGCTGTGACAGAAACTGACCACTGACTATACAAAAAACCATAAATAAACAATGTAAAGATGGGAAACTTTCGTACGTTTCACCCTCCAAAACCCATTTGTTTACATTGTTGTTTTTGTAATCCGACTCCGTGTCGATGAATAGATGTGAATTGCAACAACAACTTAACGCGGTGAATTTAATTTGTTTTGACAGACCAATTTTTTTCCAAACTCTTGATATCATGTTTTTTTTTTTATTTTAGTGCGTTTGCCATTCTGCATCGTTGTTTTATTTATCTTTTTATATTTGTCATTATTTTTTCGTTTTTTGTTAAATAATAACAACAAATATTTAGTTGTGCCAGAAATTTTAAATAATATTTTTAATTGTATCAAAAATTTCCGGCAACCAACTTTCCATTGAATTCAAGAATTCATAAACTTCGTGACATTTCTGAATTCACCTCAGGGGATGTGTTCTAAAAATTCTTGTTTTGAGGGTGCAAACACACTTTTTTTAATATAATATAAATGAAAGGTACGACTGCACCATCAATATGTTTACCTAAATATAATTTTTTAAAACGCTTTGCAGCCAAATGGTTTACCGTTCCAATTAAATTGAGATGTTAATTATAGAAATCGCTAATTGGCCAATATTGGTAAGTTAGATGCAATTAACCAGATTCTGTGACTTACTTACTTCAAATTCAATCTAATGTGAACAAACTGGCCCTGATTCTCCACTATCACTTACTTGGCCTTAACCATCATTTAACCTAAGTTAATCCAATTTTAATTCACCGATTTGGTGAATTAAATTTAATGAACCATTGATTAAAATTTGAACATATTTTGATAAAATGTGAAGTTTTTTTTAACTTGTTACATAATTAAGGCTCTCCCAAACCAACGCGAATGCGGAGCAACGACGAATTTTTGTTGTTGTTTAGCGTTATGTATTTGTCATTCTTTTTGCTGTTGTGAATGATTCGCTGCGAATCACTTCGCATTCGCGTTGGTTTGGGAGAACCTTTAAGCAAAAAGAAAATTCAATACATATAGTATTAGTTGTGTTTTTTGTAACTCAAAATAATTCTGTCTAAAAAAAACGACAACAAAACAAAGCAATTTACTAGTCAAATACAACAACAACAATATTAATTCGGAATTAAGGTAGAACTAGAATAGCCAACGTAGTGATCGTAGGAAACCGGGCGAAAACAAGTAATCCATATGACGCGCACATAATTGCGAAGTGGTACTCTTCGTTTAGTTTTCGTTAACTTCTCCCGTCAGACGGGAGAGTGCTCACCATAGTGGAAGCGAACTAAAAGAATTTGGTGCTTAGTGCATAGTTTTCCAGTCTTTTTTTTTGTTTAATGTATGAGTGAAGCAAAATCTTAAATCACTATGCTGTAAATAAGTAAAAACAAATTACATTCAACAAATAATAATTAAATGTTAAATGTTTGCTGGTTATACAAAATGGCAGACCAAGGCAAATGTTAAAATGTCCCGATGTCGTTTTTTCCCCCAAAGTCCATATGGACATGCAAAAAACGTAGCTATTAATATCCAGACTAATTTTGATAGTTCGTTTCTGTGGAGATCATAAATCTGTGGAAGTATTCCAGTAAGAAATACAAATTTAAGGAATAATAGGATTTTCACAACAATCCCCAAAACCAGTTTTCGGCAAAAACTTTTCAAAAACCATTCACACCAAACATTACACTATACGTTTTCGTTTGACATTAAAGTTTTTCTTTCACCAACCACTTACAATTATCTTTTCATTTTGTTGTTTTCTTCACTTTTATGGATGTAAAATGGTGATTATTTATATAAATATGATCCATATAAAAGCATCCAATCAGTTTCTTTTTTGACATTTTTATAGGCACTGAACTTTTTAAAAGGTACGTTTGTTTTGTTCATCTCTGAATTCCAACAAGTTTTCGACTGGTTTTATATTAAACTTGTGTTTTACGAAAACCTGAAGCTCAAAAAAATGTATGTGAAACCTTGTGTTTTCGATTAGGGTTTTCTCCAAAGCCAATATTTTCGCGAAAACCGCGTTTTGAGTTCGGTGTAAAAAGGCTAACATATTTACTATGAAATTTCATATTTCACAAACAAATTTCCTCCCACTATGGTTTAATTAACATACATTTATTTATTCAATTATTTATTACTACCAATATGTCTATTATTATCTTAGAATGCTTTGAATTTAGGTAGCCAATGCAATTTTAAAATAAAATTATATAAAGTGAAGTGAGCACTTATAAATTCACTTCACCTGCTTTTATACTTTATGAACATGTCCATTGGGTTTTTAAAATAACTGACAAATTTAAAAAAAACCGACGATTTGTGGTGAAAATCATTAAGTTGCATTAGTGTTAGTGTGGTAAAGGTTACTAGTGCAACTTTATGACATTCACCATGGTCGGAGCTTGTAGGCAAATCAGTTTGACAGCCGAGGATTCCCATCTTTATATTATTTATTTATGCAAAAAACATTTGCCCGCCGCGTTCTTTCTTTCCCGTCGGTCCGCGCTCTGTTTGACCATGCCTTAAACAAAGTAAATGGCGCAATAATTGGTATAAAATCAAACGCCGATTCGTCTCGTCTACGGCCTCCATCAGTTTCAGTTTTCTGTGGAAGGGTTGTCATTCTCGGTGAACAAGATTTCTCTAAACAAAAACGAAACGACTCGACTAGCAATCTAAGTGAAGTCATCACTAATTTGAATTTCTGTTTTATTTTTTTATTCGACTGTTCATATTTTTCCAACTTCAACAAAATGTTGATAACTCGTATTGCTCCTTCGTTGGCTAAAATAGCACAGGCACAGCTTCGCTATGCATCTTGTCAATCGGTTCTGCTGCAATCTGTTAATAAAATGCCGAGTGTTAAAATGTCAAGTATAATTGGAAAGGAACCAAATTGTAAGTGTTCACCTAAATATCTATTTTTATAATTCATTTAATTTTTAAACTTTAGGTATTTCAAGCTCTCCGTTTATTTTGAAATCATACAACTTAACAGCTGCGAAAGCCTATTCCACAAAACAGCCTGAACTCCCTTCGAAGCAGGAACTCGAAAAGTACTTTTTCAAAGTTACTGTCGTAATTTGGGACTTGATGTGGAAAATTACTTTGTGGTCATGGGGCATGTTAAGGAAGCACATTATCAATAATCCAACTGTCCAGCAATATTGGAAGACCTTCAATCAGAAACTCGATGAGGCTAGGAAGAACTAAAGTTTTTAGTTTTGCATTTATTTAATGAGTTCATTGAACTCAAAAATTAATTTTAATTTTTTGTTATAAAAATGTTCAGCTAACCGATTGAATAACATAAATTTATGAATGTATGTACATATCGAAGAAAAAATTAACAGCTGAAAATCGTTTTAAGCTTTTATAAACACAAATAAAACGAATCGTTGAGTACCTATTTATTAAAATAACTTCAAATTAGATCTTTTATTTATTCAAAAGTGCGAAGGCACAACAATTGAAACCATTAAAGTCCTTATTTGTTCTTGACTTTCAAGGAACTTATTTTGGACTCAAGATTTCAGAATACTTTCAATGAAGCCTTGAATCTTTTTTCGTGCTTCAACCAATGAGGGAAGATCATTTTTGCTAGGCTCGTACATATTGGCACAATGGGCAGTTCCTTAAAATAAAATAAATTAAATCGTATTGAAGTCAAAACAGGAACTCTCATAACTATACCTTCAATGAATATCGTTGGTGTATTAGGGTTGGAAGATTCAATCAGACCAAGTGCATGCCATGGATCAATGGACCCATGAACATAGAGGACATTTGTTGTGTTTGGATTTAATGCTCCATAGAATGCATTTGTTTTTCCAACGACAGACTGTAGGTATATAGAATCCATCCTAAAATTAAATTAAATCAATCACAATATTTTAAGATGAAGTTTTAAGTATTGTTTACTTTTCCGAAAAGATATCCATGCATTGTCTGATAAAAAATGCCACTGGGAAACGATCAGTAAATAAGAGGTCTGTTTGTTTGGAAGTTTGATAGAATCCAAATTCGTTGCAAGTTTGAAATGTCCATTGACGCATAGCACTATCTTCATCCCAAGTAGTATTTTTCATTTCTGCAATCATTTTATCATACTTGTAGTCTAAGCATTTTTCGCCACTCTCTTCCAGGATCATTCGATTAACTTCAGCCAGTCGTTGAACTGGAGTGCCAATTGTTTCATTCACCATCACATCGCAAACCTTAGATTATTTTCGTAAGTCTTATGTTGACTATGGTTTCTTGAAAGTCTGTACTTACATCATCTATTGTTTTATTCGAATGGGGAGAATTGTCTTTGTTATATTGAACAACGCCGGCAAAGTTACCAGCAATGTTTTCGAATAGATTAGAAATGTCTAATTCATTGTTTATGGATTTCTCAATTGGATCACAAAGTCTGGAAACAATTTTTTTTTTTGTAGGAAAACAAATATTATTACACACCCGGGATTTATAATGATATTTTAGATATAAATTAAAAATAAGATAAGATGAAAATAAGTAGAAGCATAGTTAAGACATTCTAAATTAAAATAGGTATTCAGAGAAAATTACAATGTAAACAAAGTCGGTGTTTCCATCGCCGAGAAGTTCTCTTTATTTTGCTATTTTTTAAATCGATTTATTTGCAATCCTACTCTATTGATCAGAGAGTAAAGATGTGTGGCAACTGGCAATACAAAATTTAGCTTTGCAATTTTTAATAGGCATATGCTTTTATTGGCCTGGCCTCTGACGCCAAATGTTTGCGTTTATCTTATAACCTGAGTGATTTTTTAAACTTTCCCTTGTCTTTGTAGGCACTACACTTTTACCGAAAAATATGCTCGCAGTGCAATGCATCTCATAGCATAGAATTTGAAGGCTATTTTACATATATTTACAACTTTTTCAGCATTAAAAACAAACATAAAATCTAAATACCTATAAATAATTGCCTTAGGTTTACTCACTGAAACTTCTCATTAATTTCTCGTTGGCCAATCATGTGCTTTAGTAGGATCTCCAATTGGGCAAATGACCTTCGCACTGCTATGACGCAATCTTCTGAATATGATGCCAAAGAATTTTGAACCACCTCAAAATATTCTTTGAAATCAACCTCAGCCAATAATGGTCCACTTGAGCTAATAGAACCATGAATTAATTCTGGATACTTTTCTCGTGCCCAAGCAGCTAGAGATCCAGGATAAGATCCACCAAAAGCAACCCACTTATTGGAACCCAGTTTATCAAAATTAACTTTCATAACGCGTACAAAATTAGCCAAATCAGCAAGAGCCTGTTCTGATGTTAAATATTCGAGACTATCTGTTGATAAATTTCTAGAAAGGAAAATTCTTGATTAGGTACATATTCAAAGGCAGAAAAGCTTTCCCATTACTTACCCAGTCGGCTGGCTTGCACCATAGAATCGATGTTCCAAGGAAATACACAAAGCATTAAACTTGGCAGCATAGTGAATCCAAGCACCACTTGTCATCCATTTGGGAGTTTCTTTTCCCTCGCCACCAATCATCAAGAAAATAGGTCCACCAGGTTTGTAGTGCGCAGAGGATATGTAGAATCTCTATGAAATAGAATCAATCTTTGAAGTCTAAAGGATTTATTTAATTTTCAGGTCGAACTAAAATTCACCTGCTTCCATTTTGGATACTTTGTAGGGTTTGAATGGTCAAGGATTTGTTCAAACCATTTTACTTCTGGCACTTGGAATTGGTGAAGAGGAGATTTGCTAGGGGCACCAAGGAATCCATTTGAAAATAAACTCTTTCCAAGAGTACTTTCGACAGATAAAGATAGGTAGCCCAGAAGAACAAAGGCTAAATAACGCATCTTAAAATGTCGTGTCGTCGCAAATACCTTATCTCAAAGCAGTTTTAACTTTTTACTGATTCTGATTCTGGGTGTCGAAGAGCTGTGATGAACGGCTACATTTAACAAGATGTTATCAATTTACTACAGTTATTCAAGTGTATTTTTTTTTGTTTTTAATCACCACAGCACAGAGTCAGCAAACTACTCCACAGTCCGCAGCACCACACAAATTTTATTTTTGAAGGGACTGAATGAATATGAATATTTTCAAAAAAAAAGAAAGCAAAAAAATAACAAAAGACAGTGCTTACAGATGATAATAAATAAATATTCCCTAATACAAAAAGACCTATATTTTCCCAATCAAGCCATAGAGTTACCATATTATAGAATTCATTTAATAATGGATAAACATTGTGTGCGACGCGAAATATTCAGAACGACAACACAATTTTCGTTTTGTTGTTGTTGTTGTTTTCCTAGCCATGTTTTATCGTTGCAGTGTGTTTTAAAAATGTTTTTCGTTGTCGTCCAAATTTGTAGCTTTGATTTGGAAGAGCTTTTTATTTTTAAAATCATCCTTCCGATAATAGAAAATATAAATAAATAAATAAAATAAAATAAAACTTAAAATAAATAAAATTAAATAAAAGTAAAATAAATTAAATTAAATTAAATTAAATTAAATTAAAATAACTTAAATTAAATTAAGTTAAATTGTATTAAGTTCAATTAAATTTAATTTAATTAATAATTAAATTGAATTAATAATTAGTTGAACTATAAGAAAATCAATTAAATTTAATTTAATTAAATTAAATTAAATTAAATTAAATTAATCTAAATTAAAGTAAAATTAATTAAAAATAAATTTTAAAAAAATTATAATGGACGATCACCCTATGCCACAATATCTCTTGTTCTTAAACCTATAATTTAGAATTTATTTCACAACTCATGTTCTTAGCTCAAATGAAAAGGGCTTATTTCCACGATTAAGGGACGTGGCTGACCTTAAAGGAGTGAGACATTAGATCACCCAAATCAAGCTCTATCATTTCAAACACTTATTTTAATACAATGGCCAAGAGAAATCGTTGAACTAAATATAAGAAAATCTTAAAAAGCATAAAACTTAATACTATATGTTTTCGTATTTAGACACAAACCTGCGATCAATAGCAACACAAATAAAATTCAAAAACTTTATAACATGCTTAAAGAATTCGTATTGCATTACAGTAGATTACGGAAATAAGAAAATCTCATGTAAGAAAAATTCGCTTATTAGACAGACATTCTAAAGCCCAATGAATATTCCCATTAAGTGACGTGTAATATGAATCTTATACAAAGAAAAACACTGATATAAGAAACTTATTCAGGTACAAAATGTCTCTCACTGCATAGAAAATTAAACGTCTCAAAGAAATTACCTCGTTGTATGTATATAATAGCCGTTTTCCTTTGAAGGTGGCAAAGTACTTGTGAGTAGATGAATATCCTAATCTAGTACTATCAACTGCACATGCTCTCATGTGCAAGTAGATACATTTTACATGGGAAAGCAGTTTGATCTTTGATGTGTTCCATTGGAAAAAGCTGACAAAGTAGCTACTTGAAAGTACTTCGCCAACTAAAAAGGAAAATGCCTAATATAATTGTGAAAGAAGATCATATTTTAATATTTGTTTTTGATACGTTATGAGCTATGTATGAATTAATGCAAATACAAGATTGATAAAATTTTTCATTCAATGCTTTTGAAACTTATTTCAAATGATTAAGTTATATTTTAAGGAAATTTTCTTTCTTATAATGCATTCATCTAAAAAAAGAAGTTTTTTTCTTATAGGTATGTATACAATTTTGTATATGAGAGAACACAAAACAAAAGATATTAGAAATACAATTTTTTTTTTCACAATTTTCAGTAGTTTCTTGCAGTTTTTCTGCTTTAAAAAAACTGTTCGTTGAATTATTTTACAAAAGCTATCAAATATCAATTATTAAATAGTGTATAAGAGTTTAATTAACCCGAAGTAAATACCTGCCTTCCATAGTGTGCTCTTAAGATATTTGAGACAAAAAAAATTTCGACAATTTTTGGTAAAATTGCTTTTTCAATTTTTTTTAATTAAAAACAAATTTTAATAGATATGTTTTCATATTTTAACCCATACATTATTACGTCAGTATTGTTCTTGAGATATTCGAAGTTAAAGAAATTTAACAAATTTTTTTTAAGGGGCCCACCAGTTTGTAGTTTTGAATTTGAAACTCATCATTGAAAATTTTATTTAACCAGTTTATATTTCTGAGATCTCAGAGGACTCAGAGCGCTCAGAAATATAAACAGGATTCCTCTCAAAAATTCCTCACTTTTCCCCTTAAAAACTGAGACTGAAATTTTTTGGATTCGCTTGCTCAATTATTTTTTGTCTCAGTAAATTATATAAGAAGAAAAGAAAAAGAGAGTTGTTTTGACTTCTATGTGAGGAATACTGTTTATATTTTATTCTCCTGCTCCGTCAAAAAAATGAGGAAAAATACTGAGCGCTCAAGAAATATAAACTGGCCAATTGATTGATTTTGAGACATTTAGAAAGCAAAATCATTTATTACAAATAAAGCTAAGGACTTAGTTAATATTTCTAGTAAAAAAAAATTTCAAATATGGCAAACTTTTCACATGAAAAGACCTTTTCTTATTTCAATGATTGAACTTACCTTACGAATTAAAGCCATTAAAGTCTTAAATTTTTAAATCTTTGATTTTATATACAAAGATACCAGTACATAGAGTCTTCTTGATAAGATCTTAGCATTTTCTGAACACTTTTCGAAAGTTAAAGAATAAAAAATGAATAATTAGAAATAAAATAAGATATGGAAGGTAAAATAAAAAAAATATAAAACCAAATAATATTAGGCGTGTTTTGTTGAGTTCCTTTATGTGAACATTAAGATATGTTCCAAATTCAGCCATAGAGTTACTAAAGTTCAAATATGAAGCTAATTTGTTGTTATTATTGAAGTATTTCTCAATGTTTACATTAAAGAGGTCAACAAAACATGCCTATTGTAGATTTTTAAATTAGGCTTTTTCACCATTAGATCATAAAACAATAAAAGGTCAATCGATTAATTTTCCCTTCATGGTTGTGGGAACAAATTAAAAAAATTATTTAAATGAAACAAAGTTATACAAAATAATCTTAATCAGTGGTGGGCACCTCCAAGAGTAAATCTCGATAAGTATTATTTTTGGATTATGAGGGATTGTACCCACACTTTTTCTATTCACATCATGTTACGGTTTGTGTCCAAAATGCCTTTGCCAAAATTAGGTTTTTTTTTGTTTATTTTGTTAAAATTCAGTTAATTTGTTCCGATTGATCCATAAAGTAAATTAACAAAACTCAGTAACTTTTTTGGTGGTCTATATTCTCGTACTCTAAAAGGTTGAACCACATCCCGTAAATTGTGGTACTTTGGGTTTTGGGAAAATTAAGAACCGATAAGATCTGGTGAATAGAAATGAGATAATGGTGACCGCCATTTTTTTAAGATGAGAAAAAAATACTTCTGTGATTTATAAAAAAAGTTAAGGTACACTAAACTTTATAACGGGTGATTTTTTAGCTGGTTTGGTTTTGGCAACGCTGGTTTTGACAGCTGACGTGTGTTTAGTACCTTGTGTCACTGTCAAACAGCTTCAGTTTGGTTTGCAATTTAACCATGGATCGTCTTACAAATGAACAACGCTTGCAAATTATTGAATTTTACTATCAAAATTCGTGCTCGGTTCGAAATGTTCATCGCGCGCTGCTTCCATTTTATGGTCGACATTCTCGACCTTTTGAGCAGTCTATTCGGAAGATTGTGACCAAATTTCGCACCAAATTTACTTTGTTGGACATTAAACCACCAACACGTTTACGTACTGTGCGTAGTGAAGAAAATATTGCGGCCGTATCAGCTAGTGTGACAGAAGACCGCGAAATGTCGATTCGGCGCCATTCCCAGCAGTGGAAAATTATGCGGAAGGATTTGGGCGTAAAGCCTTTTAAGATACAGCTGGTGGTGCAAGAACTAAAGCCAGCCGACCTACCACAACGCCGAATTTTTGGTGAATGGGCTCTTGGAAAGCTGGCCGAGGATCCGCTTTTTTATCGAAAAATTGTGTTCAGCGATGAGGCTCATTTTTGGTTGAATGGGTACGTAAATAAGCATAATTGCCGCATTTGGAGTGAAGATCAGCCAGAAGCATTGCAACAGCTACCAATGCATCCCGAAAAAGCCACTGTTTGGTGCGGTTTATGGGCCGGCGGCATTATTGGGCCATATTTCTTCAAAGATGATGCGAATCGCAGCGTTACTGTCAATGGTGAACGCTACCGAGCGATGATAACAAACTTTTTTTGCCCGAAATGGAAGTTCTTGACTTGCATGATATGTGGTTTCAACAAGACGGTGCCACATGCCACACAGCACGCGAAACAATGGCGCAATTGCGAGGCGAGTTTGGTGAACAGTTAATTTCACGTTTCGGGCCGGTCAATTGGCCGCCTAGATCGTGCGATTTGACACCATTAGATTATTTTGTGTGGGGGTATGTCAAGGCTAATGTCTATAGGGACAAGCCCGCTTCGATTGACGCACTGGAAGCCAACATCCATGCATTCATTCGTGAGATACCGGCCGATATGTGTGAAAGAGTATGCCAAAATTGGACTCAGCGGATGGGCTACCTGAGACGCAGCCGCGGTCAACATTTGCATGAAATTATCTTTAAACATTAAATTGCAAGGTTCAAACTTTCGATTCAAATAAATATTTCATTCATTTTTTTGAATTTTTTGTGTTTTTTTTTAAAGTTCTAAACCTCTTAAAAAATCACCCGTTACAAAATAAATTGATAAAGTGTTAATAGGGTTGGAAATTAATTTTTATTTGTGGTATTTACTAGGTACATACAATGTTTCACATTTCACAACCCAAAATGAGAACTACTGTATGCCAAAGTAACTACTAAGAGATAAACGCAACTAATTCCTTTATCTTTAATTTCTTGCGGTCGTAGATGTTCATTATCCACAGTGGTTCAAATAAGCTATGATATTGAAAAATTGAGTAGATTTAATTTTCTTACGTACATAGATACATATGACATTTTATGTTATTTTTTCCTTTTTTAATTGAACGTTGTTTGATGTGCTTATCAAAAAAAATTAAAATGTTCAAAGTGCTTTTAAATATGATTTTATAAATTTTAAGATCTTAGTCCGTTTTTTAAGGTGAGTGCATATTTAAAAAAAAATTTTTTTAATTAATTACTTAAAACTTTTATCAATTTACTAACTTTAAACCCTTTAAGATAGTGGGCACTTCATAATTACTATTTTTTCGATTTTTGAAAATTAAATTTTTTGATCATTATTTTGTTATTATTAGGTATACGGGTGTCTCACAATCACCTCCGCAGAGAAAAACCATGGGTTTCTGAGGTCATTTTTAGTCGAAAAACTATAAAATTTATAAAATTACATTTAAAAACATCTTAAACGTTTTTTTAATATTTTTTTTTAAGTACATCAAAAAATGTTCAATTTAATAAAATAAAATGTCCTGCTGGGTCGCACGACTTGCTCTCATGCTCAAGACGCTGAGGGTATGAGAAAATTATGAGTTAAAAAAACAACTTCTTGAGAATTTGAGGTGAAAAAAAGAGCGTCATCTTAGATCTTGATTGAATATGATTTAATGGAAAACAAAAATTTAATCCTTGGAGCGGTTTTTTGATAAATAATTTTATATACCAAATTCTTAAAACGTTTTTAAGTAACTATTTACTTACGGGCATATAAAAATAAAACTTTAAAAAAAATGTCAACCAAAAATTAAAAAAAAAAACATGTTCGATAAAATGTACTATTAATATAGTTGTTATATAAAATTATAAAATTTTTGGTAGTATATCGCACTTATTTTAGCATACAGAAAAAGTTTTTTAAAAATTATACAAGCAAAAACTTTAAATTTATTAAATAAAAATTTGTCTACCTAATTATTTTTTATTAAAAAAAAAAAAAGATATTGCGATCACATTTATCTCAATACTTTTTTATTAGTTGTCAACCAATTTTACTCTCATTTTCACTCTTTTTCAATCATTTTCACATTATTTGCTTAAAGGCTTTCACTTTTACCCCACAATTAAGGGATGTGGTCAACCTATCTAGTTTGAGACAATGGACCGCTTATATGCTTTTAAAATTAAATTAAATTTGGATTATTTTAAAGACCTTATAGTTTCTGCGAATTAATGGAAGAACTTAAAAGTAGTGGCTACGATCAATTAAGCTAATTAGGATACAAACCATATTTTTATGTAACAACAATAAATTCATTATACACAAAAAAGGGTGATAAGTAAAATAATAAAGTTTAAATTGTCAACAACAATATTACCTTTATTAAAAAAGCTTATTATATTTTATTCCGTATTGAGTAAATATAACTTATTTTTCTTATTAAAATAATTTTACTTAAAGAATGTAAAAATTCAATTAACAAAACCAAAAACACTTGACGAACAAAAAAGTTAAGCTTTAAATTGTATTGGGCTTTTGCTTTGATTTTTTATTGTTTTTGTTTGGTTCGTGTCTCAACTGAACTAACCTTAATTCGGTATAATATTTTTACTGCGACTCACTACTTTTTTAATTAAAAAAAGTTACTCCCTTTTTGACACATGAATGTTATTTTTCAAGTGTAAAAAAAGGAAAATTGGGATATTTTCTATATCGGGACATGATTAAAATATTGGAAATGTCCCGCCAAAATCGGAAAGTGTGGCGGGCCTTGTTTCAATCAAAATTTCTTGCAAAAGCTTCTTTATAATGTCAAATAGTATTGCATATTAAATTTTATGAGAAAATTAATTTTGGATTTATAAAAATATATATAAATTTTGTTTGAAACAATCAATATTTCAAAAATGGAATAATAATATTTTTTTTCATTATATAGCTATTAATAAATACTTGAAACTGGCTTAGCAATTTTTTTTTTAATGTTATAAGAATTTTATTGTGAGAAAAATTTTTTTTAGAAAAAAATAGTAAGTTTAATAATCTTGACGAAAAAGTGTATGAAAATTAAACCTTTGATTTTGTACAAGAAAGAAATAATAATTTTCTTGTAAAAATCTCAGCAAATATAAATTTTTCAAAAAATTAATGGATTTATAATGTGTCTATTCAAGTTCCTTCCAAAACTACGAATATCTACAAATGGCCTATGTTCTCTTATGCCAAAGCTCATATAAAAAAATACAATTCGTAGAAATTCATAGTTTTGGGAAGTATACACGAACAGAATGACATTTTTTCATCATCTTGTTTGAGTAAAATAGGTGATGAGCGCGTTTGTGCAAGTTTTTCTTAAAATCTGTTGCTCTACAAAAATAATTGTTACAATTTGAAGAATTTTATGAGCAATAATATAAATTAGTTAGAAGACTATTTAGACTTTAAAGAATAAACTTTAGAATTGTCGTTATAACGTTTTTTAATGGAAGTTTATTTACAAAACTTCCTATTATCTTCGAATTCATTTTTCCGACTCGGTTCGGTTCAGCCATGAGCCCTCCATATACATATATGAATAACTAGTATCTTTAAAAATATAAACTGGCAGGAAAAAAATCCCAATTAAAAAAACAAACAAATTTTAAAAAACTCCGAAAAGCGTTTATATCGGTGGCTAACTGGACATTACATTTTTGTCAATAAAACATGTTGGCATCTCCGAATTCACATTTCATAAGGGATTGCTGCCTTCAGAGGAATTTTATCAAAAAAAAAGAAAATTGGTACATTTGCTTAAATTTTCCATGCCGAAACGTCGAGAAAGCCAATGTAATAAAAAAGCTATTGGGCAAATACTGAAAGATACACTGTGGCGTATGTGTTCTATTCGAATGCAAAAGGAAAAAATCAATTTTTTTTGAATTCATGGTTATAAGACAAACTTAGGCTGTGTGTATAAAAGTTTTATTTAGGTCCTCATTTAGCATCTGACAAAGGAACATTATTATAAGTTTCATTTATGTCCATTACTTGCTTACAATTTACCGGTGGGCATTCAGTACATAAAACATCTTTATTGCTTCGACTGGTCTCTAATCCATTTATATTTTCTTTATTATTCGTCCCTTTTGCTGAACGTGAATTCGTTCCAATTTTGGATTCAACATCACTGTTTTTACGATTAACGGGAGTAACATTTCCAGCTTTTAAATTCGATTTGTTTTCTGGCCAGAATTGCTTTAAAAAAAGAAGTTTCAATTCAATTTGAAGTTTAAGTTGTTTTACAATTTAACCCAATCACCTTTGGTATATCCCAAATAATAACTGACCCAGTTGAACTTCCTGAAATGCAAAATTTTCCACAAGGACTAAATGCGCAACTTGTCACTGGTGATGCATGTTGCTGTCCGGTACAAACTGATACTCCATTTTGGTAATCCCATAACTATAGTTATAATATTTATATTAAAGAAAACTATGCAAGGCAAGCGATTGATTGGAAAATATTATAACAATAACAAAACCAAGTAAGTTTAAAATAAATAAGTTAACAATAAAGAATGACTTTGTTATTGTTTACCGAGGGAAATTTTACTCCACTAGCTATGAATTTCCCATGGTAATATACTCCTACAATCTCTATAAAAAAGTACCTATTCTTACTTTTACGGTTTGATCAGTTCCCACAGAAATGAAATAATCACCCGTTGGATTGAAGGCAACACAATTGACAGGCTCCTTGTTTGATCCTTCTAACTCTCGCAAAAGACTCCCATTGAACACCTTTGAAATTGACAAATTTCAAAATGAGGTATGACTTAATATGTTATTAACACTCACCATCCAATAACCAATTCGGCCATCGGATCCTACTGTCAGTAATTGAACACCAGTAGGGTAGTATCGAGCGCATGTAAATTGTGTATTAGCACAAATCACTTGTTTTCTTGCCATTCGACTGAAAAAAAAAACATGAAATAGTAAAATTTTGTTTAAAAAAGTATTTTTTCAAAAATTGTCTACATGGACTCTATCAAACGCTCATAACTTAAGAACTTCATAAACTTATTCACCAAGCATTAAGCAATAATAGTGAATATTTAAGAATTGTCTCTCCGAAAACTTATTGGTAAACCTCTGCGAAGTTACCTTTCAAGTAAATTCACTGACCCATTTTGTCGGTACTTCTTGGATTCTTACAAAAATGAATTGAATTTGAATTTGTGTATACGTGCGTGCAACTCTCATTTTTTAAGGATCCAAGAAGTACCGACAAAGTTGGGCCCGTCTAAAAACAGTTTGATATCCCAGTTTAGATGTGCATGGCGAAGAGAGAGTTGTTCTCATTTTCGGACTTCGAAAAAGAACTATGAGTGGTTGATGAATAGCACAAATATTATTTGAGTTATGAGCCTCATAAGCTTAAGAGCCGTTTATGAGTGCTTGATGAATACCGCCCTAAGATTTTAATTAAATCATTCAATGGTATATCCCACTCAGAACCAGATTAAGTTTGCCTAACATCCCACATATTACTTTATTTTAAATGTTTTATATACTTACTTTATATCCCATATCACGCATGATCCATCTGTTCCTGCGGACACCACTTCAGTGTCAAAAATATTGAAATTCAAAGAACTTATTGGCCCTGTATGATCTTTAAGAACTCCAATCAAACTCTGTCGAAAAGGCTCAATCTTCCATACCCGAACTTGGCCTTCAATTCCAGCACTTACAAGAATCCTATCATTGGACGAAATAGCCAATGCACTACATCCTGAAGAAAACAAAATTTATTCAAATTAAGATTAGGCGTATTATGCTATACCATTGTTAAAAAATCCCTACCTTTGTTATGGGCATTAGGTATAGCGTAAATTAGCTTCCCGGTAATTGGAGTAAAAGACCGAATAACACCATCATTCCATGCAGACACAATACTCGATCCATCGTGAGTAAATACAATTGATGTGCAATGAAAGTTATAGACCATTATTCGGAGGAGTTCTTGCAAACGTTTCATTGACCAAATTCGTATAGACTCATAGCCAGCAGTGGCGAAGATACTGGATAATCTTCTAAAAGGTACAAAGTTTTATAGTTTTACACAAAAGTTACTTTAAATATGAATACCAGTGAATAATATTTAACCTACTTAGGAAATATAAGTTCGTTAATTGCTTCCTTATGGCAGGTTGTTTTTAGCTTTAAATCAAAATTAATAATGTTAAGCATGTAAATTTCACTATTGTTAGTTCCAATAAAATAAATATTTTCCGAACTTTTAGCAATGCTAGTTACAGCTCCATTCACTTTTGTTGATCTTATCTGGAATACAAAAATATTCTAGGATATTCAATCAAAGTTCTTAGTTGATGCTTTCATTTTATACCATCTTCAACTTTGGCCAAGTTGGATTTGGATAATTTTTAAAGCATTCTTTCCTTATTGCAACTAATTCAACGGTTCCATCACCGGTTCCGAGCAAAAGATTGCCATCGGTTGTACATACTATTTCTCGAATACCATTTACATATTTTTCGCAGTCTTTTCCTATAGGTTTTCGTGGATTATGCTTTCCATAAAGACCTACCAAAACAGCACTTAGTCCTTCTTTTCCACCAACATTGAGCCTGACATGAGCGGCATCACCAGTCATAGTACCAATGTAAATATTTTCGTCATTATCATCTAATACCATTGAAGTATATCGACGTTGATGTCTCCCAACTTGAACTTCCTGAACACTTAGCTTTCTGCTTCCCCTTTCAATTGTCCACATTCGAAGATGATCTGCAAAATAAAGGTGCCTTATAGTGGCGGTTCGTATGCTAGGAGCCAGTTTTTTTCACAAAGGAAATGCCTTTAATTATAGGTCCTTGAGTCAATTCACCAAATAAGGGTCAGATAGCTGGAGTTACCTAAGGATTTAAATTGACTTAAAACACGTTTCTGAAGTTCACTCAGGCTTAACCTCGAAACTAGGATGATCTCGCACTAAAAATTTGATCCTCAGTAATTTTTTGATTTAAAGTTTGAAATAATTAAAAAAAAAATTCTCCTATTTCTACCAAAGTCACCACCGCAGATGAAAACTAGGGGATCTTTTCAGGTTAATTTCGAATTCAAAAAACTAAGAAAGTCATTTTCTCGTTTTGTCTGTTTAACAGTTAAAGCAGTTTTATTATTTTGGATCCCGTTTTATTTATGTAACTGATTTGTTTGTTGTGATTGCTTAAATGTTTTTTTTGAATTTAAACCAGATTTTAACAGTAAATTTTTTTTTTTTTAACTATAGCCCCTGCAGCTAATGGAATTAGGTTAATCTCTTTCTTCAGTCGATATGATTAAAAGATGTACTATGATAACTGACAATAATACACCAACAAACTTGTGCCGTGTCGAGGTTCAAGAGTTCAAGAGTGCTCATGCTCATTTGTGCAATATGATTGTAAAAGTATACTTGTCAAGTTTGGTCAAGTTTGCTGTGTAGACCCGGCTTTAAGCATTTTGGTTAGTACAGGGCTGTGTAATGTGTAAGGGGGTAGTATGAGTATGCATTCGATTTTTGGGTTGAAAGCCCCTCCATCCTACACTTGACTATAATTTTCAAAAAGGGGTTTCAAAGGGATTTCCACAATATCTTGAGAACAATGCAGTCCTTAGCTGGTCAAAATTATTGCGCAATACTCGATATTGAGCCATAATATTGCTTGGTGTAAGGCCGGCTTTTGTTTCACAAAAAAAGTTTATTTTTGAAATTTAAATTGCATTTTTACCTAAACATAAAGAAGCAAAACAAAAAATAAATATACAATAAGTTATTGTTAAATTGAAAAAAAAAATAACTTACAGTTTTAAAAAGTCGAATATTTTCCAGAAAAATATTATAGGTATAGCAGTTATAACTTTTTCTATTAAGTTTTTTGAAAAAGTGCTTAAAATGTTCGTCTATTTTTGGTTGTAACTTTTTTATTTCCAATTTTACGATAAAAGTGTGTATACCAACATTGAGTAGCTCTTAAATTTGACATACAAATTTTTCTAATACCAAATTTCGCAAAGATATTACCGATACATAAAAGTTAATGAAATCAAATTAAATTTAGTGGCGCAACAGCTCATGGAGAACCAAGGCCTAGTAACTAACAACTCTCAACCATTCCTGTGTGTGTGTTGTTGGCAGGAATAGAGGGGACCTACAATTTTTTGCCGAGTCCGAACGGCTAAATGAGAAGCACTTATTCATGACAAGTATACTCTAGGAGGATTTGTCAGTCCCTCGCAAGAGGCAGTACCTCGGAAAAAAACATTACTCTTTTTAGGTGGCATATACAAATTAATATTCGATAAAATCTTTGAACCACATTTTTATTTATGGCCATTACTTGTTTAGCTTAGGTACGAGTATCTCTCTTTTTGGTTATTATCTTAATATACCTTATACATACATGTTGCTAGCTTTTGAAGACTCAGTTTTATAAAAAATATTAATTATTTTTGTACTTACGATCTCCTGAGACTAAAAACACGGATCCAAGTTTATTTAATGGACAGACATATGTCGGATTTCCTGATGTGCTGTTCACAGCAACGGCTCGACAAATGGGGGTGCTTAGAGAAGTAAAAAAATGGTTTAATACCAAAGCATTCAAATTTAAAATTAAAAACAAAAAAACAAGAGGAAAGCTTCGTTTTGGTTGATTTGGTATTCGTCTGTTGGGCAAAGAAAATAACATTGAAAAACACAAAACCCAAAACACATTCAAACTCAGCTTTCCTCAATTTTTCAAGAATTTTAATTGTTTGTTTTTGCTTGTTCATGCTATAAATTACCGTGTCTCAACATCAAAAACTATAACACATCCGTCATCAACACCACCAATGCTAACAATATATTTATCTTCTGCAGTGAAACATACAGTTTCACAGCGCACCTTAAAAAAAGAAACATAATATAGAAAAAAAAAAACTGTCTTTAAACCAAAGTTTATCTATGTATACCTTATGAAGATCATGTCTTGCGATTTCTTTTCGCTCCTTATAGTCCCAGAGAATAACGTATGCACGAAATCCCATGTGGTTGATTTGTCCCGATGCTACATATTTGCCGCTAATATTATAACTTTTGTATATTTTGTCAATTTATAAAAAGTTTGTAAAATCAAACCTATGAGAAACATGCAAGCAGGATACCATGTTTGTGTGTCCTGTTAAAAACTCTTGTTCATTTGTTTTCGTGTTTGTTATAACGACCTTATTGCCCAGAGGAATTAAAGTGTGCATACCATCTGGATGAAGATTAAGCCCAAATAGAACATCTCCATCAAATCCAAATATTGCTCGTGGTTTAAGCTTAGAATTTTCAATTTCATCCTGCTGTGCCATCATGGCTTAGAAAAATATACAAATATGAGATATATCTACTGATTTCACTTAAAAATTAAAACGTTTGGATGTGAAGGGTGTTGTTATATTTGTGAAATTGAGCATGAAAAGGAAATTGATTGTTGCTAAGGTTTCCGGTTGAGGGGTTGATTTACGTTTCCAATCAAACAAAACACAACGTGGTTTAAAATAAATTATAAATAAGTATTTTTATTCCAGCGAATATTATTTTAAGGGTTTCGAAGCCAAGAAAAGCAGAAGACAACCTATTCCTGGTGTTTGGTTTTATGGTTTCTCTAGCAGCTTTCAAAAAAATAACAGTTCGTGCAACGCCGGAAAGTCATTGTAGAAGCACAGTACATAAAACTAAGTTATTATACTGCGCAGGTTGTCAAAATTGTAATTGTCGGAAATATAAAATGGCTGTGAACGTGAGGATTTAAGTACACGTAAAAACAATTACAAAATAAAATTGAAATCGTCAGAAATTAAAAATTGTCTGTGAACGTGAAGAAGAAAATACACGTAAACACAACAACAAATCCTGGTATTTGACACAAATTTTGATATATGCGCAGAGCTGAAAAAAGTCAAAACTCTAATGATATTGCCTTTACTATGTATGTATCCTAAATCTGTCACAATTTGTATGCAAATTAGACAGATTTACGCAGTTTACAACTTTACTATACGGTATACAACGAATTTACGCTATTGCATGAATATCCTTACGTGTTTTTTGTTGAATAAACTGATATAGCAGTTGGATAAAACAACTCGAAAACGAGAAAAATTGTGTTTGAACGGTTGTTTAAATAAAATAAAACTGTGGCAAAGGTAGAGCCAATTAAAAGAACCGGCTACTAAAATAATAAAAACCAATAGGTATAACTGCCAAAGGGAAAACGAGAAAATTACTTTTAAGTTTTTCGACTTAAAATGACCTCAGGAAACTGTAGTTTTTCTCTGTGGCGGTGACTGTATAATTTTTGTGTTTTATAACGCTTTAGTTTTTTTTTGTAAAATTGAAAGAATTTATCAAAATTTCAAGTAATATGAAATTCAATGTTAAATACTATAAAATGTAGAAACGTAAAATATTATGCGGTGGAACTACTGCACGAGTTTTGCCATTGGTTTTCTTACTCTCGTACAATATCTAGATTTCTCGTACAAATCTGGATTTTCCGTACAAGTTTAGATTTGTACGAGATATGTATGTACCAGATATGTACATACGTCACTTCGTAAGAAATTGTAGTAAGAATTTTATGGGGTTTCCTTTTGGTAACAAAAATTGATTTTTTCCCCTTCCGATTTGTCAAAAGACAGATTTTGACAGTAAAAGCCTTCCAATGGTGAAAAAAATCAATTTTTTTTTTTATCGAAAATAAAATTTGCAGATCTGGATTTTCGCCAGATTTACCCCTCTTTTACTAATACCATTACACACCAGAACAATTCACAGCCATCAATTTGACAAGGCTAGATCGCCACAGTTTCACAGACACAAAATATACACTAATACAATAAAAACTAACAAATCAATCTGCAATCGTATACCATTCGCGACAAAAAAAATCAATTTTTAGATCAAAATCTGAATTCACCAAAAGAAAACCCCATTAGTGTCGTGACAGTATACACAGACACCACTGTTTTAAAATAAAATATCGTCCACAATCCCTGTACTCACATTTGACAGAAACTTTTTAACTAATGCCGGATTTATACGAGTGACAAGTTGTCATAAATTCTTCCATTTTCACGCTTTTAATGACATAATCGTGTAATTGAATTAAAAATTTCCCATAATATTCGTTATAAAATAATTGGCAGAGCTAACTGGCATTAAATATTGCCATTAAAATGATGCCATGTAAATACACAGTAACACCATTCTGCAAATAATAACAATACACAATAAAGAATGAACTTGCTCATTCTTTGTCATTATAATGACAGGACATCAGAACGCCATTATATGTTATTAATGATTTGATTTTGCCATTATTTTGTAGTTATTCCAGATATGTCATAACGCATTTACACATGTTCCAGACATTTTTCATGGAATCTTATTATGTAGAAATTATGCAATCAAGTTAACCTAGCACATAAACGTCCAAATCCAAAAACGACCATTTGCGAGTTACGTCACTTCTGGAGAAGAGGGACGATAGGCGCAGAACTGAAAGATTCAAAAATCTAAGAATAAATTATACCTTCAATATGTGTGCTTTGCGTTAACTAACTAGCTAAATTACAACACCCGAAGGCTGCTGTGTGTTTTGTTTTAAACAAAAATCAAGTCTTCAAAAACATTTATTATAAAAAAGTAAACTATACAAAATCCAAACAATCAAAAAAATGGTAAACATTAAAGCATATTTTAATAGTGGATTTTACAAGATTTTTCAAAATTATTTCGTCATGAAATCAAACTCTTTTTTGAGTGTTAAGCCTAACAATCCAAAGCCTAAGGACCAAACTGCAAAATGTCCCGAAAGAAATTCAAATGCATCATCACCAGGTTAATAACTTAAACAAATATGTTTTGAATTTATTAATCTACATAAATAAATACAATTAAATTCTTAGAAGCAGTTAAAGCTGCGTTTTGGAAAAAAGCAAGCGTTTTTGGTGCATTTCCAATATTAGTGATTGTTTCTGGATTTGTCTTTTTGAGCATTAAAAATGAACCGGGAAAAGAGCGACCACAGTTTGTGAAATATGAATATTTGGGAATTCGAAATAAACGGTTTCCCTGGGGTGACGGAAACAAAACATTTTTCCATAACCCAAAAGTTAATGCCTTACCTGATGGATATGAAGATTGAATCTTATAAATACTCGTATAAATATTTGAATCTGCATTTATTGTTTACTATTATTTTTATGTATTTTTATTTTTTGAGTATTATATTTTTTAAAAGAATTAAACGCAACTAATAGTCTTAGAGCTGGCAACATATTTTTGGGTTGAAGACATAACCAACAAATGAGTATGAGGGTCTTAAGGTGTGTGCATCTCGACATCAAATTCAAAAGTCTGTGAAGATTTTTGTTGGTGCCCGTAGTAAGAACGAGGGACTGAAAAAAAAACAAATGTATAAATTTTCTTTAAGTCCACAGACTTTAATTCTAACGATTTGAAAAATAAAGCTCAAAATATGAGCTTTTGAAGCGAACCCTATCGGCTTTATTTTGGAGACTTTTTTTGGTGATTTTCGATTTTTTTTAATTCTCCAAATATCTCTAGATATGGTGCATCTAAAAAGTTTATATCTTGAGTTCTATGATTCGGACGGTTAATTATAAACTCTGTGGACTTAAAGAAAATGTCAGAGCACTATTTCCCGTTATTAAAAAATTAAGTGAAGTGCATGTGGCCCTAAAACAAAAGTCTGAAACCCACTATTTTCAACCCCTCGTCCTTACCACGGGTGCCAAAAAAATCTGGTGCCGGTCACATATCTAAAGGTTACTAAGAAACAGAGATGATTTTAGATTACTTTCAAAATATATTTGTCCACAAAGAAAGCCTTTGTTTATTCTATAATTTGTCGAGTGATTTGAAATAAGTATAATCAATGTGATATTAGCTGCGTTTTTTTGCATGTCCATATAGACTTTGGTGAAAAACGACATCGCGACATTTCAACATTTCGCCATGGTCTGCCATTTTGTACTGAACTATTTTACCACCAAATATTTAACATTTCATATAAATTATCGATAACACAACGAGAATTTAAGCTTGGCAGTTCCGTATTTATCGGGACAAAAAATAAATCCACTTAATTATCTGGACATAGCTAACTCATGGACATAGTTGCTGTTGTATTTAACTATTTTGTTGTGTTTGTAATGCATGTAATTTCGTATGCCTATCCAATCCCAGGCATATACCACAAAGCTACAAGTACTTGTAATACAAGTGAGTCCCCACAATTGTAACGAATTTTCGTAACACAAAGCAGTCAGCTGGCTCTTCTACAAGTGTAATTAACCATCGTTACAAGTGGGAAACTCTGTAATTTCACAGGAACACAAAGCTACAGGTGTAGAAAAAAACTAAATCTTACTTGTAGAATAATTGATGAAATCGAACAGGTGATTCAAGACTTGTAGCATGCAGAAGATGTGTTGAATTAATAACAAAATACAATATTATCAATCAATCATCATTTCAATAATATTATATCGTGATTTTTGCTTTTCTTTTACCGAAAAAACCTCCAATTTGTATGTATCTATGCAGATATGTTTGTTTATACGCTTGTGATCTCAATAGAAGTGTAAGTTGCTTTAATAGTTTCGTTAGTGACACAGTTTTACAAATAAGCATTAACATTAAAACACAATAGAGTGTTTTAAGCATACTTGTACATTTGGGCGCTGAACTCAAATCCGCCAATCGTTTTCTGCTCTCAGCTCAAGTTTTCGAAATATTTTTTTTTTTTAATTTTATAGCCAAGCGAGGTAGCTTAAAAATAAAAACTGTCAACGATGTCTAAAAGTACTTTTTTTCTACTATAAAACTAAATTTAATTTTTTCAATATCTTCTTTATTCTCTGAGATATTTTTTCACAAAATAAGTAACGAAATACGACTGAAATACCAGTATTTTTCTTTGAAACGCAGTTAAAATATTTCAAATAACTCTCTTAGAAACTCCCTGTTATAATAATTGAGGCCGTGAGAGCCAAAGTGGCCTACCTGCATTTTTCATTATTGCCAGTAGAGTACAAATAAGAAACAGTTTATTTTCAAACATACTTACAGTTTTGAAAACTCTTTAACACTTACAATATTATTATTTATTTGCATTATGACCAACAAATAATAGGTTTTTGAATTTGTATTCATAATTTTTCAAAATACTGTTATAAGTGATCAGATAGGCTACTGTTGCACTGAATCTCTTAATTTCTGTGTGGTTGGCCTCTTACGGTTAAAAGTCCTGTTATTATGGCATAATTTTCAAACTGATCTCAAACCGATCTCAAAACAATTTCAAACCGATTTCAAACCGATCACAAGTCGATCTCAAACCAATTTCAAACCATTCCAAAACTAATTTCAAACCGATCTCAAACCGATCCCAAACTGATCTCAAACCGATCATAAACCGATATCAAAACAATTTCAAACCGATCTCAAACCGGTTTAAAACTGATTTCAAACCAATCTCAAACGATTTCAAACCGATCTCCAACCGATCTCAAAGCGATCTTAAACCGATCTCAAACAGATTTCAAACCGATCTCAAACCAATTTCAAACCGATCACAAACCAATCTCAAACCGATCTCAAACCGATTTCAAACCGATCCAAACCGATCTCAAACCGATTTTGCATGTGCGCAACTAGACTTAAATGCAGCTCATAAACAACAACCTAAAGTTGCTCGGCCGCACCCACTGGGCAACTTTTGTTGCCGGCAACTTTATCTGTCAAAGATGACCGTGCTCAACGATGAAATCTTACATATAGAGTTTCAGATTTCTGAATTTTCTAATCTTCTGATTCTGATTTATCAAAAATAAGCTATAAACTTTAATGTTTTTAATTGGTATTTACATTTTTATTAACGTTGTAATGGTGCCCGTGTCAAAAGTCAACACAACAAATACACAAAAACATGACGTCGAATTCCAAAAAGTTGCTCGAAAAATGCCTAGTGGGCGATGGCGAGCAACTTAAGTTGATCGGAGTTGCCAGCAACTTCAAGCAGTTGCCTCCAACTAAGTTGCCCAGTGGGCGCCAGGCTTAAACGTTCGTTAAAATAAAAAAATACCACCAAGAAACACATCAACATTCGGAAAATTTCGGCAAGCGTTCGACTTTGGGAATCGAAGTTCATTGTTATTTTTATCACTTCCAATTAATTGTTCACTGCTTATTGATGAATTAAAAAACTTTTTATAAATATATTCGTTTTACATCTATGTAAACGAACGACAAGCACTTTTCAATATATGTTAAGAACCGCGAAAAAATTTTTAACTGCAGAGAAATGTCAAGTCTTCTCAGTGTGTGTGCAAGTTGGTGTAAATTTTGCTAAAAAAGATTTGATTTGTCTAAAAAAATTGATCTTCTCTTCTAAACAAATCGATTTCTTTGTTGTAGAAATTCAACATAAGGCACCTCAAGTAACGAATCAAACAACACACCGTTCTTTCTGGCACATCACTAACTGTCAAACACCAACCACTAGCGAACAGAAATGTCAAGCAAATTTCCTCAAAAAGATGAAAAATTCACAAAACTCCTCATTTCATTTATCATTTCACAACCATCTGCGCGACCAAGACCAACACGACCAAAACTAATTGCTTTTTTATCCACGAAAATCTTTTAAAATTAGCGCGTTTTATTATCTCAATCGTATCTTCTTTAACATTCTGGCTAATCAACTTTCCTAATGTACAAACAAATAAGCAAACATAGTTTTATTCTCATAGCATTAACAATTTAGAACGGAAGTCGAAGATATTTGTTTAATTGTGTTGATTCGGACGCCAAAATTTCGTGCTACCCCTGCATTTTTTTACTTGTTGGGTTTTTTTCGCACCCGTTTTCATAGTAATTCTAATTGGTTTAACATTAATTAATTAGTGCAACAACAAAATAAAACTAAAGCTAATTATGTCTCAAGAAGTCGGTGTTTCCAAAGTATGTTGCATCGGGGCTGGCTATGTTGGTGGTCCAACATGCAGTGTGATGGCATACAAGTGTCCGGGAATTACAGTCACAGTAGTAGACAAAAGTGTCGAACGCATTGCTCAATGGAATTCCGATAAACTTCCAATTTACGAGGTAAGCATAATAATAATATAATCGTTAATTTGGAGAACATAGTAAGTACATATAATGTGATGTACCAGTGATGATCCAATCGATTAGGAAGGTCAAATATTTTGCCTTGGATGTTGAAAGGTTTTTTAGTCATGGAAATCGCTATCAATAGTACATACTTGCTTATTATACTCAGTGCTATTGTCCAGTTTAGCGAACACGTAATCTAACACGTTTCTTGTAGCGAATTGTAGGAAGACGCCACGGTTTCAGAATAGCTATTGTAACACACTTGAACATATTTGGTTGTCTAGTTGATATTTACCTTACCTTAGTAAATAGCAAAGTTCTTTTGCTTATAATAACGAGGCAAGTGTTTTGCTTTTAGAAGATTGTTTAGCACTTGCAGTTGTATTGGTAAAATATATAAATGCTTTTTAACAATAATGAACAAATATTAACCTAACACAAGCCCGCTTATATATCTGGATTAAAATTAGATAAAGATGCATTAAATTCAAGAGCTATGTGCCTATACGTGCTACGTGCTTTAAGGCCTGGGAATAACTCCGGAAATTGTGTTAAAAATAAATTAGTTGTAGATTTAACTTTTTTTTTTTGTATAAGCTAGAATTTTGTTCGATTTAATTACCTAATTAGATATTTTTGCAAATAGGTACGTACCTACCTATGTGCATTCCGAATAGTTAAAAAGTAATATTCATGCTTAAATTTAAGAATATCATGTTACATTTCCATAAAATCTAGAGCCCAATTTCTTTAAAAACAAATCGTAGATCTCGGAAACTGAAATATATTTTCTAAGGTATTCTAGTTAGACTAAAAGTTTTTCGAAAGATTCCTTTCAGGATAGTCTGTTAACCCTTGAACAGAATGTATGTAGCTGCAGTTGTAGCAAGAGTTGGATTTTGTTTAACTTCTATTACACCATATATTTTTGCTAATTTTACAGCACTGTATCCTTTTTTTGTATCGTTCTACTGTGACAGTGCTACACGCCACAAATATTTGCGATAGGCTCTATGTACCTATAATATTATTATGGCAAGTTATGCATCCGCAGAAAATCGAACTCGATATTTTGATCAATTTTGTTGATAAATACCTACAAAATGCCTACAAATTTCGAAAACGACACTTGGTGCCTTAAAGTTTTTTAACACTTTTTAGAATACTTTAAGAAAAAAATTTACTTTTATGAAAAAATAACCTTACTTCCTTATATCCGTGGTGGCCTCCAATCGAATTTTTTTTAAATTATAAATTTCAAATAAGATTAAATAATATCTGAATATTATGTGCCATACCTCAAATTACACAGTGGAAGTTTAAACTCTACTTTTGGTTTAAACTTTAGTTCAGCAGAACAATTGAACTCAGTTTAAAGTTTAAACGAGGCTGTGAAACTGGGGGTTAGAAGGGAACAACAACATCTAACTAATGAGTCAAGTTGTTGTACCTTACGAAACGCATTTGGACTAAAGGTCAACAAATATTCTGTACATAAATAAATATGTGTGTACATAAATAAATACTTAAAATACAAATACAAAATTTTCTCGTAGCAGTTGATCCGTATTCGGACGAATCATAATTGAAACATCCAGGTCAAAAACCTGACAACTCCACTCTTTGATTCATATATTTATTTTTTAGTAAAGAGTTTACTTTTTTTAACATAATGAATATGTTTTTTTTGTTCTCTTTTCGAGAAAAAATATTGTTTCCAACAAACGTTTTATTTTTTGATTTTGAAGACAATATTTGTAACCGCCTTAACTTTTAAAAATGTAGACTTGTCATGTTTTTGCACCAGGTGCTCCAATTATTAAATGACGAATACATCAAAACAATTGTTCATCAGAACGATTTTTCGTTAGAATACGCATCCACTGTACCAAAATGTTTCCCTTAAAATGTTTGAAGAATTTTATACATACACATATATAAAAAACATTTTTCAAAAAAATCACTCCAAACAACGATTTAATTTTGGTACATACAATAATAGGTACCTACTGAATTTGTGTCGTTGAAAAAGGTTAAACTAAACTTCATCAAAAGTCATCTAACTTTGTAATCGTTTTCTGTTTCTTCTTATAGCTCGAATCCATTTCCTTACCTGTACTTACTTGTCCAAAATTTGGAATTTCATATGCCTTGCTATGCAAATTGCATTTTCATACTCATGTTATTTCAACCTCTAAAACAAGTAGTGTAAGAGGTAGGTTTCGAAGGAATAGTCTAATGTACCATTAACTTTGACAACGTTAGAACAAAAAGAAAACTTTAAAACCATATTCTTTCACTGAAACAACCGGATGATGCTGCAGCTGTGTGGCATTGATGACTATAATTAAATGTAAACGAAACCTCTTTATATCCAAACATGTGTCATTCGTTTATAAGCATACACTAAACATCTTCTTTTTTTGTTAATTTACTGCTTTTAATGGCTTTTCATTTAACTTTAATACAAAATTCCCATTCAACGGTTAATTAAAATTTTGTATTAAAATTTATTCCACGTTATAAAGCTTGTTCGAAGAAAATAATTTGCAAACATTGATTCCCCTAATTTAAGCCAAACATTAATGCACATTAGGGTGTTTTAAAAATAACTTTTGTTTGACATTCTGCTGCACATAGTGCATCTCGCATCTTCTATGAAGTCATCTTATAAAAAATTGATTATCCTTGAGTTGCTTTTAAAACCAGCTTATTCTTTTCTTTTTTTAGCACTTTGATCCATGTCAAGGTCGGATGTCAGAGTCAGAATTTTAATTATTACTTCAATTATATATGTACATATTTCAATCGGCGTTCTTGTAATGGCTTAGGTCATCTCGTATGCGTCACCCCCATTATCGGTATATTTACTGTTTTCTTTGAGATTGAGTGATTTGCCATTCCTAGTTTTTTTTTTTTATAAATACAAACATACATATGTATGCTCATAGCTAGCATTATGAGCCACGCCAAATAATTTAAGAACGCTATCGACTTTCGTTTTTGTTTCTTATTATAATTTATGATAAAATATTCCACGCTAATGTATCGCGTATGTACCCGTTGATATTACCTCTGAGTAGCAACGAAATACATATTCTGTTATCAGGTCATTTTCAAAATAGGAAATATGATAAGCTTAATTCTGGTTTATTTTGTAAGAATAATTAACACATGAAGTGGACACACATGCAGTATCCAATTCCAATTTTGAGGCTGTTGAAATAACTCAAAAAAGTAAGTGCAGTAAATTTGCAGTTAACCACACTATTATTTTAATTCAAAAATGTTTATAACATATTAACTGGATAAAACTAATCGCAATTTATATAAAATTTAGACGTTTTTCTTTAATAATAGTCTGGGGGCGTTGCAGGATTACCTACCTCTTTGCGAGCTATTCAACCTAAAGCTTTAGTCCAAACATTTACAAATCTACTGATCGGACAAGCTTTATCTAGTGGTAATGGTTAGAAAATGCATTTTTCAGGTTTGCATATTTGGCTAGTGTACCTACAATATAAGCCACTTGTATTAAAAAGGCTTCACATGAAAGCTAAGACTGTCCTCTGCATGATACCAATGGTCGAACTGACAGTTTTTGGTTATTGTCACTAGTCCGCCGACTATAATTAAATTAGGGATATTGTTAACACTTTGATAAAAATGAAAGAAAAGTGAAAAGGCCACTTTCTTAGCTATTTTATTCGATTTTCCTCAATTTTCCCTAATATCATACCCAATATTAAAAAAAGACCGTTGGTCGAACTCGTCGCAACAGCCAAGATAAAATCTTTCCGACCAGTACAAATAAGTATATACCATTGGTGCAAAGGGAAATAGGTTTTTTGATCTAACACAAAACATGCAGATTAAAAATTACAGGACAGCTATCACGTTATGGATTCAAAATTACACCTTAATTCTAAGAACTTAGCTAAATAACAAATTGCCTTCCAATTCAAAATGAGTTAATCATGTTTCGGTTAAAATAAATGTGTATGTACATCAAATAAAAAGATACCAATGCAAATGAGTCAACGAAAGTTTATTGAACCTTGATCTTGATCTAACACCATACACCAACACTGTTTTGAGTTCGTCCAACTTAAGTTGTTCTCTTAAGAAAATGCTCTTTAATTAAAAAACCTCACGAGCTCTTTTTGTTTATTTTAATATTATTTTTATTCTCAGCCTGGACTTGATGATGTCGTGAAGAAGTGCCGTAATGTTAATTTATTCTTTTCAACTGATATTGAAACTGCCATAAAAGAAGCTGATTTAATTTTTATTTCGGTAAATACACCAACAAAAACTTTTGGCAATGGAAAAGGTTCGCTTGATTTTTTTTTTAATTTTATTCAAAACTGTTAACGTTATTAATAAATATTTTATTTTTATTTTATTTATTTTTAATTATTTAAGGTCGCGCAGCTGATTTGAAATATGTTGAGAGTGCAGCTCGAATGATTGCAGAAATTGCACAATCGAATAAGGTTGTTGTTGAAAAAAGTACAGTACCAGTGCGGGCCGCTGAAAGTATAATGCATATATTACGTGCAAACCAGAAGCCAGGTAAGTCTTTTGAATAAATAATGACCTGACCAAAACTAAAATTTTAAATCATAAGTAGGCATCTACTCCTCATAATATAATTAATATATAATAATAAAACTCCTACATTCTAAGCTTCCATCAGTGAACATTAAAGTGAAATTAAAGTTAAGTTGTTTACAAATTTCGCGAAAGGATAATTTGTCATATGTACTTTTAATAATGCGAAATCCAAAAAAAAACAACCAGCGCAGTGGACTTTCGAGCATGCTGGATGGATTGATTTGATATTTGGCTAGCACAGCAAACATATTTTAGAATGTAAACAGATGCTTAAAAAAAAAATATAAGTATTACCGTTATTCTGCCATCCTAGAGAAAAGGGCATAGCCGAAAAAATACAAAAATTGAGTTAGCGGCAAATTTGGAACCATTAAATAGTATCTCATAGTTGTGTAAATCTTAAAAAAGTCATATTTCCAACTTTAAATGGCTAAAAATCTCGAACTCAAATTTCAGTCGCTATAAGTATGTATGCCTGATTAAATTTCTATTGAAAAATGACAACATATTTGAACAATGTATCTATCGAACCAAAAATTAGCAAGAGTTTCTTTGTTTCATCTGAGCTCTGGCGATGTTGGCAGAGTTTATAGTCGAGCCTAGGAAGAAAAATAGCCTAGCTGTGTTAGGTAACGTTTTATCCAAGACGTGTCGGTGTGTCCTTTCTTGATGACAGCATATGTTTGGCCTTGCCATCATTTTCTTCTATTCCGCAGTAGGGCGCTGGCTTTATTAGGGGTGTCCTTGCTCCTATGTTTTGCTTTATTCATTCTTCATTGATTTCGACATTTTTCTTGCCCAGTTAAAAAAGCCTGCCCGCACACTCCCATACCCCATATTCCATATGAGTAAAGTGCTTTGAGTGGGACCTGGCTTGGAAATGATGGCAATGCTTTGATTTCTGTAGTTTCTTTTGATATTTCGCTCTGCACGTTTCCGTGCCACGTAGCTGCCCCATTATTAATGATGAGTCTTACCATCACGGTGTACAAAGATTTTCCGATAATTAACTAAACATGTTTGTTCCAGGGAGGTTAGGTTAAATAAATAAGAATTAAAGCATTATTTTTGGTTTTCTGTACATTATTTGATCCTGCTCGGTCCTCTCTCTTTGAGAAGTCATTTTTTCGCCGCCATGTTTTCATTATGGTTTAACTAAAAAGTTCTAGTTCTAGTATATTTCATAGCTTTTTTTACGACAATAGATTATCTTTTCACAAAAATAAAGATGCTTAAGACCAAATTGATAAAAATGTTATATAAATCAATTGTTTGGTTTTCAAGCATACCTTTGAATTAACTTATTTTCTTTTTTTATTTTGATTTAAGGTGTCCGCTATGATATTCTCTCAAATCCAGAATTTCTCGCCGAAGGAACAGCTATCCAAGACTTACTTCATGCTGATCGTGTCCTTATCGGTGGTGAAGAAACACCAGAAGGACACAAGGCTGTGGAAAAACTCTCATGGATCTATGAACATTGGATACCAAAGGAAAATGTTTTGACAACAAATACATGGAGTTCGGAACTTTCTAAATTAGTGGGTATAAATTATTAGTTTTTAGATTTTTGTTTTCAAAGCTTCCCTTTTTTTCAGGCGGCCAATGCATTTCTTGCCCAACGAATCTCTAGTATTAACTCCTTGTCTGCCGTTTGTGAAGCTACTGGTGCCGATGTTGCAGAAGTAGCGCGTGCCATTGGGTTAGATTCCCGAATCGGTAGGAAATTCCTTCAGGCTTCTGTTGGTTTCGGTGGAAGTTGTTTTCAAAAAGACATACTTAATTTGGTGTACATATGTGAGGGTTTAAATCTGCCAGAAGTTGCTGCCTACTGGCAACAGGTTATCAATATGAATGAATATCAAAAGTCCAGATTTTCACAAAAGGTAAACGAAATTGGAGGAAAATTGAAGATTACATTATTTGTTGGTTTTATTATGTATGTTTTAGATAATAGAATGTCTATTTAATACGGTATCGGATAAAAGAATATCTATCTTTGGGTTCGCTTTTAAAAAAGACACTGGCGATACACGTGAAACGCCGGCTATTACTGTGTGCAAAACTCTCCTCGAAGAAGGTGCCAAACTAGACATATACGATCCAAAAGTGGAACCCGAACAAATCATCGATGATTTGACACATCCTTCAGTTACTGATTCCCCGGAAGATGTCAAACAGGCAGTTCAAATACATAGTGATCCGTATAGTGCGGTTAGGGACACACATGCAATAGTTCTCTGCACCGAATGGGATGAGTTTGTCGTAAGTAAAGATCATTAATAAACGTAAACTTTCACTAATTACATATTTATAATTTAAGACCCTTGACTATAAACGCATCTACCAATCAATGATGAAACCAGCCTACATTTTTGATGGTCGAAAAATCCTTGACCATGATAAATTACTACAAATCGGTTTTCACGTCCAGACAATCGGAAAACGATACAATCGATCCAGTTTGATGAGGACATGGGGTAGTATCCCCCAGCTGTAGAGTTAAGTTATAATGTTCAACACTGTGTCTCCTACCACGTTCGCTTGAGAAAGTATTTACTGGATACACTCCATTATGAAACACAAAACAAACACAGTATTTTTTGCTAATTTGTATTTATTTGAGATGACTTAATTACCGAGAATTTTTTACAGAAGAGTTTCCTTATTCTTCATACGTTGCAATTTTACATTTATATATTCCTTATTTTGTATCCTATGTGTTTTTTATTGTATTTATATTAAGTTGAAGCTATGTATTTCTCTTTATCGTTTTTTCAATTTAATTGACAAAAAAAAAAAACAAAAAAACGAAAAATCATTATTATCTTGCAATATGTAGACATATTTTAATTTTAATAGATGTTAAGCGCGACAGAAACAATATATATACAGTACATATTATATTTTAGATTAAAATAAATAATTTTATTTTTCACTAAATGAACCAATAAATTTAATTTAAAAAAAATCTAAACTAGAAGGCTTTTCTTTTGATTATTTGGCGATACCAAAGCCATGCAGTTGCTCCTGATAAAGAAAACCATGTAACGATGTACGATAAATGTTCGTTGCGTAATGTTACACGAGTCTGTCCTCCAATAGGTCCATGTTTTATACTAGATGCATAATCTGCATCGAGTATATAAGGAGCTGCACCGGTTTCAGCGCACATTCGTGGGAGATCTCTATTAGAAAGGTAGAGTTATAGCAATAAGGTTATTTTGATTCTCAAAAAAAATGAAAATAAAAGACTAATTAAAAACATAACAGAGCAGGCGATAAACATAGTCGGTAGAGTTAAGTGTGCTTTGGGATACAAATAATTTTCACCGCTTCAGTGGATATGAAAATTTAGTGTTTCATACTTCTGACTTTGAGGAACAGTTTGTAAATACCAATTTTTTCAAACCAAAAATTCGGGCATTAGCTGTCACGTTTTGAATTGCAGGAAGCCAAGACCTCGCAGTTGAGATTCTTAGCACCTAGTTATATTGATAAAGTGGCTTCAGTGACCTATTGCGTACTAAGCTGCAGCTTAGTTCTTGGGTGTGAGCATTACTTTTGGAAAAAAAAAGTAGTTAAAGTATCCTGACGAAGCTTTAACTCTTAGATAGACTATAAACAACTCCTGCCAAGAGTTTTATGGTAAAAAACTTAAGTTATTCTTTCATTCAAAGCGTTAGGTAAAGAAAAAATTATTTATGGTTTTAATGGTTGTTTATCAATTAACAAATAATTATGTTAAAATTTAAAATCACACTATTCTAAATATGAATAACATACCTGTATAAATAGATGCCACCTTTATGATCTGGTGTGAACTGTGGTCGACTTTCACCCATTCGCACTACACCACAAAGCTCGACTTCTCCAGGAACTTGTCCTTCTTTTCGAGTGTCTGCCTTAACAAACTTTCTTGATACCCAACCACGATTAATTAAGATGGTTTCACTAGAATGTAGGTTGGTACATGAGAATATTTTTTAGAGAAAATTATATAACTTATTTTTTTCTGAAGGCATTGTACAAATAAGGTCTTTGTTTGCAATCTATAAAAACAAATGAATAGCGACTAGAACAATGAAAGACGAAAAGTATTTTCCATATAAATTACAAGGTCACGCATTTGAATTGAAAAATTTTAAAATGGAACTTTTCATAATGAACAATTTGCATTTCAATTCGAGCTCTTTAGAAAGCTTGTTCGAAATCAATTGCAAAATTAGTGCCAAACAGAGAAAAAGAATACGAATTTATACCTACCTAAAACGATTTAATTACAACTTACTCTCTTCCTGCTAGTTTAAATGGCGTTACGACTAGATAACCGTTTGAACCATCGCGGCTGGATATAAGTCCTCCACCCGTCTCAGCACCATCCGGTCGGACAAACGTCCTTGGACCGAGGAACATTTCTTTTTCGTGTAGGAATTCACCTCGCACTCTTATTAAGCGATATTCCAATTGGTTTAGATCCTCCAAACTGCAAGGCATTAATATCTATACAAATATTAATTAATTAAAATTTGAATTTGCTTTACTTTTCAGGAATATCCACAGCTTCGGTGTTTGTCTTCTCTTTAAGCTCTTTTATAAGATTTTCCTTCCATATTTTACGTTTTACTTGCCAGCATCCCAGACCGAATGTAGTAATAGGAATTAGCTTTAAAAGAAAAACTTTATAACCATGTAAAATAGGAACTCAAATATCATTGTTTTGTTCTTACTATTAGAAAATAGCCAAGTGGTGAAATCTTTTGGCTGTCATCCCTTTTCCCAAGATTAGGTCGAGTCACTAGCGGCGTGTGAACCTTTTGTACATGACAATACCGAGTGCCAAGAAATAAGTGCTTTATTTGTGGAGATTTAATAAGGCTGGACAAAATGAAAGGTTTTCGTATCAAAATCGTATTAATTAACATTTTTTATTTTTTTTTCTTATTTGTGTTGAAGTTCAATTGAACAAAAATTTTATAAATTTGCTGTCGATTGGGAATGCGGTTGTCAAAATAGTCAGCTGCGTTTTTGACAAGGGAATAGTTAGAGGCTCGAATAATGAGTGACATTTGAAAATGACGGCGCTCGATTAAACTCAATAACTTAACATCCGGTTCAAGGGAGTACCGTTAATTGTTTAATGCATGATGCGGCTTCAATTTAATTGTTGAGCCAGCCAGCAAGTGCGACGTCGCGTCGTGTTTACTAGTAGTGCTAGTACTAGTAGTGACGACGAATTTTTGTTGTTGTTTAGCGTTGTGTATTTGTCATATTTTTTACTATTGTGAATGATTCGCTGCGAATCGCTCCGCATTCGCGTTTGTTTGGGAGAGCCTTTTGTTGTTGTTAAGTGTTGTATATTTGTCATATTTTGTACTATTGTGAATGATTCACTGCGAATCTCTTCGCATTCGCTTTGGTTTGGGAGAGCCTTTAAGTGATTTCAAAATGGTGACAAATTTAATTCGCAGTTCGTATATCCATGACAGTACCTATGCTCTAGGTAACTCTCGCATGAAAAAATTAGTCGAGCAACGTTGAAAAATGGAACAAAGCTTATATACTAAGGGTATTCATACAACAGCGTAAAGTTGTAAACTGCGTAAATATGTCAAATTTTCAATACAAATTTTGACAGAATTGCGAAGTTAAAGACTTTACTACATTTACGACGTCTTTACGCTGTTGTATATGAATACCCGTGGAGTTATAGAACCTGAAGGCACAGCGGTAGTCGGCATTTACATTACCCTATTTTTTTCTGTAGGTGGAGGGAATAGGAGGAAAATAAAATTGAGGGGAAAACCAATTTATAACAACAATAAAAAAGATCATCATTGGAAAAATCGGGTCCATGTAAATGCGGACTTACAAAGGAACGATATTCTATTGTTTCGATTGGATGGGAGAAAGAACACAAACGTGTACGTCAATTTTTTTTCTTCGAAAATGTTCATATATTTTAAAACTGTTTATCTCCTCTTCTTTGAAAGTTGCCCCTCTCATCAAATCACAGACAATGCTAGTCCATAAGTTTAGACTAAAAATCACAGAAATTCAAAGTAAAGGAACACACCTAATTATAAAAAGTGCACTCAAATTAAGGGTGTTCATACAACGACGTGATAATAAGGGTATTAATGCAACAGCGTAAAGTCATCGTAATCGTAATAAAGTTGTAAACTGCGTAAATCTGTCAAACTTTCCATATAAATTGTGACAGAATTACGAAGTTTAAGACTTTACAACATTTACGACGACTTAACGCGCTGTTGCATTAATACCCTTATTATCACGTCGTTTTGTTAGATTAAGCCTAGTTTACAGTTCCCGTGTGCAAAAAAAAAAATCTATGCAAATATTCTCGCAAGTCAAAAATAATTGAGGTGAAATATGCAAAATTAATTGTTTGATTGGTTAAATCCTCTCCCAAACCGCAAAAAAAAACTTTAAAAAATATATTTATTCATCTTTATTATGTTGGCATTATTTGCATGCAAATATAGTTTAGCCTATTGTTTATTATTAATTTAGGGTAAATAAATGGCTCAATGGGTGGTTTAGGCCAAGTTAAACATTATTTGCCTTGAATATTATACAATTTGGTACACAGAATAGGTGGAAAATTGTTTTGAAAATTTTGATTGTTTTTCGCATGGGAACTGTAAAGTATTAAGCTAAGAATGTCGCATGCACATGCGGCACTGACGTCATTAAAAGCTGCAGCATGTGTCGAATGTTTGAATATGCCACAGTGGACACTTTTGTTCACGTGAAGCATTGGGGTTGCATGCAGTTCACATGTAGATACAGCTGAATATTTGCATTTTTTGTTGTTGTTTAGCGTTGTGTATTTTTCGTATTTTGTACTATTGTGAATGGTAAGCTGCCTTTTCACGTTGGTTTGGGAGAACCTGAGATCAGACCTTATTTTCTTGAACATGCATATTATATATATTTTGGGACAAATATGTCATTAGCTGTTTTTTTATCTTCTATCTTGATTGGGATCTTGATTCCCTTTTAACACGTGCTACAACAACAATTTTGAAAATTTCTACTATTTTGTTTTTGTGTTAGGTGTAAAAGATAATGGGGGCTCTCGTGAATAAAATTTCCCACGGAATTTTTCCCATCCTCGAAAACTGGGAACGTGAATTGTGGTCGCAGTTTCTTTCGGAATTTATTGGCATCGAAAAATAAATATTCCATGGCCACTTGCAAGGAACAGTAGTAGTGGACATTTAAAATTTTAGAAGATGGGAGAAAATTCCGTGGGAAATTTTATCCACGATAGCCCCCAATAAAACACACCTATTAATTTTGCTTGTTTAATTTAATTAAATTTTAAATGAAAGGTATATATGGTGCCTTGAAATAATTTAAAATTCTTCAAGTCCTATGAGCTTGCAATACCTTATACCGGAGTGATGCCATACCTATTCAATTCTTAACGAAACAACACATTCCCATCTAACCTCTCAAACCAACATCGATACTCGAAGCATGGTTCGACCACTTAATAACCGTTACAACTTGAACAAAAGAATTCCGAACGTCAAAATAAAAAACACATTTTTTCGTTTCTCAATTTTTATTTGAAATATCTTACCTGTTGTATAATAAATTTAATTCAATTGCATAAAATGAATTGGCAATTACATACTTTAAAAATCTATTTGCCAGTGTGAATCAGAAAAAAAAATATTTAAATGATACTTTTTGTTTACTAGTTAAACAGAGTTTAATATTTTAATAGAAGAAAAGCATAAATTGTTTTATTGTTTATTATATGTATATGGATATTTGTTTTTTTTAACCCAATTTCTATAGATTAAAAATCCGGAAAGGGTTTAATTTGTATTATTTGTTTTATCAAAGGAAAAAAAAACAATATGTTAAATAAGATTTATACACAGCGTCCAATCATGTTGCCTTTTTTGTTTTGTTTAAAATCAAAATAAACATTTTATAAGAATATTTTTATTAATTAGATTTTTTTTCGTTTATTATTTTTTTTTTGGGTTATATTCTATATAATGACTACTTATATTTAACATTTTTAATTATAATATTATATATATTTCCTTTTTTTGTCTCTTATATACTCGTGAAAATAACGGTCTAAGCTGTTTCTATTTTCTCTGTATAATGTAGATTATTTTTTTTTTTATTAATTTTTGTTGTTTTCCTAAAATCATTTGTTCAAAATTCCTCTCAAAACAAATGTTTAAATAACTGAAATCAGTTTATAGCTTAATTACAAAATAATAATATTAGATGATGATAAAATAGTGTTGTAATATGTATATTGAATTATTTAATTCTTTCAAATAACTGTATACTTTTTATGCATTTAGTCATTGCTTCTTAAAAACGACAATTTGTGTTAAGTCCGCAGATTTTAACGGTAAATTAATTTTATTTTGTTGCTTTTTGGGGTAAATCAAAGATACCACTTGCGACGTTAAACCATATTCTTTTCAATTAGTAGCAAACAGTTGTGTATTTATAATTCAAAACCGAGCCGAAAATCTTTAAATTAATATATTATAATATATACATTACAAGAAGGAAGGGTTTTTAAAAATAGTTGTATTTGTTGTTTAACCTTTGAATAAATTCTAACAGTGTTTTTGTTTTCAAGATGATAATGGTTTTGGTGAGTTTTTTTTACAATTACCCAGTTTTTTCAATCATTGGGCGCCAGACCCACTTCTTGACATCAAAACGAGATGCAGTAGGTTCTTTCATCTGCTTAGTTTATTTAAAAAGACTTCTAATCGGAAGCTTTTGATTGTTCGGGCTGTTGCATTAAGTCCTCTAACGCAAAATAACTTCCGGGCGCTTGGGATAGGCTCTGAGTGACGGCTGTTTCACCACCAGCTGTTGTTGTAATGACGGTCCCTTCCATTTCTTTTCCATCAACACCCTCTGTTTGCTGAGTGACTTGGACAATGGGCTGTCCATCAGCAGTATACGAGACAGAAACGGGAATTCGAACACCACCTTCACCAATAACATGCGCTCCCTCTCCTAACTCACCATCCTGTCCCTGCTGGATAACAATATGCCCATCGGCATTAAGTAGAGATGCATCAATAAGCTGTGGCTCATTGTCCCCTTGCTGTACAATCACCATTTGATTGTTGTCGCCGATCATTTGAAGTGTCTCTCCATCCAAACCGTCGCTGGTCTGCAACACACCAACACTCTGCAGAAGCTGTTGTATCTGTTCACTATCCTGTACCAGAATCTGGTTGCCGTCGGCATCAGTGATGATGTGATTGTCCAGCTGTAGCAGTTGACCGTTTTCATTTAGGATAAATTTGATTTGGCCACCTTCGACACCGGCTTGCATTTCGTCCAGGTCCATTTGAACCTGATCGTTACCACTCATATTTTGTTGATTCTCGTCATTTTGACCCTGTTCACCCTGTTCTTGTTGCTGGTGCTGAGCTTCTTGCTGCTCTTCGGAGTCGGCGTTTGCTGAAGCTTGTGCTTCTTGTTGGGATTGCTGCTGCTCCATTGTTGCAGTCGAGTGCTGACTATTACTGTCATGAGCCTCATTATCATCATCTAAGCTCGGCATGCTAACTGGTTGGGCGGCGGATCCTGATGCGCCTGCAGGACTGTTTGGCTTTTTCGAACTGTCATCGGTAGATGACGGTTTTTCACTTGAATTTGCTGACTTATCAATACCCTCATCTGGATGATCTAACACAGGCATATCAATGCTAACAGCGACAGGTGTTGAGGAGTTGTCTCCACTCCTTTGTTGGTGCTGTTGTTGTTTGGCATCACCCTGCAAAGAAAAATCGTATTTAAAAACCATGAAAAACGACGGTATGAGAATTTTTCTAAAATAAATATTTACAAAAAAAAATAAATAAAAATCAACTAACCTCATTGCCCTGTTCAGCTGAATCTGGTTGTGGGATGGTTATATTAAACGTGATTCCACCTACAGCATTCTCTTGGCTCGTAATCACCAGATTATCACCTGCTGCACCATCTCCTCCTCCACCACCAGAAGTTGTTCCATTGCCTCCCACATCATTGTCAGACTTATCAGAATGCATTTTTTCAAAAATGCTCTCAATATCTGCTTCCAAAATTGATGAAGTGTTGTTTGAATTAGAGCTCATTACCAAACTGCCGGCTTCAGTTGTATCTTTCCCATCGCCACGTATTAGGCTCTGGCTTACGATGGCCGATGATGTGGACGATGTCGTGCTCACACCTGCACTAGAAGCAGTTGATGTTAAGGACGCGGAGGAAGTGGTCTTCTTTTGTGTTTGCGACTTATGTGTTTCCATGTGTTGGTTATAGTAGTTTTCTTGGATGAAAGTCAACGAACATATGTGACATGTGAAGAATCGAATTGCTTTGGAATCCACTCCAGCCTCAGACGACTCACTCAGAGCCTCGTCAATTGTTTCTTGTAGCAGTTTTTGCGTAGTTATAACATGTGGCTGGGATTGTTGCTGTTGTTGTTGCTGCTGTTGTTGTTGCTGTTGTTGTTGCTGTTGTTGTTGCTGTTGTTGTTGCTGTTGTTGCTGCTGTTGTTGCTGTTGTTGCTGCTGTTGTTGCTGTTGTTGATGTTGTTGCTGTTGGGTGATAATTTGGGTCACCTGCTGTGTTTGCTGCTGCTGCTGGGGCTGTTGTGTCTTAGGTTGATGACTTTCAAAGTGCTTCACCAACATCTCACGCTTGGGGAACGACAACGAACAAGTTCCACATTTAAAAATATTAGGCTGATGGGCCTTAGCGTGGATAGTAGCTTGCTCACGAGTTTCGAATCTGGTCGAACAGAGGCGACACTTAAACGGCTTCGGTTTGACGTGCTTTCGCATGTGCTCGTCAAAGATTTGTTTGTCTGTTGACTTGAATTGACAGTGGTTACATGTGTAGAGCTGAGTTGTATCGCCCAATTTGTATTCATTGTGGTTGATTTCCATGTGTTTTTTGAGGGCCAGCTCACTGGTGAAGTTCACCTGACACAATTGACACGAGTGCACATCAATATTGGTTTGCTGTTGAATTTGTGAATTGCTGGCAATTGTATTGGCTTGTGCTGATGTTGCATTATGCTTTTCCGTCATATGTTGTTTCATAGCATTCAAATTCGAAAACATTTTTTTGCACATTTTGCAGTGAAAATTTTGTTGCTTACATGTTTCGTAATGCGGATTGAAGAGTTTCAAATCTTGAGTTTTGAAATCGCACGACAAACATTTGTAGATTTTTGTTGTTGTCTTTTTTTGCAATTGTTGCTGTGTTACCTGCTGCTGTTGTTGAATTTGGGGTGGTGTAATTTTGATCTGCTGAACAGCACTCACTATAAACAAACAAAAGTTCAGTTTTATATATTTTATATTCAAAACGGTAATAAGCTTAAAAAACGTAACTTTTAGGGAATTGTGAAAAAACTAATCTATATACAAAAACAATCTATTGTCAAGCTGGCACCGGAGGTCTGGGATCGAGTCCCAGCTTTTTCTACCAACAAAATATTTGTTCAGGGTAACAAATTCTCCAAGAGTAATTCTAGTTATGATAAAGTACTTCTTATCTCAACCCCTTGCAATCGGCAACAAGGTTAGATTCAGAGAAGTTTGAAAGAGTTTCAAAAAGCCAAGAAGGATAAATCTCATAAAACAACCGATTGGATTCGCTTGAAAAGCTTATATTTTAAGTTCTATTCATAAAATAGATAAAATTTGGGTTTCGGAAAATGAGAGATTTATAAAAACACATAATAGTTCACTCGCGACTGTTAGAAGCTCAAATGTGCTGCCATATAGGCCTGTACTGTCCATATAGACCTGCTTGGTGACAAAATTATTTTTAGCAGAGTATGCACAGTGCCGTAAGTAAGAATCAGGCCACCCAATTTTCTGTTGTCAAAGAAAACCTTTGGTCTTCGAACGATATTTCACCCAAGTTATATTACAATACATAATGTATCTTCTGAAGATACATTATGTATTGTAATTCTTAGATAAACATTTTTTAGGGCGAGCAAAGTTAATAAAGCTAGTAATTGAATAAAATCGAATGTTTTGTTATTACAATTCTCTTTTATCGTTGACAATCAAACAAATTGCGTTTTATTTTTATTTTATCTCTGAACTTTACTTCACAAGAAAATATTGGTTCACATTTGGAAGATCGACACATTCAGTTTATATTATGGACATGAATTGAAAGCGGTTAGAAATCGTAACTATTTGGTAACTATTTTGGAATAAATGAGCGGCCAATTCAAGAATGCATTGTTACAGATATGATGCGATATCAATTCATCAAAAAATTCACCAAAGTATTAGATCACCAATAATTTTTGCGTCAAGTGTTTATTATTGCAAGCTTGTTTCAACTGCTGTGCAATCTTCAAACAAAACCGTCAAAAAACTTCTCGATTACAAGCGAACGGTATGATGGACCTTCTTTCATACAAAGGGATATTTTAGTCAGTAATGCTGATGATGGATACCATCAGAAAAATTATCCCAATTTTTCACACTGTTAAAAGAAGGGTATGTGACAACACAATATACGTGTTTTAGAGTGGCATTCTTAATAACCCGATTTAAACCCGATCGAGAATTTTTAGGCTATTTTAGGCTATAGGGAAGAGAGCTCACACTTCCACAAGTTCTCTTTTTGCAGCTTTGAAGAATGAGGTGGAGAGTACTCCTGGTACTATTTTCTACAATTCGATTACAATAAAGTATATATTAATTGGTTATAAAAACAACGATTACTGGACAAAATATTAACTTTTAATACTTAACAAAACAAAAAAAAAATGCGGTTAGTTTCGATCAGCTAAAACTCTGAATTCGTTTCTAATTTTAATTTTTTTTTTGGATAATGATACCACCAATGTAGGTACTTTTCCTTCAAGTTAAGCGGTTCTTGAATAATAAATTTTCAATTTTCTCTAAATCAAGCCAAGTGGAGCCAAACCGTTTTCCTTGGACCCTTTCTTTCCATTTTATTAGCTATCTTAAATAAAAATAAAAACAACTTGACTGAGATTTTCGTTTACTTTCGTATAAAATTGCCCTTTTGGAGACATTAATTGCTTATTTATTGTTGGCTAACATTTCGTTCTTGTCCATTCTGGGTTTTTTCCGTACATTTTTGGCCCAATCCTTTTTTAATATAAATAAGTTATCAACAAAAATTGAGCTGTAAGTACGATCCGAGCTTAAAAGAATTGAACAAAAGTTGCCTCCTTTTAATTTTAATTACCTATTGAACAAATTCATATTTTTTTTTCAAAAAAAAAAAAAAAAAAAAAAAAAAAAAAAAAAAAAAACAAGTAAAATAGACTTTAAAAAACACAAAAACAATAAGAGTTCAGTATTTTAGTTGTTGAAGTTTGGAGACATTTACAAAAAAGCACTTCCACAATTTTTTTTCCAACTGTCACAATCAAACATTTTGTAAACTTGAAGCAGACTCAATTTTTAAACAGAAAACCATAAGCCGCATTCAACCAGAATTTCGCACACATATAGAAGAATAGTAAGGTTTTTTAAAAATATTTTTTTTTGCGAAAGCTAGACAAAGATTTTACTATTAATACTACTTTTTTATAAAAAGATGGCTGACTACTAGAGAAGGCTGACCTCACAGGACATCGCCCTACCTACTTACAGTATAACAAAGGCTTTTTAACAAAGTCTAGTTCCAAAGCATTATTCGCTTGTCATCGGATAAAAATGATAAAGTTATTTGAAGCAGGTTATTGTTGTTGCACTGTGTGTAAAATTTTAACTCGCTTGTTTGTGCCTTTTCGACAAAACACGGCCTTTAGTTGCTGCAACTAGCAGTTTATAGTTTTTCAGCTCCAACAAGTGTTAGAATTTTGAAACAACTGAAAATGGGAACCACCTACTAACATAGGTACTTGGAAATACATATATGTATTTGAAAATTTAATTTCTGGAATCATTTTCGTTTCATGTCTGGAATAAACCTACTAGGTAATATCCATCGAAGTGAAACTTGTTCGTAAATAAAATAAAATGCTCGTTAATATAGCCGTTAAAAAATCAACAAAGCTATGTGCTTTTAATTAAAACAAAAAATGGTCAAAAAGACACATTTCGGTCAAATTAAATATCAAAATAGGGTTGAATACTATCTAGGAAAATTATCAATCATCTGACAATTGGAGTTAACTAGCTAGGTGTCTATATAAAACACTTTTCCATACTTCCCTTTTTAACAGACTTTTCCACAGACAGGTATTTAAATTTCAAAATAATATGATCATATAGACTAATATTTAGAATATTACATAGGTAATTAGTGCTCACCCTTTCTAGACCTGGCATCTGCTCCATCGTCATTTATGTTAACAACACGGTTAACTACATTGCCGCTATTGAGCTTTTGCATTTTAATGGGCGGTGAAGCTGACGCCGATATTTGCTGACTCACTACTCCACTCACACCACCAACAGAACCAACTCCGCTCACACCTCCTCCACTAGATAACGTCTGTACGGGTGTTGCAGATGATGTAGCTACAGATGCTGACGACGACGAATCATCATTTAAGCCATATTTCTTGTGCAGCAAATTCATAATATTGTTACGAACTCGCTCCACATCATTCTCTAGTCGATCCAAGTAGTTTATAAGATTGTTACACCTCGGGCATACCACATCTTCCACACTGACAATCACCATAAACGCATCGCCGACTAGTTGGCCAATTTTATTGGGAAACTTGGTGCTGGTATGTGAGGTGACCATGTCTGTTAGCATCTGATTTTGTGTTCCATTTGTTGCATCGTCACAAATGTAGCATCTACCCACTATATTATTGCTGGTAGTGCTATTTTGTTGCTGCTGCTGTACATTGTTTGTTATTGAATTTGTTGTCGAAGAAACAATGGTGGCGCCGACCTTTTGTTTTAAAATTCGCGGCTGATTTGGCCCGGTCACGGTCACAGCGCCACTCGATAACAAATTGTGTATTTTTCGAACTGCACTGTTCATTGGATTCATGTCTGTTGAGTTGACTGTTTGTTGTTGTGATGTTGCACCGCCGTACACCTGTGAATAAAACAGACAAAAAGCTTGTTTACGATTTTTTTTTTGTTGATGGAAAATCAAGATGCAATAGTTAATGGTGTTTATGAAATTCTTCTCCCCGAACCAGAGTCAAAACAAGAAAAACTACACCTTGCAATGAGAATAGAGAAAAGTAGCGACGCGTCTTTAATTTGCTGAGCAGAAACAGAACCAGAGCAGCAAGCAGTTGGTTCGTTGGTTTAAAAAAATCAAGTACGGGAAAACGGGAAAAGAAATACAAAACACAAGTCACAGCTCGCAGGCAGCAGGCACAGCCAAAGCCAAAAGCAAAAGAGGGGAAACTTGAAAAGCGAAAATATTTCCCTTTCGATATGTTGAGAACAGGGGAAGATAGTGAACACATGCGCATTGCGCATTAAATCGTTTTCTTTTCTCCGCTTGGGGTAGGATGAAAAATTTAACGAGTTTTTTTTGTTTTATCCCCGGACAGAACCCCGATAAGAAACAAGAAGCACTAACCAGTAATGACACTTTTCTGTATTCTTTTTTAACTGACTTAATGGCAACGCCGTGGTCGAATTTCGACCACTGGGCGATACTAGTAAGAATAGAAGAGCAATAGAATTGACAAAGCTGTACAACAACAAATAAACTGAATTTTCCTTGTGGCGTGCAGGTTTGGAATGCTTCTGAAAACTTCCCGCCATAATATTCACTTGTTTAATTCTGATCATAACTTTAATCTAGATTTAAATCCAATTCCATATTATTCACTCACTAGACCAGCACTTAAATCCAATTTTTTAAAATCTAATCTCAGTTAATCTAATTCGATTTAAACATAGATCCGGACGTCAATTTAAAATACTATTGTCAATTATGAATTATATCTTTTTACTCCCAGAAATAGAAATAATTAGATAAATATTAATAAGTAGGTACATAACATACCTACATATTTATGAAAGAATGAAATCTATTGATTTAAATGTTAAGATTTAATAAATTTCGATTAGGTAATTGTTGGATTTAAAATTAAATCTAAAGTAAATAATATGGCCGTTCGGAATGGATATTCTTCTGAGCGAAAAATAAATTATTAAAAATTACAGAGTACAAAACTACAAAAATCAGTTTAAATGCAGGTGTTTAGTTTTTTTTTTTGATTTGTTTATAGTTTGTGAGTCATTTTTTAGAACATTAGCCGCATTTTATTATTCACATGATCAGATCAGGATCAATTTCTAGTACTACGTTTTCATTAGGCCAAATGTAGTAATTTCGTTGAAAATTTCCAAATTCCATACGAAATCACATTTCCAAATGAGATAAATTTAACCAAATTTGCACGAAATAAGGTTGGAAATTAAAACCTGTTCAACACACCCAATTGTCAACAGTTTGAAGAGCTCTTTAAAGGTTTTGTATGGATATGTCAAAGCTCAATGGAAGTCGAAAGACAAAAACAACAACAAAAAGTGTTTAACAACTAGTTGATGTTCAAAAATGAAATGAGCTGTCAAACGAAATTACCAAGTTACAATTGAAAACACTGCTTTTTATATGGACCTATCTCAGTGATCCAAAAATTAGTTTTCACTCTTGCGGCTTGGATGCAATTTGAATGTCTATCAGTATTGCAAAGAAAAGAAGCAACAGACACATGAAAAATAAACAAACATATGCAAAAAGAGACGGGTTTATAATAGTGCTGTCACTAAAATTTTGTCTGTTTTATTTATCATAATCTGATAAGGATCACGTGGATAATTAAATGCAGCTAGTGAAAAATTAATAAAAGCGGTTGTTTAGCTTTTTATAAGATAAGAGAAAATAAAAATGACTTCAACGCGTAAACCTCATTTTAGGTTTCACTTCGATTGAGTTAAAACATATCGCTACCGTGCTATTCAAATTATTTCGAGATGCCGTTAAGCATATTTGCTTTTTCCTGAAATAAGAATATTATATTTACTTGAAAATTGAAGTGTGATTAAAAGTTCTTAAGCCTCAATTTTATTCATAATATTAGTTGGACTAACATTGCGCATCTTTTCCTAATAAGACATCCTAGGGAGTGTTTACTTGGGTATGAAAACATTAGAAGACAAAGAGCCTTTTAAACTAATTAACCTGGACACCTATCAATTTAACTACCATAATTAGAAACAAAAAAAAATGTTGAAGGGAATTTTTTGGATCAGCAGAAACTTTTTCTAAATCTAGTCGAATCTAAATAATAAAAGCCACTTATTCATGTTCTGGTGGAACAGTCCTGGTGAAATTTTAATTATGCTTTGTCTGACAAATAAGTTCAAAATGATGATAACATCTTATGCACTTATTTAGCCTCATTGTTAGTTTCATGTAAACAAAATTCCACGCCGAAAAATTGTCATTTCACTTTTCGCCTATTGTGAGTTTCACCCGAAAATTCCAATTTTTTAAGAGCTTAATTTTCACTTATTTTTTGACGGCGAACGAAAGAAAAATACAGGGTCCTGGTGCCCTTTGCGCAAGTTTTTTTGGGGTGACTTTCTATTAGGGTAGCAGGATCAAAATGTTGAGTCTCAATGAAGAAATATTACCGTGAGGAAACATATTTAAATGTGATTAAAAAAATTGCTAATTTTTGGTATATTTTTGCGAATCACAAGTTTCTTTTTTATTAAGGCTAAGGATTAAAAGTGTATTGCCCAACCCGCCTCGCGGTTTTCACTCCCTTTTTCGGGCTGTGTCCCGCTCACGCGACTCCGTTGCTCCGCTTATGGGAGTATGTTCAGTCGCCATGTCAACAGTTTTTTTTTTGCAAACTTACTTTTTGTATGCAAAATGAAATTTAAAAAAATTAATTAAAATTATATAAATAAGTTTCCGAACATTAATAATATGATATTTGTTACTTTTAACAATATACTAAATAACCAATTAAAACACTAAATTCAACAACTTTAATCGATGTAAATTTGTACGTCTATTTATCCTATTGTTCAATATCATTATTTTATTCTACGTCGTATGGCATCACTGTTCACAGAGAAAAAAAAACTACTTTTGTTCTCCCTTTATCTCGCACTCCGAGAAATCAACCGCAGCCGCGCCAAAATAATTCACACACGATATTTCTTCTTTTTTTTCAACGAGCGAGGAAATTGAAATTTCTAGCTAATATGCAATGGCGGCGCAGCGTTATCCAAATCTGACTCGTAAATTGTAATGTTAAATAAAAAAATGCATAAAGTAACAAAAGAATTGAAAAAAAAAAATATATCATTGAAAAAACGTACGAGTGAAGAGGATTACTAGATTATTTTTACCTTTCGATTATTTGTCGCCGTCGTCGTTTGAACTATTCTCTTCATCATTGAACCAGAAAAAGCAAAAAAAAAAAATAAAACCTAGAGCAAGCTGAAAAGGTTTGCGCTCAGCAGCGGCGCCAACTAATTTATGCAGAAAAAGGAAAGAAAACTTGCTGCAACTTTTTTCAGATTATTTATTTAAATCAATTAATAATTGGTCTTGGGTTTGGTATGATTATAGAAGACTGCGGGGACAAAAACACAGCACAGTACAGATATGTCGCGCATCGAATAAAAATAATAAAATTCTTGCAAACACTCGATTTCGTTTCAACAACACTCGCGAGTCTCACCGACGAAACGTAACTGAAAGAGAAGAATCGACGAAAGAATGTGGAATTAATGAAAATGGCGGCATCTCACTGTCGTTCTTCGTGTTCTGCTGTTGTTTCGTGCAGTTTTGTACTTTTTTCTCGCTCACGTTCTTTCAATTTTTCAGTGCAATAGACAGTAGTTAAACAGAGACGAAAGCTATGAACGAGTTCGAGTTGAGGAAAATCGTATGCCTGCCGTGGGTTTTTTAACGATGAATATCTATATGCCTTCTCTTTTTGGCGTTGTAAATGCGATAACAGGGTTGCGTGTGAGCAATATGAAAATTGAAAAAGCCTTTTCTCGAAACCGTTTTTTTTTGGGATTTTGTGAAATTACTTTTGAATAACGATCAAATATAGAAATTCTATATCTTTAATAGAGTTTGGTTCATTCGTTTTACGAATCAAAGAAGCTAACTGGTTGGTTTTAATGTTGAGCCAAAAAATGCCGAACAGAAAAAGTTATTTGCTCTAAAATTAATGTCGAGAACAACGACCGACGTGGTGTTTCCTGTACTTGCTTCTGCACTGGTCTCTTTTGTGCGTCATGTTTGTTCAAGAGCAAGACAGCTTGACAAAGGAGAAGGCCGGAGGAGAAATCATAGCACAATTGGTCATGAATTTAAGGGGAATGTTCGTTTTCAGTTGAATTTGTACCCCATGTTAAAAGGGGGAAATAGATTTAAAGATAACTGCACACATGGAGGGTATAGTTTCTTCTTTTGAGAATTTTGAGCTAAGCGAAAAAACTTAAAAGTTATAAATATTATATAAGCAATTGGTTTAAAAACTATAAAATAGGATATTTATCCATTTTTTTTTATAGTTTTTAAATTATTAGGTGAAACTAACTTAATTCATTGTGATCAAACTGGTCCTGAATGGAATACTTGGCGTGTTTTATTACTAGCGGGATCTGGATCTGGATTAACTTTGGCCAGATCCGGATCCCGATGATAATAAAACACACCTTTTTAACACGTATCTTCTACAAAAACAATTTCTGCAAATTTCCCATTACTTTATTTTTGTATTACGAATAAAAGAAAATCCAGATCCATATCCCGTTGATATTAAAAAAACACCTACTGTAGTTTAAAAAAAATCACTTTTGAAGTACAAAAAAGTATAGGAAATATTTTTTTCTTAAGTTTAAACTAATTACGTCGATTAAACACCTTTTTCAAAAACTTCATCATACTTGACTCATTTTTGAAAAAAACTGCAATAGAAGAATTTTGAAACCCATATCCCATTTCATAACTATTTCAAACTGAAATTTATTACCATACGAAATAACTCCAATTTGCAATGTTTGCAAAGACAAATTTATCTCAATTTTTTTTCTCAAGGGAGGCAAATTTTGGAGGAGTAAAGATAAAAATAAAAAAACTCAATTGAGGACAGTAGTGAAGCATAATGAAGCATGAAGAATTATAAAATTTCCTGGTATTCACTTAAATTTGAAATTTTGTTTTGCAGAAATCAGATTCTTTAAAAGCATGTGCAGAGAAAGAACAATTGATGCCTGCATTTGATGGAGCATAGGGAACAATATAAATTGGATGGATGAAAATACCTTTTAATAGTTTGAAAATGTCTGTTACTTTGGTAACATTAGGTTTGTTCGTGTACTTTCTGGGCTAAATTTGGCAATCAGTCAAAATTTGAGGAGTGGAGACTCAATTTTCTCAGAGAGAAGTTAAATTGTGCAAAAGTACACGAACGCACAAATTTTTACCACGTTTTGAACGTCAAAAAAAGTAAGCAAGAAACCTCATAAGAAATCATGAAAACAAAGCCACAGCATTTGAATTTCAATTTTAACTTTATATTATTAAAAAAAATTGGTAGTTTTTGTATATTAATCTACTAATCATTAGCTTAGCATTCCAGAAATAACAAAAATAAATAAACTTAATACAAAATTTCTTTATTATTAAAAAATAGTTTTTTTATGAAATATCAGTTTTTTTTACCAAAAAGCACATCACAATATACAAAAGTTCACGAAGAAAAAATACGAAACCAAATGTAAACAATTAACAGCCATTTTGTTTTTTGTTGTTCTCAACTCAGAACACAAAACTGACAATTTCTGCCCAAAGAAATTTCTTGGGTAGAATTTTTCAAAAATTGTCAGGAAGGGCGTTCTCTTCTGCCAAAAACTACACAATTTTTGAGTACGCGAACAGCTTTGGGCTAAATGTGGTAGATTGGAGTAGAGCATACTTATTATTTGGATCAGAATATACTTCTTTTTCTGTCAAAATGTAGTTTTTCCCCTATCTGTCAAGCCATAAACTGTCAAATTCTGTTGAGATGGTTGCGATGTCGATGTCAAAACCTCTAAAAATTCCGAAAATTTTGAAGTTTTTTTTTTATTTTTTGGGAAAAAAGTGATTTAAGGTTATTGCTTAACATTTTTAATCAAAATGAACTTTTTCTGTCAAAATATTATTTCCCCTTATCTATCAAGCCATCAACTAAAATTTCATTAAAGGACGGATGTGTTGTCGTTGGGTTAAAAAAACCCTTCCAAAAGTAAGAAATGTTCCCAATGTTCTACTTCTCCAGAAATACATTTGAGTTTTCCAACTCAGTTTGCTGCTCTCAACGCGGTTTAGCTCGGTTTGAAAATCAATTTAAATTTTGTATTGAAGGAGATATTTTCCGTTTTTGTTTTTGGCCTTTTTGTACCCTTTCATTAGCTACACCACTGACTGATTTTAAACAGATGTTTTATTTATTCTATTCTCATTCTTATATCATCAAATTGCTTACACATCTTAAGCCTTATTTATTTGATTTTTTAGATGGTTGACTAGTTAGACAGTTTTTTTTAAAGCCCTTAATAGTTGGAAATATTCTTTATATAATTAAATAGAATGTCAAGTTAGACAAATAATCTTTGACAGCAGATGCCGTTGTCCAAGTTAGACAACTTTAGGACAATAGTAAACAAAATGTATCTCTAACTTTTTGGAGTTGGATGGCTGCCTAAAGTTAGACAAAGTTTATAAATACGACTGTTAATATTTTATTTTGTCGTGCGTACTCGCTAGAGGTCTTAATATTGGAAATAATGAAACAGGGAGATGATTCAAAATTATAAATACCGAAATATATAAAATAAAACGTCACAATTTGTGTTTCAAGCATTATTTTTCCTCGCTTTTTGTGCAATGGAAAATCTGAGCTGAAATAAACCTTTTTGTGGAAACATAGCATAGCTACAAGAAACACAACGGGCAAAGGTCCCCCACGCTCTGTTTGACGAAGCTTTTAGTTGTTGTATTTTTGTCCGTGGTATGTAAACCGCCTAAGAGGGAAATTTTTCATATTTTATATTTCCCCTAGGATCTATTTTATGTTGCAATGCAACTAGCAGTTTGCTGAGTGCTGAATCATATTGTTTTTGTTGTTGTTTTTGTGTCTTGTCTCTTGTGTGTTCATTTCTATTGTATTTTCTATTTCACGGTACGGAAACCAACGCAACATGAAAGCCTCAGTAAAATATAAACAAATAAAACAAGGCAAAAAACAAAAACCACAACAATTGGAAACCAGTTAAGCAAACAAAAAATTACCAAAGAAAATAGTTACTAGTTTTCCACAATTGACAAAAATGTTAAATAAAAATTAAATTATTTACCAACTGACTTCTTCAAAAAAAAAAAAAAATGAGAGGTGTTCTTAAGTGGGTTGAAAAGATAAACTTGCCCAACACCAAAGAAGATGATGTTAGGTTTGTTTTAACTCGGCATTTGATTAAGTAAAACATACAAAATTCTAATCTTCATAAAGTGGTTTTTCCAATAATAGTGTCCATGCAGTATGCTATCATCCAGAAGGTCATCATTTAGTGGTTGCAGCTGGGGACCGCGTTTTAATATACGATCCAATTGATGGAAGTGTATTGAATACACTAAAAGCCCACAAGGACACTGTACACTGTATTGCATATGCAAAGGATGGGAAAAAATTCGCAACGGGTGGTGCAGATAAATCGGTTATTATATGGACAAATAAGCTGGAAGGTCTTTTAAAGTACTCGTAAGTAAATATTTGACTTATTACTACTAGATGTATAGGATGTGTTGTTCATATACATACAAAGGTATAACACTTTTATCAGGGACACAATTAACCACCTCGTTTCACATGTTACACAAAGGGGGTGGCATTTTCTGGCTAAATTTGATTCTGGACAAGGTGTCGTTGTGACACAGGAAATTGCTTAGGCACTATCATTATAGTTCACCTTCAATTTTATTCTCATTTTTATGCTATCCGTAGACTGTTGTTCTGTTGTTGTTGTTCTTCTTCCGCTAACAGGTAAAAATCTTTCTTTCGCTAAGGTTTATTGGAAAAGCTAAACATTATTCAATCTATGCCCAAGATATGACAAATTTTTGTTTGGCTTTTTGTTTTGTAGTTCAATCATTTCTGGGCGGAAATTTACATCCTTAATAGGGTTTTGGGTGGAAATTAAGCCAATCGGTGCCGGAAACACGTGATCATAAGATTTGTTCAGCATCAGCAGTTTGATTGTTAAAGTCCACTCCAATAAGCTGAAACTTATAGAACTTCATACAATCAGTAAATTTACCATTTTTTTACAGCACCATTAAACTTAGTAGACATTGAAAAAATTGGTGCTAAATACAAATGGAATGTGAAGGTACGTCGACAAGATCGGCACAAGCAGTGTTTTTTTATTGATGCTATAACTTCCGAAGTGCGGTCCATTATGTTGTTGGTAGGGATCCGTGTAGTGTAAGCGCACGAAATCCTCACTGTAGGACTTCTGTACTCACACTTTGTTATTCAAATTCTAGCTTCCCTTTAGCTCGAAATACGTCCATATATTTGGTCCTAGGGGACAGCAAGAATGTTCCCCTGTGGTTTGGGGAAGAATGAAAGGATGTATCTACTTTTTAGCATTTCTATTTCACCAAATTTCAGATTTGTACTTCTAAGTGTAGTCCAAAAAAAAAATACGTTGGTTAAATTCGTTTTGTCATATCGAATTAACGTGTAACAATGCTGCAGCTTAGATGATATTCGAGTCCCAGCCAGCAGTTTAAAAAGACAAAACTATCGCCAATCCTAGAGCACTTGGTCTGGATGACGGGAAACAACTAACTTGCCCAGGATCGCAGATGAAGTCAAGTCTTAGCCGGAATCTCTTGGTGGGTCGGGAGCCCTTTAATTAAGAATATTACTCTCTGCTCTTTGAATTATCATTATGGATAAACTGTAACTATAACAAAAGTAACTTTTCTGTGTCCTCGGATTCATCAAAGAAGTTGATTTTTGTAACTTTACATTCATACATTATTTTTGGTTTATTAACAGCCGTCCATTTGGATAGCATTGAATTTATGGGCTTAGATGTAAATTATTATTAATTCACTTATTTTATAAACAGACATAGTGACACCATCCAGTGCCTTTCGTTCAACCCTGTGTCTCATCATCTGGCTTCATGTTCCACCTCCGATTTCGCCTACTGGTCGTCAGAGCAGAAGGCGGTTCAAAAAAATAAAGTTTCATCTCGCATCAACTCCTGCGCATGGACCAATGATGGACAATATTTAGTGCTCGGTTTAAGCAATGGAACAATATCAATTAGAAATAAGGTAACCTATTTTTCCGAATAGATATGTATCTATTAGGAAATCCATAATAAGTAGACTTCTATTAATTATAGTCTGGAGAAGAAAAAGCACGTATTGAACGTCCTGGTGGCTCAAGCAGTGCAATATTTGGTGTCCAATGTAGTCCAGCAACAAATTCGAACAGCATAGACACAATAGCTGTCGCCGATTGGAATCAAACTCTATCATTTCACACCCTCGGAGGTCAGATGATTGGAAAAGAACGTGCCTTAGGATTTGATCCTCTCTGTCTGACATATTTTCCAAATGGAGAAAATCTCATTGTCAGCGGATGCTGTCGCTCATTGCAGATATTCACTAAAGAAGGCATTCGATTGGGAACTCTGGGTGATGCATTTGATTCGTGGGTTTGGTCAGTTGCCCTTCATCCAAGTGGATTTGCCTATGCAGTTGGGTGTCAAGATGGGACGTTGGCATGTTATAGCATCGCATCGAGCACAGTTCATGCATTGTATCGTGATCGGTATGCATTTCGTGAAAATATGTGTGACGTGATCATACAACATTTAATATCAAATTCAAAAGTTCGCATTAAATGTCGAGACCTAGTGCAAAAAATTGCAATCTATAGAAATCGTTTGGCTGTGCAATTACCCGAACGAATCGTTCTCTACGAATTGAGTTCGGGAGAGGATCAACCTATGCATTATAAGGTCAGAGAAAAAATCCAAAAGCGATTCGAGTGTAGTCTGTTGGTGGTTTGTGCTCGTCATATAGTTTTGTGTCAGGAAAAACGACTACAAAGCCTTGATTTTGATGGTGTTCTACAGAGAGAGTGGCTTATGGACAGTTTCATAAGGTATATCAAAGTAACTGGAGGCCCAGTTGGAAGAGAGGGACTTGTTATTGGACTCAAAAGTGGACAGGTGCTTTATATTGACGAAATTGCTGAGTGGTTTTTGTTAATTATTTTGTTGTTTTTTTTTCTAGGTATTTAGAATATTCCTCGACAATGCTTTGCCAATCTTGATAACAACTGTAATGTCGGCGGTACGTTGCTTAGATCTGAATGCTGCCCGAAGTCGAATTGCTGTTGTGGATGATGCTGGAAGATTGGTAGTGCGGGATGTAGTCAACGACACTATGCTTTACCAGGTATTTGTAGTTACACATTTCTACTGGCTGCAAATTTGACTATTTAACAAAATTTCATAGTAGAAACCGGCCTATACTTTTTTGAATCCTACCTCAAAGTTGTCCCACCATGTCCGGTTTTCGGATTTCCTTTTTTTTATTCGAACCAAAGGTGTTGTGTGAACCGTAAACAACACATTTTTAATTTTGGTCCACGATTCTGAAATGGAATTCGAAATTCAGTGCATTCAAACCCTAAATAAAAGTATGTCCTACTTTCTGTTGAAGACAAAAAGTGAATATTTTTCACTTTGTTAATTAAGTTGCTTAAATTAGTCTGCTCGTTTCAATTGTGTTTAGCTTTTATTACAAAATTTGTTCTTTTTTGTTTGATGACCCTAAATGGTCTTTTTACAGGATTCTGGTGTCAATTCTGTTGCCTGGAACACGCATTTAGATACAATGCTCTGTTACACCCATACCACAGGCGGTCTTAGTGTCAGAGTTGGTAATTTACCACCACGCAGTCCACAGAATATGATCGGTGTTGTTGTTGGATTGTGTGGAGCAACAGCATTTTGTTTGCGTGGCAATTTAATGCATAACATTCCATTGGCGCTAGGCGCAACCATGTGGCAATTTATTGAGGCAGGATTTTTTGAGTAAGATGAAAGAAATGTTTAATTATTTTACTTAATTCTCATGAACATTATACAATCAAAGAGAGGCATATCAAGTTGCATGTCTAGGAGTGACTACAGCCGATTGGGAGAGTCTGGCCCAGGCAGCGCTTGAATCTCTTCACCTTAACATTGCAAAAGATGCTTATGTTAAAGTACGAAATCTTACATGGTTACAATTGATTCAGAGTCTAATGGAGAAGCAAAAACGTTCGGAGGTTCCCAAAGAAGTCTTGCAAGCTGAGAACTTTGCCTTTTCTGGTAAATTTCGAGAAGCCGCTCGACTCTATCAGAAATGTGGACAAAATGATCGTGCCTTAACCATGTACACTGATCTAAGAATGTTTGATTTGGCTCAAGAGTATCTCAAAGACGGTGACGAAGATGCAAAACGAGAACTGATTAGAAAACGTGCTGAATGGGCTTGTTCAGTGCACGAGCCAAGGGCTGCAGCTGAATTGCTTTTGGCAGCTGGCGAAAATGATAGAGCCATCGAGATTGTATCACAACAGGGATGGGCCGATGTGTATGTTGAAAATAATTTTTTTTGAAAATTTCAATATAAATCGTGTCTTAAGGCTTTACGACATTGGTCGGAGATTGAGTTTGAATGAGAGGAGCTCCCTAGAGCTTGTGGCATCACATTTGAAACGTCTGAAAGCTCTACCTTTAGCCGCTGAAGTTTACAAAAAGTTAGGCGATGAAGCACAAGTCATACAGCTACACGTGGAGGCCAGAGACTGGTATGAGGCATTTCGATTGGCTGATAATGTACCCGAGATTTTGCCAACGGTGCATTTTCAACATGCACAATGGCTAGCTGAGTCCGATCAGTTCATAGAAGCTCATGAGGGTTAGTTTTATGAATATTTTTACGTTTTTGCCTCGAATTTTGCTTTAAATTAAAAATTTAATTTTAAGCCTACCTCAAAGCTGGTAAAAGTAAAGATGCAAACCGACTTTTAAAAAGCCTCAGTTTTTCGGCTATAGCAGAGGAACGTTTTTTGGATGCTAGCTATTTCTATTGGCTGATGGCAAAGCAACTTTTAGATGTATACATTTCAAAAGAGTAAGTGTTTTTGAAAACATTTTTATAATGGCAGTGACATTTTTTTTTAAAATTTACTTTTAAGAGAACAATCTCCGATGGATCATCATTTCAAAGAGTACAAAAACCATATGCGTATTGCAAAAATCTATTTTGCCTATAGTATTATACACAGTTACCTTAAAGAACCTTTTACAAGCTATTCTCCGGTGAGCTTATTTAATGTGAGTCGTTATATTGTCAATGAGATAGAACATAAAGGAGCTCCGAAGGGCATAAGCATGTTGTAAGTTTGTGCTAAAAGGTGACATGCACAATTGATTAGCTTTTTTGCATGCTGTCCATTTTCTCAGTTATGTTTGATATATTTTTATCTATGTCAATAGTGCACTTTATTATACGCTCTCAAAGCAAGCAAAAGTTTTAGAAGCCAATAAGCTATGTCTTCAGGTAAACAAGAAGCTTCAGACACTAAAACCTCCATCTGGAGTTCAGGAGCAGATTGATGTAAGAACACGAATTAATCGTAGAACCAAATTGTATTTATTAATACTTGGACATTTTTCAGATAAACTATTTGAGTAGTAAAGCTTGCAAAGGTGGATTCAACGATCCTGAAGAATTATTACCACTTTGCTACAAGTGTTCTAATTATAGTGCCCACTTAAATGGCAACAGTTGTCCATCGTGTAAACAAGATTACATTTTTTCCTTTGTTTCCTTTGGTAAGTTTATAACTACGTTCCTTCTTTTTTTAAACACATGTATTTCTATTCATTTTTATTTTATTTTCATTAAGAAATATTACCATTGGTTCAATTTCATCCGGAGATAGACGTAACCGACATCGAAGCTGAAAGGCTTCTTATAGCTCCGCCGAAATCACCTGATGATAATGACCCCTTTTCTGAAGTAAGTTCGGGTACCTATTTGTGTGCACGTAATTACACTTAATTATGTATTAATTTTATTTTCAAGGATGTTGCGGGTGCCTTACCGTTAAGCCTTGATCGGAATGCTCTTAGAGCAATGGATCCCAATCACGTTCTTATTGTCAAGCGCCGTGAAAAGCAGATGAGGAATATTTTCTATAGAAATATTTTACCAGATTTACAAGTAACATTTTGTCCAGAATGTTTATTGGTGAGTTTAAGAAACTTATAAAAAACTAAAATAAAAACCTGTGTTAATATATTTTTTTAATATTAATTTATAGTTGTTTTATGCTGAAGACTTTGAACTACAAGTCCTGCAAAAAGGTTACTGCCCATTTTGCCGGACTCCATCTGAAAAGCTTTTTGAAAGCTATTAGGAAAGAAGATTTTTTAAATCTTATTTTTAATTTTAAATTGTGAAAATTATAAAAGGAAAAAAGGAAAAACATTTTTTTTTCAATAAAAAAAAAAACAACTGTAGAAAACCTTTTTTCATTAACGAAAGCCAATGCAAAATAAAAAGCTTACAGAATCAAAGGTTTGAACGAGTTAACTTTCTACATTAACCCTAATTCTTCTATAACGAATATCTGAAATAAAATCAGAAAATTCAGTAGCTCAGCATTTTCTCAGTCAGTTAAATGTAATGATACAAACTGGAGTTCACTTATCATCCCGTCAGAAATAAGCAATTTATTTGCAATCACAAGGCGTTGTCTATAAGAAAACTGTAATTTGCAATCACATGGTACGAATATTCCAATAACATGAATGTAAACAATTCGTCTAAAAAAATTAAAAGGACAAATCTTCCAATTTTTTATTGCCGTATCATTTTAATTGCAATTGACTTGATTCAAATGTCTAAAAATATCCACAAGATAGGTAGGTATGCCAATTGCAATTCAACTTCTAGAGCAGAGAATGCCTTCAATAGTTCAGTTTTTTTATCTTGCACAAATATTTAAACTTCCTCCTTCAATTCGAATACCCAACGAACTTCAGTGTGATAAATCAATCTAATTCATTGCACAATGCCCATTTTTTACAATATAGACTTAAGTACAAAAAATGTTAAACGAATATAATAAAGGCCAATTTGATCCAATTGTTTCTTAACTAGATACTAATGGCTATAGAAAGTTTAATTCTCAAAAGTGAATTTTCAGGAATTAAAAGGCAATCATTTTGATTTCTTACCCTTTTAGAACCAAGGTAAAGATTTTAAAAATACATTAAGTGTGTTGAATTTTTTTACTGTATTAACCATTCACCAATTGAAATGCTAGTTTCAAGGTTAAATTCAAAGCTGCTGGTAAGTGCGGGCAACGCAGCTTTGGCGTTATGTTGAAAAAGCAGCTGAAAATAAACATGCGAGCCCAAATGCTTCAAGATCCATCTACTGACAGATTCTCAAAACAATTAATAGGTATCGCTGATGGAGAAGTTGCTGTCCATGTAAAATACTGGCTTCATAAAATTGCCCAACAATTTCTGCATAATCGTTGATTCGGAAAATGCTCTGATTGGCTACTCCCAGTTGTAAGCGTAGAATACCTGTACAAATCATGCATGGTTGGCAGAAAGAGCAATTTTGGCTGAAGATGGACTGAAAAAAAAATATCGTATCTGTATTTCGTATTGTTTTTCGAAATTAATTGACGACTGGAGGCAGTTCTCTACCGGGAAAACCTTGCAACAGGATGGCAACATAAGAATTTTAAATTTGTTATAAAACATAATTATGTGATTCGAGTAGTGTTCTTTGAAAATTATTTATTAAAAACAAAAAACTATTCTAATAAATGTAAAAAGTATTTTTTTTAACAAAATATAATGTGAAACTTTCAATTGCACATAAATTCCTTCTTAAAGTGGAACCAAGTGTTTCGTAAAGTTTAATCAAAACGGAAGCGATGCGATTCCATGAGTGTTTTCGCCCGTAAATAGTTCGTGTTTTTGTATTAATTAAATTAATATTGTAATAATTATTATTCCTTGGTGATTGTGTCATTGGGTCAAATGGTTTAAAGCCCTTCTATTTGTGGTTTGAGAACCCATACCATGCGAGTAGAATTCAAAGTATTCACCTTTCCAAACTTACAAGGCTTTTTTTTTTTATTTTGGAAGCTGAAGTTGCAGTATATTTCAAAAATCAAAAAATCCACTGATTCTTTCAAAAGCACGGTAAATTTTAATTTGTATTTTTCGTCAAAAGAATGAATTTATAAAATAATATTTGTCTTTATCTTTAGGTTCATGAACTATCGTTAGGACAGAGCTGACAAGGAGCCACGACGCACGCCATCTGGTGGAACTTAATGTTGAATTGGCCAGGGATTCACGAAACAATATTTGCAGTAGGCTCAGCTGAAATCATGAAAAAAAAATGTAAATGTAAACAACATTATTTTATTTAAGAGGAATTTGTTAAATATTTTCTGAATAAAATATTGTAGGCACTTACTGCTGGTGGCTGCTAATAAAGATGGCTTTTCGATGTCTGTTCTTGTTTTGTTCACCTGGGGGTTTATTTCTTCATAGAACTTAAATTTAATAGAAAGAAATATTGTTAGTAAAGTTATGAAGGTATATTTTGTTTGAAATAAAATTTATTTTTATTTATAAATAATTCTTTAACCTGAATTTAAATACACGTCTTTCTTATGGCGGAAAAATTTGTCATGTAGTTTACCAGTTGTTTTTATTTGACACCAGGTATCGCATTTTGGCTTTTCTAGTCGTCAATAGGTATTGATTTTTTTCTTTTTTCTATGTATTTAACGACACAAAATATTTTACTTTTTTCAATTTACATTTAACTTTTAAGAGATCAAATAATAAATAAAGTCTATTACGTTCATGAAATACATGGAATTGAGAAAATTAATGGTTGATATTTTTTATCAGCGGGAGTCATATACAAATGAGACACAAAAAACAATACACTCTCATTTTCAAATTCAATATTTCAGTTTCCATTAATATATTATTTACTTTATAATTTTAATGTCAGAACAACGTTTGCCGGGTCAGCTAGTAGCAATAAAATAACGTATTACTTTTATATTTATAAATTCAAAAGATGATTGACTTCTGTTTCAGAGCTAGCGCTGGCTGCACTAGCTCTGCGGCTACAGCATTAACTTTGGTGTTTAGTTAGGATGACAATCATTATGGCATCAGCTAACTGTAAGCAATTTAACATTTCTTTTTATGTAAATTTTGCATTCACAAAAGAATCAATTTGCAGAGAAACCCCATAGGTATAGTTTTAAGTTTTAATACCATTATGTCCAAAAATTTTCAAATTCATTTTCGTTCAAAGTATGCTAGCATACGATGCACTTTATATACGGGGTATTCAGACGATGTACAAAATCCGGATATCACTACGATGACCACCCGTTTATTATTATAATGAACAGTTCTGTTTTTGAAGAATTATTTTGTATACAAAAACTTAAAAATGTTCTGTATTTTAAAAGTTGTTCTTTATTAAATTTAGAAAACTCTATGTCAAACAACATCATTTGACAACGGTGCTGATGGTACGATTTTATCCAGAAAAAATGGTTTGATATAAAGCAATAACTGAATTCCTAACGGCTTTAAATTGTAGTCAGTTTTAGGTAAAGTAACTTTTTTATATGGATATTTATTTAATGGCATAAATAATTGAAAATTAAGTTGAATTTTGTTTCTTTTTGTTCATTATTCTGCATTCTAAAATATGGTCACCGTACATATAACCCACGCACGTTTTCAAAAATTAAATAGTTTTTTTCAAACTTTAAGTTACAATTTTACTATTACTTATAGTTGTTATATTCTATGGTATTGGTTTTGTTTCCATTATATCCAGCATATAAGTATACAATTTTGTCAAAATCATGAGCCATGTGAGCATATGTGCTACATTCTACATACCATATTCTGTTTAATGGTCTATACATGAGCCTTCTATATTCAACATTAGGGTGGTCCTTAAATAGGTTTTTTTCGAAACTCCGAACTGGATGGATAGGCACCAAATGCCTGCAAGAAGAAAATCAAAAAAGCATTGGAGGGGGCGTCTAATTCCCCCGTTCATGCAGGAGGTGTAATTTTCTAAAAGGTTGACTCAAAACTGAAAAAAACGGGAACACTTGCAATGCCATGCTATACCTTTTTTTAAAGCCACGTCTCTTTGATGATTTATAAAGTTTTTACTGTATATAGTCCAGTAACTATGTATATCATATATTAGGTTTGTACGTTAAAGTTTACCCAGGGTTCACCTAGGTTTTCTTGACAACCCCAAGAATTGTCAACAAAAAATGGGTTTTTAGGTTCTCAACAAACACCAAACGGCTTTCAATTGTGTTGTTGAGATAAGCAAGAAACAAAATTTGATTTAAAAATAAAAAAAAAAGAAATCACAGTTTTCATTTTCTATTTCTATTTGTTATTTTTTAAGTAAATTTGTGTATTCCTTGAATTTCCATTTCAAAAACAAAAGAATTACCTGCAGTACGTGAATCCACAACAAAAAATTGTTTCAGTGCGTCTGCCACTTTATTCTGTAACCTCAACTCGCCCCAGAAAAAAAACCTAGTTCTACTTCAGGGCGAGTTCAGGGTGACCACAGGTTTCAAAAAACACAGAATTTGCTCGTCAGGGTTAGTTCAGGTTTTTCAAAATACACTTTTGAGCGACACTAGGGTGACTTCAGGGCTCAACGAACAAACCTATTAGACGTTGCGTTAGATCCGGTAATTCTGATTTTTTTCTGAGTTGTTTTTGATGTTAGCCTATAAATAACCCAAGTTTTCGATGTCAAGCGGTAAAGGCAACACGGTAAACAAATATTTTAAAGAAACGCGAATATTTCGCGTAATTGTCGACTTTATACCTAAGGACTAGTTTCTGATTAAAACATTGCTCTACAATTTGAAATTAATTAAATTTACATCATTTTGAGCCCAAAATCGTCTCTGTATAGACCTAAGATTTTCCATCAAATTAAAAATACCTTAATTAAATAAAATAAAATAGTAATTATTCCTAGTTAAAAAAAAAATAGTTAACAAATAAAATAATTTTTTTCATTTTCAAAATTTTGTGTTGGAAAATTAATTTATCAAAAACTATCAATTGAATCAAGCCTATTTAAAAAAGAAAATTGAAGAATGAATTTCTGGCCTAAGAGCAGCTAATTGATTTTTCTCAAGATATGTATCACCACTGTTCTTTAATTGTTTTTCAATTTCTAGTAATTTTTTAAGATAGTTGCCCCTCCCGCCTGAAGGGAGGGGGGGGGGATATGCATCCTATAAACGACCTGGAGTTTTGAACTATCTTATGCCAAGCACACCGTTTTTGTCATTACACCCCCTTGTCGTGTTTGAAAGGCTGTCTCTTCGAAACTCTTCGATCTTCGGAGACGATTTTGAGCTTAAAATGATGTAAATTTAATTAATTTCTTTTGTAGAGTAATATTTTAATCAGAAACTAGTCCTTCAGGTACAAAGTTGACAATTACTGAAAAAAGCGAAAATTTCGGTTTAAAAAAAAAAAAATTACCATGTTGCGTTTGGCCCTCGAGGACGAAAAAATTTAAATATTACATCTTTTGAGGGTATTTGGAGGAAAAAATTTGAAGAGGAATTTTAAGTCCTCCATAAAAGTTTTTAGCGTTCCGATTTTAGTCTCAAAATTGATTCATTCGTTTAAATAAACCTTGAAAAACAATCTATAAGTTTTAAAACATTTGTAAACGAGATGCAAAAGGTCAAATAATAAATAATTAAAAATATTTTTTTGTCAATTTAACAATTATAACGATGAGGGAATAGCAGTCGCTATATATTTTCATAAATACATATGTAGGCCATAAGATTGGTCGAAGTCCATATGGGGAAAACTATCAAGTACGAGTGAATTTGGCAACAACACCCAAGACCGAAGTTGTACAATACTTCGAAAAGCCTCCAATTCAATCTTATCGGTCAGCAAAATCAAAGGTAAGACCAGACACCGGAGTTAAAACCAGTAAATCAACTGTTTATCGCATTATTCGAAAGGTAATTTATTTGAAGCATCTGAAAACTAAGAAAAAAACACCACGCAATGAAGCTCGTCAAAATCAGCGTCTTAGTTTTGCTAAGCAAAAAAATCAGATGGGATAGGGAATGGCATCAGATAATTTTTTCTGACGAAAAGAAATTCAATCTGGATTCAAGACTGTCCTCTCTATACTCTACTGAAGGTCAGACAGACATGAAGGTTTTTGCTTCGGTTCGATCACTTCCCAGACTATAATTCACCAATAATCAATAATTATTAGTCTTTTAGCTGTATGAAATGGAACCCTGAAGTCGCCCTGGGGTCGCCTCAAAACGTTTTTTCTGAACTCCTCCTGAACTCACCCTGAGGTAGATCTAGGTTTTTTGTTGAGGCGAGTTGAGGTAAAAAATAAACTGTCAAATTGGCATATGAGGTCGGAATAATTTTTTTGTTTTGGATTAAAGTTTTGCACTAAATTCTTTTGTGTTTAAAATAGAAATTCAAGGAATACACAAATTAATTTAATAATAAATAGTTACACATAGAAATTTTAAACAGTGGTTTGTTTTTATTCATTTTCAAACCAAATTTTGTTTCTTGTTGACCTCAGGAACATAATTTAGGGCCCTTTACTTTATTGTTTTTTTTGAGAACCGAAAAACCTAGTTTTTTTGACAATTCATGAGGTTATGTAAAGAAAACGTAGGTCAACCCTGAGTAAACTTTAACGAACGAACCTATTTTGTTTATTATTCTCTTTCGTTAGTTAGTTTTTTAACTAAATAAATTCTGGGTCAGAATGTAGAGCTTTTGGACGGTGTTCACATTGGACTGAAAAACTGGATTTTTTTTGACGTTTCAGTATTCACATCTCGCGTCCACTTCTTCAGTAAAGGAAGATGTAAATACTAAAACGTCAACAAAAATCCAGTTTTTCAGTCAAATGTGAACACCGTCTGGAGGTAAAGAATAAACTGTCAAAGTAAAACATTTTTTTTTGATGTGTGTTCACGTGCTGCAAGTATAATTCTTTTAGTTGTGAAATAGAAATTCGAACAACACACAAATTTACTTTAATAATAACAAATAGAAATAGAAAATGTAAACTGTAGTTTGTTTTTACTCATTTTAAAAACAAATTTTTGTCTTTGTTATCTCAACAACACTATTGAGGGCTCTTTGGTGTATTTGAGAACTGAGAAAGCCTAAGGTGTATTAACAATTCTTGCGGTTGTCAAGAAAACCTGGGTCAACCCTGGGCAAACTTTAACGAACGAACCTAATTTCAAATAGAACCATTTTCAACAGTTATTATTGTTTTACTTCAAAACCATAATTTTCGGTAAGTATTTAAACCAATGAAGTAAAGATAAACGACGATTTTATGACCAAACCTGGTCAAAGAGCTATAACTATAAAAAGACTGTATTTATACTAATGAAACGCAGTGTATTGTACATATACATACTCAACGAGTATACTTCGATTTTACCAAAATAAAATTCCTAATAAAATGTATACGTCTATTAAGCATCCCCTATCTTATGTAAGTAAAATCCAAACAAAACTTGTACCTCAGCCGACTGGTTTAGTTTTTTTTTTTAACAATAGTTGTTTGACTAAAATATTAGGGCACATTAATAATTCACTCTCTTCTAGTTTTTCTAAATACTTCAGTTTTTTTTTCTGAAGCTATTCCAATATAAAACCAATGCACAAGATTAACTATTAAGACAAACGTTAACGCTAATTTATCATCAACTGCAGCTAACACAAAAAAAAAAACGATTGTTAAAATTTCATCTTGTCAAATTAAATGCAAAAACTACGATAACTTTTAAAATTAACATTTAATCTTATCAAATTTAGCAAATAAATTGGGTTTAATAGACTGCATAAAACAATTAAAGGGATGTTGACTTAATTTAATGTTACCAAGAATAGAAATTTTTAATTTTTCGGAAAGTTTAAATTTTTAATATACCTACATACCTAGTAACTGATATCTTCTATATTCTACAATCCTCAATACTAGTTTGGCATCAATCTATATTTGAATTTACTTTCGTTTTCTTTCAAAAATACAAAAATAAACAAGCAAGTCAGATTTATCTGAGAATTTAGGCTCGCAGAAGGCTGTAAAAGCAATAAAATTAATCCACTTCTTAACAGGTATTATAAGTGTTTTTTAACAGCCCAGCAAAATGTGTAAATTAGATTGGAATTAAATAATTTGGGGACTGTGGGTGCCCACCCAGAGAATAGGCATTTGTCGATCACACCTTTGATGTTTGCATTTTTAAAATGATTTTTATGCTAATCGATCGTTATCTCCGAGGAGTGTTTAAGATGTTATGATAATGCGAGAAGGCAATAGGAACAACTTTTTCAAATACATATATTTCCTACGCATGTTTTTATTATTAACCTTTAAGTTAGACTAGACTACATCATGATCAAGTTTTTTTGTTTGAATTTTTTAGTATAAAAACATAACTTTGGAGGTGGTTATTTTAGTATCTTTCTTGATTCACTTGGGATATCAGTCTATTCAGCCTCAATATGTTCAAAATTGTAAGTATCTTATGGTTAGATTGGACAAAACAGCATTCAGGATTTCATATTCTAAATTTAAACAGCTCCTCATCACCGTCCTTTTGGGATTAGCTGCTGCCGATAACAATAAGGATGCCGAAATCCGTAGCCTGGAGAACGAACCCTCTGATGCCCAAGGAAATTTCAATTATAAATATGAAACTTCCAATGGAATCGCTGCCCAAGAAAGCGGTAACGCTGCTGGTGTAAGTGGTGCTGCACAGTGGATTTCCCCCGAAGGTGTCCCAATTCAATTGACCTACACTGCCGATGAAGATGGATTCCACCCATCTGGTGCCCATTTGCCAACTCCACCACCAATCCCAGATCAAATCGTCAGAGCAATCCAATACATCAGGGCCCATCCACCAAAGGAATAAATACTAAGGTTTAAAAGTTTTGTGTTTATAAAGTAGTTTTCTAGTCGGTGATTTCTGTTTTAATTTTTATTTTTTTTTCAAATAATGCGTAAAATGTTGACTTCCAAAGAAATAAATAAAACAATGTTTTAAATGACCTGCTTTGGTACTGAACAGCAAAATATGGCAATTTTTATTTTTGGATTTTCAAAATTGATTCATGCCAACCAAAAATGAGTATAAGGTTGAGTTTTTTTTTAAAAGCTTATTATTGCTTTTGGGATTTTTAGTACCAAGAACAATACTAAGCCATTTGAAGTTCAAGCCTTGAAGCACAAATAATCATATGATATGATTGTGCTTGGAGGATTTTTTGTGATTATTAATAACTATAATCATATTATTCGTGATATTTGTATATTCTAGATTTTTGTTCGTTCAAAATGTTTGCATTCGAGATTTTTAAACTTCATTTAAATATTTTATGAATTCGAGATCCCAAAATGAACAGAAGTCAAGGCCAAGCAGCAGTGGTTTTATTGAAAGAACTAAAATACTCGTAGTATGTACTGAAAATTCGGGATATTATCTCGAATACATTCGGAATTGGGTCCTTTTGGGATCTTGGTATTCGGGATTTTGGGAATCCCATATATATATTTTCGAAATCCGGGATTTTGGCATTTGAGATTTAGGCGCCAATTATAGCTATCATTGAAACTCATCACTGAAAACTTTAATGATTGATTTTGAAACATTTAGAAATCAAAATCATTAATTATTTTGATGGACAAATACAGATCAAGACTTAGTTAATATTTCAAGTCAAAACAAACATTTCAAACAGGCTCAACTTTCCACATAAAATGACTTTTAAGATTTCAATGATCATTGGTAAGGTAGTTCAATCATTGAAATTAGAAAAATCTTTTGTGTGGAAAGTTGGGCTTATTTGAATTTTTTTTTTACTAAAAATATTAACTTATCCTTATATGTATGTTCTTCAAAATAATTAATGATTTTGCTTTCTAAATGTCTCAAAATCAATCATTAAATTTCAATGATGAGTTTCAATGATAGCTATAACTGGCACCTTAAGGCTCTTCCATGAAGAAAAACTAGATCAGAGCAAAACAGAACAGAACAGCACTAGTGTGTGAAAGCTGTCAAAACAAGAAAGAACAGAGAAGTTCAATTTTCTGTTGACGGAATTGACCACAGTGGCGAATCCAGGGGGAGGGTCATGATGGTCATGACCTCCCCTCCGGAGGTCCATAGTATGAAGGGCAATTTTAACTTGTTACTAAAAAAATTATAGACGATAGAGGGAAGCCTTATCTGGACAATTTATTTTTTAGTAATCTATATTTATACGAAAACCATGATACTTTTTAGCTTCTATCTTTTAACATAGACAAACATCGTAATGATAAATGAACAGGAAAGAAATAATGAAAAAAAAATTACTTCTGAAATTCTTAGCCCTGAAGGCCACACCAAACTGTATGCGGCATCCAACTCAAAATTCTGCGCACTCTCTTAGTTTAAATTGGATTGACTACTACAACCTGATGTGAACACACTAGAAAAAAGACACACTTTGACGTTGAAAAATCAAAAAAACAAAACTCAAATCTGAACTCGTCTGGGGATAAGTTAATGGCCGCGCTCGGATGTTAATTCTCAGTTATCTTTGTGTTGTTGTAATGCCTTGTTAAAAAACAGCTGGTGACAAATCATCTGTGACCAACAAACAAATCCGAAGTTATCCCAAAAACTCTAGGATACTCAGCAATCCAAAGAGAAATTTCAAAACAGCTGATATTTGACAAGAAGTTTGAGTTGTTCATGTTGAGTTTTGCAGTGTCCGATTTTTTGAAAGGAAAATTAATTAGTTAGATGCAGCTAGATAATGGTTATTTGCGACACCTTGGACTCTACGCAATATGTAAATATAAATGGAATAAAACTCCATTAAAAAAGTTAAATTATTTTGCAAATTAAAAACAATTTTAATTCAATTCCTTTGTCAGCTTTTTTCAGCTAACCTATCTGGTGTTCTGGTCGTTCACAAAAGTATCGGCTACTCAGTTATCTTGGATAACCAATCCGATAGCTGGCTGAACGCGCCCAATGTTTTATTGAATTCAAAATTTAAATTTTATTTATTAAAAATGTATCCACATGAAATAATTGCAATCAGTTAAAACGTAAGAAAAATTCAAATATTTTAAAAATCCTTACCATCTTGGCCATCCCCTTCAGAATAAACAGACAGCAAAAAAAAAAAATTAAACTTACTCAAATTTGAACACCGGCTTAGATAATATAAACATACCTTCCAAAACTGACGTAGTTTGACAAATAGGCTATTGAATGTATCTTTTAAATAGGAAAAATTACGTGCAAGGGTTGTATATGCATGTTTTCTGATAGAATGGTCACACTGGACACATCTATCTACCACTGGCCACTTTTTAATATTTTTGGCATAACTTGGAATCGGAGCCGAATTCGACAATTTAACTCTTAAAACTTGAAGTTCACAATTAAATTTTTTATCGAAATCAATGGTTTGAAAAAATTTCTAAGAAAATCAACATAAAAATCCAAAAATCAAAGATTTTAAAATTTAATTCGAAAAAGAGCATAACTTTTTTGGAGCAAAAATGCAAAGAGGCATACTTAAACAATTAAAATGCACGGCTGGATCGCACGTACTTGCTCTAATGTTCAAGTTGCTTGGAATTAAGTACTTTTAAAATATGAAAGTAATTATAGAAAAATATAGAATAAGCAATTAAATCGTATAAACAACTAGTTACAAAACTTAGAGCTCAAAAGCAAGTATGCCATTTCGGTTTTCTTAAACAAATATTTTTTGTATATAAAATTTTGAAAACATTTTTTATAAAAAGTTTTGGTACGCCAATTTTGGATATGTATTAAAATACATTTTTCAACCTAGTTTCAAAAAAATCAACTCATTTTTGAAATATTGAATTTTAAGAAAAGTTTTAATATTTTTTTAAAAATCCAAAATTTATTTTTTTCATAATTTTGATATGCAATATTATTAACATTACAAAACAACTTTTGTATAAAAATTTTGACTAAAATCGTTTAAGTTATTAATGAGAAAATCGAAAATTAAAGAAACCGTTATAAGGCAAGTACCGTTAGTAACAGTTTTTGGTAAATATTCTTCTTATCAAAAAATATACCCACAATAATTCACTGATTTTTTTAATCAAAATCGTGAGAGCCGTTTTTGAGATAAATAAGCTTTTCATTTACGGTTGTAGGACAAGTACCGTTAATTTAGGTACTAAAAAATTTTTCAATTTCCCCTCTGGAGAGTCAAAAAAACCTTAAGTTCAAAATTTGAAATTTGATTTGCCGGGGCCAGGCATAGTTTCTATTAGAAGGTTTTTTTATAATATAAATGCTATATACTACTGAAATAAATCAGCCAAGTAGAAGACTTAGCATTAGCATTAAAGTTGGACTTGTTGATTATTGAAACTATGCCTGCCCCGGCCAAAATAAATTTCCAATGATTAGGAATTCTAATCTTGTTGGATATAGTTTACAGTGGATTTTTGTAAAAGAATTCATGTAAGTTGAAATGAACTTAATACAAATTGCGTATGACAAGGCCCTCACTACGTCACTGATGAGTGCAAGTGAGTAAGCCGGACGAATAGCCAATTTGTAGGACTAAAGGCCATAAAATGCTATTTTGAATCAATAATTCAACAAGTCCAACTTTAATGCTAAGTCTTCTACTTGGCTGATTTATTTCAGTAGTATATAGAATTTGTATTATAAAAATCCTTCTAGTTTCATTTTTTCAATAGAGGGACTCGACTTTTGAAAGGAACATTAATATCAACTTCTGGCAGTACGAAACTCGCCGGGTCAGCTTGTTATTTATACATAGACATACAACAATTTTACTGTCTTGAATATTTCAGAAGCAAACAAATCTTTTATCTTCACTTCATTGCAAATTGAACATCTACAATAACGTTTTCGAAGATCTTGAATTGGCGATTTTTAATAACAAAAAACCAATATTGGGTGCACGGAAAGAATTCTTTTATCAGATCACGAAAAATGAGCTGTAAATTACAAAAAATGAATCCCGATTTATACCTTGGCTCTAGATTTCGTAATTTACGACTATTTGTTTGCAATTTGCAAAACTGTGCAAAATGAAGATATTGATACTCTAAATTCGTAAATCAACACCCTTTTAGTATCAAAAATTGCGAACAACAAATCGCAATTTGATCCAAATATTCCTCAATCGCACAATTTGTAAATTTGTAAAAAAGAGATTTGTGATCACCACTTTTATTTCATGATATTGCGACTTTGAAAGATCAATCTTTACTACCCCTCCATATTCTGCTGGTATTCATATTTGATTTAATTCATTTGAAATAAATACTTTACTCTTGACTCTACTTGGATTTGAACTGACAACCCTCGAGTTGCAACAACTATGTACGCCAATTTGCATTACAGATTGCATGTGTCACACATTTAGCCCTATCGCCAATATCATGAGAACTTTTTTTCCCCGGAAATAAAATGTTACCCGGGAAAAAAAGGAACGGGAATCTCCCAAGAAATCTTTTTTCCCACGAAACAATTCATGCCAACCTTCAAATGTTTTAAATCAATTTCGAAGTTATTTTGACAGTACCAAATCGTGTGTTTTTTATTAAAAAATTAGTTTGTGTCCTAAAAGGCCTAAAAGGAAGAAAATATCAATTAAAATGGTAAATAATATTGGTTTTGTGTTAGCAATCGAAGATGTAATGCAGTATGAGAGAAATAGGCAAATATCTTTCAGAAGATACTTGAAGGATATATCAAATCCTCTTGAGTTGCCAGAATGAGGATTAACATTCAGTTCCCCGTCACAAGGAGAATTCAGCTTTTGCTTTTTAGAACTGGAAGGTAGTCCAAAACGTTTAGAATCAGAGTGGCCTTCCAAAGACTCACTTATTGCACAAATTTGTATGATAGATTGTTCTAAGTTCGAGAAATTTTGCACTCTTGAATTTTATGTTTTCTGACATTTTCTTTTATATATATTTTTTTTACCGCTCCAAACCTGTCGCAAGCACAAAAACACACTTTATTACGAACAAAATAATTAATTGTTGTTGTTTTTAAATACTTACTCTTTTCCACTCAAAACTAGATTTTGTTGGAGGACCGATGCAATTTAACTCATTTTCGATTGTCTTCCAAATATCGTGAACCTCTTCTCTTGTTTTCTTTGAGTACCCCGTAGCAATATCTGGAAAGCCAGGACCTCAAGCTGTTTTTTGTTTGTTGAATTAGACCTTAAACAAATATTTTGTTTATTATTTAATTTCACATTTTTAATAAACAAATTCTTACTTTTTTCCGTGCTACAGGTTTTTCCCCGACAACCAACTTGCGGAAATTTTCGCAGTCAAATGAAAAAAAAAGTTCCCTGGAAAAAATTATTCCCGATAGCTGTTTGACAAAAGAAATATTTTTCCTTCCTTTCGAAGATCATTCACGATAGCAACTTTCCCAAAATGGGAAAAAACTCCGGGGAATTTTGTTCGTGATAGGGTTGATTAATCATTAGATACATGCCATGTTGTTTCAATTGGTGATTTTTCAATTCTTTCCGTGTGTCTAGCTTCCGAGAGTGCCAATTGGAAGTTACCATTGTGAGTAGCACCCAGCCTTTTTTTTAAGTAATAAAATCCCAGGATATTTTATATATTCACATCCAACATCTTTCAGCCATAAAATACATAGATATTTACTATCTAAAGTAAAAATAGGTAACTCTCCGCTGTCCGAAACACCCATAACATTTATGTTTTAATTAACAACAAAATCTATTAAAATTTAAAAATAAATTGAGTAGTAAATCTATAAATTAAAAAAAAAATTCTTTACGGATCTACAAGAATAAGATTTAATTTTAAAATGTTGCCATTAAAGCAGGCATTCCTATGATAAAGTAAACAAAACATGATTAAGAATTGCATAACAAATGTGATAAAAACGTATACTTAAACAATGTTAATATAATATGTAGATGATCTCAACGCAATAGATCGAATAAGAGATCTGAAATTTAATACTTTGTGAAGACTTTATTTAAGTTTTTTTTTTATTTTAGTGGACTCATTCAACCATTTATATGCATTATAACTTTTTATAATTTTAAAGTGATTTAAATGAACTTACTTTATATCGCCTTTAAATAAACAGGTAGATAGTCTAAAGTATTTAACATACACACCTACATCATTTAACATATACACGAGAGATGAGACCAAGCATACTCTTGCGTCTGTAACCGCCTGGTCCTTGCAGCGAAAGTTCGGTCTTCCTGGTCATCTCGAACCTGGGGGCTGGAATTCGAAGATTTTCTTGACTGAAGCATTGTTGCCCATTCGCTTGATGTGGCCGAACCAGAGTAGTCGACGCGTTTCGGCTCTTTGGACTACCTCCATATCTTGGTACAGCTGGTACAATTCACTATTAAATCTTATCCTCCCCTTCGCATATAGGACCAATATTCGCCCAAGAATTTTTCTCCCTTAAGTGTCAAGTATCAAGTCCCCTTTTTTACTTGTAGTCCGTCACTCTATGCCTTAGACTAGAACTGATAAAATAAGCGTTTTGTAAATAGCGTACCTACACATTGTCTTTCGAGAAAGGAGTTTTGAACCCATTTGTTTGGCCAAACCGAAGTAGCAGCGATTCACTAAGGCAATTCTTCGTCGGATTTCCACCAAGATATTGTTCTAAGAATTGATATTCGTTCCGAGGTTCCCCATTCACTTCAAGACCAACGCCAGGTCTTTTCCAAGATTCGTCGATTTCCAAGATTTTCCAAGATTCGTGTTAAGATGTGGTCTTTGGTTGATCTGCTTGGCCTGAAGCCACACTGGTACGTCCCAACCATATTTAACGGCCATACTTTCCTTCTCCCACACTTGGTTGATGAGCTGGTGCATGCAACCTACCAGGACATCTCCTCCATACTTAAAGAGTTCATCGGGTAGGCCATCCATGATATAAAACCTAAAAATAGCTTCACATAAACACAGTCTGACCTTCAACTAGTTTAAAGCATAAGTGATGATAAAGGCGGTGTACCTATTCAAATGAACGAAAAAAGGTATACGATTTCGACTTGAAGTTGAAGAAATGATGATAACACTTGTAATGACAACATGTTTTAGATTGGGTGTTTTCTTATTCTGTCTTAAATTGGATGCATTCTCTAATGCCATTTACAAAAAATCATTTATTCCACTTAGTTCGGAGTTATGACAGTTATTCGCAATCAAAGATTTTGTATCTATTCAAATGAACTGGAGTGTAAGTGAAATACACATCAAGTTAAGTTTTATAAACATAAAACAAATAATGGCTACAAAAACAATATCGAAGTTTTGTTTGAACTTAGCTGCTACAAGAAAGTTAAACGTAAATATTAAAACAAAAAAATTCTTATAAAACATCAAGTTTTAGTTATTTTCAATTTTCTCCGAAAATAAGAGAGATTAAACTATTTGGTTTGCAGTGTTTGATATAAAATTAATAGAGGCAGTATTTTGAAAAGCACAAATCACAATATTGAAAGAAATAGTAGGCTTAATATATTTTTTAGGCCTTTTTTAAAATTATTTTCGAGTTTAAATGTATTTTTTTTTTCGAAAACTACTGATGGAAAATTCTTGATTTGAAAACTTGATAATAGAACAAACTCTTCGCTTTTATATAAGATAAAACCATTTTTGTAAGTGTTGCCATTTTTTGTAATATTTATTTAATTTGTAAAGTACTTTTTTCATAAAATGGACCACAACACCACTTTTGCGCTCGATTTCAACTATCTCTTTATAGCCTTTCAAATAACATAAGTTTCATCATTGTTGAGCAATGTTGAAAGTGGACCCAAAGTCCATACAAAAGTGCCCATGGTCCTTTTCAATTTTACCACCTTCAACTTTGCCCCCACCTCTCCTTAGATCGGGCCCTGATTGTGACAAAAAGCTAGAATTTTTCTCTTTCATATTTATTCTTCGTTTCATGTTCGAAACGAAATTCAAGCTTACTCAATTCATTTTAATAGCTAAGGTGCCAGTTATAGCTATCATTGAAACTCATCATTGAAAATTTTAATGATTGATTTTGAGACAGCAAAATAATTAATTATTTTGATGAACATATCTCAGAGAAAAAAGTCAGGCAAATAATAAAGCTGGGCCCTGTTAAACTTACAAGGTGCCAAATCCCATATAAAGTTACAGACATTTCAGAAATTTAACTGATTTTAATAACCTTATATTAAGTGTTAAATTAGCCTGATGGCCTATATTACCATATTCAAGTTCATTTAAGAAGATAAACTGTTATTTTAACACTGGTAAACAAGAAATTTTGACAAGAATATAATTTTACCTGAGATCAGGTTGTTTTAACACTGCTTGTTATGAATTTCTATTTTACCACAAATCAGGTTGAAGTAACGTTTTATATGGTTATTTTTACAATGTTTACCTGTTGAACTTAACATCATCTGCCAGTTAATTTTAACGTGACACCAGTGTTGAAACACACAAACATGGGCCATCCGAGTAAAATTATTAAATTTAACCTGGCCGCCTGTTAAACAAGCCCTCTACCAGCGTTGAAACACACTTACAAGCCAAGAAACACTCTGCCAGGTTATTTCAACTTAACACCAGTATTAAAGCACATACAAACACAAGCCATCCAAACAAGGTCAGTTTCAACTTATTGATATTTGGCACAAGTTTTTTATGCAGCGAAGTGGCCCAGGGGATGCGTACTATCTCCATGTGTGAGAGGTTCCCAGTTCAAAACTAAGTAAGTAGCACAAAATATTTTTAAAATAAAACTATATACATAGTAATAAATTTCTATACTTTCAGAATAATGCAAAATGAATTGGACGGTAAGCAGTGTTAGAGATGGGACCTACAAGAATGGATCTAAGACATAATAATTACCGGATACAGGGTTGATTCAACATTGAATAATGTTAAACTAACTAGATCTTCATGTTATTAAATTAACAAGACGTTGAACATTTTATTCATGTTTTTGAACTAGATTCTCATGTAAAGCTAACTAGATTAACAGGTAAAAATAGCTAGATTCTTAAGTAAAATTTACAGTTTTACTTTTTTAAGACAGTGTTAACTTTACCTGAAACCAACGTTGATTTAACACGACATTAAAATCAGGTATCAGGTTAAGCCGTTTACCTGATCCACCGAGTTGAAAAATAACAACCTGAAAATCAGGTATAATAAACCAGAAATTTGTTGGTTATACCACCTTTTTTCTCTGAGTGAAATTTTGAAAGTCTTATAAACCAATTAAAGGAACAAATCGTATAAAGCTCAAGACTTAATAAATATTTCTAGTCAAACAAAAAATTTAAATAGGCCCAACCTTCCACTCAAAATAACTTATGATTCCAAAGCATTGGTAAGGTAGTTCAATCATTAAAAAAAGAAAAGTCTTTTTATGTGAAAAGTTGGGCCTTTTTGATTTTTCTTTTTGACTAACTATTAACTATTAAACTTTATTCGTCCATCTAAATAATAAATGATTTTGCTTTCCAAGTGTCCCAAAATTGATCATTCAAATTTTCAATGATGAGTTTCAATGATAGCTATAACTGGCGCTTAAATCACTTTTCTGAGAGTGAAGCAAAGTGAGTCAGCGAGCTAAGGCAATTCATCTTACTTCACTCGCGGAAATAGCTGAATCTCGTCACTAATCCCATGGATCGGAGTGTGAAACTAATGATTTTATATTGAATGGCCATTAATCTTGTGGTGACGATAGTTTCATCCATGTACGGATGATGTCAGAAATCCGTTACTAGCTTGCTGGCTTTGTAGGTATTTACATATAAATATTTTATTATTCCACAAGACTGATATTCAAATTTTTTGGATAGAAAAAAAGAAATTTATTCACACTTTTTTTGACCGTGAATAGAGTGTTTACACGGAAAATCATTCACGCTTCTGGAATTGGGCGCCAGTTAAGGGACATGAGATATCACAAAAATTTTGTGAGGGAGGTTACTTAATATAATTTTCTTTTGCAAAACTGACAGATTTTTCTAATGAATCCTCTTCATATATTTCCGAATTCTGTTCTTGTTGAAAATATCTAAGATCTTATTTTCCTGAACTGGCATAAAATTAAAAATTTAAATATAGAATGATGTAAAGAAGGACAAATAAAATCTCGTTTGATTTCTTTCAAAATAGAACTGTATACATTCTGAGACCAAATTGAATGAATAGTGCCCAACCAACAAAACAAAACTAAATAAGGTAACACCTTTCAAATTTAAATTTAAACAAACTCATTAAATCAAAATAAAATGTTTAATTTATAATAAAATCGAATATTTACGATGGTGCTCTTCACCCGAACCAAAGACCAGAAACAAAAACTTTACCTATAATAAAAGAATAAAACATACAATAATAAATGTTCCCAAACGATATTGATAAACATCTGAATCAAAAAATTTTAATAGCTATTCAAAATAGAATTGTTTTTTTATACAAAAAAAAATTATGAGAAAAACTAAAATCTGAGTAATGTCTTACCAATCCACCAACCACATGGGAACTGAGCTCTGAGCTTAAAAAACATCACAAACACAGAAAATGAATAAATTAAAAAGATTTTGTATTCTTATAAAGATCTAACAATTTATTTGTTTAACCTTGACAAATAAAAAAACAAAAAAATACAGAATAAATAAAACAAATGAAATCACTACAGATTTAATTATGAATGTTTATCCTCTGAATGGGGACTTAGCGCTAGCTGCTCCTTGATATTGAATATTCTCTTCCTTTGGGGGATGAGCCCTGATGTATTCAATAGCCCTGAGGATTGCTTCTGGGATTGGTGGTGGGGTTGGCAAATGAGCACCAGTTGGATGATATCCATTTTCATCAGCTGTGTAGGTCAATTGAACGGGAACACCTTCGGGTGACACCCACTGGGCAGCTCCATTTACTCCAGCAACGTTTCCGCTTTCTTGGACAGAAATTCCATTGGTGGTATCAAAGGAATAGGCGAAGTTGCCATCTGCATCTGAGGGGTCATTAGTTAGACTGCGAATTTCAGCAGCTCTGTCAACGTCGGCAGCAGCAGCTAATCCCAGAAGGGTTGCAACCAAAATCTGTGTGTTGTGGGAGAAATCAAAAGTGTTATAGCAATAATGTCAAAATGGAGCTGATATCATCTCGAAAGATGCGATGGTTGGTGCTACTCACAATTTTGAACATTTTAACTTGATTTAAGTGTGATGTTGATGATGATGATATTCCCAGAGATGCAAAGAAGCACTGTTGACCATTTGCATCATTGACCATGCTTTTATAGCTACAAATCGGAATTTGTTGCTGCTACCATCTTGGTCTTGGAAATTGAGTAGGTTCACAGAGAGATCATTGATGTCCATTGTTATATTTCTGATGCCAGTGGTGGGACCAACAATAACAATTTGTCATTAAATCCAAAAGTGGTCAAAATCACAGATTTGTATTTGCATAAACGAGTTGACTAAACCATTTTTTTGTTTTGGTTCAATAAAAATAAAAATGTTTAACTTGTTTTAATTGATCTTTGTTTACTTTAAATCCCTGGAAAATGGTTAAAATTGAGATTGAAAATTAAATAATTGAAAAATTAAAAAACTTGTTTACATTATTTTTGATTGTTTTTTCGTGGGCTAAAGGCTTTAAAAGAAAAACGAATGCATTTAATGATTTTTACATAATGTTATACTGTTCGAAGATTTTAGGAGGAAGCTAAAAATGCTTTGGGAGAATTCGAGTATTATTAATTTGGGCGGAAGCAAAAAGATGTTTTCTATACAAAATACTATCAAAAAGTCAAAAGTTATTCTTCAGAAGACTTTTTTGTTTATCAAGACAATTAGAGTTCTAATGTGGGGGAGAGACAGAAGGAGTACTTATAATTAATTCCAATACACACACTTTAGATAAATACATATGTTTCTACATTAATTTACAAATGTATTGTTTACAATCAATGAAGGAAGCTTAATGAAGTTTTTAGCGGGGTTGACACTCAACGACATTTTCATCAACGCGTGTTGTGTCGTAAAATTTTTTAAATGTGAACACTATAGTCAAAGGAAAGTCGGTAGATATCGAATAAACTATCAGTTTATTTAAAGGTTTTCAATATTTTATTCGTCAGTTTACCCATGGTATTGATTTGAAAAATTTCGGCTATCGCAAAAGTATTTCAGTCTCATTGAATGAATGTGATCGCTAAGCGTCTTCAACATTACTTTCAGACTGAAGAGATAGGAAATAGGAAAACAAAATTTTGAATTCGATTAACCGTTATAACTCCGAACTGAGTGGACGAAATGATTTTATGTAAGATATTAGAAAAAACATCCAATTAAGGAGGAAAAAAGAAAATGCACAATCTTTTACCGTCATAACACGTTTTGTTATCATTTCTTTAATTTCATGTTAAAACCGTGGCAAATTTGAATAGGTATACCGATTTTTATTTTCACTTTTGCTTTTAAATAGTTGAAGGTCCGACATTATTAAACTTTTTTTGAGTTTTTCTATCATGGTTTCTTTGGTGTAGCACAAACAAATTGAGAAAAAGTGGAAAATGCGGTTGAAAGAAAACCTCTTGGCGCAGTTGAATAGGCGCGAATTTATAGTTTTCATAATCAAAGAACAATGAAATATACACGGCTGATCTGATATTTGGTCGAATTGAATCCGTACGGATTGAAAACATTAGACACAAAGAAACCCCAATTGAAAACATTTTCGAATCTCTATGAACCATAGATGTTCGGAAAAACAAATCGATCCACAATCCGTTATTTTGTTTACGTTTTCAATTCAGGTATCTCTTTGTTGGTCGCTTCAATCCTTACGGATTCAATTCAACCGAATATCAGAACAGCCATCATATTTAACAGAATTTCTTCTTGAATCTATAATTATCTGAGAAATAAAAAAAAAATAGGATGAGGATATAAAATGATGCGAAAAAACCCCTGCATAATTTTCGTCGAAAGTTTTTAAGGTATTAAGGTGCGTGTCCATTTGAGAACAAAAAGACTTCGAGCAACTCTCAAGCTGTTCTTGAGAGTAAAACTCACATGTGGACATTGGCATGAAATTAGCTTAAAAGCTATCCAACATTCACTATCGAGAGTTTTTTTTTTATCGAAAGTACTCTCAAATGAAAACGCACCTTTTGTAGGACTAAAGGCCATAAAAAGCCATTTTGAATCAATAATTCAACAAGTCCAATCCTTAATGCTAAGTCTTCCACTTGGCTGATTTATTTCAGTAGTATATAGAATTTGTATTATAAAAAAAAATTCTTCTTATTATAAACCTTATACAATATGAAAAATTAATAATAAGAATAACTGTCAGCTACAACTAACATTTGCACTGCCATCCTTTTGTACTTTTTTTTAAAATAGTGCACTGTGGTGAATGCATACTATTACTCAAAACTTTTAAACAGGCAAATCAATGCAGTTGGAAGAAAAATAAATAAATTTGGTGGCACAACGGCTCTTGAAAAACCAAGGCCTAGTGACTTACAACTCTCAACCATCCCTGTGTGCGTATTTTCGGCAGGAATGGAGGGGATCTACAATTTTTTGCCGAGTCCGAACGGCTAAATGAGAAGCACTTATTCATGACAAGTATACTGTTGGAGGATTTGGCAGTTCCTCGCAAGAGGCAGTACCTCGCGAAAAAAACATTTCTGTTTTAAGGTGGAAGCGGCTGGGAATCGAACCCAAACCTTTGACATGACAGTCCTACGCACTTACCATCATGCCGCGAGGTACTACAGTTAGAAGAGCAATGTCAACATTTTTAATTCATTAGACTTGGTTTCAATTCAATCAAAAGCGCATACATAGATATACATATGTAGTGAATTATATTATGTGTTGTTAAAACGGTAATGATACATAATGTTGAATAGGAGAACTCAAAAATCTAAAATAACTTTTAAACATTTTCAAAAAAACTTCAATATTTGTTTTGTATTTCTTTTTGGAAAATTAATTTTTTCATCAGTCAGAAAAAAGTATGTTAACAAAGTTGACAAGAATTGTTATTTTTGTTTTCATTTTGATGATGATTTCACAATGTTAAGGAACAACACCATTTGTTCCTTTAATTCAACTTTGAACGTTTTTTATTTTCGATTTTCTTCAAAACGGTTATTTCAATTTCAATAATTTAGGGCAAGTTTTGTATTCTTGTCTGTCTGCCTGTCTGTACCTCAACCTTGAGCCTGAACCACTGAAGCGATTTTCATCAAGTTTTAAACTTTAGGTTTTTGTAAAACTCTCCAGAGGGGAAATGGAATTTTAACTCGCGATATACTTATATAGTAAGTACTATGTATAAGGCAAGTTTTAGATTTTTCCAGATAACAATCAAACATAACATTACGATGATAGAGAACACCAAAAAAGAGTGTGGCAAAATTCTGTCTGTCTGTTCGGCTACAGCCTAAATGGCTGGATTGATTCTCTTAAGACTTGGTACATAAGTGGCTTCACGACTTTTCTTGAAAAATTCAATACATTTTTTTTCGGTGAAAGCTGCTGTCTTTGGATATGAAACCATTTTTCAAAAAAATGTTTCTCAATGGTACCTCCCAAAGAATTTTTTATTGTATTTTCAATTTTCTTCAAAACGTTTATTTTGATGTCAATCTTGCTTTTTTATACAAAAGATCGTCAATAATACAAATAGTTTTTCCTGCCAAAATTTTCTTAAAAATATTTATTGGATTCTAAAAAAATTTCAAATTTTTGTTTTTGAAAATCAAATATTATGAAAACGATCAATTTTTATACAACTCGGTATTTAAGTGTTTTTACCCTCTGTAAAATATTTTAAGAAATGGTACCTTCCATATAAATGTTAAGAACCGTTAAGGACCATATTTTTTTTTTAAATGGCTCCTATGATTTTTATTCAACTTTTTCTGTATGCTAAAATTAGTTCGATATACTACCAATAATTATTAAAATTTATAAATAACAACTATTTGTAGTACTTCTCATATAAATGTTTTTTAATTCTGAATTTTCTCATTATCGGCTGAACAGATTCTGATTATTCTGTATATACGAATTTCAAGTATGGTTAAAAAATATTTTTAAAGAAAGTTTCAAATTTATTTTCTTAAAATTCCATATCTCACACAACAATTTTTTTTCTCGAAATTTTATTTAAATAAATACTTACGATTTGCATACCAAACATTTTTATTTAAAAATGTTGTAAGAATTTGATATATAAACAATATTTTTTAAGAAAACCGCTCCAACTATTTTAAATTTTTTTTGTCCATATTTTTTGCCATATGCATCAAGAATTAATATGGCTTTCTTGTTTTCATCTCAAACTCTCAATTTAACTATCATATTTTATGCTTTTAAACATATATTTCTGTCATAATATCCATGTCCTTACATTATAATATTCTTAAACCCTTAGGGTATTGAACATCAGTGTACTTTTTGGTAAAAAAAATGGCACACATAAATTTTTTTTTAGCAAAAGCTCCTTTTAAGAGTTAATAACATTATATCAAAATTGTGCAAAAATTTATTTAGGATTTTTTAAAAAAATATCTTTTTTTTGAAAATTCAATATTTCAAAAACAGGTTCATGAATTTTTTCGAAACTAAATAAGTAAATGTATATAAATTAATACTCAAACTTGGCATGCCTTTTAAATATTACAAAATTTATATATTAAAAAATTAATTTTTAAGAAAACCGTGCCAACGGTTTTTTTACGTTCCTTAAAGTATTTAAAAAAAAAAGAATGTACTTTTATGACAAAAATAACGGTACTTTAATACAAAAGTAAAGGAAAATCTTATTTTTTTTCTTGAAAACAGCTTCTATGATTTTTAAAAAAATTATTTTTTTTTTGAAAATTCGATGTCTTAAAAACGAGTTGGCAATTAAAAAAAATTTTTTTACATAAACCTGCATTAATAAATAGCTTAAGTACGTATGCATGACACCACAGTGACGAGTGGATGCTGTGAAAAGATCGCCAGAACTTTTGCAGCCCACGTCTCTCCTTATCTCTCAGCAAACCCGCCAACAGCGTCATCTTTAGAAGACCAGTGGAAACACAGCCAAAATGCCATCAGGCGGCCGATTTTTCAGGAGGAAAAAGAGAGTATGCGAACGGGCGGTTGAGTCTATTGACACTGTAGCAGCAGGGGGGATGATTGAAAGTTCTACCGAATGGTGAGGCAATCTATTTAGGACTGCAAGGCCAGAACGGAGAACCTGCTGCAATGAGTGTGCGAATATGATGGTAGACACACAGTTTGTTCCAAGCTTCTGGAAACAACACATTTTTCGACTGCTAAACGGCAAAAATAGCCAAAATTCTGCTGAAAGACAGACCACTCCATTCAAGCTGGACGTCCATTTACTTGACCTAAATGAAGTGCAGTCAGCGATAGCCAAGCTTAACGCGTTTCAGGCGAAGGCTTATAGTGCGGATGGCCTTCCAGCCGAGCTATTCAAAGCAGGGAGAAATGAATTGGTAGGGTGTACACTACACACCAACTTATTTCGAAAATTTTGGTCGGATGAAAGTATACCCAATGTATGTCCCATCCACAAAAACATACATATGTATCATTCATTTTTCAAGCTTCCTACAATTAAAATCAATCATTTTTAGAGAGATGTTTGTGTTTGTACGTGCATTCAGAAAGATTTTATTTTATTTATAAATTCACTAAACGGTTTTTCTACTATTGAAAAAAAAACGTTGTTAAATTGCATTATATTCTCGGAATATCTGGAAAACAAATAATTTTATAGACTTTGAGTCAATTTAATTTTACACATACTGACGTTACCTTGTTGTTTTGAGATTTTTTTTCCAAAATTTTAGTTTGCGTGATTTTAGTTCACTAGGTTTTTGGGATTATGAAAAGTGGGATTTTGTGATTGCGAAATTTTTAATGCTAGATTTAAATTTGCAAAATTTCGTAACCAAGTACAAATTTTAGTCGAAATTCAATATTTGTTTTAAGGTACCATTTACTGCCTGAACAGAATGGGAAATGGAGCTGCAATAGAAGTCAAAAATGCTGCAATAAAAGTAAAAATTTTTTCAACTCTTCCAGCTGCAGCATTTTTGACATCCATTCCAGTCTTGTTTCCCATTCTGTTCAGGCAGTTAAATATAAAGAGGAAATGAGTGACTTGTGATTTTGAATTTGCTAAAGTCTTTTGGATGGCTTAATTTCTTTAAATATTTTTCAGCCCAGTATACATATTTAAATTGGAGAAAAAATTCTACTGTATACAAGCATATCTAATGCTGCATTTTGAAACTTTGTAATTGCAACATTTTAGGAAATATTTTTCAGTTTTACTTTAAAGCTAATTATTATTCATTTGAAAAATAGCTAGGTGAAAAAAATGGTTGGTCAAATAGGGCTCTGGCCTCTAAACCTCACTTAATTCAAGTATTTTAGTATTTATAAAAAGGGACAAATTTCCTTAACTGACAGGTATCGGGTAGCGAGTTCATTTAGTTCAGGGACTTGTGCAGTTATACCAATCTTCCAACTTAATTGCTCTGCTACCTCGTTTTGACTCTTCCATTGAAATTATTTAAAATTACTTACACGATCTCCCATTAAACTTTTTTATAAGCAGAAAATATAATCAAGAAAGCTACTGATAAGTTCCAATATCTTTTGAAATTTAACCTTCCTTCCATTGTTAATTGTTTTTTCATCATTCATTCATTATTAAGTCGATATTAATTTTAATTGCCTACACTTTATGACATCGCAATGAAAAAATAGAATAAAAATAAAATCCAAGTTGTTACTGACCTATCCAAAGGGTGGCGTCAAGATAAATCAAAATACTTATAAGCTTATCTATCAATGGCATCTTGTCACCAACTCACGCTCGAACCCGATCAAAAGCCGAACAACAAATGTCAAAAAAACAAGTTCACCCTCATCAATATAAATTTACGAACTACTAATTAACATTTATAAGCAAAAACAAAATTTATGACTCCACTTCCTACGCATTGGAATATGGAATATTATACAATGGAGTCATCATTCACTTAAAAAAGTCAAAAATAGCAAAAGCTTGACATTATGTCGTTGAGGTCATATATGCTTCGAAATTATAAAAAAAAAAAAATTTGGGCTTACTATTGCAGTAGTAACATTCATTTTTTTGTCTTCAAGTTTAAAAAAAAGCTATTTACATTTTAAGGTCACTCTAAAATAAATAATCTAAATCGCTTCAAACTTCTTAACCCAATTGGGGTCTTATCACTACTACATCCTCCTTTGATGGATGAGTTCTAATGTATTCGATAGCTCTGAGAATATGATCTGGGATTGGTGGTGGAGTTGGCAAATGGGCACCAACTGGGTGGAATCCGTCTTGGTCAGCAGTGTAGCTCAGATCAAATTTGATACCTTCGGGGGAAATCCACTGGGCAGCACCACTCACACCAGCGATGTTACCGCTTTCTTGTACAGCAATGCCATTGCTTGTGTCGAAGTTAAAACCAAAGTTTCCTTCGGCATCAGCAGGCTCACTCTGTAGATTGCGGATTTCGGCATCCTTGTCAATGTTATCAGCAGCAGCTAGTCCCAAAAGGACTGTAACGAGGAACTTAATAAAGAAAGAAAAGGATATTGAATCAAATACATTAATGTAACTGGCGTGAATTGCCGTCAATCGATGAAATACTTACAAGTTTGAACATATTTGGCATTTGCTTGATGAACCCAAAAGAGAATTGAAATAGATACTGGTTGATATCTGAACTACCACAAGGGCTTTTATACGACGACGCACAAAAATAAAATTTGCTAAATGCCCAACAACTGTCGAGGTGATATCCATTAAAACTCATCAAAATGTTGATGGAGTTAGCATATTATGCAGTAAGTTATGAAATTTTTTATAAACTCGCATCTTTTTCTGAGGATTTGCATAAATAAATTTTTTAATTGAATGACTGCATGGTGGAAATTGATTTTAAATTAACCAGAGCATGGCCATAATAAAACTGGTATTGTTTTATTTCAAATTAATCTGTGCATAATTTGGGGATTTAAATAGCTGTTTTTTTACGGTGGGGCGACATGGTAAGAAATTAAATACCAGACCTCCGGTGGCCGCTCCCAATGGGTGCATATTCATGTTGAATCGTCATCCTAACCGCATTCATTCTTTTTTTGGAACTGACATTTTTTTTTCCCAAAAACGCTGGTCATCTGGTCATGCTAGCCTAATGTTAAGTTGGCAGTTGGCATGACCACATTCGTTGTTGTTTTTTTGCTGTCAAAAATTAGTTATGTCCAGCATAAAACTTGTTGCAAAGCATTGGTGAATTTATGCCATGAAAACCAGAAACTTGCCAAGAATTTTGTTTTCCTTAAAAACGATGGTAAATTGTTGATACACTAAGGCGTATGCGTACCTTTTTTATATTAAATTTAATTCCTAATGCAATTTGAAATTAGACATATTGACGCATAATTTGTTTTAATATTCTTGAGTGTCTTGAGATGGAGAAGTGTAATTCTCCTCTCAGAATCATCAAATTATAGTGTGTGGCAATGGAATGGTTTCAGAAGACTTCTTTTTTGAATTCAGATGCTTTTATACGTATAGTGGAAAATGAAATAAGTGAAGTCGTGATTATGTGACTGATGAACAGTTTGATTGGGAGGGTGGAACTCAATGGTACTGTATTAAAGATGCAATAGTGCTTTTCTCTTGTCTTAGAATGTGAGTTGGTGAATAAAAGAAGAACCGAAGTATCTAAGGAAGGCAGAAGCCGTTTGTTTTCTTTTATAATTCATTTTAATTTTTCATCTATCTTAACTCTCTTAAAGCTAGACAAAAATCCATAGAAACTAGTCTACTTACCAATATCTTACAAAAGCTTGTGCGTTGGCAAGTGAGAGTAACACGAGAAATGAAAGCTCTTCAGAGTCCACGAACTTACCTTAAATTTTCTGATTTTTAAGATCGGCAAATGTTAGGTGCATTTTTTTATAAAAATAGATAGGTACACTTTGAATATTTGTCTATCCTTAAAAATACAGAGTTGAAAATAAGAAAAAAGTTGTTAAAAAAAAACAATATCTCAAAAAAAAATTTTAATGTACACTGAAACGGTTTTAGTTCTTTTTATTTGAATTTCTTAACTTCTAATTGGTCCGGTTGTCCAATCGAAAATTGTGACATATCTTTACGTTTCGAGCTCCCTCGAATCGGAATTCATCATTTTTAGAGAGATGTCTCTGTCTGTACGTACGTTCCTTCGCTTCTTTTCGTTCACCATATCTCAAGAAGGAATGAAGATATCGAATTTAAATAAAATTTTGTATGGTGATCTGAAATGTGTGTTGTGTGTGGGCTGGTGTGTGCAACGATTTCGATGTTGTGTGTGTGTCGATGTGTGTCGAATAGCTGTCAAAAATGTTGAATACACACAAATCCATAGATACGAACAGAACGCGACAGCTGCATACGCAGCTGGACTAGTTGGTCAACTTTTAAATTATGCATGCAGCTTTTTTGACGTTTCAAAATTGTGAACGCAACCAAGTGTTTACATGGGGTTTGAAGAGAATTTCAAACTCTTTTTAATCTCTGATAAAGACGTAAAGTAATTTTAGCTTCCATTTCATCATTATCCACTTTTATTTTTGTTTTATTTTCAATTTTTGTGTTGAATTAAACTCGCACAGCTGACTTCAAATGCCCAAAATATCATAAAGCTGTACAGCACATTGTGGGCGAGTAAAAAAAGCACATACAGCATTCTTTGACAGTTATTCCAGTTGCAGCTGCAGCTCCAGTTGCAGCACTCTATTCTGGGCAGGCAGTATGGCAATGTAGGTGCACAAGAAAAACTACTGGAAAACTAAGCGACCAATTTACAAACGTTGGTAAAATAGAAAGATGATTGTCCTTTCGTGGACTTTAGGTCAATTATTGGTTTTATATAAATAATAATTGACCTAAAGCTCACTAGAGGGCAATCATCTTTTTATATAAAAGGTCACGAAGTAAAGATACATACTAAAATAAAAAGTTTGAAAATTACAATTGTCAAGAAATAATAGTTCTTTTCTTTAGCTGATTAATTTAAAAATCCAGAGGGGGTGGCAACCACCCTTCCCTGCCTCCCCCTGCGTACGCCCTTGGCCTTAGGATTTATTTTATTCTACACATATGAACGTGATTAGAAATAGGTAAAAATATAAATACATATCAACTTATTATAAAACAAAAAGTTGCTGAAAATTTTGAAAAAAGCGGTTTTTCTCAAATAGGATGATAAATTTTACAAAAAATTTTAGATATTTTTTCATCTCAAATATCTTAAGAACAAACAATGTTGTTGGCATTGTGTTAGTTTAATTTTACACACTAGTTAATAATCAATACCTTATTTTTAGGATGTGTACATAAATAAGTTACTTAGTTCTTTCAAGTAAAAATTGAGTTGTATGGATAGGGGCATTACCTTACTGAAACATCTCTAAGGTTGATTTAAAAAGATCACTGATCTTAGGCTAAAAGTAACAAAGAAAAAGCGATGAAATTTGCCGATTACTTAAAAGAAACATTTAAGCCGTTCGAAGAACAAGAACTCAACGAAAATATTAATATGAATTTTACTTCAAATGAAAGCTACATACACTTGCCGAATTAAAAAGAGAAATAAAGAAACTTAAGTCCAATAAAGCTCCAAGATATGACTTTATAACGGCAGAAATTTTAAAAATGCTCCCTCGTAGAGGATTAATTAACCTGCTTTACATAATAAATGTTGCTCTAAGGTAAGAATATGTTCCAAGCCAGTGGAAAGTTGCGGAAGTCATAATGGATTTGAAACCCGGCAAACCATCTCACGAAAAGAAGTCTTACGGGCCGATTTCGCTTCTTCCTAAAATATCAAACATTTTTGAAAGAATACTACTCCTGCGCCTGCAGCCGATAGGACAAGAGAAACAATTAATACCTGAACATCAGTTCGGATTTAGAAGCAAGCATTCGACAATTGATCAAGTGCATAGAATTACTGACGTAATTGAGAGAGCTCTTGAAGAAAAGAAAATCTGTTCGACTGTCTTTTTGGACGTGTCGTAGGCGTTTGACAAGGTGTGGCACGAAGGCCTCAAATTCAAATTAAGACAAGTTCTGCCTGAAGGACTTTACAACATTCTAAACGGATATCTAAATGAAAGACTTTTTCGTGTAAGACACAGAAATAACTATTCTGATTTCAAAGAAATAGTGGCTGGGGTACCACAAGAAGGTGTATTAGGTTCACTTCTATACCTTTTACTTAAACGCGATATACCTCAAACTGAAGATACTATTATAGCCACGTTTGCTGATGATACTGCAATACTAGCAGTAGGCAAAACGATTAGCGAAGCTACAATTAAATTACAAAATGCTCTTAATAATGTTAACGAGTGGACGAAAACATGGCGAATAGCGCTCAATGAACAAAAGTCAGTCCACGTGGACTTTACGTATGCAAAAATAAATAGATTACCCATCTTTCTTAATACCGCTCGTGTTCCATTTGCAAATGAGGCAAAGTATCTGGGAATGACTCTGGACGCGAATCTAAAATGGAAGCCGCATGTGAAAAAGAAATGCGAAGAACTAAAAAGTTAATTAAGAGATATGAACTGGTTACTCGGTAAATATTCAAAGCTTGGCATTGAAAATAAATTCATTTAATGCAGACAGGTACTTAAACCTGTTGGGACTTATGGTATACAACTTTGGGTTTGTACCTACCTGCGATACAAACTTAAATAATTTACAAACTTTTGAAAATAAATTGCTTAGGTTATTTGTAAATTCTTCGTGGTAAATATATAAGAAACGAAGATCTTCATAGGGATCTCGGGATTCTTATGGCCCGGGACGAAATAAAAAGTTTCGCGCAAAAGTATAGAAATCGACTATTAGAACACACTAATTCAACGATTATTGATATTCTTGACCAGTTGAATTTAGTACGCCAGACCGTCTGCCAAGAACAAAACCTTCCCACTTTGTGCGTTGAACAGAAAATCGCTTTAAAATCGCGGATTAACTGCCTGACCAGAATAGAGTGCTGCAACTGGAGCTGCAGCTGCAACTGGAATAGCTGTCAAAAAATGCTGTACGTTATTTTTTTTTACTCGCGCACAATGTGCTGTACAGCTTTCTGACATTTTTGGCTTTTCAAGTCAGCTGTGCGAACTTAACTCTACACAAAAATTAAAATTAAAACAAAAATAAACATGGATAGTGATGAAATGCAAGCTAAATTACTTTACATCTTTATCGGAGATTAAAAAGAGTTTGAAACTCTCTTCAACCCCCATGTAAACACTTGATTGCGCTCACAATATTGAAACGTCAAAAATGCTGCATGCAAAAGATAAAAGTTTGTAAACTTGTCCAAGAATCTCACACCTCTATGAGCACGCGTTTTTCGGTCCTCATAGAGCCTGATTGCACCTACCACGGGAAAATAAATACAAAAATAATCACTAAACAAATTTATGCCTGACTAATTACTGAATCATGCAGACTTTTTATGACCATTTAGTTACCTTTCAAATGGCTTATCACTACTTGTTTATTAAATTAAAATTACTCAAATGCTGAGTTTTTTGCCTGTGATGACTTTAAAAGAAACTTCAAAAATTCATTAAATTGAATCCATCGGTGACCAATTACTGAAAGAATTTTTCCTTTTTAGACCAATTACTTACCAATTAGATGGCATGAAATTGAACTTTTATAATTTTGGTAATAATTAATAGTTATTTTCAAATTTTACTATTTGGGTCTAAAATTGAGACAAAATTCACGTTCAATTTTTATAAGATTTGTACAGAATCTTAGATGTACCTGGCCATAATGGACTACATTAGTGTCAAAATTTGAATTTTAGTATCAATTATTACCAAAGTTATAAAAATAAAAAAAAATTGAATATTTTTATGTGTTTTCCCATATAAAACTGCTTTCGTCTTGAGTGCCAAGTTAACGGTAAAATAATGACCTAAAATGTTGGCTCTGGACCTTTGGCACCTCATTTATTGAAAATTAGCAAAATCATAAAGGGCCTTAAGTTCTATATAAAGGGTCAGCTAGTTTCAGAGATTGGTTAGCTATAGATTGTTTTTAACATTTTAAATTTTTTTCAAGGTCACTCACGTATTTTGGCATACTGATAAAAATTCATAACAACAAATCTATGGTTGACCAATTACTGAAGAAAGCTGCCCTTTTATGACCATAAAATGGCCTTTCAAATGGCATACTTAATTTTTTAGAATGACCCAAATGAGGTGCCAAAAGTTTTTTTTTTGTGACCTTGAAACGAATTTTGAAAATTCGTAGAAAAAAAACGATGGCTGACCGATTACAGTAAATAGTTTACCTTTTATCGCAATCTAGAGATCCTACGGTTGGTATACTTTTTTTTTGTAAATTTCCCATAAATAAGGTGCTAAAATCGCGCGTGACCTAGACTGATCTTGAGAAACTTACAAGTTATCTAGGGCTGACCAATTTCTAGAACCAATTGACATTTTCTTACCAATTCGGTGGCGTTTTTTCTTTTTTTCATTTTTCCCATATGAATACGGTGACCATCCGTTCATTATTATAATGAACAGTTCTGTATTTGAGGACAGTGTTCATTACGAATTATTTTGTATACAAAAACATGTAACTGATCTGTATTTCAGAAGTTGTGCATTATATGTTCAGTATTCCAAATGAATTTTTAAAAACAGTAACACCAGCAATACAAAATGAAAATTTAAATTTAATTATAAAAATTAATAATGTCTGCGTGTGCTTACCCACAGAACAGACAAACAAAATATCTATAACAAATAGGGATGCTAGATTTGAAAAATTTCTTTGTGGGACAAATTTTGAAAACGTAGCCTTTATGATACAGTGAAAGGCCCGTTTGTTTACAAAAAAAAACTATTTTCATTAAATACCGACCGTCTAATACCAATATTGAATTTTAATTCATTTTTTCATCCAGGGAACTTCTTAAACAAAAAAGCAACGAAAAAACGAAAGTGCATAATTTTTCAGCTGCAATGAATATTTTTCTTAAAGCTTATACAAATTTCATACAGATTTTTTGTTTTTAATATTTCTGTAAATATATTTGAAAAAAAAAATTAAGCTGAAAAGTTTTTGAAACAATGAATCAGAATTTACTTTTTTTAATTTAAAAAGCCCAATAATTTTAAGATGTTTCAAACTCTGGTTTATTTTAAGAAATGTAGAGTCTTAGCATTTATAAATTTTGTCTTACTTAAGCAGCCCAACTCCAAAATGTTATTAACAAACTTTGTTACTTAAAAGTAATATAAAAGTTGTCTAACTTGAGCAACGGAATCAGTTGTCTAACTTGAAATTGTTTTGAATTATTTCATTAATAGAGCAGATTTTTGACTTAAAAAAAAACTGTTTTAAAAAATCTAATAGATAAGGCTGGTAATGTTTTTCGTTTTCTTTCTTGCTGTCTCCAGTAAATCAAAAATACAGTTTGACAAATATGTTTTGATTTTTAAAATCAATTTTATTTTTAAATTATTTATACAAATTTGTTCAAGTGTCTTTATGATTTACTGTTTAAACAAAGACCCCTGAACAAAACAGCAATTCCTATCGAAACGTTTGCAAAGTATGAAAAAACTTAGTTATATTGCACCATAAAGTGACCAAAAAAGCCGAAGAGACCAACAAAATATTTCAACTTAGTCAGATAAAATAATTAAATTTCATTCTCTTCCTGGATTCAAAATTAATGTTTAAATCAATTTTTTCTCTAAATAATCAAAAGCATATTTATAAGAAAATATCAATCCCTTTCAAACACTGTTGAGCGAGCGTTGCGGGATATTAAATCGAATTGCGGGACAAAATTCTCCAGCGGGGCTTTGCGGGACCAAAGTTGTTTTGCGGGACGTCTAGCATTCCTAAGTACGAATTTATTTTAAACATGACTTGGATTTATGCAGGCCAAGAACTAAAAACTAAATTATTTTTTGTTCATTTTCGGCATTCTAAAATATGGTCACCGTACATACGAGGTGCCAAAGGTCCAGAGCCCTGTTTAGATGATAAAATGTTATAACATCATAAAATAATTATAAGATTCTGCAAAAAAAATAATTGATATGTACTGCTAACCGGTGTTACCCAGATTTATGTTATATTGAAAACATGACTAAATAGTAAATTCTTTTTATTAAAAAATCTTAGTATAAACAATTTTGAATAAATATTTTTGCATGTTGAATCTTATGATAATTTAATAAATTATGCGTACTTATACCTAAGTCTAATTTAAATCTTAAAATATGTATCATATTCATAAGACTTTATATTTATAATTAATTGGCAATAAAGGAATATAAAATATGAAATAAGAACATGAACACCTTCACAGTGGTATACGTGTGTGTTAGAAACAAAAAAGAAAATTAATTCAATTTCGAAATGAGTTAAGAATCAAACTAAGCATTCTCTTTTTTCTAATTAAGTCTTTTTTCAACTTAATTACTATACTAAACTTATACTAAGAATCTTTATTAAATTGCAATTATGCTAATATACGAAATAATATTTGAATGCTAAAGATCAATGACAAACGCAGCTATTTTGATGCGATTTATTCATATGATGGTCTAGTTTAGATTTTTCATCATTTTTGGTATAAAAGACTTTTGACTATTGCAGTTTATCATCAGATTTTTAGTAGCTTCTCTTAAGTTATCATCTCTATTCACTCAAATCAAAATGTTCAAATTTGTAAGTTTATTTTGAATGAAAATTAAATACATTCATTAAACAAGATTCAATACAATTAACTATTTTATCCTTTGTATTCTTTTTAATAGGTCCTTGTGTCAGCCTTATTGGGATTAGCTGCTGCAGCAAGCTTAGCAGTCTCAAGCGTTGATCCAGCTGCTGAGATCCGTAGCTATCAAAATGACCCAGCTGATGCTGAAGGAAACTTTGCCTATGCTTTTGACACAACCAATGGAATTTCAGTTCAGGAGAGTGGAAATATTGCTGGTGTAACCGGAGCTGCACAGCATATTTCCCCCGAAGGAATTCAATTCCAGATCACCTACACAGCTGATCAAGACGGATACCATCCATCTGGTGCCCATTTGCCAACACCACCACCAGTTCCAGAGCTTATTTTAAGGTCCATTGCATATAATCTTGCTCATCCCCAACAAGAAGAACAACGTCAAAAGATTGTCCTCCAATCCCAACAATATAGAGGATAAGCTAAGCATGCAAACAAAAATAAGTGAATAGCAAATTCTAGTCTTTTAACTTAAGTTAAATTTTCTGTTTGAAAATTATTAAATAAAATTGGATGAAAAATTAAAGTTTTTCTACTATAAACTGTAGAATAACGATAACAAAAAAAAAAATATAGTTATTTTATTTGCTAATTGAAGGTGAATGTTGTGCCAAAGGTAATTTTCTATGTTGGTTTGATAAATCAAAGCTTGAATCGACATATTTTCGGAATAGGTAGGTGTACTCATAATTGGAATAGTGTTTTTAAAATGCTATGATTTTTGAATAAATAGTTGTTGGGGCATTGTTTTCCGTTAGGTTTTTATATCGGTTTCCAATCTATTTATAATTCCAATCGAATCTACAAAAAACACTAACCAATGACGCCATTTAACGAAATGGCTTCTTTAAGCATTTATGTATCAATTTTGACAAAATAGTAGATAATCCGATGAAAAATTAATTGTGAGTGTTCCAAGTCTACTTCTCGAAATCGAGTGCAGAAAAGACTCTGAAAGCAATACCCGGAACACCGTCATATAATAAAAACGGCAAATACGAATTTTGTAGTACAATTTACGCACTCTACATAAGCTAAATGTTTATAAATTAGAAATCGTTGAAGAGGTTTTTTCACAGAAGGGCAGAATATAAAAATTTATTAAATAGTGTCACCACAAAAACTAAAAAAACAATAAAAGAAAATAGCGAAAATAAATGCAAGCAAAAGCGAGAACGAGCACCGAGTATTTGTTTGGTGACATTTCTTTTCTTTCCACCTGCCAACCAACCAATTTTCCAGTACTGACTGGAAAGATTATTGGAATGTTCGATTGTAGCGTTCAGTGCTGGAGAAAATAATAGTAAGTAGCTCAGTTTTCTTCCACGCTAAGGAGGGCTTTTAAATGATGGATTTTTTCTTGCGATTTGCACCTGAAATCAGAATTACTTTCTTATATTTTGTGATGAGTAGATACGCAATCGAAGGCGTTTGGGCAAAACTGTGTAACTGGTGCGAATTACTTGCAATCGATAATTTGTATGGAAACCTCAATTTTTAATTAATTTATAACATGGTTATTCCAATTTTATATCGAAAAAAAAACAGGAAACGGCTTCGAAAACATTTGTCGAAACAGCAAATTAAAGGCTTTGGAGAAGTAGGAGCAAGAATTGAGAAAAAACTCCAATCGAAAACTACATTTTATCAAAGGCTTTTGCATTAGGAAGTACGAGTGAAAATGGATCGTCAAATCAGAAACAACAAAAAAACATAAAATTTTGGAAAAAGAATAAAATGGTTTATTTGAAGAAGCATATTCAACGACCTTAAAATGTTTAAATATTGTAAAATGAAAAAAGTTAGATCATGAGATTAACACCGTTTAAAACAATTTTGAATCAATTATTCAACAAATCTTATAGAAAAATACAGAGGTCACTTTTTCAGTACGACTTTATCCTCGTCTCAACTCTTGAGATTAAGCCTGAGTTAACTGCAGAAACGAGTTTTTAAGTCAATTTAAAGTCTGCATAAGTCAACTCTGAGTTAACTCATTTAGTTTGACAAGTTAAACCAGGGTATACAGTTAGGGTGATTTCGAAGCGTTACAGACTTGTTTTTTTTATTAGTTCTTCAATGCAAAACATAACATTTTTAATGAATAAATTACACGATTTTAGTATAGATCGACCTTTCAAAAGAAACGCACTTTTATAAAAGTTTCACTTCAGTTAGCTTACCCGTTTAGGCTCAAGCTCGATGTACAGTGGACTTACAAAATAGTGGTGTGATTAAAACCACTTTTATGGTCATCGTAAAATAAAACCTTGATTTTTTTTCGCATGAAACAAATACTCTTTTCCTTTAATCCAAAGACCAAGTAAAAATGGAAACAAAATATTTTTAAACCGTGTGCGGATACATTTTTAGAATTTAAATCAAGTATTTCAAGGCAAAATGCTTTTTTCGTCTCTGTAGTGTCTGGTATCTATGCACATAAACATTCTTCCAACTCTGAACACATAAACGTGTTTTTTTCGTTATTTAACAATAGTATACATTTCTTTATTTAATTAATTTAATTTAATTTAATTTAACAATTTAACAACCAACAAATTAAATATTCACTTCTTATCCACTGTATTGTTGTGATTGAAGGACGATCCTTTGACGTTCTTCTTGTTGGGGATGAGCAAGATTATATGCAATGGATCTTAAAATTTGCTCTGGAATTGGTGGTGGTGTTGGTAAATGGGCACCAGATGGATGGTATCCGTCTTGATCAGCTGTGTAGGTGATTTGAATTGGAATTCCTTCGGGGGAAATATGCTGTGCAGCTCCGGTTACACCAGCAATATTTCCACTCTCCTGAACTGAAATTCCATTGGTTGTGTCAAAGGCATAGGCAAAGTTTCCTTCGGCATCAGCTGGGTTATTTAGATAGCTACGGATCTCAGCTAATTGATCGACGCTTAAGCTTGCTGCAGCAGCTAATCCCAAGAGGGCTGACAGAAGGACCTATTAAACAAAGAACACAAGTTAATAAAAGGAAAACAATTTAAAAAAAATATTTCATCTAAAAAAAATTTATAAACAAATAAACCTACAATTTTGAACATTTTGATTCGAGTGAATAGAGATGATAACTTAAGAGAAGCTAATAAAAATCTGATGATAAACTGCAATAGTCAAAAAGCTTTTATAGCCAAAAAATAAAATCAATCGTAAACTAGAGCATCGTTTGAATAAATTCATTGAAATTGCAGCGTTTTGCCATTGATCTTTAGCATTAAAATGTTATTTTTTTTAAACATATTAGCATAGTTGCATTTCGATTAAGATCCTGGGTTTGGTTGAAGAAATAAATAAATTCAAAGAGTGGATTTTATTGAAAAAAGAGAATGTTTCTTTTAATTCTTTACTTAGTTATATGACAAAATTTTTATTAACAGTTTCAAACTCTTTACGATAATATTCCAATCGATCCACTGATATCATTTCAACGTATGATTATGCTGAGTTAACAGTCGGATGAAAATCCAAGCGCTTACACAAGGGGGGACAGGTAGGGGCGCTTGCCCTCTCCTTTAATCAGAATGTATTTCATACTTGTACGCAATTTATCTTCTTTTGAAAGGAATTTATAGCAAGATTTTTGTACCAAATTTTTTTAAAAATTTTTTATTTGGATTTTTTTTGTTGTAATTTTTTTTATTTTTTGAATTTGGAAGGAGGACGTTGTGAAAAACTCAATTATTCAAAATTACTCGATAGTTTTAAAGGGTGTTCATTTTTAAATCAAAATAATAATTTCTAACAATTATTTTTTGAAAATAGTTTAATTTAAAATGTTGTACGTGACTATACCGTGTATGGCCCATTTGGAGGGTCCAATTTATCACTAATTCTAGTATTTTGATTGCCCAATTGTGTGTGTAATTTAATTTAAAAATTAAATCTTTTTCCTTAAATACCTTAAATACCTTAAATACACAGTTTTATAAAAATCGATTATGTTTTTTTCAAAATATTTGATTTTCAAAAAATTTGATTTCGGAAAATGGCTTTCCCCCAAAGGGAACCCTTTATTAAAAGTAATTAATTGATTTTTTTAAGAAAAGTTTTACGAGCTGTTTTTGAGAAAAACACGATTATGTTAAATGGCAGGTACCGTTATTTTTGGTTCTTAAAAAAAATGAAAAAAACGTGTGGTCATAATCACCAAAAACCACTCAATCGGGCCGTTTAGGCTATAGACGAACAGATAAGACATACAGACAGCATTGTGCCATCCACTTTTTTGGTGTTCTCTATCGTCGTAATGTCATGTGTGATTGTTATATTATTTATTTTTGCACGAGCCCAAAACTAGCCTTATAGTACCTTTATCGCAACTTAAAATGTTTCTTTGGGAAGTAGATGCAATGAATTACCATTTTTTGAAAAATGGTTTCCGACTCAAAGATATTATAAAAAAAAACAGTTTTTTGCATCCCTTAGTCCCTTATTATACGATGATTCCTTGCGCCTGACTATTTTTTCTAATTTCTCCTTGAAAATTATCCTGTGACTTACGATTCACGAGCTATTACACGGTGCTTCTCAACGCTTGATGCAAAATTGACATTTCTCTTTACTGTTTAAGTGGTTTGTACAGTGTCTGTTTAGGAAAAAAATACGAAAATATATTTGCCACTATTTCTTAAAATAAATTTCGCTGACTTTCACTGACCAATTTTCAAGTTTTCGCTGACCAATTAAAAAAAAATGAATGCTCGGATGACAGAATTTTAGCAGCTCAAAAGTGCTATCACCTATCAATGTGGGTAGTAGTATCAACATCATAAATAAAATGTATTTAATAACTGCAACTCTTATGAGTCGTTGCATATGAAATCGTCAAAATTTGTCGCTATACTGCTAGTTCAAACTCACACATCAATACCAAACAACGTCAAACACGGTGCTGTAAATGCGTGTATTTTGATGATTTTTGGGAGCTTTTAACCGACTTTAGTGTTTCGACTATTAAATGTTATAAGCTAGTCAGCTTATTATGAGTTTCACAAGGAAAATATTTTACCCGAAAAATGTTTGTTCCCCAGAATTTGAAAATCTATTATAAGCAGCCTTATTGTGAGTTTCACATGGAAAACATCTTACCCGAAACATGTTTGGTCCTCCGAATTTTTAAAAGCTATTCAGCCTTATTGTGACATTCACGTGAACAACATTTCACGTCGAAAAATTGATATTTCACTTTTCGCCTATTGGTAGTTTCACACGAAAATCGAAAATTCGCCTTGTTGTGAGTATTTGTTTCGTGATTATTCGTAGTTAAGATCTTAATTTTTTAATTTATTTTTTTTTTTATTGGTGAATGAAAGAAAAAAAAGGTCACCGAATGGCGCCTTTGTGCAAGATTTTCGATTATTTCAGACCAAGAGAGGTTCGGGTGAATCTTATGATAGCTTTAAAAATTCCGCGGAAACAAACATTTTTCGGGCGAAATATTTTCCATGTGAAACTCATAATAAGGCTGATTACGAATTTCACCTGAACTTCCCTTGGCCTAAGAGAATCAAAAAAAAAATACGCAAAGAACACCAGTGCCCTCTGTTTTCTTTCGTTCATCGTCGTTAAGTGACAATTTAAGTTAAGTTACGAAACATTTCAATCGAAATGAGTACTCACATAAAACGGGAATTATCGTTTTTTGGGTGAAACTCTCACATCGGTGAAAGGTGAAATGTCAATTTTTCCGCGTCGGGTGATGTGCACGTGAAACTCATGATAAGGCTTATATCAAGATAAAGGGAGAAATAAAGAATCAATTTACATTCCAAAGATCCGTGTTTGAAGTTTTGCAATTTTGGAAAATCGCACTTTTTACTTTAGCTTTAAACTTGCTAGCTTTAGCTTTAGCTTTAAACTTGAGTAGTACCTCGTGGCATAATGGTTAGTGCGGAGGACTGTCATGCCAAAGGTCTGGATTCGTTTCTTTTTCTTTTCTGACAAATCCTCCAAGAGTATACTTGTCATGAATAAGTGCTTCTCATTTATTATAAAATTTCTACATTCCAGCGAGTAATTTTAACTTTTTTATAAGAAAGTTAAAAATTCTCATTTGTAGTGTTGTTAAATTCATATACCAAAGTTGATAATTAAAGTATTGTAAAGTATAGTTTTCTCTAATGAAAACATTTTTAAGTTCATTCGACCAGACCGATTGAACTTTTTCCACGAGTCAAGGAGAAAACATAAGCGTTTCTTAAAACTATGGCCTGACCACTTTCCAAATTCCTTGACTATACCTGATTTCCCCTGAACAAATTCGTTCCCTGACTTTCCAGTCGAGTGGCAACTATGGGAAATATGGAAAATGCTAAAAAAAAACGTCAAAAAGAGTCTCGGAAACCTTGACTCACGACGCACAAGGCAACTTTAACCAACCTTAAAAGATTATCTAGCTTAGAGAGTTTAATTTTTTTTTAGATATTTGCCTCCGTTTCGCTTGTACAAAACAAAGTAAAAATATTGTGCCTACTTGCCCTGGTCTCCCCTACAAAAAAAAAACAAGGCATAAGTACATGTAAATTAAACAAACATAAGAAAAATGGAGACAGGTGTATATTACTGCTGTCACTCTGATCCTTATCTTTTTATTTCCATCTAATGATTAGTAAGTGATGACAGAAAATTGCTAATATAACAAACAATTTGCATTTTGATTTGTTACTGTACGATATATTGGAGCTAAGTTATTCGCGATTATTATTCGAATTTAAACAAAATACATTTTTACAAATATTTTTGGTAACAAATTGTCAGGTAGTGAACCCTAACGATCTTTGACAAAATACATACAGTTCCTCTGAGTGCAAGGTCAAAACAATAATTTGACCGGACTACAAATACCGTGGGGTGCTTTTCAACTAAATGTTTGTATAATTTTTTTTTAAATGACACAAAAACAATTTTTTTTTTTGAAGACAATGTCAGCTGGATTAATTTCTGTTAAGTCTAACAAATTTATTTACATATTTTCAGACACATTTAAACCGATATTCCATTTACATAATTTACTAACGCAAATGTGATTTTGCACGTCTTTATTTTGAGACTGCTACGAAAAATAAAGAACTGTCAAATTTCATGTTTACCAAAATGGCAACCATAAGCTAAGTAATAAATCTTCCGTCAGCCAAAGAACACCTATACTTAAATCTATTTCATATCAATCAGCTATTTTAACAAAAAAGACAACATATGACAAATAATTTGAACTTTTCTTTTAATTTATTATAATTACCATAATAAGTGATAACGATGAACGCAAATTTACATATTTTACAATTATTTATGAATTTCAGCCTGGTGTTATTTTTTTTTTTTAATTATTCAAAAGCTTGTACAAAAAATCATATTCACTAAATTTCATTTAACACAGAAAAAAGCTGATTATTCCTTGACCCATTTTTATTTCCCACGCACTGTTCACTTATCACTTTATTAGCTAAAGTGTGTCGATAGATTTGTCTGCTAAATCAATCATGCAAATTAATGAGGAAAAGAGTAACTGTACATACAAGGTATTTTTCATGTTTGAATTAAAATTTATTTGTTTTTGATTAATTAATTAATCATATTGCATGTCTTCAGGCATTCATGACAAATTTACCATTAGCGAAGACAAACATTTTTGTTTGAATATTCATTCAAACAGTATCGAATAATATTTTTGAAAAATAGTCACAACAGAAAAATAGTCGTAGCAGCGCCAGCGCTATAGAGTGATATTTCATACATTAAATTGGACAAAAATATAAATTTATTTACTATTAACATTTTTTTAAAAGTCGTGATTTTATTAACTTTAACAGCCTTATTAGTAAAAAACGTTGAAAGGTTTCGGAAAAATTGACTCATGTTTATTATAAGAAAATAACCAATTTAGACTCAAACACTAGCTAAAAATTGACATATCACTCGAAAACACTAATTAATTATACTGTACATAACAAAATCTGGCTAGGAGGAGTAAAGATCAAAATATCTACTTCCAGGAGGACGACGTGGGGTCTTAAATACAGTAGAGTCAAGGTAATTGCATATGTATATGAACTAGCATTATTAGCGACAGGTAAATTTCTTTTCACAATCAGAGCATATCTTGTTATCAATAATGTGAAGCTTGGACTAAAAATTGCAGTCTGGCGGTTAACCCGCAATAAATAGAACTGGCCATTTTTACGAACATAAAGAAATGACCGACTCTTGAATTTCTCATTATTGAAGGGACCCAACTTAAAATCTTCAATCACGTGAAACATCTTGGTGTGATTCTGGACAAGAAATTGAACTGAAGTCTTTATAAATATTTGAAAAAGAACGAATAAAGCCATGTTTGCTTTAACTCGTGCCAGCTGGACCAAAATATTTGGTAAAATCTTTTTAAGGTTACTAAGTTTCTTAAACAGCCAATTTTCTCCAATTTAAATTTCCACCAGTTTTACACCAGTCCAATTTTTTCGTTTTCAAAATTTCCTTTATACAAATTTTTCAAACTTTTCAAATTTCTTCTTCTGCTTTGCAACCTTTTCTTCTCCTTTTTTATCACGTCAAAATTAAAATCTCTGGTTTCTTCGAGAACCACATTAGAAGTGCCCTTCCCGTTTTTTCATCATGTTGGACGGGCTCTTCTTTTTTGTCAATTCCTCAGCACGTTCATCTTATCAGTGGCTTCAAAATATTGTCTAAAAGAATCTATAGCTGACCAATTACTGAAACCAGCTGGCTCTTTATATAGATCCTAAGGCCCTTTAGGTGGTATTAATTTTTTGCAAATTTCCCATAAATGAGGTGCCAAAAATCGCAATGACCTTGATTTTTTTTAAATTCATTAAAAAATATGTATGGTTGATCAATTACTGAAAAAAGCTTTTAAGACCATGAAGTGGCCTTTGAAATGACATAATTAATTTGGAATGACCCAAATGAGGTGCCAAAAGTTGTTTTGTGACCTTGAAACGAATTTTAAAAATTCATAAAAAATAGGTAGACCAATAACTGTAAATAGTTGACCTTTTATTGCGATATAGAGATCTTTCGGATTGTATACTTTTTTTGTAAATATCCCTTAAACGAGGAGCCAAAAATCACGCGTGACCTTGAGTGACCTTGAGAAACTTTAAGCCTTTATTACAAGCTATCTAGGGCTGACCAATTTCTAGGACTAGTTGAACTTTTCTGGCCAATTACTAACCACTTAGATGACATTTTCAAACATCAAATTTCCCATTTATGAGGTGACACGGGTCCAGAGCCCATTTGATTACTTGAAAAAATATGAATACATAAAAATAGTTGGATTTTTAAATCCTTTTGAGGGGTTTTCTTAAAAACTAATTTTAATGTATACAAATTTGGTAACAATAAAAAAAATTCTAGTATGCCAATTTTTAGTATTTATTAATATACATTTATAAACTAAGTTTCACAAATATTCATCAAAATTTTGGTAGGCAATAATACATTGACATTTTAAAGAAGCTTCTTTTATATAAAAAAAATTGATTGAAATTGGTTAAGCCGTTAAAGAAAAACTCGAAATAAAAAAAAAGTTAAATGGCAGGTACAGTTAATAAGAGTTTCCCGTAATTTTTGTCTCTTATAAAAATATACACTATATATACGAGTACCTACAATAGTTAACTAATTTTTTTATTAAAATCGTTGAAGCCGTTTTTGAGATAAGTAAGGTTGTATGCCAAGTACCGTTATTTTTGGGGCTGAACAAAATTCAATTTTCCCTCTGGATAATCATCAAAACTTGAAGAAGATCGCATTATTGATTTAGCTTGTAGACCTAGATACAAACAGACTGACAGAAAGAATTTTGCCACCCACTTTTGTGGTGTTTTCTATCAATTCAGAATTTGCCCAATAGTACGTTCATACAATCGCTACTAAAAGGACGTCGGCTTAGAGTGAAAAGCAGCTTACTCCTTTTATGCATTTTCCCAAAAAAAAAGATTTAAAAAATAAGTGTTCGCATTGCTTGAATATAATCAAAATTACAATAAGTATTGATTTACATTCATTATTGCTAATTAAAGTGAAATTGGAAAGATTTGATAGATTTTTGTATTCTTAGCAATTTTTGAAGTGGTCTGTAATAGTCAAAAAAATGTGGAGTTAGCACGTTTTCACTCTAAGTCGACGAAGAGCTTATTGCTGTCAAAGCTGAAGAAAAAGCTGAAAAGGAAAAAGCAGTTTGAACAATGTGTTTAGTATACAGTGAGTGTCAAAAGTTATTAAACACCCATATAATTTCTGGAGTTGTTGTTGTTGTTGTTTAAAAAAAAAAAAAAACGCATTCAAAATAGAGTATGTTTCATGTTGACTTATTACTGTTGAATAAAGATTTTGTATTTTATTATTGTGAAGCAATTCCAGTTCGTTGGATTTTTAACCTCAAAAATAAAGAAAAAGTTCGTTTTTTTCAAATTTTATTTAGCGAATAAGTATCTCAAAAACCAGACTAACCAGAGTCAGAAGTAGAAAACGGATAAGGGGTTTGAATTCAGTACCAAACATTTCCTTATCTGCCCATCTCGTAGTGGTCGAATTTCAGTCAATTAATTAATAAATGTATTAGAAAAATAAAAGAAAATGTCCTTAGTATAAGAAAAATGTAAAAAAATATGGTTTACACTCATTTTTGTCAATTTAACAAGCTCCAATGTCATGTCAAAATGACATTTAGAAACTAAAACGGCTTTACTCGGGCTTTATACTCTCATTGAAACAGTTTTAGCTGCCTCCGCCTCAATTGCTTGTGTATTTTTTTTTTAAATAAATAAACTTTTCAGGACAAGGCGGAATAATATTACTCTTTCACTAAAACGAGTTAATGCTTAAGAAACTTCGCTCCTCTTTACCTTTGCAGGGGCAAACTACAGAAAATTTGCCTTATATGACTTAAAATGTTCAAAATTGCAAGCTTAATATTTCTTGTAGAACACTTTTTTCATCCGACAAATAATAGGCATTGAAATAAATTAATGTAACAAAGAGATTCTTGGATCAAATACCTCACCATACAGTTTGAAATCGCCAGATTTAGTTCTTTTTAGTGCGAACCCGTTCCACAAGTGAAAAATTGTACTGTTTCGGACCAAAGAGAGCGCTCATGGGAGAGAAAACAATTTTCCCTTTTTGCCACATTTGGTCCGAGAAAAAATTCTTTTGGGGCCATTTCGTACAGGATGTCAAATGCAAGGTGGTCGTTTGTCAGATTTAAAGAAAAGTCAGTTTGAATTCAAATAATCAAACAGAAAACAAAGCCAGGGTTACCCAAGTGTTCCTTATTTTTTGTTTTGTTTTTGGTACATGTGCCTAATTTATCAATTTATTTATCTTCTTATCAATCAAATGAATTTCTTAAAATGCATGTGTCGCTAGGCAAATATTTTCCGAAGAAGAAAATTAAGTAGTGAAAATTTTTGTGTACTTCTTGTTTATTTTACTTTTTCCCTTTTTTTAAGCAAATTGAAGTTTCATGATTTAATATGTAATTAAAGAATATTTCTTTGCTTAAGTTTAATTATTTTTTTGCGTATAAGTTTCTTTTTTCTAACATTCAATTTTTTGTAAATAATTTTATAAAAAATTGATTGACTTATGATTGTCCTACGGCAGAGTCAGAGCCCTAGTCATACATTTCTTTTGACGTGATGCAAATTAGTGTAAAATAGTGCCAAAACCGTTCTCCAATTTTGACAGTTTTTCTTCTCTCTGAGAGGATTTCATCCCCACCTGTCACAATTTGACATTTAGTCCGAAATAGTGCGAAGAATTTAAGGAACACACCTAATGTTATGCAAATGACTTGAAATGAAAATGAAATGTGCACTGATCTAAATCTCGGGTACTTTTCAAGAAATTGTAATTCTAATTGTAATTGTTATTGTAATAAGACATAAGCCCCTTCAACAATGTAAGACTAATTTTTTACTGGCATCTGTGAAATCTGGTGTTGGGTTAATCCCACAGTATGAGGTCGATACAAATCAAGATCGAGGACTAACTTTCTGGATTACTATAATTTTTGGAGACACTAATGAGCAAAATAAAGGCTGTCAACAACCCTTCAAAATTTAAACCCCATCCCAAATTTAGGATACTTCTAAGGAAATGCTTTAGACGCCAAAACAAATTGTTGCAGAGTCCTTTGGATCATGTTTAACTGTCAAATATCACACTGTGCCAGCGTAGCAGCTGGTAAATGCTTCGTGTGTGACAATATTTTGTATGTAAATCTTTTATTTGAAATTAATATGTCCGATTAACATTTTTGATTAGTTTCAAGAAATGTTGTCAAGTTTGTATAAATAAAGTCACTTTGCTGGGAGGATACCGAACCGGTACATTAATAATATTTTGATTGCTAAAAAATGCGTTAACGGGAACTGGTTCAAAGTTTACAAAACATATACTGTTGTTAGACGATTGGTATAAATATATTTCCGCAAACCTCATTAGAATTGATAACCCTGTTTTGCTTAGCAGGTAAATGAATATGGTGGTGGGATAGCCTGTGGAGAAACATGGCAGAGTGATTTAAAACTTTCAATATTAATTCCATTCCACAAAACAAACAGTGAACCATGTCCATGACTTCTGTTCGATTAGTTCTCAAAACTGCCCATTTAGTCCAAAGTCCTGTTAATTTAATTTTTTTATATGAACTTCAACAGAAATTTGGACTTGAAGTTGATAGAAATTGGCCAGTTTATGGAAGTATAAGAACAGACCTAATGTCTTGAAAAACAAAAGCTTCGTCGGTAGTAATACATTCCGATATTAAACTTATGTACGACATTTCTTAAAAGCAGTCCATCCTTTCTTCATTTCAATTCCGTTTACATCTCTTCCGTTTCCCATCTAATTACATCCTTTTGCTATCTCGATACCAAATTGGAATGTATAAATAATCTCGACTTCGTATACCGGACATCATTTCAGAAAAAGTAAAATTATTTCGCTCAATATTTCTAATGCCTTATGATAAGGAAAAAATCGTTTATTCACCTTTGATAAATTTCTTCTTCGTTTGGATAAGAACTTTCGTTAAAAGTCGGAATGTGGGTAAAGTTTCTTTCTATGATAAATATTGATCTCTTGTATGAAACTTCTTTACTTATTTGTACATTCCGATTGTCAACGTATCTATGACTAGAAAAAAGTATTGCAAAGGACGTGAGATGAATGGGAGTTAATAGGGAATAAGTAGAAATAGCTTAAGTCAGAAGAAAGTTGGAGTAGACAGATCACTTTGCCCATTCTCCTTTAGAAGATAACTATACAAAACTCTTTAAAAAGACGGGATTATTCTGGCTTTTTTTCAACATGATCTACAGATAATCAATCCATGGCTAAGAAATATCTTCAAAAGTTGTATTAAACATAGATAAGTCCCTTTAGTAGCTGGAGGAAGGTTAAAGTGGTCTTAATTTGAAAAGCTGCAAAACCGACACACTTGACTGCAAAAGATTACAGACCAATAAGTCTTTCTTCATTCCTTCTCAAGACACTGGGGAAATAATTGATCTTCATATTAGGGACCTTGCAATCTTTTATTACAACCAACTTTACTCATTCACGATTAAAAATAAACTGCGTCCTCTGCCGGTCAGACATGTGCTTTTATACTTTTTACAAGGTTCCCGAAAAAGCTGGAAGGTTCTAGTATTTGCTTCTAGAGCTTTCCATAGGGGAAAATTCCCATACATTTCCTTTTCCAAAGCTTTCATTTTGACGTTTAGTATTGGAAGTTCGAAAGCTCACCAAAACTATCCGAAGGTTGGTTTGTGTCCTGTCTAATTCGAAATTCTGTGTTTCTTTTATTCGATGTTCGAGAGTGGTTATAGTTCATTCGAGAGTTGTTATAGTACAAATGTGACAGTCGTTACAATACCATGCTCAATGGTAGAATCATAAACTCGCAACTTGAAGATACTATTGTTGAGAAAACACTTACAAAGAGACATGCTACAGGGAGGGGTAATTTCACCTGTCCTTCGGGTCCTTGTTTTAACAGAATTCTTACAAGGTTTAGGAATCAGGGCGTTAAAGTTATGGTCATGTAGACCACATAATAATTTTGATATGGGGAAATTATCTTTCTACCATCAAAGATATTATGGAATCCACACTTAAAGAACTATCTTCTTGGGCAGCACAAAACGGTCTCGGGGTTACCCCTCACAAAAACTGTCTTGGAAAATAGAGGAATTTACCCCTCCAAAGCTTAATGACATTCCTCTGAAACTTCCCAAAGAAGCTAAATATCTCAAAGTTATTCTTAATTCTAAGCTAATATCGAAAAGTAACACAGAGGACAGATTGAAAAGAGTACTCTGTGATTTCTACATGCGACCGCATTAATCCAGGGGATGTATATGGTGATTGTTCATCCTATACTTACATATGGTTGTTACTGTTAAATAGTTGGCTATCTCAAAAACCGGAGCAAGGTACAGACACTAGCCTGTATAGGAGGCACACCCAAGCAGGGTTGGAAATTATTCTGAATCTTCCAGTCCTAGACGAGCACATAAGATGCATAGCAGCCAAAATCGCACTTTGACTCAAAAAACTGGGCTTTTGGAAGTACAACACCTATTGTGATGGGTCTATCTTGCAAAGGTATGATGCAGTGGCCGGACTTGATGTGACTACTGACTACATTCCAGCGATAATAAATTTTAACAAATACTTCTTTATTTTAATACCCGAAAGGCATGGATGGGAACCCAGCTCACTAATCAGTGATCAATGATACACCGATGGTTCTTAAATGGAAGTAGCAGCTAGAGCTGGGGTGTTCTGTGAAGCTCTTAATACAAGAGAATCATACAAATTGCCATATGAGTTTAGTGTCTTTCAGTTTTAGAGTTACGCTATTGAAAAAAGCGGCAGAAATGGTACTATATAAAAAAAACATAGCTGTTCGGAGATAACATTTTTCGTGGACAGCCTAGCAATAGCCAGTGAGACTACAAGATCCAAGGCAGTAGCAAAATGCCCAGAAATACTGAATAATATTTATAACACTAACCAAGTTAAACTCTGTTGGGTTCCAGGACATGGTAATAAACAAGGGAATGATATAGCATATAAGCTGGCGCACTAAAGGGGTTGTGACTACCCTTAAGAAGATTAAACCCAGTGCGAGCGTTAGAAAAATAGGGAAGGATTGAAGAGGAGATACCGATGCACATTGGTTTTGTTGTTCTGAATATAAAAATTGGAGTGAAATACAGAGTCAGGTAAAGTATTCCACATTCCAGTTGTGAGACTAGGAAAAGAATCTCTATACTAAACAGTTCGTCCGAAATTGGGCTCAAGGGTAAACTGATGTGAATTCCTAGAAGTACGGGTATTACGGCAGAATTCTGAAAATCTGAGGCTAATTCACTAGAACATTGCCTGTAAGAATTGCGATGAAATAATGACAGACACGAAAAATTGCGGCGGTGTTCGAGTGATACAAATTTTCCGTTGTAGTTTTATCACCTATCATTTTTAAAGCTTTTTTTGAATTCTATTTAAGAGAATTAATAAGGTCTTAGGAGCACTTGCCCAGATATGGAAGTTATACTCATATCTTCGGGGGAAACCTAAACATTTCGCATAATTTTTGGCGACGTCGAATATATGATCATTCCTCAGAAGGGGGTCTGTGATGCACATACCTAGAACTGAAAGATGTTTGGTTTCCTCGATGCAAGTGCCACTCATGGATAGTGGCAAAGGGGTGGATTTCACTTTAACGACAGACACCATTGAGTTTTTGAAGCATTCAATTCTACGCGGTTTTTTTTTTCCCCATTCCTCTATTGGACAATATGCTGTTGAGATAAGAATTAAATGAGCTTATCATACGCTGCCGTTCAAATTCCACATTCGAAGAACAAGGAAGTGAGTCTTGAAACGAATATGAAAAGCTGAGGGTACGTACTATCATCTGCGAAACAGTTTAATGGATTGGAAGTTTTTAGATAAAAGATCATTTATGAAAATAAGGAAGAGAGTAGGAGACAAAACAGAGCCCTGGGGCACACCAGCATTTATTTTATAAATTCAGACTTGTAACCCTCCAACACAACTTGTATTAAACGGTCCTAAAGGTTATTTATGATCCAACGAAGAAGAGATTCAACGATACCAAATTCACGCATTTTCGATAAGAGAGCTTGATGCCAAACTCTATCAAACGCTTTTGAAATATCAAGTGCAATAATCTTACTTTCTCTAAAACGATGTAAAGATTTGTTCCACTGCTCAGTAAGATATACCATCAGATCACCAGGTGACCTATTGCTAAGAAAGCCATACTCCCTGTTATTAGGAAGCTTTCGTTCTTCGAGATATTTCTTAAGCTGATGATTAATCAGCCTTTCCATGACCTTTGCAAGAAGGGACGTAAGTGCAATTGGACGATAGTAAGAGGGAGAAGAAGAAACGCCTTTTTTAGGGACAGGCTGGACAAATGCTGTTTTCCATCCACTCGGAGAGAGACCAGTAAAGTAGGTAAGATGAAAAAGCTTATGCAGTAGCTTTACCAGTGTTGAAGAACGCCTTTTCAGAACGGGATTCTATCTGGACCAGCGGATTTGTGTATATCAATTTGTTTTAGAACTCTTGCCAATGCACGAGTGTGAAAAAAGATTCGTCCCATAAAATCGTTGACGCTCTCAAGTACAGGAAAAGTCATAACACTCTCTGCAGCGTCGAATTAATAATAAACTGTCCTGCAAGCAAGCAAGTCTTTCTCTGTTGAGCTAACATAAGGAGACGAGCGTTGGAACCGAAGACGAAGCTGTCAATGTTTTTTACAAATGACCAAAAATGTTTACTAACCTTTGGGACATTGTAATATTTTTTGCCTTAACTTTTGATCATGTAAAAATTTGGTTCTTTGAATATGGCCGTTACAGTTCTTTCTGGCTTGTTTAAACTTGATCCGGTTTTTGCTGAGTGGGGTTGGCCTTATAACATTTGAAACTTTCTTCTCTAACCCTGATAGCCTCTTTACAGCTCAAATAAAACCATGAATTCTCTTCGGTTTGATAGATTTATCTTATGAGGAACAAAATTTCCCATTCCGTAAGGAATCAAGTTTGTGACAATATCTGCATTGGAGTCTACGTCTTTATCGAGGAAGCATAGTGACCAGTTTAAGTCCCTGATTAATGAAAAGAAAACTCAGGACATTTTATCGTTAAGTAAAAAGGATAATCGAATCTTGGATAGGTGTACTAAAGGGTCATTGCGCCATTGGAACAATGAACACCAAAATGGCTGTATTCACACCCATTTTTTGTAGGAGCTGTCCATAGGATATCGAAGAAATAGAAGCCATTAAACATCTGCTCTGGGACTATCTAAACCTCCAAACAAAACAACTCCCTTATTTTCGAAACATGTTTGTTGGAGAACTGGACGTTCTGACGCAGGTCGCAATATTCAAAGAAAGTACAGGCTGGTATGCAAACGAGCCAATTTATCTGAACCAGTAGCTAAGGATCATCTCTTCTTTATTTTGTAAGGGGATCACAATGAACCAATAGGCCCCCGTGTATGTAACGGCCTCTGTGCTGTGCACACTCCTCCTAACCTATAACCTTACCTACTTTACGAGTTTGCTATTAGCTTTTGGTTATATTTCCGTAAAATATGCAAAGCAAATAATTTCAAAATGGAAACATAAATACCCCTGCTTAGCAGACAGTCCAAAATACAGCAGATTCTTTACGTCTTGTGCTCTACTGCATGCAAAGCCATTGTTTGTGCAAATGTTAAAATAATGGCTCAGAATTCACTTGTATTAGCGTGTTCTGTGTTGTTATACATCTGCTTTGCATGTATTTTGCAATGCAAATCTTGCGTTTATAGGAATTCGATCTATTTTTGGAAATCTGCACATCGAAAATTTACATTTTTAAGTAACCGAATTATGTATGAAAACATTTTAAGGGTTTAAATGACGAAATAATAACTTGTTTCTGACACCACTAACTTTAAATTCTTTAAGCTAAAGTAAGTAATTATGTATTGTTTTCTTACTAATAACCATCTTCTCAGGATCTAAATCAAAATTAAATATTTATGCTAATATTATAAACAACATTTTTTATGGTAAAGATCAATGACAAGGCATTAAATGCCATGCATTTATTCAAGCAATGCTCTAGTTTGCGATTGATTTTATTTTTGACTATAAAAGCCATTTGACTATTGCAGTTTATCATCAGATTTGTACTAGCTTCTCTTAAGTTATCACCTCTATTCACTCGAATCAAAATGTTCAAAATTGTAGGTTTTTTAATTATTTTTTTTTTTAAAGAAAAACATTCGAATAGATTTAATCTTGAATTAACTTACTACTAGTTATTATATTTTTTTTTAAATAGGTCCTTTTGTCAGCCGTCTTAGGATTAGCTGCTGCAGCAAGCTTAGGTGTTGATCAAGCAGCTGAGACACGTAGCTATCTAAATAACCCAGCTGATGCCGAAGGAAACTTTGCCTATGCTTTTGACACAACCAATGGAATTTCAGTTCAGGAGAGTGGTAATATTGCTGGTGTAACTGGAGCTGCACAGCATATTTCCCCCGAAGGAATCCCAATTCAAATCACCTACACAGCTGATCAAGACGGATACCATCCATCTGGTGCCCATTTGCCAACACCACCACCAGTTCCAGAGCTTATTTTAAGATCCATTGCATATAATCTTGCTCATCCCCAACAAGAAGAGCAACGTCAAAAGATTGTCCTCCAATCCCAACAATACAGAGGATAAGCAAAGAACACATAGTAAATGAATGGCGAATTCTAGTCTTTTAACTTTAGGAAATCTTTAATAATGAGTTCTAAGATGAAAAATATAAATATACTAACTTCTACTATTGTAGAATAATGGATACGAAAAAAAAATTATTTTATTTGCATGCAGATCCAGAGTCCAAAAAATATAAAGCGCTTTTCATATGACATAATGAGCTGTGAATGGTCATGAATGTTAACATTAGGTTTGTTCGTTGAAGTTCACCCAGGGTTGACCCAGGTTTTCTTGACAACCCCAAGAATTGTCAAAAAAAAACTGGGTTTTTCGGTTCTCAAAAAATACCAAATGGCTCTTAATTGTGTTGTAGAGTTAAACAAGAAACAAAATTTGACATTTTATTCTTTACCTCAACTCACCCCAGCAAAAAACCTAGTTCTACTTCACGGCGAGTTCAGGGCGACTCCAGGTTTGAAAAAAACATAGAATTGGCTCGATTGAGTTAGTTCAGGTTTGACAAACAAACGCTTTGGGGCAACCCCAGGGTTACTTCAGGGCTCAACGAACAAACTTATTTTATTACATGAGTAGTACTCATTGTCACCGACAAATGCAAATTGACTTAAAAAATAATCCACTAAAATGGCGGGTAAAAAAATGTGAAGAACGGGTGATTTTTTCATTCACAGGAAATATCTTGCTGGTCATGTAGAAAATATAAAAATTAATGCAAAAAACTGCAACTGTAGCCCAGGAAAATTAGATGGTATTTGGATGTTATTTTCGAATAATTAATATTTTTCGAGCCATTAGTGAAAAACTCTCATTTTTTGCATGTTGCTCCACGAAATTTTAGTCGCAAATCTCAGATTCGGATTCCGCTTCCCCGAAAACATAAAAGAGGACAAAATCAAAACTATCCCTTAATTTTGAGTTTGACCTAAGACAACAATTGTTCCAAACTGCAAGCTAATTATTTGATGTATGCACATGCACATTTTTCCCTTCGACCAATAGACATTGAAATAAATCGATGTAAAAATTTTATGTTAAATTTTGCACCTGCCCGATATGTGTTAAGGTAGGCAGACGATTGGTTCAACTCCTCAAAGGCTATTATTGATATGAACTACAAAAGTATACAATGACTTGACTTTTAATGTCGTTGGCTTTCAGTTTATTTGTTCAAACAATGTGTATGGAACACATTTTAACCAAGCCTGACAGATTGGACTATTTATCGGAAATTGGGTTATCTTTTTCCAACTTTGCCGACAGCAATTTCAGTATGACAGGCCAATCACAATTGGGCTATAATTAAACCAAATTTAATTTTAGGCTATATTTTTTTATATAAATTCATTCCACCATTTGGCACCTCTTTTAATTCACTGAACATACTCATAGGTTTTGTTTTGACATTTCAAACCAACCGCAATAATCTTCACTTTAATAATAGGTGTGTTCCACAATGAGTTCCAAACAGTTTAAAACCGCCAGATTTAGTGCAAACCCGTTCTTGAAGTCAATTCGCTGTGGTTAACAGCGCCACTCTCGATGCGAACCAGAAGCTAAAATTGCTGTTCCATACTATAATGATATATATACAATGTCCGCACTAAATCTGGCGGTCTGAAACTGTTTGAAACTATTTGAAAAAATTTAGAGAACAGGAACAGTTTAACTATTGTTCCCAGAATTCAATCAACCACTTTTTAGTGGGAGTTCATTTGCATAGCCGGAAAACAGATATCAATTGCTATTAGTCGATTATTCATTTTGCTAAGTGGAATCATTGTTGAACTCAATTTTATAAGAAATTCTTTATTAAGTATATCTATGTAGGCCCTACTTTCCACATAAAAAGACTTTTCTTTTTTCAATGATTGAACTACCTACTACAATGATCATTGGAATCTTAAAAGTCATTTTATGTGGAAAGTTAAGCCTATTTGAATTTTTTTTTTGACTAGAAATATTAATTAAGTCTTAAGATTCATTTTTTCATCAAAATAATAAATGATTTTGCTTTATAAATATCTCAAAATCAATCATTAAAGTTTTCAATGATGAGTTTCAATGATAGCTATAACTGGCATCTTAAAGACCATAAAGTGGATTTGATTGATTACCTTAATGTTTAATGATATATTTGGGGCATTTCACGTGAAGCGGACCACAAAAAAGTGTTAGGTCTTGAAATTCCTTCATCTTTGGGTTATTTATATTTGAATAGGTATTGAAAACACATATTGAACGATTTTGAATTTTGAGGCCTGGTTCTGGAGTTATGGACATGTAAGTTTCAGCAAACTATGAGTTAAAGTTTTTAAGAAAAATGTTTTATGTTTCAATATTAAAAGAGTGCGAAGGAAGAAGGAAAAAAATGTCACTTTCCCACTTTTTTGTGTTCAAAAGAGTCCAGAATCAATCTTGGCTTCTTCAAACTTTTTCTTGTGTCAAATTGTGAATGCTTTTTCCAGGTATGTAAAGAACAAAATATAAGTATGAGGGATTTATACTGTTTTAATATATCGGGTTGTTCAATAAGAGCGCTACAAAAGTTTTTTTTAAAGAAAACAAAAACGGTGTTGGATATCATTGAAATTCTTTATTCCTGTGAAAGTAAGTTTGATGCCATTATGTATGGAACTCGATTTCTTTTGCATGGCCACCACGGGCACGCTTGCAGAAGTCCAGACACTGAACCCAATTTTTGACGGTTTTCAAGCATAAATCGGCCGACACTGCTGCAATTTCACGTTCGATATTCGTACGAAGTTCATCAATTGTCGCTAACTTGTTGGCATAGACCATAGACTTGACGTAGCCCCACAGGAAATAGTCTAACGGCGTCAAATCGCACTACCGAGGCGGCCAAACGACTGGACCATTTCGTGAGATAACACGTTCTCCAAACTTGGTTTCCAATAAATTGATTGTGACACTCGCTGTGTGGCTTGTGGTGCCGTCCTGTTGGAACCACATGTCCTCCAAGTCCATATCATCCAATTGGGGCCAAAAATATTCGGTTATCATTGAACGGTAGCGATCCCCATTCACAGTAACGTGCCGGTCTTGATCGTCACGAAAGAAGTACGGCCCAATGACGCCGCCGGCCCATAAACCACACAAAACCGTAATTTTTTCGGGATGCAATGATGATTCATGGAGTACGTGTGGATTGCTGCCTGACAAATACCGCATATTTTGTTCATTGACGAAGCCATTCAGCCAGAAATGAGCCTCATCGCTGAAGATGATTTTCCGATGAAAATCCGAATCATTTTCAAGTTGTTGCTCAGCCCAATTCACGAACATACGACGCTTCTGGTAATCAAGCGGCTTCAGTTCTTGCGTCAATTTAATCTTGTAAGGATGTAGGCCAAGATTTTTTCGCAAAATTCCAAAATTCGCCACAACGACGTCACAGAGATGCCCAACGCTTGAGAACGACGTGTGAGAGAAACATTTGGGCTTTCTGAACTGAAGCCTCAGCGGCAGCAATATTCTCGACACTATGGGCACTTCTTTATCTCACTGGCACGGGAACATTTTGTACTGTGCCTGTGGATTCAAATTTGTCCACTAGACGCTCAATTGTTGATCTGCTAGGACGATTATGACGACCATAAATTGGACGTAGTGCTCTTAACGTTGAGGCCACTGACTCCGAATTTCGGTAGTAAGTTTTAATAATTTCGACTCGTTGTGGGCTCGTATATCTTTCCATCATGAAATGGCAAACCTTACTGAAGAGAAATTTTAAAAGAGCGGCAAGAAATATGGCATCGTTTGCTGTCCCTGTCGCTCTACTTTTGTAGCGTCCCGTTTGAAAAACCGTTTATATGAAATACATTTGAACTTGTACTACACCACACGTGCGCCCAGTCAATACAATCTTTTTTTTAGAGAGAACAATCAACCAATTTTTAGTGGGAGTTCATTTGCATAGCCGGAAAGCAGATACCAATATTGCTATTAGCCGATTGTTTATTTTACTAAGAGTGTGCATCACTATTGATTTCAATTTTACAAAGAATTCTTTATTAAGAATGTCTAGGTATGTACCTTACCTTTATAAATATGTATTTGAAATTGTTACAGTCTATCAAACAAAGAAAAAAAAAACTCCCTAACCTCAGATTGTGGTTTCCATTATACTTTTTATAATATGTATGTATATATGTAATTTCTTTGAAATAGTAACTAAGTTTGGAAAACAAAAGTTCAGAACGGCTTCGTTATAAATTATCTCTCCAATTTAAATATAAAATTTACGCTTATTAACATAAATGTTCCTTGCTCTTTTTAATAAGTAATTTAAATAAAATAAAGACGTACAAATGGATCGCATGAACTTGTTCTTATGGTTCCAGAATCCAGACTAGAAAGTTGAACTGATTTATGGCTTTAGTGATATATTTAAAGTAGAGAAGAAAAGGTTAAAAAAATATGACAACATTTTCAAAAAAAAAAAAAAAACTAAATCGATTTGTTGTACTGTGACTCAGTTGCTGATACAAGATATTTTTTATACTCCAAGTTGGTATTGGGAGCAATAACAACTGCATTTTTTAATGAATTTTAAGGGCAATTTGCACCAGTTTCAACAGTTTTAAAAAACCTTTGGTAATCATTAATCTATTTTCCATAAATTTTTCTTGTGAAGTCTGGGGTCAAGTTTCTACATAATCTCCACACGTTTTGCCCACGTTATTCAAATACTAGTGAATATGACAGCCATGCATTTCAAATCCCTACTGCAAATTCAAAATGTTTGACTTCATTGGCATTGAGTTTCTAAGGGGTTGGACCTCTGAGTTGGTTCTTATAGAAAGAGTGAAGTACCAGAACTTGGCTGGGCTGGGCACTGCCGGCCTACCCTTCAAGCAAATTCACTGATCCACTTTGTCGGTACTTCTTAGATACTTACAAAAAAATGAGTCTCACGCAGGGCTTTTATTTTGTTCCCACTTGTTTTTTTTAAGGTTATTTTTGTTGGTCGTGCGGTGAAGATCATTGCGTGTAGGTTTCGTCGTGAAAATTAAACACATTTTCGGTTAATAATACAAACCAAATGCAATTGTAATTTGTTTTATCTTAAGTTGTGCAAATTATTGTGTTTTTGTTATTATTTGTATAAATTCCAAATAAATGTGCCTTGGAAGGCAAAATAGTTCTTTTTGTTCATTGTTTGTCTGTGGTTGAAGAACCCAAAAAGGGAATTTCCTTTTCATACCTCTTGGTTTTGGTACTTGCTAAGTATGGTGAACTTTTTATCTAACAATACACGCGCAAGTGGGTCCTCGGTGATTCTAATTTCCATACTAATCTGAGCCGTAGAACACAATTTTGATAATCCGAAAACGTGGTCTTTCATACGTTGTTCACTACGTTTGCAGATCCAAAACGAACTCGTTTGCTTAAAGGGTACATTTTGCTTAATGTTATCCATCGCATACGGCAAAGTGATTTTGGTTTTTGTTTAGTATACATAATGTAGCTATTTACTATTTAGTTATTTTTTGCTTTTTACGCTTCGAGGCGTAGGTATCTGATCTTATAACCTCGAATTTTTCCTTGAAAACAATACTTCTTGCCCTAGAGAGCAAAAATTGCAAATTGTTGTTATTTCCACAATTTTTGTTTGATATTTTTAACTTAATCATCTCATCATTGAGACAAAAATACTATTCTCTTGAAAAAAAAAACCAATAGCTACAAGTTTCTTGTGCAATCTTAAGCCAAAAACGAGTCATCATCTTTTGAATCCAGTTTTTACGTTTAACGATGCAAATTCAGGGAATCATTTTAACAAAGCTGAATCGAATTATTGTTTCACCGACGACCTTGAGATTAAACAAAATTTTTTCAAAGATCGCGCATGATAATGCGCTGCTAGTTTTGGCTAAGATACCGTTATATGAATAAATTAACACATTTTATATTCGTTTTTTTTTTATCAAAACAACCCTAATAGTTGTATTTATTTATAGCATATAATGTCATCGTTTTGTTTGACTTCTCGTGTTTTATACTTTTTACAAAACCTTACGGATAAGTTGTTCATCCTTCTGGGGATGGGCAGCAAGATAGGCTAGAGAACGGATGATGAGTTCTGGTACTGGTGGTGGAGTTGGCAGAAGTTCTCCAGATGGATGGTAACCCTCAGCATCGGCAACATATGACAGACCTATGGCTTGTCCTTCAGGTGAAGTGTATTTGTAACCTCCTTGAATTGCGTTGGCATCACCAGCTGAGTTGACATCGATTCCGTTTGAGGTTTGGAAAGCATAGTGGAAGACACCCTCTGGGGAGATTTCGTTCTCCAGAGATTTGGTCTCAGCAGCTACCTCGCTGTCCAAAGGAGCAGCAGCGCAAAAGCCAATAAGGGCAATCAAAGCAACCTGTTAATACAAAATGCAAAATATCGTTAGAGTCAGGCTTTTTACGTGTGGTTTTTGTTGTTATTTGTTTGTTTTAAGATAAAATTGAGACAGACTTACGTATCTGAACATTTTAATTAGGGATGTTGATTTCTCAAGTTATCAAGTGAAAGTGATAATCTATCCTTCCGTAGGGGAAGTTTATATACCCGTATAAAATTTAAATTATTCATTTAATGTTAGAGGTAAGACGCATGTTGCATTTAATTTTTGGTTGAACTATCAAACTTGTCGATCTGGTCTTGATGCTTGAGGCAGATTGCTCAAAGGAATCTATACTTTTGGCTAATAAGCCTGTTTTTTTTTTTTTGCAAGTGGATATTGTTATAGCTGGTTCTAATATTCTTAAGAGGAATGCACACTTCAGGTTTTGCCGTTAGTAAAAAGCGGATGCGATTCATGGTCATTAAATAAAAAAACTGGAAGTCAAAAATGACAAAAAGACTCGTATTAATATTTTTATCTTACTCATTTGAATATTATGTTTTTATATGCAAGAACATGACAAGCCTAATGTAACAACTCTATTTTGTAAACAATGACAAAATATTATTCTCAATTAAATAAAGGACTAACTATATCACTTATCTACTCAATTTAAAAACTCAATTAAATTCGTGAGTTCCTATTAATTTGAGATAATGTTTTTTGTTTGGCCAATAAGTTGTTTCAGGTTGTTATGCTTGGGATTGGCTGCTGTTTTTTCGTTGGGCAGTGATCTTTATGCTGAAGTTAATGCCCTCTAGATAATGACCCGACTGTGTCTTTTACTATAACTACGTGGTTTCCAAACATTATAAGCAATAGACGTATATAAGTTCATATGGGGACAAAAATTCTAGATATCAGAGGTAGGTTTCAATGCCAAGAAGCATCAATTGTGCTGATCATTCACATACCCTTGAACAGAACGAGTGAAAGAGGTGGATTGTTTAGGGGATAAAGCCTCCACAGTCGATTCTTTAAACTTATTCAATGAGAGTGCCAAACTTTATTACCTGAACCTGATCGATTTGGCTTCTTCTTTTCTGCATCTATTTCAATAATATATAAAAGTTTTTACTCAGGTAGGTAGGAGACTATTTAATAATGTAATTGGTCTCAGTATTATAAAGAAAAGAGACCACAAAGACATGAAAAATAATAAAATGTAAAGCAAAAGGAGACGGATATTAAACAATCCTTTCACTACTTTCACTTTTTAATCGAAAAATTCATTTTGCGCTGCTAACTTCACAAAATGCATTTTTTGAATTTTTGTTGGTAAATTTGAATTTCAAAATTTGAACTCAGTTTTTTCTTGAAATATCTACACACAAAAAAATACTGCAAATTTGGCACGCTTATGAAATTTTCGCCTTCAAGCCAAGTACGCTAAACTCCTAGCAAGATTTTTGTGGAGATTACATTAAAAAAACAGCTGTTATCTGAAAAGAAATTATAATCAACAATTTCAAAGAATTTTATTTTAATGTTTCGAGTGAATGTAACCAAATAAAATAGATTTTTTGCTTTGGCATTAATAAATCGATTGTAAAGGGTGATTTTTTAGCTGGTTTGGTTTTGGCAACACTGGTTTTGACAGCTGACGTGTGTTTAGTTCCTTGTGTCACTGTCAAACAGCTTCAGTTTGGTTTGCAATTTATACCATGGATTGTCTTACAAATGAACAACGCTTGGAAATTATTGAATTTTACTATCAAAATTCGTGCTCGGTTCGAAATGTTCATCGCGCGCTGCTTCCATTTTATGGTCGGCATTCTCGACCTTCTGAGCAGTCTATTCGGAAGATTGTGACCAAATTTCGCACCAAATTTACTTTGTTGGACATTAAACCACCAATACGTTTACGTACTGTGCGTAGTGAAGAAAATATTGCGGCCGTATCAGCTAGTGTGACAGAAGACCGCGAAATGTCGATTCGGCGCCGTTCCCAGCAGTTAGGCCTTTGTTACAGCACTACGTGGAAAATTTTGCGGAAGGATTTGGGCGTAAAGCCTTTTAAGATACAGCTGGTGCAAGAACTAAAGCCAGCCGACCTACCACAACGCCGAATTTTTGGTGAATGGGCTCTTGGAAAGCTGGCCGAGGATCCGCTTTTTTATCGAAAAATTGTGTTCAGCGATGAGGCTCATTTTTGGTTGAATGGGTACGTAAATAAGCATAATTGCCGCATTTGGAGTGAAGATCAGCCAGAAGCATTGCAACAGCTACCAATGCATCCCGAAAAAGCCACTGTTTGGTGCGGTTTATGGGCCGGCGGCATTATTGGGCCATATTTCTTCAAAGATGATGCGAATCGCAGCGTTACTGTCAATGGTGAACGCTACCGAGCGATGATAACAAACTTTTTTTTGCCCGAAATGGAAGTTCTTGACTTGCATGATATGTGGTTTCAACAAGACGGTGCCACATGCCACACAGCACGCGAAACAATGGCGCAATTGCGAGGCGAGTTTGGTGAACAGTTAATTTCACGTTTCGGGCCGGTCAATTGGCCGCCTAGATCGTGCGATTTGACACCATTAGATTATTTTTTGTGGGGGTATGTCAAGGCTAATGTCTATAGGGACAAGCCCGCTTCGATTGACGCACTGGAAGCCAACATCCATGCATTCATTCGTGAGATACCGGCCGATATGTGTGAAAGAGTATGCCAAAATTGGACTCAGCGGATGGGCTACCTGAGACGCAGCCGCGGTCAACATTTGCATGAAATTATCTTTAAACATTAAATTGCAATGTTCAAACTATCGATTCAAATAAATATTTCATTCATTTTTTCGAATTTTTTGTGTTTTTTTTTTTTTTTTTTTTAAGTTCTAAACCTCTTAAAAAATCACCCGTTATTTGAATATTTCTCTTTCTCAATTTTCATTGAAATCTCACAAATAAAAAACCTGCCACAATTTAGTTCAAGAATTAATGTACCGAACAATTATTTCACGCGCTAAATTCTGACAGATGGCGCAGTACAGTAAGAAACGAGAATTTGATTTTTGAGCTGGAGCCGCGTACCTCTCGGCTAAAATGTTAAATTTTGGAGAAATTGGTGTATGGGAGCGGAATTTTAGCTCGATCTGCGTACTAGGCTTCACTAAGAAAAGGACTGTTTGGCTAAATTCAAAGTGAAGTTAACAGTTCAAAATGAATTTTTCGATTTTTTAGTCGAATTCCGACTGCAAAATTTGATCTGAGTTTTTTTTTAAGTGCATACAAAAGTGCTAATTTGGAGCGTTTGCAATTTTCTAGCTAGCTCTGTTATTGAGAAAAAAAAAATGTGCTGCTATCTTCACAGTGAAGTTAACAATGAAAAATGAATTTACTTGATTTTTTTTTTCAATTAAGAACTTCATAACTTAGAACTGAATTTGTTTTGAAATGCAAATTAAACTGCAAATTTGGATCCTATAACTGCAAGTTTCTATCTAGCCCCATTGCTGAGAAAAGGACTATTCTGCTATTTTCACAGTTGCAAAATCCGGAATAGAAATGCAAACAAAATGCAAAAAAAACTGCAAATTCCTGCCGTGGTCCCATTAGTCTAGCTTATGTTGTGCTAACTTCTGGAATGGTTCAACTTATAAGTGAAAATCACCAAAAAAACTGCTTACAACTAAGCAGCGGGACAGCAATTGCTCGGAGCAGAGAATATCAATTGCCAAGAAGACAATCTTTCGTACGTTTCACCCTCCAAAACACATTTGTTAACATTGTTGTATTTGTAATTTCACTTCGTGCCGATGAATAAATGTGAATTGCAACAACAATGTAATGCGGTGAGATTTATTTGTTTTGACAGCTCAGTTTTTTTTTTTTTTGAAAATTGGAAAATAGTTTTGAGAATTTTACTCCGGCTAAAAACAAAAACATCGATGTGAAATTGTTTAATTTACATAAACAATTGTAATTATCAGTTAATATTCATCCACAATTATAATAAAATACAAAAAATTAATCCATAAAATGTCTTCAATCAGATTTCAATGCATCTTGCATGTTATACAGGGTGGCAATTTCTTCATCCAGAATAATTTCAAAATTATTGTTGGATATACATAGCTATTCTAAAAAAAAAAATAGTTAAGAAAAATACGAAATAAAAAAATAGTTTTTCTGCAATTTGACACCCGGAACTTCAATTTGTTGTTTAAACTCCACTAATCTCTGAGCTTCCACTTTATAAGTATTAAAGTATATATTAGGTGGGTTTTATTATCTTCTGTCGGATTTATTTTGAGTACAAAAAAGAAATAATGAGGAATTTTCAAAATCGTTTTTGTAGCACTTGTTAAAAGGTAATCAAGATACGGATCACTATCGAATATAATAAAACAGCTATAGCTATTTTTGAATTTTTTATACCTCATGACATCTAAGTTTTTGGTTTTGAGTTTTTAATATAGGAGAATTGAATACTTATTACTGAAATTATAATTCATAATGTAAACAAAATTAAATAGTTTTGACAAAAACACTAACTTTTTTAAGTTTAAAGTTTGATAATTATTTTTTTTTTTAAATCATGACGGAACAACTTAATTTGAAAAATTGTTTCGAGAATGGTTTTATTTTTATTTATTTTTTAGTTGTTTTCATTTTAAATAAAATTTGTCGTTAAGTTCAAAAAAGTTAATTTAAACAAAAATACAGAGCATAGCATTGCAAGCTGGGCTACCGTTGAATTTATTTTTTTTATTTAAGAAAGTCATCACTCTTATTTAAAAGGGGAGAAATAACCCCCCCTCCCAAACGATTTTTTTTTTATAAAAATATTATTTCATAAATTATCTTGCATGAAATAAGGGACACCCCGTATTTGGTTTTGTTTTGACATCTAATTGACAGACCAAGGTGAATAATTCTGACAACGGGGCGTGTTCAACAAATAGAAATCAAACTAGAGTCCGGTTCACATTAGTACGTAAATTTGTGTGTAGCAGTGTAAAACAAAGTGAAGAAAATTTAAATCTATTTTCACATACCCTACTCGTAGCTACATTTCTGCGTAGTATGCTTTTCAATTATTCCTTCAATAGTGCACAAGAGTAGGTAGTAGGTATGTTCATCGTAGGTAGTAGGTTCTTCCCGTTTTTATACTTTTTGAACATGTCCACAATTTTCAAAAATAACCGACACATTAATTCACCATTCCTATACAGACTGTGGTTAGTGACTAGTTGCTTCTATGTGTGCGGCTTTCACTATTGGTGAGTGACTAGTTGATTCTATGTTTGCGGCTTGCACTGCTTTTCACTAATACTTTGCAAATCTAATCATCACAGCTGTTTGTTTAAGCTTGTAGGCAAATCAAACTGACAACTGAGGATTGCCATCTTTATATTGTTTATATTTTGAGTCAATAATTCAACAAGTCCAATCTTTAATGCTAAGTCTTCTACTTGGCTGATTTATTTCAGAAGTATATAGAATGTGTATTATAAAAACCTTCTTATATCTATAAGCTATGTCCGGCCCCGGGCAAAAAATTGCCAGCTTAATGTATAGAAATTCTTATCATTTTGGATATAGTTTACAGTGGTGTTTTGTCAAGAAATCCACGTAAGTTAAACCGAACTTAATACAAATTGCGTATGACAAAGCCCTCACTATGTTACTGATGAGTACAAGTGAGAAAGCCGGACGAAACGCCAATTTGTAGGAGTAAAAGCCATGAAAGCTATTTTGAATTGGTTCAAGGTTCAAGTATGTAATAGTAGCCAACTTAATGCCTGAGCTATCGTTGAACGTCTGTAAGTTCGCCAAAGTCGGTGAGTTAAAATTGCTGAACCACGAGTTAAATATTCGTACAACTGGCCCTTAGTCAATGAACCTACCTTTACAAATGCAGTTAAATACTTTTTATAAGTATTTCAACCTCAACAATTAGCTCCCAATCAATTATGAAGTCTTTAGTAATGCAATCCTTTAGTGCAGTTAAAAGACTAAAAGTAAAAAATCAATACTCTAAGGAAAGCTTAAATTTATTAAAGTCCTTTAATAGTCTTTTACAAAAGGAAGAGTCCTTTAAGTGTGTTGATCTGCAATTTTTTAACATTTGTGAAAAATCACATTTTTTGCTTTTTTTTATATATCGCCTATAACTCTTTTTGGAGCATATAAAAGAAAGATAAATAAATTTTCTTTAAAAGCAACTTATTCATAAAAAGTTTAGTCAAAAATCGATCGAGGTACAGTCGCTCTAAGTAAGCCAATTTTTCGGTTTTATCGAGTTTCATATTCACATTATTTGAATGCTTATTTTTTTTCAGCAAAACTAAATTTTAGTAAATGAAGAGAGAGTTGTAAAAATCATACTAAAATGCAGCTTTTTAATCATTTAATTTATTACAGTTAAAATAGTACAGAAATTCCTACAAAGAATTTGTACAACTGTCAATCCTTTTTTTTTCGCTTCGTTTTCGTAAGAATTTGGTTGGAGACCAACTAAAAACTTCAATATACTAGGCTTTAGTGACAAAATATAATGTGCAGTCTAATAAATCTTTGGTGATTATAGTAGATTTTCGTTAAGATTTGGAACTTAACGTAGATAGGTATTTTATAATTTTGTTTTGAGCCACTCGCTCTTTTGGAGGTGGCAAAGCGTTCATGAGGAATAAGTAGACTGAACACTTAATTTTTCAGTTCTTCAATTTCAAGAAACTTATATATAAAGAAAACAAACATTAGCAAATAATGGGTTAATTGTTTTAAAAGCTGTGGATCCAAATAACTTAACTCAGAACCAGTCAAAGTCGCTCAGTTATATTTTACAATTCCAAGTCTTATCGTACACAATAAACGAGTCTTCTCACAAACTAGCTCACAACCAGTGTAGCCAGGAAATTTTTTTTGGAAATCGGGGATTATAAATTGGTGTAAATCGGCGAAACAGTTTAAGAAGAATTTGAACTGCTACCCCAAACCAGAAAGGGAATAATATTAGTAAACATTAATTTAAACAACTTAAGCTTTTTTATGATTAGGTAATTAGTTAAACTCAAACCTCTGACAAATATGAGAAAATTTAAATTTTTTCGAGTTTTGTTCTTTATTTAAGATAGAGTCCGGCATTTTAACACCATTTGCACAAGAATAGCTTAGACCGCAATGACAACCCTAGTTTAAGATGAAGGCTATAATTACTTAATAATGATTTCTCGAAGATGAATGAAGGAAATACTTTAAAAAGGAATTTCGAAGAAAAATATTAATACTTAAGAATGACCATTCAAAATTATGAAAAAAAACTACTTCAATAAATAATATACATAATTCCAAATTTGCATAAAAAAAAACTATTTTGTACAGCTTTAGATTCGGACATCGCAAAAATATGACGTGCCAGAGTAATTTTGAAGCCAGATTCAAAAATCTAAAGTGCATTAAAGACCAAACATAAAAATACGTGAATTTTCAACTAGCACCTAAGGCTAAATGAGGTGTGACAAAAAATGTTTCCAATTCTACTTTGATGGAATTTACGAATAATAATTATTATTGGTAGTTTTCAGGCGATGAGTGAAACACTCTCATAAAATGATTTTCGGTTTGTGAGGTGGAGCTGAGCCCTTTTCTAAATACCCAATGCTTTTCTCAGCAGAGGCCGTCATTTCAATGACATCCTTATGCATGGACATGGTGGGCCAGGGCCCTGTAATTTGGGGGGCCCGAGGACCACAACTGTATACCAACCGATGGTCATTTTTGAAAGAGTGCGAAGTCGAGGATTTATCTGGCTCTTATAAAATAAGTGAAAGAGCATTATTTTTTCATACTTAAGCCCACTACACTGCTGATACGAAACGAAAAATCCCATACAAAAGTGACACAACGAAATCATAAACGAAAATCTTAGTTCCAGCTTTTCGTTCTCTAGTACGTGGTTCGACGAGCGAATTTGAATATTGGCGCCTAATTAATTACCCAGACCATTAATTTTGTGTGAAAAAATGCCATTCATGTTTTTTTTGTGTTTATTTTTGTTGTTTCTTTCATTGCAGCAGGGCTGCCTGTGATTGTTTTGCATTTAAATTTGTTTTAATTTATGCAACTATCAATGAATATTTTTTCGCTTCGTTTTCGTTACCATTGTTGTCTTTTTGAAGACCAACTACAAATTTCATTTCGCATCAGTAGCATAGATACAAGGCTTTATCATAAAAGACAAATTAATACCAAATCTTAAAACTTTTTAACATTTTTTCACGAGAAAAAAGAAATATTATTACCAAAAGCTAAAAGATGCAATGAAATTCAAGAAAAGTACAATTTTTAAATAAAATAAATAAATTTAAAACACATAAGCTAAATTAAACTGTTAAAAACAAATTTGATCACAACGCTAGGTAAATAATTTTGTAATTTTGTGATCCCTTTAATTTTTAATTTTTTTTTTTTTTTTGTGAAAAAATGCAATTAAGTCTTAAGAATATTAATTGGGCTTTCATAATAAGGAAATAAAAAATATGCTCATTAACCTGTTTAATTTTGTTTTTAATAAAATAATACCAAAGCGAATAAAACTCAAAATTTTTAAAAATTACGTTTGGTAAAAAATTCCCACAAAACCGTCATCTGTACAAGAACAAGCTGTAGATCAGGTTAAAAGCTCTGTTGTATTTTGAATACAAAAAAAAATACACTTAAAGAAACATCCTAAAGAAAGCGATAACGAGAAAGTTTGAATTTTTAATATGTACACTCCGAATCGATCTTACCTTGGTAAGTTTTTTTTTGTTTAAATTTCGTTTTGGGAACACTTTAAATTTTTACGACACTGAAACAACAACTGGGAGTAGGTAGTATGTGCAATGTATATGTGGCCAAAAAAGTACTCGTAACTCTTAAATGATATTTAATTTTAAGTATCAACATGCCTAATGCTGGTATTTTAGTTTAGTTAGTTTTAGTTTTTTCATTTTCTTAACAACTAAAAATAACGGTACCTGTCATAGGTACAGTTTTTTTTAGCAATTTCACAAAATCTTATTTTTATAAAAAATTGATGTACAACTTATCTTGCAAAAAATTCAACAAATTTTATTTGGTAAAAGTTACCTTTGGATGGAAAACCATTTTTCAAAAAATGGTTATTAATGGTAACTCTCAAAGAACCATTTTTCTATTTTCAACTTTCTTCAAAGCGGTTGATTTGATTTCAATAATTTTTTTTAATACAGAAGCTTCCAAGTAAGGCAAATGGTTTTTCTTACTAAAATTTTCCAAAAAATATTTGTTGGATTTTTGAAAAATGTTAAAATTTTTTTTTAGAAAATCAAATATTATGAAAACTAAATGGTCGATTTTTTATGAAACTCGGTATTTAGGGGTTTTTTTTATACTTTGTTAAGTATTTTAAGCAAAAAATTTTACTTTTATTCAAAAAAACCGTTAAAATAAAAAACGTTTAAATAAAAAGTTAAAAAACCGTTAGGGAAAATATTTGTTTCTTAAAAACATCTCCTTTGATTCTTTTAAAACTTTTTCCGTGTGCTAAAGTTGGTGCGATAAACTACTCAAATTTTCAAATAGCATCTGTTAATAGTACTTCCAGTAGTCCCAAATTGTCTAAAGACGCCCCTGCGTCATTTAAGAGCTCTTTTTCTAAGTTCTATAGCTCCAAAGTATCCCCTGATACTGTACCTTCTATTAGAAAAAATGGAGCTCTGTGGTATTTTCATGGCTTGTATCCCACGTAAAGCCTAGTACTCAGTTCGAGTGAAAATGAAATTTCCATACAAAAATGCCGGTTAATTCACAGCCATGGAATTCACAACGAGAGGTGAGTACATAAATTCGAAAGCGAAATATGAACCGGTTTGATATATACATATTTCACGAAATAGTTTTTATTTCCCAATGTACAACCACTAGGAAAAAATAAGGAGGTGTGGAAATTTCTAACATTTATCAGTTAATTTATTTTTACTGTCACCGGAAATAAAAAAATACTACAAGACACGAAAATACAACAAAATACGAATTAAAAATAAATATTCTTCAAAAAATATTTCAAGATTCAGTCAAATAATTTTTATAAAAATCAATTTATTTTTTCCACTCAAAGTGAGTGAAAAAACAATAACATTTTCATAATGATAATTCACGTGTATTTTAAACCGATCTAAAATTTTCTTTTCACAAGAGGTGAAATACTAGGCTTAAGGCTGATAATAGAGTAGAAATCTATTTCTTAACATTTGAGGCTATTGATTATGTCCTAAAAAAAAGGACAGTAAAATTTACCATCGAAATGGATCATTTAAATTTTTTTTAAATATTTTAAGTTAGCTATATACAAAAAAAAAACAGTTTTTGAACATTAATTATAGCTTCTTCGACATGAAAAAAATGGTGCTAGGCAATTTTTTCGTTCGAAAATGGTTGCTTTTCGAGCTCAAAGTTTTATAGCAAGTATATTAAACTGGAAATTTCAGATTCTACTACCAAAATCATCTTCTTCAGGTCCAAGGAGGTTTAATTAGCTAACATAATAAAACAAAAACAGGGTTTTAAGGAGCAAGTGTGTTGTTTTAGGCAATTATTTTAAACTTTGAAAGAAAAAATAATAGATGGCAACCCTTAAACTGCGTCAATGGTCAAGAATGACTCATACACCCAGTTTGAGCTTATCATCTTACAAGTTTTTTCAAAATAGCCAACAATACCATATATTTTACTTTTATAAATATTTAAATCGGCTCAGTTTGACCGAACGTTACTCGGTGGATTTGTATCCAAAACTTTTTCTGAATATGTCATTTTAAAGTAAATTAAATCATCTTTCTTTTATATGAAGCAATGACTATATCTCGAGTTGAAGATATTCAAAATTTTATTCACTATTTATGAATTTCTAATATTTAAAAAATCGACTGATCCCAACAAAAATCAGCTCCCTATGAATTTTGTTTTTACAAAATTTGACAAAATGGATGATGCAATTAAGCAGGGAACACTGTAGCGGTTTTTTTGAACTCTAATCTTACGATATAAACTGTAACTTGCTCAACCAATTTCATTCCAGTTTTTCATAAACTATTTATTAGACTAATTTTGTGAATTAAAAAAAAATTTCCATTTCTCATTTAAAAATAAATAAATTTATTAATAAAACCAACAAAAAAAAAAACATTTAGGCACTTTAACTTAATTCTTAGTTCAGACTTTAAATGTCTGCATATCCAAAAACCTATATTAAATCACTTCATAGCCACCTTGAACCATAGGAAACAAGTTCATACGACCCAGTTGTTGGGCATATTATTTTAATATTTTTAATTAAGAGTCTCGCGTCTCTGTTAAGTCAATGATATTTTGTTATAATTTGTATTGGATTGCACGAGAATATTGTCACAAAGAATATAGAGCTTTAAAATAAGTTATCAAAGCTAATGAAAGAATCTGGATCGATATATTTTGAAATTCAGAAAAGTTGACACATATTTGCGTAGTTATTTTAGTCACAGAGATTCTTAAGCTTTAAAAACTAATATCTTTGTTGCTACTTGCACAAATTAGTTTGGTTAAATTAAAAGAATCTGGTTTTTAGTCGTTTAAAAATAAAATAACAATTCGATTGACATTTTCAATTTAAGCGAATTGGTTGCATTTATTCAAATGAATTCGAACTATCTAAAGATTATTTGGGCATAATAATCTATGTACATTTATTATAACAATCAAGTAGCAATAAAAGAGCATGTTGTGTGTTTAATATATTCTAGCAGGGCGTCCGTCGCCGTCACCCGAAATTAAATAGGACGTAGTATAAAAGACTGGAAAGCGATATCATAAGTTATCAGTTTTCTGTGATTACTTGAATTACCAACAGCCTTCAGCAATATGTTCAAATTCGTGAGTTTCAAATTCCATGTACTTATTTTCTCTAGAAAATAACGCTACTTTAATGTTCTCAGATTGTCCTTGTCGCCATCTTCGGTTTGGCTGCTGCTGCTTCTTTGGAATCCGATGCCAAGGCAGAATTCAAGATCCTGGAAAACGACATCACACCTGAAGGTGCTTTCCGTTATGCTTTCCAAACCTCAAATGGAATCGATGTCAACTCGGCTGGTGATGCTAATGTAATTGCCGGAGCTTACAAATACGTTTCACCCGAAGGACAAGCCGTTGGCATCAGCTATACCGCTGATGCTGATGGTTACCATCCAGCTGGAGAACTTTTACCAACCCCACCACCAGCGCCAGAAGCTATCATCCGTTCCATTGAATGGAACTTGGCTCATCCAGTCCAGGATGCTGTTTTGTCGTCATTGCCACGTAAATTTTAAACAATTTATGGGAAATTGATAACATAACAAATAAAAGTATTTAAGGTTGATTTTGTTTTTCATTTGAAATTTAATTGTAAATGAAACGAAATGGATTTGGATACAAAAAAATTACGTTAAGGCTTAAAAAAAATGACAAACTGAATACAGCAACAAGCTAACTGTTCCTGATGGCTTAGGGCTTGCTTAGCTAAACGAAGAGAAATTACTAAAAACTGCGCTACCAGCGTGGATTTGTTAGCGATTTTGGTCACGTTCCATTAGTTTTTTATTCATTTTGGAATAAATAGGTTTTTCTTCCTACCTTTGTCTAGATTTAAGCATTGAAGTCATTGGAAAAGAGTTCCTAGTAATATTATTATAGTCTCGAATCTTGCAGTGGCACAGCTTTCAATATCTTTCCAAAATATAGAAAAAGAAGATACATTTATGTAAATAAAATATCTTATATCTCACATGTCATTTGTAGTTTAATAGCCTTTTCACACCGAATGAAAATCTATAAAAATAAAATAAAAATCTTTCGAGCCAAAAGCTTAAAATCTCATCAACATTAACGAGTTTTTCAATACCATTTAAAGATTTCGCAATCTAGTAGATTTCCACCAAATCTTCTTAAAATCTAAATGGCCTATTTACACTCACGCTTCTTTTCTTTTCCGAGAGAAGAGAGAAAATAGAAAAAAGAAATTTTATATTTATGAGTACAGTGTATGCAGATTGTGATCCTTTTTATATTTTATTCAAAGAAAAAGTGAATTGTGTCCTGTAACTTTTACTAATTGCAATGGATCTTTTTTTAAAAGTTCCTATGAGCACTTAAATTCTTTTGAAAATTCAAACAGAATCTAGGTTATGTGTGGTGTGAACGATTCAAGTAGGTACTGTAGAGGGTTGTACAGCTGCTCACTGAGAGCGAATGGACACCAATGCTTCGGACTGGAAAGTCTTTGAATCCTACCCCGTGGGACGGCACTGTAGAGGTGGACAGCGTAATAGGTGTAGCACGCAAGTGGAAGAAGACCTCAATCAACTTGTCGTGCGAAACTGGAGATAGCTAGCTTGAAATCGTGCCAGCTAGAAGAAGCTCCTCGTTGAGGCCCAGGTCAACCTTGGACTGTAGCGCTATGTTTCGTGACCTTCAACCCAGTTTCATTAATGCAGTTGACTCCGGAACGATGGGGAACTTTTCCAAATCAACAAATTAAATCCTGTACCTATTTATTATTTTGTTCTAATATCCCTGGGGGATGAAATGCAAAAAAACCACCTTGCTTCAAAATGACAGAGTTTCAAAAGAAAAAGTTTCGAGAAAGGAAGCTTAAAATGGAGGAAGCTTTGAAAAGTCAAAAATTCACAAGAAAATGTATCGGACGACAAAGTTTCGAAGGAAAAGTTCCGAAATTCTCGGATTTGCGTATTAACTTCTGGCTTTCAAAAAAAGCTATAGTATGACATTGCAAATGTTGCCCTTGAATTTACTAGATAATGCTCAAAAATAAATCAGCCAAGTAGAAGACTTAGCATTAACGTTTGGACTTGTTGAATTATTGATTAAAAATAACTTTCAAATTTAAATTTTTTTGTTTGTCTTCTTCAAAAACGGTCATTAATGAATTATCAACTATCATCTGTCATTTTAGTTGAAACTGCTTAAGGATCAACGAAGTTTAAGGTATTCCCTTTTGTCAATTAAAATTGAAATCTCTCAAAGTTTGACAAGGTGTCTCACAAAGGCCTCAAATTAAAAGTAGGACAAGTTCTGCCTGAAGGACTTTTTAACATTCTGAACGGATATCTAGATAACAGACTTTTTCGTGTAAGACACGGAAATAATAATTCTAATTTAAAAAAAAAATAATGGCTGGGGTACCACAAGGAAGTGTATTAGGTCCAGTTCTGTACCTTTTATTTACACGCGATATACCTCAAACTGAAGACACTATCGGAGCCACGTCTGCTGATGATACTGCGGTACTTAGCAGTAGGCAAAATGATTAGTGAAGCTACAATTAAATTACGAAATGCTCTTAATAATCTCAATGAGTGGACAGAAACATGGCGAAGAGCGCTCAATGACCAAATGTCAGTCCACGTGGACCTTACGTAAAAAAAATAAAAAGTTTACTCGTCTTTCTTAATACCGCTCGTGTTCCATTTGCAAATGAGGCAAATAATCTGGGAATTTTTTTTTTTTTTTAATTATGCGCGCACTAAAGGGGTTGTGACTACCCTTAATATGATTGAACACAGTGCCAGAGTTAGGAAAAAAGGGAAGGATTTAAAAGGAGATACCGATGTACATTGGTTTTGAAATTCTGAATGTCAAAATGGGAGGGAAAAATAGAGCAGGGTAAAGCATTCCACATTCGTGTGGTGTGAATTTCGCTAGAACAATGTATATAAAAATAGCGATAAAATAAGGCGAGGCATGAAACGTTACGTCGATATTCAAGAGATACGAATGTTTCCGTTAAAGTGCTATCACCTATCATTTTTAAAGCTCTTTTTTGAATACGATCCAAGAGGCTTAAATGGGTTGTGGGAGCACCAGCCCAAATGTGAGAATTGTATTCAAGCTTTGGGCGAATGAAGGCCTTGTAGATTACAGCCAGATCAGAAGGGGAAAAAAGTTTCTTGCATCTTCGAAGAAAACCTAAACATTTTGCAGCGTTTTTGGCGACGTTGAATATGTGATCATTCCACAGAAGGTGATCTGTGATGGACATACCCAGAACTGAAAGCTGTTCAGTTTCCTCGATGCTAGTACCGCTCATTGATAGCGGCATAGGGGGAAGGTTTTGCTTTAATGACAACAGACAGCATTGGGTTTTTGAAGCATTAAATTCTACACGGTTTTTAGTTCCCCACTGCACAATGCTGTCAAGATCGGAATTTAATGAGCTTATCATACGCTGCCGTTCAAGTTCCACATCCGAAGTGCAGGGATGTGAATCAGGAAACGAATATGAGAAGCTGAGGGTGCTATCATCAGCAAAACAATTCAATGGATTAGAAGTTTCAGATAAGCGATCATTAATAAAAATGAGAAAGAGGGTAGGAGACAAAACGGAGCCCTGGGGCACACCAGCATTTATTTTATGAATATCAGACTTGAAACTGTCCAGTACAACTTGTATTGATCGGTCCGAAAGGTAATTTCTAATCCAACGAAGAAGAGATTCATCGATACCAAATGCACGCATTTTCGATAAGAGAGCTTGATGCCAAACTCTATCAAACGCTTTTGAAATATCAAGCGCAATAGTCTTACTCTCTCCAAAACGATGTAAAGATTTGTTCCACTGTTCGGTGAGATATACCATCAGATCACCAGTGGACCTATTGCTACGAAAGCCATACTGCCGGTCATTAAGAAGCTTTCGTTCTTCAAGATATTTCTTGAGCTGATATTTAATCAGCGTTTCCATAACCTTGGAAAGAAGGGACGTAAGTGCAATTGGACGATGGGAATGACCCTAGATGCGAAATTAAAACAGAAGCCACACGTAAGAAAGAAATGCGAAGAACTAAAAACTAAATTAAGAGATATGAACTGGTTACTGGGTAAATATTCAAAGCTTGGTATTGCAAATGAATTCATTTTATGCAGGCAGGTACTTTTACCTGTTTGGACTTATGGTATACAACTTTAGGGTTGTACCTACGATACAAACTTAAATAACTTGCAAACGATTAAAAATAAATTGCTTAGGTCATTTGTAAAGTCTCCGTGGCTTATAAGAAACGAAGATCTTCACAGGGATCTCGGGATTCCTACGGCTCGGGACGAAATAAAAAGTTTCGCGCGAAGGCATAGAAATCGACTATTAGAACATACTAATTCAACGATTATTGACATTCTTAACGAGTCGAATTTAGTACGCCGTCTGCAAAGAAAAAAACCTTGGCTTGGCTTGGTGCGGTGAACAGAAAACCGGTTTAAAATCGCGGATTAAGCAGGAATTTTTACCAGAAAGTAACCTGCAACACGTAACTTAACTTCGTTAAAAATAAATTGCTAGATAAGTTTCAACTTAGTTGCAATCCGGAAGTGGAGGTGGTTTTAGTGTAGTAAGAATCTCACACACCTACATATGAGCACGCGTTTTTCGATCATCATAGAGCCTTATGCAGGTTTAACACCTAACCACTTGAAAATAAATACTTACATACCCACATATGTCAATTTTATTGAAATCGTTCGAGGAACAAAATAGTTGACATTTTTATTGGAACAACCTGTTAGAAATATTTTTTTTTAAGTTTGAATTCTTTATCAGCCACCACCTGTGTCAATTTCACTGAAATCGTTTGAGAAACAACGAAATTTCAATGGGCTGACATATTTTTGGAATACTGGGTTTTGAAAGTATTATTTTCGTTATTCTGTATCAGGTATCAACCTGTTTCAATTTCATCGAAATTGCTCAAGGAACAATGAAATTGACTTTTTTTGGAACGCCCTATTGGAAATCTTTTAATTTCCTTTTTGCATTCTGTATCAGCTATCACATGTGTCAATTTTGTGGAAATCGCTTAAGGAATAACGAAGTTGCAAAATTTTGCCATATTTTGGGAACACCCTGTTTAAAAAAATCAGTTGTTTCAAATTAGTTAAAATCGTTGAAGGAACATCGAAATTCAGAGGATTTCGAAACTTTGTCCTTCTATGTGTTCTCTTGCAGTACTTTGACTTTATGAAACATTCTCCTTTCGAAACTTTATCTCTTCGAAACTTTTATTGCCTTTTGAAACTCTGTTGCTATTTCGTATATTTCTGTAACAAAATTATATAAAACGTCAGTAAATATTTTAAAAATTCAACTTACAAGACTTTAGAATTTAAGGACGTAAGTCCACTACAAAATTTCAATAATATTTCTTTGATAATACGAGTATGTTGATAAATATAATTGAAATGAACATATACTGTGTGCCTCATAGGATACTTTCAATACACTTAAATTCAAATAGTGAGATTTGTATACAAAAATTACTAAACATTTTTTGTTTTTCCTGAAAATTTCATAAAGTAGACTTATCCCCTTTTCCATAATAATCGATTCAATTTTTGTAGACCAATGGTTTCGTGATAATATAGGAAAATTCAAGCAAATGAAATTATCCGAATTGATAAATTCTGGAATTGACAAAAAAGTTGACACACATATTTATTTGTGTAGCTTTAAGAATTAAGTTTTTGTTTTGTTGATACTTTCAAATTAATTTTGGTTAAATTAAAAAAGCTGGTTTAGTCGTTTTAAAAATTTAATTGATAACTTGATTAACATTTTAAGTTTAAATGAATATTGTTGCATTTATTCAAATGAATTCGAAATATCTGAAGATGATTTTGAGTTTGGACTTAATTATCTACGTCTGTATGTACATATCAGTGATGAAAATCGATTGAACTAAGAACTAAAAAAAAATATAGTACTGATGCAAAAGTAGTCAATTATACGAGTACTATGGAAAAATGGCCAGACAGAAATATTGTAGGGCCGTTATTTTCCCACTAAGAAACATAAGAAAAATTTGATTTTTATAAATTTTCCCCTAAATTGAAAATGTTCAAAGAATGACTTCAAGTGGAAGAAAATGCAATGTCACGCTGTAGCTTTTTTGAAATAAAAAAATCATTGCCTTCTGAAATAAGTTGTTTTTTTCAAAATAGCTTTTATGGTCTTTATTCCTACAAATTGGTGTTTCGTCCAACTTACTCACTTGGACTCATCAGTGACATAGTGAGGGCCTTTTGTTGTTTTGTTTTCAACCATTTGTTCTTTTATCAAAATTCAATGCTCTTATTAACGCTTACTCAATCATTAAAAGCCGTAACTTTGAGAAAACTGAAAATAACAAGAACTACTTTTCCTATATTTTGACACCCAGTATTGCATAGGCCAGACTTCCATAGACTATGCTTTTTCTTACCTGTTTAGAAATACTAGAATTTATAGCAAAAATGTAAATTTTTTGACATATAGGATGATGCATGAATACACTTAATAAATTTGTTTGATTTTAAAGAATTGTGGAAAATTAAGGTTTTCAAAAATTAAAAATAGAATAAAATGTACAGAAAATTATGATATTTTACTTGCATACTTTAAAAAGCCAAATAGTACTAGATTCAGTACAATAGTAAGAAATTTTGCAACTGTGGTGCATTAACATAACTATTAATATAACAATAAACGAGCATATGTATGTTTGCATTCTAGCAGGGCGTCACCCGAAATAAGATTGAAAGAAGTATACAAAATTCGAAAGAGATTTCATAAGTTATTAGTTTTCTGTGAACGCTTGATAAACCAACAACCTCCTATACAGCAATATGTACAAATTCGTGAGCTTCGAAAATTCCTTGTTCTTATTTTCCTTAGAAAATAATTATATTTTAATGTTCTTAGATCGTCCTTGTGACCATCTTCGGTTTGACTGCTGCTGCTTCTTTAGACTCAGACGTCAAGGCTGAATTCAAGATCATTGAAAATAGCATCTCACCTGAAAGATTTTTCCGTTATGCTTTCGAAACCTCGAACGGTATCATAGCCAGTTCAATTGGTGATGAAAATTTGGTTGCAGGAGCTTACAAATACGTTTCACCCGAAGGACAAAATGTTGAAATTAAATACACTGCTGATGCCGAGGGTTACCATCCAACTGGAGAACTTTTACCAACCCCACCACCAGTGCCAGAAGCTATCATCCGCTCCATTGAATGGAACTTGGCTCATCCAAATAAGGAAGATGTTTTGTCGCCATTGCCACGTTGATTTTAAACCATTTATGGGAAAATAAAAAGATAAATAAAAGTATTTAAGGTTGATTTTGTTTTTCATTTGTATTTTATTCACAAAAAGTTGGGTGTGATTTCTCCAAACACAAGGCAAAGTGAATTACTTGCATTAGCTAGCAGTGGCCACCATATACATAATTAATGAAAAAAACTTAAGAAAATTTGCAGTTAATTTTCAAACAAAGTTCTTTTCAATACAGTATCGACAATTAAAGTTTTACGATTTAAAATTTTGATTTGAAAGTAGAGATTTTGAACGAGTTTTTTAATGAAATAATTAAAAGATAGTATTTTAAACAATTTAAAAACACTTTTCTTTTATTTATACAAAACTTACTGACGATGGAAGTATATCTTCCAAAATGCATTTAAGTAAATAAGTGCTAGTGTTTTTATTTAAAATTATATTTTTTATTTACTTAAAATTTTCTAAAAAAAAAATTAAAAAAAAGGATTTCTTATCCATATGCAACCATAATGGTTTTTTTAATGGTTTAAGTTTTAGCATTTGAACACAAATTTATAAGAACATTAAGAACAAGGTCAAATAAAAACTTAATTTTTAATAAAAGTCTTAGTAGGGCGGATCAATAAGTCCGTGACTTTTGGAATAAAACACAGATTTTTTGATAAAAAAATAATTTTATTTTTCAACGTGGTCTCCCTTGAGCTCTATACACTTTGTCCAACGCTTCTCCAATTTTGTATCCCTTCCAAAAAAAATGATTTGTCGAGGTCCTCAAAATAGGCCTTTGTTTGCGAGATGACTTCATCATTGTCAAATCAAATCTTTTTCCACCAAGCCATTTCTTCAGGTTTGGGAACAAGAAGTAGTCGCTCGGAGCCAAATCTGGAGAATAGGGTGGAAGGAGGGAGCAATTCATAACCCAATTCATGGATTTTTGCCATGGCAACTGCACATGTGTGCACCCTTGCATTGTCTTGGTGGAAAAGAACTTTTTTCTTGGCCAAATGAGGTCGGTTTTTTTTCAAATCGTCATTGAATCGGTCCAATAAGTTGGCATAATATTCCCCATTGATTGTTCTTCCCTTTTGAAGGTAGTCAATGTGGATTATCCCGCGTGCATCCCAAAAAACAGTCGCCATATATTTATTGGCTGACAAACCCACCTTGGCCTTCTTTGGACCCGATTCACCCTTAGAAACCCACTGTTTTGACTGTTGAATGGTCTCTGGTGTGTTGTGATGGATCCATGTTTCGAACACGGCTACAAAACGGCGCAAAAACTGCTCCATATTGCGATTAAGCAACGCCAAACCTTCCTGTGAAGTTGTTACACGATTGCGTTTGTGGTCGACTGTGAGCAAACGCGGCACCCATCTTGCGGAAAGCTTTCTCATGCCCAAGTGATCATTCAAAATTGTAACCACTGAGCCATGCGAGATCCCTACGGCTTCCACAATCTCTCGCACTTTCAATCTTCGGTCGGCCAACACCATATCGTGAATTTTTTGTGTAGAGACCTCAACTGGGCGTCCAGGACGTTCGGCATCTTCAGTGCTTGTACGGCCACAACGAAATTCAGTAAACCACTTTTTTACCTTTGAAATCGATGGTGCAGAGTCCCCATAGTATTTATCAAGCCTAGCCTTGGTCTCTGTAATGGTTTTTTTTCGCAAGAAATAATGCTTAATAAGAACACGAAATTCACTTTTTTCCATTTTCTCCTCAAATTAGTGAGTAGTCTGATAAAAATAGCTGTCAAACACAAACTAAGTGACGCAGCAAGTTTAAATTTTGACAGGAGTCAACTGACAGATGCCTGTTGATAGGAGCAGTGTTTCTGTTTCAGTAAAGAGGTCAGAAATTCAAAAAGTCACGGACTTATTGACCTCGTATTAAAACAAAAAACATGGATGCAGTTAATATTTTTTCAGGAAAGTAATTAAATGCATATCATACTTATATGGCAACATAATAACTTAAAATCGGTGGAGCCGTTTTCTTAAAAACAATAGTTTTTTTTTTTTAATTTGTATAACATCAATTTTGAATATTTATAAAACCATATTAACAAAACTAGTTTCAAAAAAATTCGTCAACCCACTTTTGGTATTTGAATTTTCAAACAAAAAATTATACTTTTTAAAACACAAATTTTATTTATTTTTGTTCAAAATCAATGCAGGTAAATAACAGTTTTTTAGTAATTTTCTTACTACCGAAAAATATATCATACCTACAGTTATACACGTTGTACTCGTATGACAAGAGCTACGATTTTTCAATTTCCTCTCTAGGGAATTACAGAAAACCTTAAGTTCAAAATTTGAATAAAATCGATTTAGTTTTTAGTGGTTGAAGCTGTAGGTCGATGTACAGACCGACAAAAATAATAATTGTGCCACTTACTAATTTCTACCATCGTAATATCATTTTTGATTGTTATCTCAATTTTTTTACTTACGATGATAGGAAACTCAAAAAAGTGGCTCGAAAAAGTAGTGGGACAGACAGAATTTGCGCCTGCCTACCTGTTTGAATGTCGGCCTGTATCTCGACCTTACTTTTTGAATTTTAAGTTTTTAAGTTTTTACTCCAGAGGGAAAATAGAAATGTTGTTAGATCCCAAAATAACGGTACTTACCATACAACCGTTAAAACGATTAAAAAAATAAAATCTGTGGATTACATTCTGGTAAAAAAATTATCAAAAGCTGTTATAAACGGCACCTGCCACATAACATTTTTTTTATTTTCGATTTTCTCATTAAAGGTCCTAACGATTTCAGTCAAAAATTTTATGCAAAAGCTCGTTTAAAATGTTAATAATATTACATATGAGAATTAAAAAAAAAAAAAATAAATTTTGGATTAAAAAAAAAAATTAATTTTTATAGAAAATCCAATATTTTTTGAAACTAGTAAATGTGTTTTATTATGTATCCCAAAATTGTCATACCAAAGCTTTTTTTTTAAATGTTACCAAAATTGTATAAATAAAAATTATTTTTTAAGAAAACCACTCAAAAATGAATCGAGCTGTCAAACGAAGCTAATTGATGAAAACACTTTTTCTGAAATTTGGTGAAATTATCTCATTTCGGCTTTAATATAAACGTTGTATAAATTTGATACACCATGAGGTTTTTGTGCATGTTTTATCTAAATCTCTTGATTTTATGAAACAAGTAGTTTTTTGTAGGATCACATAAATAAGATTTTTCCCTTATTACATTATTTTTTTTTTAAGTTTAGATGTTTGTTAGTTGTGGTTGTGAAGCCAAAGTTAAAGTACGTCGCTGATGTCAAAGAAAACTTTAAGTTGGTCTCCAACTGCAACAGGATAGATGAAATACTTACAAAAACCAAACACCCTGTAGGTATATGCATAAATGCGTTCAACTTTAAGCCATTTTCAGTGGGTGAACTGTGGTTAATTTTGGATATATGTCGTGCCACGTGTCATTAAACCTTACTGCAAAGGAATTTCTTTTATTAAAATTTGTCTGGGGTCTTAGCCCTATGTTTTTCGTAGATATACCAGACTATTTATTTAAAATCAATTCATCAAATTATCAAAGTTTTTCTCCTCGTATTTTGTTTGTGAAGTTATGAAGATGCCACACTTCACCCAAGGGCGAAATAATCATGTGCAAAAGTTGGGTAAACCTAGTTCAAGAAAATTTTAACCAAATCTTGCCATTCAACAATTTGGGTAGCTATTTCTCTTTTATTTACAACGATTTCCCATTTTTAAATTTTGATTAATAACGCATACGTCACAGTGAACCGGTTTAATAAAAGCCAAATATTTTTTTATTACAAAAATGGTAGGATAAATTTAGGTAGTCCATATGTCTTCTTCTTTCCTCTATAAATGATTGAAATACTACCGCTTGGTTGAAATACCTCAACTTTCTTTCGTCCTTTTATTTTCTCTTCAAATTTTATATGCAAACAAACTAAAATTTAGAGGAAAAGTCTAGTTAAGCTAGTCCCCCAAACTACCATTTTACTCTTTCACCGGCCGTGTTCATATCTATGCCAATATTGTCAAGGAAAGTATAAAAGTTTATTCCTTTTGATGGTAAACAACAAAGCTGGTTTGATGGTCGTTAGTAAAAAATGCGAAAAGACAACTTAATTAACATTTTAAGCGTAAGCGAATTTGGTTGCATTTATTCAAATGAATTCAAAATTATCTGAAGATGAACATAATAATCTATGTATACATATTAAAATAATAATAAAGTAGCAATAAGCCAGTAAGTTTTTATGTTCTAGGGCGTCATTTGAAAAAAAAATATTATTAAACTTTAGTAGGTATAAAAGATTGAAATGAAATATTATAAGCTATCAGTTTTCTTTGATTACTCGAGTAACTAACAACCAACAGCAATATGTTCAAATTCGTGAGTTTCAAATTTCTTATTCAAATTTTCGTTAGAAAATAACGTAATTTTTTATGTACTCCCAGATTGTCCTTGTCGCCATCTTCAGTTTGGCTGCTGCTGCTTCTTTGGAATCCGATGCCAAGGCTGAATTCAAGATCCTGGAAAACGACATCACACCTGAAGGAGCTTTCCGTTATGCTTTCCAAACCTCAAACGGAATCGATGTCAACGCAGCTGGTGATGCTAATGTAATTGCCGGAGCTTACAAATACGTTTCACCTGAAGGACAAGCCGTTGGCATCAGCTATACCGCTGATGCTGATGGTTACCATCCAGCTGGAGAGCTTTTACCAACCCCACCACCAGTGCCAGAAGCTATCATCCGCTCCATTGAATGGAACTTGGCTCATCCGGTCAAGGAAGAGGTTTTGTCGTTATCGTCACGTAAATTTTAAACGATTTATAAGAAAATGTTAAGATAAATAAAACTATTTTAAGTCTCGATTAATTTGTTTTTGCTTTACATTGGTAATTTGATTCAAAGCATACAAAATGTTGAAAATGTTAAGTGTCCAAAGATCACACCACAGGAATCCTCAGACGATACTATGTTTTCAATAGGCCAAATGAGGTAATTTCGTTGAAAATTTCCAAATTCAATACGAAATCAACCCATTTTCCATACAAATTCACATTTTGTAATGAGATCAACCAAATTTGAACGAAATAAGGTTGGAAATTAAGTCAAAACCTAATGAACACACCCAATTGGTTACAGTTTGGAGAGCTCTGAAAATGGTTTTGTATGAAATGCCAAAGCTCAATGGAAGTAGAAAGAAAAAAACAACAACAAACAACGAGTCAACGATTAACAGCCAGTTGAAATTCATAGATGAGCTGTCAAACGAAATGATCAAATTACAAATGAAAAAACTTTTTCTGTGGTTTCCAAAATTACCTCAATTCGGCTGTAATAAAAATTTTTTATATACAAATTTGAAAAGTAATTTTCTCAATAGTTTTTACGATTTTGTGCTCTGGTTTTTCGAGTACACACTCTATTCAAGGTCAAAACATGTGTAAACAAATTTAACGTTATCATTCAAAAATTTTAAACTCATTCTTGTGGAATCGCAAAAGCCGATGTGTGTGCGATATTCTGTGTACACAGAAAAAAATCAATTGCGGAATTAAGTCGCTATTTTTTTTTACTTGTTCTTAGTTTGACAAATTTCGACGGATTCTTGAAATTATTTGCCTATTCAAACAAAAATTCGGTGCCGTGACATAATGCCAACTGACACAAGGTCAAATTTAAACACTTGGCCTTATGTCACTTTTGAAAAGCGACATAATAAAAGGTGTTACTGTCGAGTGGTTTAAATGCAAAACAAACTTTGCATACACCCAATCTAGCACCTACCCCAAATCCTTTAGTGTGGCCAAGCATGGGAATAATTTGTCCGTACTTCTTTAAAAAACGATGCTAGCCAGAATGTTACAGTCAATGGTGACTGCTATAGAGCCATGATTACAGACTTTTCCTTTCATCAATTGAACAACCATGATGTGCAGGAGCTGTGGTTTCAACAAGACAACGCAACAGTTACACAGCTCGTTCCACATTTGATTCTTTGAGGAAACCGCATAGTTTCCCCTTACAGAATCACGAGTTAGCCTCCAAGATCGTGCGATTTATGCCGCTTGACTATAATTTCTGTGGGAATGTGTGAAGTCGCTAGTCTTCGCCGATAAGCCCGAAACGATTGACCACTTGGAGGACAAAATTTCTCACGTTATTGCCGATACACGGCCACTAAAGTTGGAAAAAGTCACCGGAAATTGGACCTCAAGATTAGACTACTTCCGAGCCAGCCGTGGCGATAATTTGCCAAAAACCGCATTTAATTTATATTGCCAGAGGATTATCTTTCGAATAAAGTAAATTTTATGTCAATTTAAAAAAATTATTTTTGTTTTATTCCATTTCAAAGTTCTATACCTATACCTCTGGGTATATAAACCCATTTTGCACTTAACAGCAATTTAGAGGTATTTAAAAGCTAAGAAGCCTTTTAAATTCCTTAACAAATACGTTTGCATATGTTTTTGGAAAATTTGCCACTTTTTATATTCGTATCCTTTTTAAAAAACATCAAATGAACGTACTTATTATTGAATCACAATAGGTGTGTTACAGTAACGTGAAAATTCTTGCAAGTTTTTACAATTTATTGTCAGAAACCATAGAACAAAAAAAACTATGTTTGGAAAACTTGGTAAAAACTTCATGTTACCAAACAGACGTAGTAGGTATCTGCCTAGTCCCCTATTACACGATGATTCTTTACGTCTGACTCTTTTCGAACATAATGAGTGCGAAAGAGAAATAAGATGAGATGGAAGACCAGTTGCCCTGTGCGTCGTGGGCCAAGATTTCTCTACAAACTACTTAAACAGTAAAGAGAGCTGTCAATTTTGCATCAAGCGTCAAGAAGATCTTTGTCAGGCGCAAGGAATCATCGTGTAATAGAGGGCCTAGATCCCAATGACCCCTGTTACACGATGATTCTTTGCGTCTGACTCTTTTCTAATTTTCATGAGTGCGAAGGAGAAGAAACATCTGATTTCACCTTCACACAATTTTGAAAAGAGTCAGACGCAAAGAATCATCGTGTAATAGGGGTCAATTGGACAAATATTCGCTTCAAGTAAAAAATAAATTTGGGGGTACAACAGCTCGCGAAGAACCAAGGCCAAGTGACTTACAACTCCCAACCATTCCTGTGTGCTTATTTTTGGCAGGAATGGAGGGGACCTACAATTTTTTGCCGAGTCCGAACGGCTAGATGAGAAGCACTTATTCATGACAAGTATACTCTTGGGGGATTTGTCAGTTTCTCGCAAGAGGTAGTACCTCGCGAAAAAAACATCTGTTTTTAGGTGGCAGCGGCTGGGAATCGAACCCAGATCTTTGGCATGACAGTCGTGCGCACTAACCATCATGCCACGAGGTACTACCGCTTCAAGTAAACCTTCACTCAAAAACTACTAATAGCCATTCCACACTATCCCATTGAGTATTAACACATGTCAAAAAAGTGTGAAGACAATCATGTAGATATAAAGGCTCTCCCAAGCCAACACGAATGCGGACAACAACAACAAACATACGTCGTCGCTCCGCATATGCGTTGGCTTGGGAGGGCCTTAATAGTGTGGAGGCAAAATATGAAATTTCATCACACCCAACTTGACAGCGAATCCAACACGATTTGACATATGTTAATACATGAAAATATTTAGGAACGGTTCTTAAACCTTCCCACTTTCTATCCCACTTGGGTGTTTGAGGTTGCGATTAAACTAACTTGTTTTGATGCAAGTGTGGAAGCAAAATATGAAAATCATTTTCAGCATACAAATTTGGCTGTAGTATGAGATTCTTTCCCATTTTATTCTAACATGTGTTAATACTCTGTGAGATAGTAGCCACGTTTTATTATCGCTCATAACCCATATAGTTCACCTCGTGAAAATAAAACGATGTGCGGATTAGTGCGAAAACAGTTCTATATACCCATTTCTCTTTTTCATTATGTTTACTCATTTTTCATGCAAAAGTCTGTCTCTCTTCTTAGCATTGCAGTGTACTGCTGACAAGTCACTGAATTCATTCACAACGGTAAATAGCCACCTGCCGGTAAGAGTGAAAATATATATCTGGGTTATTGAAATTAACTTCGATAGAAACCTGGATCCCATGTTGTTTTTGTAATGTAATGTACGTGTAAAAAGAAAATCTTGACCCAGACCCGGAGACAATAAAACGCAGCTAATGTAGAGGCACTTAAAAACTGTAGGTTGCCAAAGATCCAGCTCAAAATCATTTCTCAGCTGTAGTGTCATTGGTTTTGACCGACCGATATAAAAATATATGGACAGACACTGGTTTTTGAATGTATAGTTTTTCACCACCCCTTCTCCCTTCTTGTTCAAAATCCTCCCACACTTAATTGAGCCTCAGAGCAAGTCAATATTAGGTTTTTTTTTATTAGCCCAGGTGAATCGGACGAAAAAAAAACGACATCGGGGCTTAGCGAAGCCATCACAGAAAAGAAAATGGAGTTTCCATACAAACTATCGATAACAAGAATCAAATTCGAGCCGGTAACACAGTTTTTATTTGAGCTAAGGTTAAGCCCCAAAAATTCTCTGGGCTTAGCTAAGCCCGAGGGGGCCTAGTTGGTGTTGTATTTAATGTAAATGTAAATTGTTTAGACCCGACGTCGTTTTTTTCGTTCAAGCCCATAAAAAATAATTATTAAAGAACAAAAATTTATATTTTAAACGAAAAAGGACGTTTATTATCACTACTATTATAAATGGTAAATTGAAGCCTTACAATTTGCGGCCTAGAGGTTCTTGGACTTCTGGGTGAGCCAAGTTCCATTCAACAGCGCGGATGATGGCAGCTGGAATAGGTGGTGGAGTTGGCAAAAGGTCTCCAACTGGATGGTAACCTTCACTATCAGCGGTATAGCTCAAACCGATTGGTACTCCTTCGGGTGAGGTATATTTGTAACCCCCTGAGATAACATTGGCATCACCAGCTGAGTTGACATCAATTCCATTTGAGGTCTGGAAAGCATAGTGGAATGATTCACCTTCTGGTGAGATCACATTTTCAAGAGCCTTAGTTTCAGCTGCAAATTCATCGGAAACGGCAGCTGCAGCCAAGCCAAAGATGGCAACAAGAACGGCCTGAATAAAATGAAAGTAAAATTAGCTTTAAAACACTTGCATTTAGATTTACAAAAGATTGCTTATAGTAACTTACAAATTTGAACATATTGATTTTAGTTATTTGTTACTCGAAGACTTTGAGAAAACTGTTAACTAATCTTATCACACATGCAGTTTATATACCAAACAATAATATTAAACAGGTCCTGAGACTATGAAGTCAAAAGCAAGTTAATTTGATCATTCTCATACCAGATCAATAAAAATAAATGCATCCGGTTCTTATGTATTAAGAAAACTAAATTTTTAATCTTCAAAATACATGGATCTTACTAAACTATCAACATACACATCTATTCTGTACATCTAGAGGAGCTGCTTTGAGAACCTAAAATTTTACGTTGAAAGAGTTGTTGTTAGGTAATTAATGTGCAACTCAAGTTCTTTGACCTTTTTTAATGTGTTAATCAAATTACTTTTTTCTGGTAATTAATTTTGATAAGCCAAGCTAAATCTTATCGAATACGAACAGATAGGATGAAAATCAAAAGATTATCAAAAATTATGTTTTGTGTATAGCTATCAAAAAAGTAGTCATAGTCATAGTCATACAATCCACGAATTACGAATTCGGATCATCGTTCAAAATCTATTACTATCGTCGCATTGCGATTACGTTTAACGATAGCAGTTTTTTTTTAAACGATACTCTATTCATTGTACGACAGTTTTGACATATGACTTATGCAGCTGTCACACAATTATTAAGGGTATTCATGTAACGTCGTAAGTTTACAAAATGTGTAAAATGATAAGTTCACGCAAAGTTTGCATGAATGACCTTTTTTTTTATACATTTGATTAAATGCTAGACGGTGTTCACATTGGACTGAAAAACTGGATGTTTTTTGACGTTTCAGTATTTATATCTTCCTTAAATGATGAAGTGGGAGTGAGATGTGAATACTGAAACGTCAAAAAAATCTAGTCTAGGTAATTCAAACAGAGTAAGAGTCACAATGACGTTAGGATAAGTTTAACCAGTTTGTTTAATTTTACGCAACAAAATCCTTTGATAAGTTTAACCAAATTGTGTAAATCATTTCCCATACAAAATCTGACAAAATCATTAACCAAAAGATCTAATTCCTGGTAAAACAAAGCGTGGGCCGACGGGATGGTCAATACTTTACTTGGAAAGAAAGAACGCAACGGACGGTCAAATTTATACTATGTTTTTATTAGACCAAACAAGGAAGTTTCGTTGAAAATTTCCTAATTCGATACGAAATTATACCATTTCCCATAAAAATTCAGATTTCAAAATGGGATATGTAATTTCAACCAGATTTGCACGAAATAAGTTAAGAAATTAAGTCAAAATCTAACGAACATACCCAATTGGGCACAGTTTGAAGAGCTCTGAAGAGATTTTGTATGAAATCATCACAACAGAAAAAAAAAAACACAATAAAAAAATGCGACTAAAACAACGTTTTCATTAAAACCAAAATGGGGTAGTTTCGCAAATCACAGAAAGAGTGTTTTCATTTGTAATTTGGTAATCTCATTTAAAAACTCATTTAATTTTTGAATTTCAACTGGCTGTTAAATGCTTTTTGTTGTTGTTTTTTTCTTTCTACTTCCATTGAGCTTTAACATTTTCATACAAAACATTTCTAGAGCTCTTCAAACTGTGACTAATTGGATGTGTTCAATAGATTTTGACTTAATTTTCAATCAAATTTCGTGCAAATTTGGTTGAAATTATCTCATTTCGAAAAGTGAATTTGTACGGGAAATAAGATGATTTCGAATCGACTTTGGAATTTTCAACGAAATAACCTCATTTGGTCTAATGAAAACGTAGTATAAAACTCAGTTAAAAATTAAATAAGCTGTCAAACGAAATTAATAAATCACAGACACATTTTGGCTCTAGGCTCTATAGTGAAGGCTTATTACACATTTATAAAAAAAATTGTTAAGAGTATTTTTACGATTGAAAATTGGGAAGGGGGTTATAATGAATGTAAAATAAATCTATTTCCTAGGAGCGGAGTTCGAAGGAGTTTTTGGAGGTAGAAAAAGAGGGGGGGGGGGGGAATTGTATTCCTTCGTTTACTGACTAAAGTTAACGTCAAAATGAAAAGTGTTCAATGGAAAAGTTGTAGATCCAGCAAAAGTCTACAACTATTATATCAGACATTTTTTGACATAACCTCAAAAAATTTCCGAGATAATGGTGAAAACCTGTCTTTTTCTTTGCTTTAATTTTTAATTTCTCCAAAAATAGTTCAATTTAAATGAAACTTTGTGAAAATGTATCTTGTTGTGTCTTTAACTACTACAATTTTTTGAAGTAAAACCATAGTGTTGAGATATTCAATTTTATTTGATAGAAAATACTTTTTTCCAAATGACAAATGTACTTCAGAAAATTATTGTATAGAGTTCATTTAAGACTCATTTGTTTTGTTTTTACATGTGTTTTACTCAGGTCAATACATAAACTTGAGTGGTTTTTCACTTCATTGCTCTCTATCTTATTAGGGACTTAATATAGTGAGTAGGCTATTATTGATATGAATTACAAAAGTATGCAAGTGACTTGACTTTTTATGTCATTGGCTCTCAGTCTATAAGGACCCTACCACGACCTAACATTTTGTAAACTAGTGTTATAAGCCGCATTTTTTTATCCACATCATATCTGATCCGGATCAGATCATGATAAATAAAACAGACTGGATCTAAGTGACAGAACGCAGAAGGTAATTAGATACTTACGAGTAGGTATAAGGAATAAACATTAAATTTAACTTTTATATTCTCTTTTGATGTTGGTCGAAATCTTGTATTTTTGTATGTTATCTAGAACAATAAATTTATTAAAATTAGTTATTTTTAAAAGATTGTATAATAATACCATTATTTTTAACATTTTTTTTTTGTAACATCTTTGGTGCTGCTTCTACAGGATCTCCATCTCCATGGACTTAGATCATTTATATTGATTATTTTTACTCGCGATCAGGATTCAGGATAGGGTTAATAGATTGGATTGTTGACAATCTGTAGTAAGGATTATATATTTAATTATTTTACAAGAATTAAAAGTAAAATTAGAAGTACCATTATTGATAAGAATCCGTATAGAGTATATACTCGTAAATATCGACAGCACTGCTAAACTTTGCTCTGCTGGATGCTGGAAATCATCATACATCATTGCAAATAGATGAGATCTATTTGGTTGACTTCTCGCTAACAAAATTTAGAAATATTTTTAAATTGACTACACACGCACTTGCTCTTATGTTCAAGTTGTGTGGAGCTTAAGAACTTTTAAAATATGCGAGTAATTATAGAAAAAGTTAAAAAAAAATATTTTTCATCGTTTTTTAGACCGTTGAATAACTTAGATCTCAAAACCAAGTATGCTATTCGATTCCTTAAAAAAATATTAATATATGCAAACTAAAATTTAAAGGCTTTTGCATATATTTTTTTTAATTAAATTGGCTGAGCTGTTAATCGAAAAATAAAAAAACCATAACATAGCAATAAAAAACCGTGATTTTTGGTAATTTTTTTTTAACCAAAACATATACGACTCCTACAATAATACACCAATTTTTATAATCAGAATCGTAAGAGTCGTTCTTGAGATAAATGAAATGTTTCTTAACAGTTGTATGGCAAGTACCGGTATTTTTGAATCTAACAAAACATTATAATGTCCCCTCTGGAGAATCACAAAAAACATTTGCCGAAAATCACCTCAGTGGTTTAGGCTGTTGATTCAGATACAAACAAAAAAGAAACAGAATTGTGCCCCACCAACTTTTTTCATGTTCTCTATCATCGTAATGTCATGTTTGACTGTTATCTCGAGTTCAAAACTTCCCCTATACTATTATACCGACTATCACATTTTTTGTACTATAAGGACACTCTAATAACCAAAGGAGAGCTTTAGTGAGCCTTAGAACTTTTAGTACTAAACGTCAAAATGAAAGCTCGACAAATGTAAATTTATGGGAAATTTCACCTATGGAAAGCTCAAAAAGCAAATACTAGAACTTTCAAGCTGTTTCAGGAACCTGTGTGATAAAAGCATTCGGGAACCTGTGTGATAAAAGCATATGCCTGGCGAACAGATGCCACAGTTTATGTTTAATCGAGAATAAGTAAAGTTGGTTGTAATATACCAGAAAAGTCTCGGTATCGGACCGAGATGATACCAACTCCAAGGCATTCGAAATGATACCGAGACGATACCAAACCGAGACTTTGTTATACGAGACCAAACGAGACTGAGTTATGCGGGACCAAGTTATAAGAAACCGTACTTTTGGAACGAAATTTACCTTAATTATACTTTCGGTAGTATCGTTTGGCATCGGCAAAAAAAAAAAATTGATTTTTGAATAGTATAATTAATGTATACAAATAAACAACTTTTGTAATTGGTTCAACTAAATGATCAAGAGAAGAAACCATTTTTTTAGCATCAAAAATCCAAAAATTAACGAAAACGGCCAATTTTTCCCCAATTCCTATTCCACACTTTGAACATTGGGTTGTTTTTGGCAGAGAAGTGTGCTCACTAGATTTAAAACTATTCTCATTCCTGACAAATTCTGCCCAAGAATTATTTTTTCACCAAAAATTCCTTGCTCTATCAGATGTCAGCGACATACAAAAAAGAATCAAAAATTCGTCTAAATTTGTCTGACTGATATTTTTTGTCCAAAAATCTCTTGCGCAAAGCTATTATTTTCATCAAGCAATATCAATCAAGAGAAAATAATTGAAAGCTCTTAGATGAGAGCTTTAAAAGGCAGTTGGAAACTCAATGCTACTAACATTAAACATTAAGTTATATTCTTAATGAGAAATTATCAATTATATTGAAAATCTCTGATGTTTGTATTCTCTCCATTTATTTAATGGTTTTCGTTTGCTTTTTTTAAGGATTTTATTTTGCCTTTTTTTTACTTTCCCTATTTATGACACTTACTAGTCTCCGACTGAAATGTAATAATCTAATCCACGAGAAATGCCTTGGTACCATTTTTTGGCGAAACTTGAATTGATGAGATAAACCAAAGAATAAAGTAGAAATAACTTGTTAATAACTTTTGCATATCAATAAGATTAATAAAATATTAAAAAATTATGTTTAAGTAGTTATTTTCAACTGGGAGTAGGTATGTTAAGGGTGTTTTTTTTAGACGTGGTTTTCAATCATGCAATACTTTTTCCGCGCAACGCATCGCGAAACAATCAATTTACTAAAGGAAACCTAAACTTGTGGTGAGCACATCATCTCACGTCGTTGGGTTATTTTTTGTGGGGTTATGTGAAATCGCTTGTCTACGCGGATAAGTTCGAGACGATTAAAGCCTTGGATGAGAATATTCGGCGCCTCACCAAAAGTTTCCTTCAATAAATTGATTGTTTCGCTATGCGTCGCGAACCGAATTTGCAAACGTTGTGCACGAGTAAGTCTTTTCATTATGAAATGGCAAACTAAACCGAGCCTAAATGAAGTGACAGCTGTCAAAAAGATCAACTCCGAAAAAAGTATTGCCAGATTGGAAACCACACGTCTACTAAAAAAAACACCCTTTATTTCTAAATTCATTAAAAGTTAGACTTGGTATAGAATCCGTTATCTTAATCAAATAAACCGGATGATTTATTCAAATTAATCAGTTATTTAATAATATGGGCTGCCTTTTGCAGTCATAATATCATTTAGGACTTGTTTAGATTATTGTTAAGTATATAAACTGCATTTTTAATAAGATTCGTTATCAGTTTTCTCAGAGCCTTCGAGTTACTAATAACCAAAATCAGCATGTTCAAATTCGTAAGTCATGCAAGTTTACTCTTGTAATTGCAAAAGTGTGTATGGTTTTGTTTATAATTTTTATCCAGGTCGTTCTTGTTGCCATCTTTGGCTTGGCTGCAGCTGCCGTTTCTGATGAATTCGCAGCTGAAACTAAGGCTCTTGAAAATGTGATCTCACCAGAAGGTGAATCATTCCACTATGCTTTCCAGACCTCAAATGGAATTGATGTCAACTCAGCTGGTGATGCCAATGTTATCTCAGGGGGTTACAACCCAAGTAACAATTTTCCTCTCATAAGAGTTTCCTAGAGGCTTGTGAGACTTTATTCCGGGAGTGATTCACACTCTAGAAGAGTACTCCTACATCCTTATGAAAATGTTAAAAGCCTTAAATGGCCCACTTATGGGAGTTAATTTTCCTCTTATAGAAACATTTTTATTGTTCCTATGGGATGAAAAATGCTCCATTACTCTTGTTAGGAGAATGCGTCACTTCTTGTGGGAGTTGATGAAAAGAGAAGGAGTATGTGTGTAGTAAAAAAAAAAAACAAATACTTATCTTTCACATTTGTATACTTCTTTCGGAAACTTGGTACGAAGTATTTATGTCTGTATGTGTCATCGTCATTGTCTCATGTTGAAAAATGAATGTGTGAATTTATATTTTCATTTCATGGCGACGTTAGTATATGTAATTATAATTTGTCACATATGTGGAGTTAAATCTTAGTGCGATTGAAACCTTTTCGACTAACTAACACATTTTACTTCGAAAAATAACGCAGCGCTTTCAAAATAATTGATATTTAAATTATTTAAATTTTATTTTGAATTGGAAAAAGGGTTACCTTGATGTGTGCTTTGAACAAGAATAGTACTTTTTATGCTGACATTATTTATGGTACTTATTCATGGTATATGACGAAATAGATGTAATAGCGGATAATATGTCGAATTGATGGTCTTAATCTTGTCTGCTTGTTTTTTGTAAACTAAGAATTATCAAGATGTTAAGAGACGTTTCAATGAAGAAATAATAAGTCAGAACTTATGTTTTTAGACATTTGTTATTAGAACAAATACTTCTTTTGCATTTAATGTTGAACCAAATAATCATCAATATAAATACACGTATATACGTAAATATACATTAAATAGATTCATCATAATGGAAAACTAAATAAATTATTTCAAAATTTAATTTCATATCACGGTAACCCTCAAGCTATACAAAAAATACTTCGTTCAAATTTAAATATGGCTGCTGTCGTATCGATAATTTTAACTCTTAAAAAGACATTTTTATGAGAGTGTTGTCCATTTATGTTGGTATGTAAATAAACACTTTCTTATGAGAAGTCGGATGCTTTTATGCGACTTTATTTTGACATTTATCAAACGAACCAAGAACAAATCGGTGATGCGTTCCCTTTTTTCTTAAGAATGTGAATTATTGTTGATGTTTCAAAAAAAGATGAAATGTCAAAGTTTGAAATATTAAGTTTTATGCATTACCTTTTCTGAACGATAAATCTTCATTATAACGTCATAATTTTTGGAATAAATGGACAAATAATATACAAAAAATTTACATTCCGCAACAAAACTATAATATTTGATATTCGTAGTAAAATTTTAAACTGCGTAAATCTGTCTAATTTTCCACACAAATTCTGACAAAGTTAAGAAGTTTAAAACATTAAAACCTTAACAACGGGCTTACGCCGTAAAAAAACCTTATATTACATCGAAATAAAATAAAATGAAAGTCTATCACCAAAAGTTCACATTTGTAACAAAATAAAATACATTTTAAACAGTAATCGGCATCAGCATCAAATGTTTCCTTCAGGTAGACAGACCAATAGAAAACTGAACCCCACAAAACAATGTACATACAAAACGTTAAAAAAAAGAACGACTGTTGTATGAATCAAATAAAGCTGCTGTCAGTGCAACATCTCATATGAATCCTATAGTTAGAGTTTTGTAGTTGTTACTTTATTAGCTCTTGTTAAGAGATTTTAAAGACTTAAAAATGACGTTTAAAGTTTGAATTTGAAAACAAAATTATTATAAGACTTTCAATTTACATACAGGAGTAATAATTGTTCTAGGTATAAGATTAAAGTGATTTGATCCAAGAAAAATGCTTACATCATTTAATGAAAACACTATGAGACAAATTTATGTTTCATTATGACAGATCATGTCTTAAGTTTAGCAATAAGATCTAATAAAGTACTATGAGCGTTTTTTTTAAGAAAATGGGAGCTTAGCTCTCGAGAGTATGTTAGTTGGGAAATATACCTCACCCGAAGGAATACCTATCGGTTTGAGCTACACCGCTGATGCTGAAGGTTACCATCCAGTTGGAGACCTTTTGCCAACTCCACCACCAATTCCAGCTGCCATCATCCGCGCTGTTGAATGGAACTTGGCTCACCCACAAGTCCAAGAACCTTTAGGCCGCAAATTGTAAGGCCACAGTTAATTGATATTAAAAGGCGTTATTTAAGTTTGAAACAAAAATTATGTGTTTTTATTTTCTTAGAGTATTTCGTTAAGTTAACTTCATATCTAGGAAATTTATTTCCTTTTTTTGATAAGTAAACATGTTTATTTATAGATTTCAGTCCACTGTCAGTTCCATACATATTTTGCACAAAAAAATGTGTAAAAAACCGCAGCGCTGTTTTGTTATTGATGCGATTGCGGTTTGCCTACAAGCAAAACCAAATAATTACACATACATAGATACCGAAAACAAGATTGAAAGAAATTGGGTTTCGGAGTGTAAAATGTTCGCAGGTTTGTCATCCATCTTCGTTAATGGAGTACCTTTAGTAGCAGTTTTATAGCTATACGTTAAGGTGAATTGAATTTAATGATCACTGGATCCCAAGAGCTATGCTGAGAACTGGTTGAGTACCACAGAGCACATATTAATCTTTTTGTGTACTGTGGTTGGGTACTACCACTCCATCATATACGTCAACATTTTTCAGTCCTTATGTTTCAAATCGCTTAATGCTCATTCCAAGAACTACATTATGCATTAAAAGGCGACTGGCACCAAGTTTTTTCAGAGTTTTTGAAAAACCATTTTTTATAATCCTCCGACAACGGGAGAGAAACGAAGTCCCGCTAGATAGAATCCCGCGTAACAAAATTCCGCTGGCAGTACCTTGATACTAATGGACGGGAAACGGGATTTTTAATTAAAGAAAATACAATTGGTAGAAAATTGTTGGTGATTTCGAATAAAATAATATTTTTTTTTGGAGTGTAATATATTTTTTCATAGAGTTGAAAGTTGTTTTGGTACATTTATTCAATGAGGTAAGTGGTCCATGCAGAATAATCTTCGGTTCTTGTTAGATCTCGAGGTAATAAAGAGATTTGAATTTGAATTGTTTTCAATAATTGAGGTTTTGGTGATTGGGTAAATTTGGTCTAGACCTGGGCAGAGTTGGGTCAGGATCTAAATTCTTTTTTGTTTCTCTTCAAAATACGAATGATCAACGGAGTTGAGTGAGCGGGACAGATGACCCAACAAAAAAAAAGATTTAAAATCATAAAAAATTCCGCGAAGCTGGCCACCCGAAGTACTGTTGCTCGAGAAATTTTGGCATTTGCGCCTGCCCGGCGACTGAACATACCCCTAGCATAGCAACAGAGTTTTAGCTTCAGCAGTTCAAAGAGCCAAAATTGGAGTTAAAATCCTGAGATCCCACGAAGCGGATTACTCATGGTACTATTGGCCAAGAAAACTGTTGACATTGGAACCCGATGACAAAAAATACCACCCACAAAACCTATGCCCCAGTTCCAGACCTACCTCTAGAACCCCAAACGGACAGGCCTACCCCCGTTACATCGGCCACCGTCGTAGTCGTCTTTTCAACTAAATTTGATGTCCAATTGATGCTAATATTTAAAATGTTCGAATTCGATTGCTGAGTTCCAACATCTACTTTGGTTAATGGGGATCACACCTGCTGTCTCGTAGAACATCTTCTTGGCCAGGGGTGGCATTGGCTAAGGTGATTTGGAATAGTTGACAATCACAGCACAATAAATGCTATGGCGTTATGACTGTCAACTATCACAAATCACCTTAGCCGATGCGACCCCAGTTCTTCTTTAAGAGTGGCTTTCTATACAATTCTGTGCATGTTCTTATGATCTTCTTCTGATATAGTTAACCAGATGGAACAGGCATACGTAAGGCCTGAAAATGATTAGTTGCTTGTAGATGAGAAGCTTTGTCTTCTTGCTGAGTTCGTTCTGTCTTCTCAGTAGAAGTTGAAATTGAATTTCATTTTGTTGGTGAAGTTGACTCCAAGGTATTTCGTCTTAATAACATTTCCCTCTGGTGGTCGGATGCTTATGATTTTGGCATCTAGCTCCAATTCTTCTTTTTGCTTACTTTCTCACTTGTGGTGGTCGGAAGCATTTTGTTGGCATTGATCTTCAAACCACATTTTAGGTAGAAGTGATGTGCTTTTATTCCTTACGAACTGCAATCTCTGGTGATGGAGATGGCGTGTTATATGTGATGGAGTCATCGCCATATAACTTAGTCGTCGTTCCTGGCGAGTTCTCCCGTAGATCGGCAGTGTAAACGCTACAGAGAAATGGTCCTAGCTTGGATCGTTGAGGTACTTCTGCCCACTGAGAATTATTTCGGAATCATATCTGCTTATTTAGTTCTTTGTGACGACTTATTTGGGTGATGCTTCGTTCTTGTTGATTCTCATAATTTCAAGGGACTAACACAGAGAGTATTAAATTCAAAATACAATAAAGTCATTTACGTACTGCAGTAAGTAAAATGGCAGGAAACTTTGTTCGTGCTGTCTCATTTAATCAAGGTAGCCATTCCTAAGGGAAAGACAAATTTTATGCGCTGTCGCTTTGTATTAGAACTGGTCGAGGGAATTTTGTGCTGCGGGATTTCAAGGCGTAAGATTTTGTGATGCCGAATTTTCTGAAGTGAAGTGAAGTTTCCATGACGTTGTGGGACAGCTGTACAGTAGCCAGGATCATATCTGATAAGTCCTGTGTTTAGGATCTTTACCTTAATAAAACTAACAGCTATCACAAGGCTTACACCGATTTCTCAAAGCTTCAAGCTATAGAAATATACATTGTTGATTTATAATTCCACTAAGTGCCAAAAGACTTACATTAAAAGTACATTGCCATGATGCAAAAATGGACCCCAAACCGATCACCAATTTACGACTTTGTTTTAAATCCACAATTTTTGTTTTAATGTTCAGAGCTTCTGCATAAAATTTGGAATTTAATCGGTAGTTGTTTAATAAGAAAATCGAAAAACTGCTTTATGACAGGTACCGTTTCCAAAATCGTTAGAGCCTATTTTGAGATAACTTAGCTTTTTCTTAATTTTATGTGGTTATTTTGCAAGTACAATTATTTTTTGGAGCTAAACAAAATTCAATTTCCCCTCTAGGGAATAACTTAAACCTTTTAAAATTTAAAGAAAATCGCGAATACAAAGCTTGCTCTGTGGTACCTACACTATATCTTAGATAAAAAAAAATAATTTCACTTTCGTTGGGATAATTATACTAACAGTTAGATAAAAAATATTAAATAATACTTACCAAAATGCTTGCATATAAATGCCATGAGCAAACTAGATTTTTGCCAGAGCAACTTTATTAAATTTGTTAAAATTATTGACTGGATGTGTTAATGCAGGTTGTGTTTAAGTTAAGCCTTAAAAATAAAGAAGTTTACTAGAATCATCTTAGCAGATGAATAATGTTAGCACATCAAATTAAAACAGGTTAGGTTTTATAAAAAAAAAATTACTTTGGATGCTCTCAAGTAAATCATCATATTGACAGCCACCAAGTTAGCTTGTACATTCGAATTTAATAATAAGTATAAAAGCTACCATGACTTCAGGAAAGGTTATCAGTTTCTTTAGAACCCTCAAGTAAACACTACTCAAATCAACATGTTCAAATTCGTAGGTTTTCATCTTTTGATGTTTAAGGAGGGGATCTCCTGATTATTGAATTAATTCTTAATTTCAGATCGTTCTCGTTGCCATCTTTGGCTTGGCTGCAGCTGCCGTTTCCGATGAATTCGCAGCTGAAACTAAGGCTCTCGAGAATGTTATCTCACCAGAAGGTGAATCCTTCCATTATGCTTTCCAAACCTCAAACGGAATCGATGTCAACTCAGCTGGTGATGCCAATGTTATCTCAGGGGGTTACAAATATACCTCACCCGAAGGAGTACCAATTGGTTTGAGCTACACCGCTGATAGTGAAGGTTACCATCCAGTTGGAGACCTTTTGCCAACTTCACCACCAATCCCAGCTGCCATCATCCGCGCCGTCGAATGGAACTTGGCTCACCCAGAAGTCCAAGAACCTTTAGGCCGCAAATTGTAAAGTGTTAATTACTGAACGGTTATGATAATGGAAATAAAACCAACTGATATGATTTGACTAGAAAATTTGTTTTTGTTGTTTTTCCTATTAGAAATTTGAATGCATTTAATTAATCTGATCGAGTCGAGTTATCAACACAAAAAATTACTTATATGAATAATTAAAGCATTAAACTTGATTGAGTGGTGATTGCTCAAAATAACTTGTTTCATTATAATAATATGAACAGTTATTTGATCAATGAATATTTAACATTTCACTAGATAACTGTAAATCAGTCAGTTAAAAAACTTGACTTGAATAACTTGGTTGCATTTGAACCAGAACTCAAAGTCAGGATTATGAACAAGAAAAAGAATTAAAACGCATAATCTTAAAATAGAAAAATGAACTTTAAGCACACCGGTTGGTAAAATGCCGTACAGTTAGAATATTAGAGTCGTTTGTGGCGATAAGAGTAACAGCATTTTTTACTTTAGGTTCAAATACCGAAAAAATAAGGGTTCCTCATCAATCCAACAGAACTCGAAGCAAACGAGCTTCAGAGAAGTATCCTACTATTTTGAAAAAAAAAAAAAATTAAAAAACGCATTAAACAACACTCATAAACCAGAACTTGTTTCTTTTTTCAAACAAATGTAAGAAATTCTTCATGTAGACCCTGCTTCTATCAGAGGTATTACACTTAACATTCACAAACGAAGCAAAATATTTCAGTGGTAATTTAGAAAAAATTGAGGTGGAAACTTAACTTAAGAGAAAGGCCACAGTGACACTTTTCTCTTTTTGCCTATAACATAGTATCAAACATTGGCGACGGACTTCGATGATTGAACCGATTCCTACTTACGATGTGAAAGTATCTCCATCTGATATCCCTCGATATTTTTAGCAAATAGTTAGCTTCGAGCACATTTGTTTGCCTCTCATTTGGACCAATTTCAAATTGCATTGATTAAACAATCCCAAAACTACAAACTTCCAAGCCATCATTCTTTCTAGATCTCTCTGGGAGCAAAAGATCTTCTGGAAAGATGATTTGATATTATTTTCAACACCGATAAAAAATGATTAAATAAAAAAAGATTCAAATTAATTTTCTCCTTCTGTCTTCCTTATCATTGTAGCGTGTTCGAGGTCGAACTTATGGCGATTTAAGATAAGCCCTGCTTGGGTGGAACCTTGCTTTACCGTCCCAGGTGCCACTGCCTCTTAGTCCGCCCCTGGGTTTCTTTTAGATTCATGTGGTATCATAATCGACCATTTTATGGTTAAAGCTTGTGAGATTTCTGTCTAACCTACATTCTGTTCAACCCCACATTATCTAACCTGATTATTTCCAGTACTAAGAAAAATCTTGTATCATTTAAATTTTCATTGCGAACGTCCAGCCATCTTGGTTCAGAGCGCTTTACTTCCTACAATTACTTTTTGACCTGTTGAATTACAAAATACAGAAAGTGCACTTTAACTGCATCGTTCTTTTTGAAAACCGCTTATGGATAGATCTAACAGCCGATTTTTATTCCAGCTCAATGTAATATATATATATGTACGTTTTTCATCTTGTTTAGTGTCCATTCTTTCCAATTGTTCAAATTAAAGTAATACGGTTGGTGGCTTCTTCGCTCAGCAAAACAATAGTTAATTTCTTCTTAAGATACCTCACTTCAAAAGACACTAACCCAAAACTTTTCGAGTTTCTTTCTATCCCTTTGAAACAAGTACATGACAAAAATCAGACTGCAAATTATATGAATCGAAATTCTAGAGAGAAAGATAGTGGCGACATTTATCATTACATCCATTTCGTTTACAACTTTTCATCTCAAGTACCGATTATTGAATTAAGAATTTATAAAGTTAAAGACCAATCGAGAAGGTTCTAACTTTAAGTTAGTACCAACTACTTAGGCAAATGGCAAACCAAAATCAAAAAGAATTATTTAATACACAAAAAAATACGCATTTATTGAATAAAATTTACAACTTTAAAAATTCCTTCCATCTATTAAATTAGAAATAAAAATTAGATGACTTTTGGCATAAGTAACCTAAAGTTTGCTTGAAACTACTCGTCTTGGTCCATTTTTTTTAATAAATGCATTTATTTCTTTAATTATTTTTTCAGGATTATTTAAATGCAAATGATGCGTTCCTTCAACTTCAACAAATACAAAGTTCTTCTTTTGTCTTAGGATATTGAGCACCTCATCGTAATTTTGTTCTTCAAAGTAAGTTGAGTTTAGTGCTTTTATAAACATATGCGGTACAGTTATCCTCTTTGCCATTTCAACAACAACGTCTTGTGGAGCAACTGAATAGTTATAAGACTTAATTCTTGGATCGACACAGACAAAAAATTTTTTTGAGTCCCTCACGGATTGTTGGATATCTCGCGCTAACAAGTATTTGCAACGATCCTTTTCCACAGAATTCGAAAAGCCATGGTAAAGCTGGTCGATTAGTGTATCATAGTCGTAACTACTGCATGGTTCTTTGATAGATTCTTCGAATCGACTTCCTAGCGTTTTGATCGTATTTTCCATCGATCGATAGAGAGGCTTTAGGGCATCAATAGATATAATCATTTCAGTTATATCGGGAAAGACAACAGCAAAGAGAAAAGCAATTATTCCCGACATGGAATGGCCAATTATTGATATCTTATCCCAATTATAATGAATCATAATCATTCGAATAACAAGTAAATTATCAATCACATGATAAGCGAATCCATCCGGAAATCGAGATGATAATCCATGGCCAGGTAAATCAATCGATAGAAAAGCTACATCAGCATCGAGAAGAGGAACCAACGTATCGAATGTTCCGGCATTTTCAAGACATTCGTGTAGACCGAGAATCGGTCGAACATACTGTGGACCATACCATTTGCCAGATATGTGACCCCATGGCATTGGAATTTTGATCTCCACAAACTAAAAGATTTTCAACTGAGATAAGAGCTGCTGAATCAAAATTATCAATGAAGCCAGACTCACCTCTTTAGTGGGGTTTTTTCCTGTAAGTTCTCCGGCATCCTTATATCGCTTGGGACTAGTGATTTCTGAACTGTGTGTCATAATTGTATGGACCTTTGGTGGAAGTTGAACTAACAAACATTTAGTATCACACAATATCTTTTGATAAAATTTTGTACAAGCTGAATTTTGGTGGATAATATTCAGGACAGTCCCCTTTATTATATATGTATAAAAGTTACCAAACATCCCGAGCTGGTGTTTGAGCACCATCTTGAAAAAACCGGCACCATCTTGGATTTTTGGAATCCGGCGGTTTTTTGGAAGCAAATTTTCTACAAAGTTCATTTGAGTGTCAAATTTATGAGTTTGACTTTTAAAATCAAGGAAACAAAATAAATGTATCACAAACGTCTTACCACTCTTGTTTTTAGTTAAATGACTTTCAAAAAGCAAAATAAGATAGCTAAGAAGAATAAGATATTGGTGGAGATGTAACATAAAAGAGATGTTTTATGTGGGAATCGATAACAATTCACTATTCATAAGACATAATATACCATGGAAATATAGACTTGTTTGGCCTAATAAATGTGTGTTAAATGAATTTAAAATCGGTAAGTGAAAAAACGCAAAAATCACCTATTTTTCTATGTAACTTAAAAAATATGCAACTGATGAAAAAACATTTTTTTCTTTAAAATGTCCAACAAGAGTATATGTATTAAAAAAAACTCCTAGATGTTATATCTTCGGCATTTTTTGTTAATTTAAAAAAAAAACTACTATAGTTAATAGGTTTTCATATTTTTACCAATTTTTTATAACTTTAATATGCGTAGAATAAAATTAGCCCAACGTCGATAGCGTCATTCATTCTTGAGATATTTAAGACTAAAGAAGATTTAACAAGGTTTTTTTCTTTTTCAAATTACTATAGTTAAAAACCTTATATAATTAATTAATAGTAAAAAACAACGAATTGAAACTGATATCTATAGTATAAAATTTATCTAAAATCGATATATTCATTCGTTAAGATATGGTGAACGAAAAAAAGCAATGGAACGTACGAACGTATAAACATACAAACGTACGAACGTGCGTACAACACAGATATCTCTCTAAAAATTATGGATTCCAATTATAGGGAGTTCGAAACGAGAAGATATGTCAAATTTTCGGTTTGACAAATCGGACCAATTACAATAACTTTCTATGGGAAGTTAAAAATCCACTTACAAATTTGTCTTGATACGTTTTTCTGATAACTATAACTGGCCCCTTATGCGCGAAACAGATTAAACCAGTATCAGTATTTTCAACAGCACGCTGGCCAGCAAATATTTTTGAAACACGAATAATTAGGTTCGTTTGTTGAGCCCTGAAGTCGTCCTGGGGTCGCCCTAACTGCCTGACCAGAAAAGAGTGCTGCAACCGGAGCTGCAGCTGCAACTGGAATAGCTGTCAAAAAATGCTGTACGTGTTTTTTTTTTACTCGCCCACAATGTGCTGTACAGCTTTCTGATATTTTGGGCATTTGAAGTCAGCTGTGCGAGTATAATTCAACACAGAAATAGAAAATAAAACAAAAATAAAAGTGGATAATGAAATGGAAGCTAAAATTACTTTACGTCTTTATCAGAGATTAAAAAGATTAAAAAGAGTTTGAAATTCTCTTTAAACCCCAGGTAAACACGTCAAAAAAGCTGCAAAAGTTAAAAGTTGGCCAATTAGTCCAGCTGCGTCGCGTTCTATTCGTATCTAGGGATTTGTGTGTATTCAACATTTTTGACAGCTATTCCAGTTGCAGTTCCGTCTCCATTCTGTTTAGACAGTAAAGCGTTTTTTGAAAAACCTGAAGTAACCAGCCAATTCTTTGTTTTTTGAAGCCTAGGGTGACCCTGAAGAAGAACTAGGTGTTTTTTTCTGGGGCGATTTGAGTTGAGGTAAAGAATAAAATGTCAAAGTGGCAGGAGCTCTCAAGCATTTTTTGTTGTGGATTATCGTGCTGAAGTTTATTCTTTTGTTTTTGAAAGAAAGTTGTTTTGACTTCTATGTGAGGAATACTGTTTATATTTTATCCTCCTGCTCTGTCAAAAAATTGAGGAAAAATACTGAGCGCTCAAGATATATTAACTGGCCAAATTATTTACTTGTCACTTGAGCGCTTCAACTCAGTTTCTTATAACTTTTTGACGACTTCATTACCACCTCGAAGTCAGCCGGCGCACTTTCGATTTTCGCGAAAAAAAAATCTTAGGCGATGTATTCCTAATTGCACATTTCAAAAATCAAAAAAATTTTAATTGCACACCTCCTGTTTTTTTTTTTTTTAAATATAAACAAATTGCACTTTGTATGGAAATTTCAAATGCTCATATCTTTGTAACCAAGTCGAATATCTAAATGCACAGGAGCTTAAATAATTGCTCATTTTGAAATTTAATTTGCACACCAAAAATTTTTTTTTTGTTACATGCTCCCCCACTTAATAAATCAATAATTAAAATTTCGACTAAATTAATTGTTTAATAATCCAAGTAGATCTTAACCAACAAAAGTAACTTAAGTAACAAAAAGTAGAAACCAACCAACAGAATTTATAGTTATCAACAGCGCGATGGAAGAGTATCCGCCTGGGCCAACTGCGAAATGCAGTTGCGCTGTGTGAAATGCGCCGAAACCCACAATAGGGGTGAATGCAGGTTAGGGACTGAGCGGGTCGAAGACATGGCCCAGCTCAAGTGTGTCATCTGCGGGAACGAGGGGCACCCTGCTAATTATCGGGGTTGTCCTAAGGTCCAAGCGATACGGGAAAAACAGGCCAGGCAAAAAGCTGAAAGTCAACCCGTAAGACAAGCTCCAACAACAAAAACTTCAATCGTTAATCCCAACGTTTCTTACGCCAACTATGCGAAAGGAAGGGTAAACACGAGACAGGCTCCACCACCGGTCGCCCCACAGGCCCAAGTGCCTCAGGTGTCGGCGGGGCAGCCAGACATTGTATCCTTGTTGCTGAGCATTCAAGGCCAGTTGACAGGACTGCAAAGTCAGATCAAGGAGCAAGGCGAAAGAGTAGATTACCTCTACTCTTTGTTGCCTGGCCGAGCGCAAATTCATGGTTAAGGGCGCGCTGCCGAAGTCGCGCCTTAGGATCCTAGGTTTGAATGTAAATTCATTGATTAGGATCGAACGTAGAGCCAATTTGTTTCAGTTGCTGAAAGACCACAGTCCTGATGTGTTTATGGCTAGCGAAACCAAGCTAAACCAGAAACACAAATTGACTCACAATAATTACAATATCGTAAGAAGAGATCGACCCGGTTCTAATCAAGGAGGCGGTGTTGCAATCTTCATACGTAAAGGCATTAATCATGAAGTTATGTACAATAATGATTTGCGAAAGATTCAGACGTTAGAAGTTTGCGTCGTACGTGTTTCCCTCACTAGAGGTAAGCACTTATATTTGATTGCGGCTTACGCGGCTGATGCTCCGCAGCCAACTAACTTCATCACAGAGCTCGAGATTCTTTTTAGAGTACTCCAACTGGGCTTGGAAGAGAACTTTTTTATATTGGCCGGAGATTTGAACGCCAAACACGGAGATTGGGGAAATAAAATAAGTAACCCAAGAGGTAATCATCTCTTTAATTTGATGAATCTTTGCAGTGTTGAATACGGTGTCGACCTGCTGGCCACTGAAAGGCCATCATTTCCAAGGAGCGGCTCCTTTCTGGACCTGTTGCTGTACGATACAAGACTGACAGTAACTGACAAAGTGGGTAACCACCCGCGTAATTGCCTACAGACAATTGAATACGACATTGACCATTGCGGCTTGGCTGCCTTAATACAAATCCCGAACGAGCTTGTGGAGCTGGATGAATTCGTCCCAACGCATTCTTACAATTATAGTAAGATGCGCTGGCCACGTTTCACCCAAGCTCTATCAAGAGAACTCCATTCGGGGGTCATAGCCCCACCAAACAACAGAAACTTGACAAACACAGAAATCGACCAACACCTTGAACAGATGGACTATATAATAAAACGAACAATGGAACGGACAATACCGAAGTACAAAGAACGCGACCAAACTAACGTCTACAGTAACGCGACTATAGACGCACTTCACAGACAAAAAAGCGGACTACTGACAAGACTTAAAAACTTATACAGACGATTCACAGACCCCCACGACCTGGAGATTAGGACACTGAAGTCGTCAATAAAAAACGTAAACACTCTGATTAAAGAAAATTACAGATTATCTATTAATTTGTACTGGGACAAGAAAATTCGGGCCGTTAACTCTAGCGACCCGAGTATGTTCCCGCAAATTAATAAGATTTTCCGGAAAAATAATCAAAACGACCTCCCGTGTCTTAAGCTTCAGAGAACGACAGAGAACAGAGACGTACTTCTGACAGCGCAAATTAATCCAGAGGAAGCCGTCTTGGACGATGACTTCTTTGTGATTGAGGATCCGCAGGAGAAAGTGGAGACAATTGGTGCTGCTTTCCAGCAAGTGTATAAGGTGAATGCTTGCACTCGCCCGAACCATGACCTGGAGAACAGAGCCTTACTTCATCACTTCTACCTAAGGAATGATATTTCTCATTGGCGATCAGAGAACTGTGGTTTCACACGGTTTGATGACGATTTCTTAGCAAACGCTATAATCGCCGAAAGAACGGGTTTAAGTCTCTTGCTCATCACGAAGGTAGAGCTCCAGCTCATCCTCGATTCAATAAAGAACAAAAAGTCAACAGGTGTCGATGGTATACCCAACATTGTTCTAAGACATTTACCGATGGAAGCTATAGACATTTATGCTACACTGTTCAACAACGCGCTGAATAATGCATATTATCCAGTGCGTTGGAAGACAGCTGTGGTGCATCCTCTCCCGAAAAAGGGAAAGGACAACTCCAATCCTTCAAATCTTCGTTCAATAAGTCTTCTTCCAAGCATCAGCAAGGTATTCGAGAAGGTAATCAATAGAGCTCTGGCTAAGTGGGCTGCGGACAACACAATAATTCCGGATAATCAGTTCGGGTTCAAGGCAGGACATGACTGTATTCATGCCGCGTCTAAACTCGTTTCTGATATCCAATGGAACAAGTCAAAAAAACAATGCACGGGTGCTGTTCTGGTTGACTTAGAGAAGGCCTTCGACACCGTATGGTTAGAAGGGTTGTACCTAAAACTCACCAGACTAGGCATCAGTAAACCATTATTGTATATGCTTTATGATATGCTCAATGGTAGAAAGTTTGTTGTCAAAAGTGGCAATGTAACCTCTACCAGCATCTTTGAAATTAAAAACGGTCTTCAACAGGGGGCGGTTAATTCGCCGATCCCTTTCAGCATTTTTACCAGCGATCTGATAGGTAGCCTAACTAACGCAATAGCGTATGCCGACGACCTGATTGCGTACAGAACGGCCCGAAAGGTTGAGGTTATTAGAATTCTCTTGCAGCGTGACTTCGAGAAGATTCAGCGATACTGCGACGACTGGAAACTGAAAATAAATGTCCAAAAGTCGGAAACAATTCTGTTCCGGACTCCTTTGGCTAAGGCCACGAGAGACACGTGCAAGAATTGGCGCAAGATGGTAATTGTTGGGCCCGACGGGCGGCCATTGGCGAGTAAAAGTGTAGTGAAGTACCTCGGTATCTGGTTGGACCAGTATTTGTATTTCGACAGACATATAAATGCTGCTCTGACCAGAGCCCGAGGAGCCCTCGCTCTGACGAAACGGCTGTTTTACAGCAGTCGGCTTGACCCCAGAGTGAAGGTAATTTGCTACATGGCCCTCATACGGCCAATGCTTCTCTATGGTTGTCCCGTTTGGTTCAGCATTGCCCCTTCCCAAATGGAGAAGTTTCGGGTATTCGAGAGGCAGTGTCTACGGCGCTGTCTCGGTTGGTATCGGACACCAGAATCTTCTTATTTGCATTATTATTCTAACGAGGTCTTGTACAACGGAGCTCGGATCAACAGAATTGACAATTTCGTGATAAAACTTGTTCGGGGTCACATAGCGAGAGCTATGACTTCGACCAACAACTTGATATTCGGGGCGTTCTATCCGAACGACGAATACTTCGGTATGGCACGCTTGAGCGGCTTTATCCCACCAGAGGCATTCCTCTATTTAGATAAATGCGGCCTGATACAGGATAGATTGGCAGTACCGCTTATCTACCACGTCAGGCGTAGAAACGTGGATCGGCGACTCTTGTACGAACGAGACATCCTCGCCCGAGATGGAGCGGAGCTCCTACGGTTCAGTAGGGCTGTGTCCGAAAAGGACCGTATTGATAGGAGGAAGCAGGAGAACCAGTTTTGGTGGCTAAAAGAATTTGATATGGGGTAAACCGGGGTGGGGTAGTTTTTGCCTTGGCCGGCTTACATACTTGTTTTAGTCTTAGGTTTAGGTTAAGTAGAGTAGGGACGGTGGCACTATAAAAATAAAAATTAAAAAAAAAAAAAAAAAAAAAAAAAAAATAAAAAAACAAAAAAACAAAATAATATAAAAAAAAAAAAAAAAAAAAAATAATCAACAACACATAATATGGACATGGACATAGCTTTTGCCCCTGTGGTTGTTCTAGTTTTAAGTAGTATGTAGGTAGGTTAGGGGTAGTTTTAAGTTTTATTTTAAGGACTTAGTATGTAAGATATAAAATAAAAGAAAATGATGTTAGTTTTTTTTTTTAATTTTCTAACAAAATAAACGAAAAAAAAAAAAAAAGAGGAAAAAAAATTAGTTCATAGGCCGAAAGGCATTAATTTAAGAAATCATGAATTCCTTAGAGCGCCCGTTTAGGGCCAGTAAGTTATATTTAAGTATTATTCATTAGGCTAGTTTTCTGAATTTTGTTAGCATGTAAGTAGATATAAGTTAATATTGAATAAAAATTTGAATTAAAAAAAAAAAAAAAAAAAAAAAGAGTATCCGCCTGGCAGCCGATTGTCTGGGTTCAAGTCCTGTGTGGGCATAAACTTTTTTTTTTTTTGCATCTACTCATTGTTATGTTGCATTTTTCAATTAATAAGCAGATAAATGATCATTAATTACATTATTAACTAAAGCAAATGTGAAATTTGCATTATTGCACATATATGTACTTAACTCCTTTCAAGGGATAATACATGCATAGTATGTAATATATGTGTTTGTAATAGGGAAATTAAATTAAATTTCGAAAAATTGTCCATTTATGAATTCAATATGCACCCAATGATAATTTGATTATTAAAATTTTAAATTTCCCTACCCCCCACTTTTTTGAACTAAATATTAAAATCATAAAAAAAACTACCAAAAAGACATTTTCGTGTCTGACTAAAATTGAAATATCTCGATGGAAAAAAATAATTTTGAAATTTTAGTAATTTCTTTCAATTATTAACGTCAAGGTCGAATTTGCACACCAAAAGTTTTTTTTTCCTACCCCCCCTTTTCCCTAAAATTGATATTGAAAAACAGTGAAAAAAATATACTAAAATGAATTTTATATGTCTTACTAAAACTGTTATTTCTCGTTGTAGAAAATTAACTTTGAATTTTTAGTAACTTTTTTCTATTAACAACGTCAAGGTCGAATTCGCAGACCCAAAGTTTGATTTTTTCCTCCCCCTTTTTCTCTAAAATTGATGTTGAAAAATATGAACAAAAATATACCAAAATTAATTTTTATATCTCTCTAAACTGTTATTTCTCGATTGAAAAAAAATAATTTTGAACTTTTAGTAACTGTTTTTAATGATCAACGTCAAGACCAAATTTGTACACCAAAAGTTTTATTTTTACCACCCCCTCTTTTCTCTAAAATAGATATTGGAAAACATGAAAAACATATATTAGGGACGTTAGTGCACGATATGAGGGCATACCTTTTATTTTGACCTGACGAGGTGAGCTTTAGTATAATAAGAGTTCATGTCCTAGCTTTACTTTTAAGAAGTGTTGCCAAGGTGGCAACACTGTCAGAAGAACGAGAAAAGGGTTGCCACTTGATTCAAACATTGGCCTATAAATCGAGGACCAGAGGTCGGAAGATGACCAGCGAACTCTAGTTGGATTCAGCCCCCTTGTAACCATAGGACCACATTATTGGATTTTTCCCTCCCTTCACCTCAGCGGCGTATACAGCTCAATTTCTTGGGGGGGGTCATACCAAAACAAAAACCCAATTCAGTTCTTATAAATTTATTAATTAAAAGACTGATCCACGGTTTCCATTTTTTTTCGCTTTTTTTGGAAATAATTTCTGCTGGTCCCACAAATGTTACCTTTTTTTTTTAATTATAAAGACGCTCGATATAGTGAGGTAATAAAACCAGCCTGTTCACTCTTTCGAGTTTGTTTACTTTTTCGCAAGCTTTCAATGAGGTTTAAAAACAGAAACACTTGTTTACTGTCCTTAAGCAATGTTAAATTCTTTCGGGACATTTTTGTAAAACAAAAAATATGTTTTTATATATAATTTTGTGTGTTCAATATAGTTAATTTTTTTAGATTTACTAAATCAAGCGTCTACTGTATTATTATTTGCTGACAAAGCTTAAACATTTTTATATTAAGGGTATTCATGCAACTTCGAAAAACCGTAGATAATTTGTTAAATTTATCTTTTGGTTAATGAACTGTCAAATTTTGTGTGGGAAATGATTCACACAATTTTGTTAAAGTTATCAAGGGATTTTGTTCGTAAAATTAACAAACTGGTTAAACTTATCCAAACATCATTGTGACTCTTACTCTGATTGAATTACTTACCATTTAATCAAATGTATAACAAAGGTCGTTCATGCAAACTTTTTACACGATTTGTAAACTTACGACGTTGCATGAATACCCTTATTATTTTCTGTGTAAAACACAAATTTTGTAGAGCTGAGTTTTGGAAACAAAATTTTGATCCACTCCCGAATTTTAATATGATCTTGAGTTTGTGTACCAAAAATATTTCGTATGGATTTTTTGTGCACGCTAAAAAAAAACAACATAGGTTTTGGAGATGTTAATCTTAATATTTTACTTAATATTAATATTTTTTAATATTTTTCTTAATTTCTTACGTTTGAAGACAGTTTTAAGCGACAATTTGCCTTTTTTTTAATCTGATAAGGGGATAATAATGAGGGGATAATTTTCTCATTTATTATTATTTATTAACAAGCAATTTAAATTACAAGCTCATATACAAATTTAACAAGCCTAGTTGCAGAGACTTTTGGCTTTCTTGCTTATGAATTTAAGCTACAATTTTTGCATTTTTGAGAAATTCAGTAATGTTATTTATATTTGTTAGACTGGTATTCTTGAGTATTTCATATTTGGAATTGTTTTTGAAGATATTGATAATTATGGGCTGTGACACCGGACAAAGTTCCAAAATATGTTTTAGATCAATGCGGGTGTTGCAGGTGGAGCAGGTTGGGGCGTTGTGATGTGTCCAAGTCGAAGCCTAGCAAAGTTAGTTATTTTTTGTTTATCAATCAAAAATTGTGGTAGTTAGAACCACTCTTTTATTGAAGACAAAAATTCTTAGCTTCCACAATTTGTTTTTTTTTGAAGCCTGAAAATGAACATTTGAAGTATTGGCCGCAGATCAAAAAATCGAATGCAGACCCAATATGGTCTTCGAACTTTCAAAAACGTTTAATATATGTGTAAATTTAAAATTACCTTCTCAATGGGTTTTCTCATGATAATTGAAACATACAAAATAATTCTGAAAAGCCATTACCTACCAATGTATGTATATGTATAAATATTTATTTAAATAAAATTGATGCATTGATTGACTATTTTTGGAAATCTGCATACAAAAAAATTGATAAAATTTTTAGAATCCCTAAAAATTAATTAGTAGATAAGCCAAAAATCCTTTAATAAATTCAGATCTCAATCAAAAAATGTTTTTAGGGTGTATGACAGGGCTGTGTCTAAGGGTGGGGCACTGGAGAAAATGCCCCAGGTGCCTTCCTATGAAGGAGGCCATGCGAATGGCTGCCATGATTGTGTTTGCGGAATATTCGTTAACGCAAACTGCAAAAGTCTTCTCTTAAAAAATGCAAATACAAATTTCACTGCGTTAGTATTGTGTTCAATAGTCAAGTTCGCTAAAGTCACGAATTTGAATACATCATCTGCGGTGCAACTGAGCAGTACAAAAATCGAGTTGATGATTGTTGAAAAGGCAGAGAGCATGTTTGTAAACGTCAAAAGCTTTAGCAAGTAAATTGACTGGCGTTGATGAAAACAAATTTTCAACAAACAGGACGGTTACATATTATTTGTCATGACGCTTTCTGCGTCAAAAAAACGACGATCATTTCACGAACAAATTGACTTTGACTGACTGATTCTATGATCAATTCATAGTTTAGGGAATAATGCTTAGAAGCACGCTTAACCTCGCGTTGGATTGTCATCAATCGAATATAAGATCGAAACGATCAAAAGAAAATGTATTTTAAACATAATCCAAAATTAATAGTAACTGTTAAATTCGTGTTTAAAAGTCAGACAAGAATGTATGATTAGAGTTTTTGTTGATTTCATTCCAACATTCCAAGCAGAGCGATGTATTTTAAGTTACGTTGCGTTGAAATGAAATTATAAATATCGAATAAAAATGTCGACAGGTTAAAAAATCAATTTATATCAACTTTTTTTCTATGTACTAAATATTGGGAAGAAATATCGAAAATTCGATAAAAGCCGATCCTTTTCACGACTTTCTTTTTAGGCTGCTGACTTTTTGTCTAAGTTCGAAGCTAAAAAATGTATGAACTTGTAACCAAAATAAGTATTCTTACATCCAAAAAAGTCGATATAAACCGACATTTCCACTAGTTAAATCGCCTTTTTTGCTGGTAGTTCGTACGTAACCTATACTGAAACATGTTGGTACTGGGTTTGATTCGGAACGGCCCTGGTGTATGGAATACGGTTTAAAGTAAAATTTTTGTTTTTCATTGCAATATTTGTATAATATCGTCTGTTAGTTTTATTTATCCATTCATTTATTTATTTTTTTTTATCGAAGATGATTTCCTTGATATTTTGAACAAAATTTTCACAAAATAAGTAAGTTAAACTGATCAAAAACAATATTGAAAATACTTTGAGAATTAAAGAGTGTATATCTGCCAAAAACGTAGATCTACCAAATTGATTTTGAATCAAAAAATACATCAATGCTAAAATTTTCTGAATGAAAGTGGTTAAAACCGTCTATTTGATAAATCTTAACAAAAAAAAATTGTATAATTTCGACAATAAAACCCCAATAGTATTATTTGGGCAATGGCTTGTAAATGTTGATAGGAGAAGGTAAATAAACTTTACCAATAATGAGTAGGTAGCCTGTTCCAAAGCTATAAAAAAATAATTTGTTTGAAATTATATTTTAAGATTGCAAATATTTTTGCTTTTCTTATTATTTTTTGCGTATATCTTTTGAGTTCTCGGGGGGGGTCATGACCCCGTGACCCCCCCCCTTGTATACGCCGTTGCTTCACCTTGCATAAAGAGGGGTGGAAAAAGCCGTTTGGAAAGGGAAAATGCAAAGCCAAGAAAAATAAGAAACATTTGAATATTATTAAAATGTAAAGATTGTGTGTCAAAGCTGAATGTAAGAATCTACTGTATCCGAAGTTAATTGAAACCACTACTTTGGTTTTATAAAAAGTAGCTTTCAAAGTTCTGAGGAGGGGGAATATGAAAGTTTAAAAAACAAAAATATTTATCTTGGTATAATTTAAGCAAATGGCACATGATTTTCAGGGGTTTTTTAGTGCCCAATCTTATCAAAGCAAAATGAACTCGATACAACCACATTAAAAAAGTTATTGTCTTTTTCATAAATGATGTCTGAATTTCAAATGAAATAAGTAAAATTTTACCAAAGTTCAACAGTATAGTGATGAAACCTGGTCCGCATATTTAATTTGTCATAAGTAATAAGTGTTGAGTTTTCAGTTTACGGAGTGGGATGTGGTAACCAAAGAAAAAACGAAACTACCAACGTGTGTATACTTCAAAAGTTTATTAGTGACTAACTTATTTCTACCTATAATATAATACAGCAAAAGTCTTTCCATATCAATATGATGTTACTCATACACATGCGTGCATTGGTATATAGGTGTAAATACACAATTTTCAACAATAAGAATCAAGAATCTCTACAAAAATATTTGTAATTAAAAGGTGTTTTTTTCAATGAAAAAGAAAAATTTTTAACTACTATCATGAAACCCCTCCCAAATCAGGTACTTCGATGAAAGTTTGGTGAAAATGTTTGTTTTTTCCATCACCAATCCATTAATGTGGTCCTATGGTTACAAGGGGGCTGAATCCAACTAGAGTTCGCTGGTCAGCTTCCGACCTCTGGTCCTCGATTTATAGGCCAATGTTTGAATCAAGTGGCAACCCTTTTCTCGTTCTTCTGACAGTGTTGCCACCTTGGCAACACTTCTTAAAAGTAAAGCTAGGACATGAACTCTTATTATACTAAAGCTCACCTCGTCAGGTCAAAATAAAAGGTATGCCCTCATATCGTGCACTAACGTCCCTAATATATGTTTTTCATGTTTTCCAATATCTATTTTAGAGAAAAGAGGGGGTGGTAAAAATAAAACTTTTGGTGTACAAATTTGGTCTTGACGTTGATCATTAAAAACAGTTACTAAAAGTTCAAAATTATTTTTTTTCAATCGAGAAATAACAGTTTAGAGAGATATAAAAATTAATTTTGGTATATTTCTGTTCATATTTTTCAACATCAATTTTAGAGAAAAAGGGGGAGGAAAAAATCAAACTTTGGGTCTGCGAATTCGACCTTGACGTTGTTAATAGAAAAAAGTTACTAAAAATTCAAAGTTAATTTTCTACAACGAGAAATAACAGTTTTAGTAAGACATATAAAATTCATTTTAGTATATTTTTTTCACTGTTTTTCAATATCAATTTTAGGGAGAAGGGGGGGTAGGAAAAAAAAACTTTTGGTGTGCAAATTCGACCTTGACGTTAATAATTGAAAGAAATTACTAAAATTTCAAAATTATTTTTTCCCATCGAGATATTTCAATTTTAGTCAGACACGAAAATGTCTTTTTGGTAGTTTTTTTTATGATTTTAATATTTAGTTCAAAAAAGTGGGGGGTAGGGAAATTTAAAATTTTAATATGCAAATTATCATTGGGTGCATATTGAATTCATAAATGGACAATTTTTCGAAATTTAATTTAATTTCCCTATTACAAACACATATATTACATACTATGCATGTATTATCCCTTGAAAGGAGTTAAGTACATATATGTGCAATAATGCAAATTTCACATTTGCTTTAGTTAATAATGTAATTAATGATCATTTATCTGCTTATTAATTGAAAAATGCAACATAACAATGAGTAGATGCAAAAAAAAAAAAAGTTTATGCCCACACAGGACTTGAACCCAGACAATCGGCTGACAGGCGGATACTCTTCCATCGCGCTATTGATAACTATAAATTCTGTTGGTTGGTTTCTTATAAGATCTACTTGGATTATTAAACAATTAATTTAGTCGAAATTTTAATTATTGATTTATTAAGTGGGGGAGCATGTAACAAAAAAAAATTTTTGGTGTGCAAATTAAATTTCAAAATGAGCAATTATTTAAGCTCCTGTGCATTTAGATATTCGACTTGGTTACAAAGATATGAGCATTTGAAATTTCCATACAAAGTGCAATTTGTTTATATTTAAAAAAAAAAACAGGAGGTGTGCAATTAAAATTTTTTTGATTTCTGAAATGTGCAATTAGGAATACATCGCCTAAGATTTTTTTTTTCGCGAAAATCGAAAGTGCGCCGGCTGACTTCGAGGTGGTGACTTCATTGTTATGTAGCAATGAAAATATAACATCAAGGGTTTTTTTTTTTAAATAAATGTACTGTTGTAGAAAATTTTATATTTCATGTTTTTTCCTCAGTTGGCACATTTTTAAATAACCTATATTACAAAATATCGAAAAAGAGGTGATTTTTACGTTTTTTTTTTACTGACCAAACAAGTATATTTTTGTGATCAACTCCCACAAAAAACATCCCTTTTATGTTTCATCCATACCATACCATCTCATTTTGCTTTTTTAAAGTTATTTAACGAAAAATATGAATGGTAAGGGGTCTCTAATACATTTAGTTTGTTTCTTAGATTTTATCAGTCAAACCTATAAATTTGACACTCAACTGACCTTTGTAAAAAAATTGTTTCCAAAATACAGCTGAAACCCAAAAAACAAATATGGTGATCAAACCCTACGTCGGGATGTTTGGGAACTTTCAGATATACCTAATAAAGGGGACTGTCTTGAATAATATCCAACAAAATTCAGCTTGTAAATTTTGCCAGGGTCAATGTCTAATTGCACTGGACTATCTAAAAAAAAGCACTTTACAAATAGGTGATGCTTATTTTTGTAACATTTGACTTTTTAATTCTCACCCCTTTAAAAGTGGCCAAGGTAATTAAAAAAAAAAAATCTGTGTAAAATTTTATTCCATTATGGCAGCCCGAATTTTCACACTCGGATACCTTCTTGTATTCGGTAGATTTTACTGTTCAAAGTATAAAATATGTATTATAATTTGAAGAAACTTTTTTTTATATTTTTAATTATTTTTTTAAGATTCATTTTTTCATACGAAATGTATGTTTGTCCTGTCTGGCGACTGAACAGAACCCTAAGCAGATTGACGAAGTCACGTGAGCGGGATAGAGACCCAAAAAAAGGGAATTAAAATCCTTAAGTCCTCTTTCAGACGAAGAAACAAGTTGCTGAAGATTTTTTGGACGTTTTCTTTTATTTTCCTTAAAAAAAATCTTTTGTACATTTCAAACCAGGAAACAAAATCAAGGCAATTTTGAAATTTCCTGCAATTCTATTGGTTGAACGCACCTTAAGCTTAGATGTCAAAAAATATCTTTTCAAAAATTTTGTTCACCACTTTTTCCTCCTGCTCTTCTCACTTAGAAATTGAAAGTGACTAGCAACTCAGTTTCCTCGTGTAAAAGGGGACATTCTCACATGTTCGAGCTGCGCGTTGTTTTTTTGACGGTGTTCACATTGGACTGAAAAACTGGATTGTTTTTGACGTTTCAGTATATACATCTTCCTTTACTGAAGAAGTGGGAGCGAGATGTGAATACTGAAACGTCAACAAAAATCCAGTTTTTCAATCCAGTGTGAACACCGTCATGCGTGTTTAGTTTCAAAGCATGTAAGGCGAATATACATCGTGTAAAGCTGGACTTATGGAGTTTTTATAGAACTTCATATTCTATTGAGACTTAGCTTTCTGTAAAAAAAAACACACTAGTCGTGCCACAGTAATGGAAAGCGGTCTAATTTTATTCAAATCAATACAATAGTACCTGGATTTTTTTAACTACATTAATCACTTTAAAGGGGGAGGACGAAAGAAATAAATAAAAATAAGCGGTCCCTTAATGTACTTATCTGTGGTTTGAAAGAAAGATGATGATTTTTTTTATTTTGTCGTTACGTCCACTTTACATCAAACTGGAACCGAAACGATTTCACTGATTTGTTTTAAATTAAAATAGTTATGAACAATTGAACATGTTCTTTGGAAAATTTTAAAATGGGGTTATCATCCTTTTATCAAACACCAGATACATACATACTCAAAATGGTAAGCAAGTAGATACCTACGTACGGAATAATTATATTCCAGCTGATAACATTATTAGCGAAAATGGAAAATTCTTGAGTAAGTTTTGACCAACTTTTATGTGCTATGATAATACTAACCTTGTAATATTTATTTTTAACTCCAATTCGTTTGAACGGCAATAAAATTGGTACTTTGTATAAAATTACAATAAAATATTTCGCTTGAATAAAATTGAAAAACTAAAAATTAATTTTGGTATATTTCTGTTCATATTTTTCAACATCAATTTTAGAGAAAAAGGGGGAGGAAAAAATCAAACTTTGGGTCTGCGAATTCGACCTTGACGTTGTTAATAGAAAAAAGTTACTAAAAATTCAAAGTTAATTTTCTACAACGAGAAATAACAGTTTTAGTAAGACATATAAAATTCATTTTAGTATATTTTTTTCACTGTTTTTCAATATCAATTTTAGGGAGAAGGGGGGGTAGGAAAAAAAAACTTTTGGTGTGCAAATTCGACCTTGACGTTAATAATTGAAAGAAATTACTAAAATTTCAAAATTATTTTTTCCCATCGAGATATTTCAATTTTAGTCAGACACGAAAATGTCTTTTTGGTAGTTTTTTTTATGATTTTAATATTTAGTTCAAAAAAGTGGGGGGTAGGGAAATTTAAAATTTTAATATGCAAATTATCATTGGGTGCATATTGAATTCATAAATGGACAATTTTTCGAAATTTAATTTAATTTCCCTATTACAAACACATATATTACATACTATGCATGTATTATCCCTTGAAAGGAGTTAAGTACATATATGTGCAATAATGCAAATTTCACATTTGCTTTAGTTAATAATGTAATTAATGATCATTTATCTGCTTATTAATTGAAAAATGCAACATAACAATGAGTAGATGCAAAAAAAAAAAAAGTTTATGCCCACACAGGACTTGAACCCAGACAATCGGCTGACAGGCGGATACTCTTCCATCGCGCTATTGATAACTATAAATTCTGTTGGTTGGTTTCTTATAAGATCTACTTGGATTATTAAACAATTAATTTAGTCGAAATTTTAATTATTGATTTATTAAGTGGGGGAGCATGTAACAAAAAAAAATTTTTGGTGTGCAAATTAAATTTCAAAATGAGCAATTATTTAAGCTCCTGTGCATTTAGATATTCGACTTGGTTACAAAGATATGAGCATTTGAAATTTCCATACAAAGTGCAATTTGTTTATATTTAAAAAAAAAAACAGGAGGTGTGCAATTAAAATTTTTTTGATTTCTGAAATGTGCAATTAGGAATACATCGCCTAAGATTTTTTTTTTCGCGAAAATCGAAAGTGCGCCGGCTGACTTCGAGGTGGTGACTTCATTGTTATGTAGCAATGAAAATATAACATCAAGGGTTTTTTTTTTTAAATAAATGTACTGTTGTAGAAAATTTTATATTTCATGTTTTTTCCTCAGTTGGCACATTTTTAAATAACCTATATTACAAAATATCGAAAAAGAGGTGATTTTTACGTTTTTTTTTTACTGACCAAACAAGTATATTTTTGTGATCAACTCCCACAAAAAACATCCCTTTTATGTTTCATCCATACCATACCATCTCATTTTGCTTTTTTAAAGTTATTTAACGAAAAATATGAATGGTAAGGGGTCTCTAATACATTTAGTTTGTTTCTTAGATTTTATCAGTCAAACCTATAAATTTGACACTCAACTGACCTTTGTAAAAAAATTGTTTCCAAAATACAGCTGAAACCCAAAAAACAAATATGGTGATCAAACCCTACGTCGGGATGTTTGGGAACTTTCAGATATACCTAATAAAGGGGACTGTCTTGAATAATATCCAACAAAATTCAGCTTGTAAATTTTGCCAGGGTCAATGTCTAATTGCACTGGACTATCTAAAAAAAAGCACTTTACAAATAGGTGATGCTTATTTTTGTAACATTTGACTTTTTAATTCTCACCCCTTTAAAAGTGGCCAAGGTAATTAAAAAAAAAAAATCTGTGTAAAATTTTATTCCATTATGGCAGCCCGAATTTTCACACTCGGATACCTTCTTGTATTCGGTAGATTTTACTGTTCAAAGTATAAAATATGTATTATAATTTGAAGAAACTTTTTTTTATATTTTTAATTATTTTTTTAAGATTCATTTTTTCATACGAAATGTATGTTTGTCCTGTCTGGCGACTGAACAGAACCCTAAGCAGATTGACGAAGTCACGTGAGCGGGATAGAGACCCAAAAAAAGGGAATTAAAATCCTTAAGTCCTCTTTCAGACGAAGAAACAAGTTGCTGAAGATTTTTTGGACGTTTTCTTTTATTTTCCTTAAAAAAAATCTTTTGTACATTTCAAACCAGGAAACAAAATCAAGGCAATTTTGAAATTTCCTGCAATTCTATTGGTTGAACGCACCTTAAGCTTAGATGTCAAAAAATATCTTTTCAAAAATTTTGTTCACCACTTTTTCCTCCTGCTCTTCTCACTTAGAAATTGAAAGTGACTAGCAACTCAGTTTCCTCGTGTAAAAGGGGACATTCTCACATGTTCGAGCTGCGCGTTGTTTTTTTGACGGTGTTCACATTGGACTGAAAAACTGGATTGTTTTTGACGTTTCAGTATATACATCTTCCTTTACTGAAGAAGTGGGAGCGAGATGTGAATACTGAAACGTCAACAAAAATCCAGTTTTTCAATCCAGTGTGAACACCGTCATGCGTGTTTAGTTTCAAAGCATGTAAGGCGAATATACATCGTGTAAAGCTGGACTTATGGAGTTTTTATAGAACTTCATATTCTATTGAGACTTAGCTTTCTGTAAAAAAAAACACACTAGTCGTGCCACAGTAATGGAAAGCGGTCTAATTTTATTCAAATCAATACAATAGTACCTGGATTTTTTTAACTACATTAATCACTTTAAAGGGGGAGGACGAAAGAAATAAATAAAAATAAGCGGTCCCTTAATGTACTTATCTGTGGTTTGAAAGAAAGATGATGATTTTTTTTATTTTGTCGTTACGTCCACTTTACATCAAACTGGAACCGAAACGATTTCACTGATTTGTTTTAAATTAAAATAGTTATGAACAATTGAACATGTTCTTTGGAAAATTTTAAAATGGGGTTATCATCCTTTTATCAAACACCAGATACATACATACTCAAAATGGTAAGCAAGTAGATACCTACGTACGGAATAATTATATTCCAGCTGATAACATTATTAGCGAAAATGGAAAATTCTTGAGTAAGTTTTGACCAACTTTTATGTGCTATGATAATACTAACCTTGTAATATTTATTTTTAACTCCAATTCGTTTGAACGGCAATAAAATTGGTACTTTGTATAAAATTACAATAAAATATTTCGCTTGAATAAAATTGAAAAACTGATTGTAGTTACAGATTGCGGTTAATACGCTTCCGCTTCCGCTGGGTGGGTACTTGAAGAAGTTGTCGATTGAAAAAAGTTAAAACAAACAAAGAAGTGACAGTGACAGCTCAATGAAACTATAGGTTTGTTCCACACCGAGTTGAATGAATGAATGATTTAAGTGACTTTCACATGAGCTGCGAATAGCGAATTGAGAATGGTAGCGAATTTTGACATTTTTTTTCACACGAGTGGTCGCCAACAGACGCGAATTATCATACAAAATAAACCAGCAGAATAGGTGCAAATAAAAAAAATTGAGGTTAAATTCGAGCGATTTTTTCATTTTCGTGTTTTCTTTTAAAAACTATAGGTAGTATCGTTAATTCAGTTTGTCGAAAAGTAAAAACAAGAATTTGTTGATATTTGAGCTTGAAATTGGCTAAACAAATTTTTTCGCATTCGCAGTTCGCGGCTCATGTGAAAGGCACTTTAATTTTTTTTTTTTTGGTTTTGGAATTCACAAAAAAACAATTTTTTTCCTTTAGGAATGCGTGTGTACCATTTAACAGTAGCTTTGAGGCTATTTCAGAGAAAAGTTGCAAAAATAGACAAAAATAGTTGTGCGGCCATTAAAGTTGAAAAAATCGATTTTGTGTAAAAAAATTTAGATTTTTGAGTTGTAGGTTATTCGACATAAGCTAACAATTTTTTTACAAATTCTATTTAGCAATGGCAAAAGCTTGATTGACAGTTAAAATGATTTCCTACTTTTTATTTAGAATCTAAATCCTATACAAAAGTTTTTTTTTCGCATAAAATATTATAAGACTTTTGGTAGGTAATTTTAATGATTTGTGAAATTTTATTTTTAGATCCGAAAAGTGATTATTTTTAAACAATTTTTTAGTGATTTACAACACAAAAATAAAGAAAAAAAAATTTCAGGTTTTTAGTCTTCCCTGATAATTTAAACAATTTAATTGAGTTTCAAACAGTTTGAAACCGCCATGGACCGGGAGCGAGATGTGAATACCGAAAAGTAAAAAATATCCAGTTTTACAGTCCAATGTGAACACTGTCATAAGCTTTGATGGTATTCGGGTTGGGGGTCAGAATCCCGAAAACCGAAAAATTCAAAATCCCGTAAGCCCAGAATCCCGAAAACCCAGAATCCCAAAAACCCAGAATCTTGAAAATCAAAATTTATTTTGTTCAAAATTTTGATCTGCAATATAACTAACATTTTAAGATTTTGCACATAAATTTTGACTGCAATCGCTTAAGCCGTCAATGAGAAAATCAAAAATTAAAAAAACCGTTATATAGCAAGTACCATTAATAACGGTTTTCGGTAATTTTTTTTCTTATCATAAAGTACACCATACATACAATAATACATTGATTTTTTTTTATCAAAATCGTTAGAGACGTTTTTGAGATAAATCAGCCTTTCATTTATAGTTGTAGGGCAAGTACAGTTATTTTTGGTGCTAAAAAATTCAATTTCCTCTCACTGGAGAGTTACAAAAAAACCTTAAGTTCAAAATTTGAAGAAAATTGCTTCAATGGTTTATAGGCTGTAGGTCGATATAAGGACAGACAGACAGACGGGCAGACAGAATTGTGTCACCCATTTTGTTCGTGTTCTCTATTATCGTAATGTCATGTTTGATTTTTATCTCGAATTTTTTTTTTCTACACGAATCCAAAACTTGCCCTATAGTACCTACTGTGAGCATCAAAAAAGTGTACACCTATGGACTGCTTTTTTGAAACTCTGTTGAAGCAAATAGTTTCGAACTTTTATTAAAAGACTTTTCTTATTTTTAAAGTGGTTTATTTTCAATGAATTGGTATATAGAACTTAACAAAAGATATTAAAATAAAAATTAAATGCAAAAATTACAAAAAATACTTAATTTGTATGACGTCAAAAAAATAGTGTATACTATTCAATTAAAGAGAAAAAAAACTTAAAACTAATACTTCGTATGCCTCAATTTTGACTTTAGGACAGCTTCTATGCGTCTGGGATTGACTCTACTAGCTTCCTTTATAATTCGCCTGGGATTTTTTGCCACTCTTTAAATTAAATTGAATTTTGTGCTCCTTTGCTTAATATGTTCCTCTTTGGAATCTGTTTATCAAGATATCTTAAAAATGCTCAATGAGGACTAGGTCTGGGGATCGCGGAACGTATTCTAGATGCTTTCATGTAGCATGGAGTAACTATTCCCAATGAAATTGAATTAACACGGCTTGTTCCTTCGTTGTGCAGCAAAACAATAAATCGTTCCTTATTAAGATACCTCACTTCAAAAGACACTAACCTAAAACTGTTCGAGTTTCTTTCTATTCTTGTTCTATCTTACAGATAGATGACAGAAATCAGGATACAAATTATGTGAATCAAAATTCTTAAGAGAAAGATGGTGGCGACATTTACTATCACATCCATTTAGTGTGCAATTGTTTGTCTCAAGCACCGATTATTGAATTAAGATTCTATAAAATTAAGGACCTGTCGAAAAAAAGGTTTTAACGCTCAGTTAGTACCAACTACTTAAGAAAAAAAAAGAACAAATAGATACATTTTATATGAAAATAAACATAAAAACGAATTTATTGAATAACATTTACTACTATAAAAATTCCCTCCCTCTATTAAATTTAAATTAAAAATTAGTTAACTTTCAGCGTAAGTAACCTAAAGTTTGCTTGAAACTTCTCGTTTTGGTCCATTTTGCTTAATAAATTTATTTATTTCATCAATTATGATTTCAGGATTATTTAAATGCAAATGATGCGTTCCTTTAACTTCAACAAATACAAAGTTCTTCTTTTGTATTAGGATATCGAGCACCTCATCGTAATACTTTTTTTCTTCAAAGTAAGTTGAGTTTAGTGCTTTTATAAACATATGCGGTGCAGTTATCCTCTTTGCCATTTCAACAACAACGTCTTGTGGAGCAACTGTATAATTATAATACATAACTCTTCGATCCCTACAGAAGAAAAACTTTTCTGGTTCCTTCACGGATTTTTGGATATTTCGCGCTAACAAGTATTTGCAACGATCCTTATCCACAGAATACAAAGAGCCATGGTAAACCCTTTCGATTAGGTCATTATATTCGTAACTGGGTGGTTCGATGTTGCTGCGATTACGTTGATCTTCTTTGATAGATTCTTCGAATCGACTTCCAAGCGTTTTGATCGTCTTTTCTATCGATCGCTGGTGAGGCTTTAGGGCATCAATAGATATAATCATTTCTGTTTTATCGGGAAAGACAGCAGCAAAGAGAAAAGCAATTATTCCCGACATGGAATGGCCAATAAGTGATATCTTATCCCATTTATATTGAATCATAATCATTCGAATAACAAGTAAATTATCAATCACATGATAAGCGAATCCGTCCGGAAATCGAGATGATAATCCATGGCCAGGTAAATCAATCGATAGAAAAGCTACATCAGGATCGAGAAGAGGAACCAAAGTATCGAATGTTCCAGCATTTTCAAGCCATCCGTGTAAACCGAGAATCGGTCGAACATCCTGTGGACCATACCATTTGCCGGATATGTGACCCCATGGCATTGGAATTTTGATCTCCACAAACTAAAAGATTTTCAACTGAGATAAGAGCTGCTGAATCAAAATTATCAATCAAGTCAGACTCACCTCTCTCGTGGGTTTTTCTCCTGTAAGTTCTCCGGCATCGGTATATCGCTTGGGACCATTGATTTCTGAACTGTGTGGCATAATTGTATGGACCCTTGGTGGAAGTTGAACTAACAAACATTTAGTGTTACATCACACAATATTTTTTGATAACTTTTGTGTTATCTTTAAAAAAGCACATACATATGGGTGGTGCTTATTTTTAAAATATTTGACTTTCTTTAATTCTTACCTCTTTAAAAGTAATCAAGGTAATTAAAAAAAAAAAATCTGAGTAAAATTTGATGGCTTAACTTTTCATTACGGTAGCGCGAATTTTCACACTCGGATACTTTTATTTATTGTTATTCGCAGGTACATTTGTACCCAAAAATCACAAAATTTTATTTAATCAAATTTAACAGTGTTTCCTTACCGATATATTTTATATTTATTCTATTGAGACTCTTAGCTCTGTAAAAAAACAACACTCTTGTCGTGCTACAGTAATGGAATGTCGACCCAATCAATACAATTTTACCAGGATTTTCGTTTGACTACCTCTACACTGATCATTTTAAAGGAGGAGGACGAAAGAAATAAAAAAAATTAAAATAAGCAGCCCCTTGTATTTTTATATGGTGTTTGGTAGAAAGATGACTTCATTTTAAAAATTTGTGTCTTTACGTCCACCTTACATCGAACTAGAACCGAAACGAGTTAACTGATTTGTTTCAAAAATTCAGAATAGTGATGAACATGTTGTTTGGTAAATTATGTTTCAATTTTGAAAGAAATCGGTGAACCTATTTAGGCTATAGCACGATGTAAGGACGTAAATTTTAGAATGGACTTGTCATGTTGCTACCAAACATCACACAAAAATAAGTTCTCTTTTTAGAGTTAAGTGCAATGAGTGTTATTTTTTTATAATGTTAATGAACAATAGTTTCCAATATACCTATGTACCTACCTACTTTGTAAACCTGATTAGATATAGGTAGGTATTCCTATATTTAAATTTCAATACAACTACAATTTTGCAAAATGGGTTTATTATAGATATATTATGTACATTTATATAAGTAAAGTACTAAGATCAAGGTAAGTAGTTATTAATTAAATACCTACTTAAAATTATAATTATATTCCAGCTGATAACAATTTATTATTGGTGAAAATGGAAAATGTTTTTGTAAACTTTATGTGCTATGATACTAACCGTTTAGTATTTATTTAAAACTCCAATTCAAGCGACAGTCAAATTGGTACTTTGTTAAATCACATTAAAATAATTACACTTGAATAAAATTTAAAAAAACTGATTGTAATTGTAGCCGCGGATTCCGGTTAGTTAAGTTTTCGCTGGGTGGTTACTTGAAGAAGTTACAAGTTAAGTTGGTGATTGAAAAAAGTTAAAAAAAAAAAAAACAAAGAAGTGACAGTGACAACTCAATGACGTTTCGGAAAAAACTAGGTGTGTTCGGTAACGTGAAATTTTTTGAAAATCCCTTTAAGCAAATTCACTGATCTACTTTGTCGGTACTGCTTGGATCCTTTACATGCCGGCTCCATAGGACATGAGCCATGCTCGGACTATGAACCTGTCGAGCAAGAAACCAATGGAGCCAGAAAAATCCATGTCTTGTCGACGACATGTCGAAGAAAACCAACTTTTGAACAGCACATTGACGCTGTTCAAAGCTTGGCCATGAGATTTGAGATTTCACGGGCGTGTGAGTTTTTTGTCTGATTTTCGTTATATTTGGAGTTAAATATTGCTGCAAAAGTTGTTATTTAGCCAGTTTATATTTCTGAGATCTCAGAGGACTCAGAGCGCTCAGAAATATAAACAGGATTCCTCCCAAAAATTTCTCACTTTTCCCCTTAAAAACTGAGACTGAAATTTTTTGGATTCGCTTGCTCAATTATTTTTTGTCGCAGTAAATTACATAAGAAGAAAAGGAAAAGAGAGTTGTTTTGACTTTTATGTGAGGAATAGTGTTTATATTTTATTCTCCTGCTCTGTCTAAAAATTGAGGAAAAATACTGAGCGCTCAAGATATATAAACTGGCCAATTTATTTACGTAACCTTTGTTTCTATAATTTGAGTTGAATTCTGTTGCAAAAGAAAGAAGACGAGGTGAGAGAGAAATGAAACGACATGACATAATTTGCCCAGCGAGAAAAAATCTGCTGTTTGTTGATTGGATTGTGGTTGCGATGTTGGGCATCTGTATGTCATGTGGAGTCGGGGTGTAAAAAACTGCGGTGTCATGCGGTGAAGATCACTGCGTGTTTCATTACGTTTTGTCGTGCAAACTTCAACATATTTTTGGTTAATAATACAAGTCAAATGCTATTGTAATTTGTTTAATCTTTATTTGTGCAATTATTGTGTTTTTGTAATTATTTTTATTTATTCTAAATAAATGTGTCTTGGAAAGAAAAAAAAGTTCTTTTTATCCTTTTTTGTCTGTGGTTGAAGAATCCGAAATGTGAATTTTCTTTTCATACCTCTTTTGCTTTTGGTACTAGCTAAGTACGGTGAACTTTTTATCTTACAATACATGCGCAAGTGGGTCTGCGGTGATTTTAATTTTTCTACTAACGTGAGTCGTAAAACACAGTTTTGAGGATTCACTTTTGGATCCGAAAACGTAGTCTTTCATACGTTGTTCACTACGTTGCGAATCCAAAACGGACTCGTTTGCTTGAAGAGTTTTAACAATTTGCTGTCAGAAAGTCCCTAGTTACATGATATTTTTTGCGTCTGTCTCATTTCAAACTTTCTGGACGCCCTTCAAGCCAACGAGTCCGTTTTGGATCCACAACGTAGTAAACTTGAACGACTATGTTTCTGGATCCAAAAGTGGATACACAAAATAGGGCTTTTTAACAAACAGCAATACATCTCCGTCTTGTTCATTTCTAAACGTCAAACTTAAGAACTTGGCTCTGATGACATTTATGAACACCCATTTTGTTTTTTTATGTTGGAAGAAAATACACTCCACTTCAACTGAATGAGCACATAGATTTTTAAACGTGATGGTTTGTCCCTTTTTTTTAAACATTGTACAATGTACACTGTCCTAAAATTATTAAAAACAATAAAAAACCATTTCAAACAAAATTATTTTACTTCCTCATCCATTAACTCTTATTTTCGTGGATATTCAGTCCACTGCATTTTTCCGAATGGAATGATTTCAAGAGAACCGGAGAAAAAAAGCAGAGCTTTGTGAATTAATTCTTTCTGTTTTCTTTCCCCAACACTGTAAACAAACAATAAGGATAAAGGCTCTCCCAAACCAACGCGAATGCGGAGCGATTCGCAGCGAATCAATCACAATAATTCGTCGTCGCTGCGGATTCGCGTTGGCTTGGGAGAGCCTTAATAAAATGATACATTACTGCACAGAGTTTAGAAAAAATAGTTAAAATAAATTTGAAAATTTTAGTCCTTATTCAGTTGAAGCGAAGTGTAAATATTTGGAGTTTTTGTTTGCCTTGCAATTGCAACTGTCAAAGAGCCAAATTGTAAGCTGTCACTTTGACTCGGACAATTTGGTAGAGATCCCTATGACGTAGTTCACATTGGGTGCGTTCATTGGCAGAAATCTGAAAATTCAGTACTGAAACGTAACGTTGAACGCACAAAAAATCTGAAATTTCAGCCAAATGTCATATATTTTTTTTCTGCCAAAATCTTGTGTTTACCTGCTGATTTTACTGGAAGTAATATAAGGAAGAACTTTTTTTGTCGCATAATAAGTGACTTTGACGAGAAAGTTACTATGTAAGTTGACTGGAAAAAGCTTGTTCGTTGTTTTTACTTGGATTATAATACCTAAGAAAATAGTTGAAGCCACACTTTTCACTTGCAACTAAAAAATCTTTCGGAAAGCTTTATACAGAAATCAGAAGTTACTGTCAACTTTAACAGTTATTACTCCCAAATACACGTCTTATTCGCGTTTTTCCACCAAATGTAGTTATTATAAATAAAAATGGGTAAAACTTTCACTTTTTGCCAAGGAAAAACTAAAGCCAAAATGCCATGGAAAAAACTACTTCTCTTATTTTTTATTTATTCACTTACAAGAAAACAAAACTTAAAAAAACCAACAAGTCGTACCAAACCGAAAACAGAACACAAAATAGCTGCATCTACTATTAAGTTCAGCTTCTATGTGCAGATTCTAATTTTTTGTCTTGTTTTTTAGCTGTCATCTGAATTTTCAGATGAAAATTTTTATCTGAAAAACGTAAGCAAACGTAACGAAAAGTCATCTGAATTTTCAGATTTTTTTTGACAGCTGACCAATCAGAAGCCTCAAAAATTCAGATTTCTGGATCCTTGAACGCAGGGATTGGCTGAAAAACTGGATTTTTTTTTGACGTTTCAGTATTTACATCTTCCTTTACTGAAGAAGTGGGAGCGAGATGTGAATACTGAAACGTCAAAAAATCCAGTTTTTCAGCCCAATGTGAACACCGTCTATTGCATTTTAAAGGTAAGACCGCACTCTACGACACTTTTTTTTATATACTGCACTTGAACTGCAGCTAACTACAGTACATATTAACTTTGCTCATAACGTCACCCCAGTATTGGAGTGATCTAAACGACAAAAACCTAGTTTCGAGAAAACGACGTTTTAAGTTTGAATGCGAATAAAACTAACACCTTTCGTAAAATAATCATTGAACAAATTTATAAATTTAGTTCCTATTGAGTTCTTCTTTACTCACTTTAATCTTGTTTCAATTGGTCCATTAGTTTTTTTGTAATCTCAAGTTGAAAAAAAGGAAATTGCATATGAGGCATACATTTTTTTTCAAAAAATGTGTTTTTGTATGGTATGAGGCACTTTTTGGCCAACCTATATGGCATTTAAATACGGAACGAGATTGTGATTTTTCGATGCGTATGTGGCATATTTTCATACAAAAGTTAAAATAAAAGCATTTTTTTAAACTGCTGTTATTTTATTTTGCTTATTGTTTTTTTTGTTAAACTTATTTTTTAATGTAAAAAATAAGGTTAGTTACCGTTTCAAAGAAAAACAATTCTGTAAAATAATAAGGTTCGTTCATAACTGAGATCTAAAAATCCAATATTTCAGCTTTTTGGAATATTAAAATAAATTAATTAAGTGCCTTCAGATGAAAAATAATAAAACAAGATTATGAGTACTCTATCAACTTTTAATTCATCAGTTTTAAAAATATATACATAAATAAATAATAATTCAAAAATATAAAAACTATGTCAACTAAATAACACTTCAATAAGTAACATTTTTCGTTCATTAAATAAATAAATAAAAATTAATTAATACTTTTGGTATTGTCTTTTTGATCACAATTTTTTTTAATTTTACGTGTTGTTCTCCTTGGAGTGACTTCTTTGATTTTTTCAGTCTCAGGTGTACTTACAATAGCATCTTTAAGGGCTTGATTCTTTCCAAAAATGGCATTGTAATACGCCACGTCAACCGCATTCATGTACTTAAGCATTGACTTTAAATCTTTCTTTTTTTCTTCTGTTAACAACCATTGGGATGAAAGCGGCTTTAAAACAAAAATGGAAGGAGCTGGGCCATTTTTAGGTTTTTTAAATAAAATAATTTTCTCAAAAGGAACCTCATTTGATAAACTGTTTTTGTGTTCTATTATACAAAGGTCTTTTGAGCTATATTTTAAAGTTTTTAATTTGCAGAACGGTGGCATGACCAAGTTCTTTGATGCTGCAGCAAAGTTGAAAAAGTGATGATCTTGCATTTGCATGATTTGCAAATGCACTTTTTCGTACTTAATTTTTAGGAGTTGTTGAACCAATGAAAGTGGGCTGTAAAGTGACACACCTCTCAAATGCCTTTCAATGGCACTGTGGACACTATCAACATCTTGGAGCTGGGAGTGGCCCGGCTCCGAGTACTTTTGCGTTATATTTAAAATTTGAGGGTTCCTGTGCAAAAAATTTAAGAGCATAGTGCTGTTAACACGGTTTTTGTTTTGTGCAACGCAACTATCAGACCACAAAATAATTTTGGTTACGTCTGGAAGATCGTCTACGACGCTTTGTAATATTTTGTAAAGTGCGCTTGCGAGGTCGTTTCCAGACCGACCACTCTGCGCTTCGGTCCAAATGCAGCAGTATGTGACCTTGTTCAGATTGCGATGACCGGTTAAATTGTAGACAGCAAACTTTCTTTTATAATAAAAGCTGGAAACTTCAGCTTTGGGTAAGGCAAACACATTTTCCAGGTCATACGTTACTATCGCAGTAGAAACAACTTTGCTTTTCCTATCTGAATCTCTTTCATTTTTGGCCAAAAGTTTATTCTCCTCATGCACCCTGAGTTTTTCCGTTTCTATTTCTGTCAAATCACCTTTATTTTTTAGTTCCGAGCACAAATCACACTGATCCTTTTTAGGCATATGAAAGGCTAAATTAAAACATTCGTTGAAAATTTTAAAGTAAACATGCTTCTTAACAGGTATTCCTTCGCAACTTTCTTTGTATAAGTTATACATTTTCGTAATATTTAAATAAGAACCCAGATATCCTATTTTTGTGGTTGCTCTGCAATAGTGAGATTCGACACGAGGAAAGCTCTCTATGTGCTGCTTAATTTCCTCAATTTTATGCTCTGGTATTTTTTTCTTTATATTTTTTCCTTTCTTGGGACTCCGAGGAATACCTGTTACTTCATCGTGTTTGTTATTATAAAACCATTGAATCCGTTTAGCACTGATATCAAGAGTGCTCAAAAAAAATTTTTTGCAAACACGAACCAGCTCATCGCCATATGAAAAGAAATATCGATAGCTATACTCACGTTTTTTTAAAGGAGTTTTCTTTGATTTTCGTTTAACAGGGTCCTTCCTTGTAAATTGGGCATAAAAAAAATGTTTCGACTTATCATCCAGGCTCCAAAATGCATAATGTACTAGTATTTCTTGCCTTTTTTTCATAGTCAAATTTTGTGTCGCACAAAAATACACATGACTTACAATCAACGGTCTTTAAAGTTTTCGGAGGTCGTACCACCCCTTTGCAATCAGTATACGCCTTACCCTTTTGACGATTTTGATTCCGTACGCACTTCCAATTTGCTTTATGTATTTTGCGTTTACGTGATGGTGGCGTATTTTTATCGTTTGTTGCTTGAACATAGAGAGGAGTAATTGCTGTTTCCTGGTATGATAATGTGGACGGTAACAAATCCTGTTGGGAATGAGTCACACTTCTTTCTGGATCAAAAAATGGAGATTTTAAAGCCCTATTTTTCTTAATTTTTTTTGCAGCTGGAGCATCATTGTCGGATTGCTGAGATTCACTGTAGAAATTCGACTTTTCATCAAAAAAATAATTGGGTCTTTCATAGAATCATCTGAGTCAAAATCTTCAAAAACGCTCTCCGTATCCATTTCATAACTGAAATAGATACACGAAAATCAGATGTACTAGTTAACAACGATTGTTAAATAATACAACCTCTTCATATTACATACACCCTCCAACTGGATTGGACAATGCTTTATTGGTGTTATAACTTCCATATCTAAGATCCTTGCAACGGATGCAATGTTTTTTTCTATGTCAAGTACGAGTTTTTCAAATTTTTGTTCCTCCTCTGGGTCCATATGACTTTGGTTTCCCATTAAGGGATCAAGAAATGAATCTGTATCTATGATAATTAAGTAAAAGTTATAATGCGCTTGGTTCACACTCGACAATTCTCGAATTACCATTTGAGACAATTTTCGACGTTCTTTCTTCGCTCGTCTGGGATGGAATGTGTTATGTTTTATGTTATTGTTTAATCTGTATTACCAGCCACGCGCCAATAACTATGTTCTATTCTTTGCATGTATTGCAAATACACATTGAAATGCAGCCAAAGAGTTAACGGTTTCAGACCAGGATTGTGTAAACGTGGCACTAATCTTATTATTATACACTAAATTGTGAGAAGAAACGAAGAACAAACGACTGTATGTATGTGTCATTTAAATACTACCAACTACAAAGCGATTAAGGCATTTGAGAAATGAATTGTATGTATATATCATTCAGATACTGAACAACAGTAACTGCCTATAAGGCATTTCTTAAAGCGACTGTATAGTATGTATCACTTATGCACTGAAATTATTTTCAATGGTTGAAAATTTTATTTGGAGTTTGGCTTGTATGTATCATTTAAACACTGAAAAATTATTATGCGTATGAAGCACTTTTGAGTAAGAATTGTATGTATAGATCATTCAAGCACTGAATTTGTGTTTACAAATAAGACATAATCTTAGTTCAATTGTATGTATAGGTCATTTAAAATATTTAAAAAATTTCAGAAAAATTCATACAAAAATATGACCTTCTCATACAAAGGCTTATGTGGCAGACCAATGCTGACCATTTATTTCCAAAAGTGCATAAAGCTCATTTGTAACACTGATATCTTTGGCAATAATAGAGATAGGATAGATTTAATTGCACCAAAAGAAAGATCTCCTTTTTGTCTCTTATAAAGCATTCCTAACTCAAAAATGACAAAAACGCAAATGTGTCACTCCAATACTGGGGTGACGATAAGTAAATGGGTAGTGTCTATAAGTGAGCCCATTAGTAGTGCCATTGTGATGTCATTACTAATACATTCGACCAAGCAACAAAATGATTATCTGATCTCCTGACCGATATAATTATAATTTCTTCTTTTTATTTTTAGCACGAAATATTTCTTAAATGTAGGCTATACTTCCCACGTGGCACAGAAAAAAACAAAGCGCAAAGCCAAAACACAAAGTTTCGTGACGCTTGCTGTACCGCACTTGACGCAACGGCACGGAACTTCATTCAGCGGCAAAGTTAGTCAGATAATCAACTTTGCCGCATGGTGCCGTACCACGAAGTCCAGTTGTGGCTTAGTCCGATATAGCTTATACAATTTCATACAAAAAATATTTTGAAGTTCAGTAGTTGCTGTGCAGTTCCGCTGCCGCTGAAGTGCAGTTCCGTCGAGTGCGGTCTTAAAGGCTCTCCCAACGCGAATGTGGAGCGATTCGCAGTGAATCATTCACAATGTTAAACAATATGACAAATAAACAACTCTAAACAACAATAAAAAATTCGTCGTTGCAGTGAATCATTCCCAGTATCAATCAATTCGCTGTGAATCGCTCCGTATTTGCGTTGGTTTAGGAGAGCCTTTATACTGAGCAGGTTATCAAAATTGAAGCTGATGGAATTAATTCAGTGTTACCTCTGAAAATTTTGAAAAAGTTTTAAAAAGGTTTTCAAGAGGTAAAAAGGTGTCCGAGAGGTAAAAAGAGGTGTCTCTTACAAATAGAACGCATCACTGAATTTAAGTTTTTATTAGGATTATTAAAGTAACAACAAAAATTTTCTCCAAATAGGTTCAAATTGATACATAAATGCTCCATTCTTCAGGTATTAATAACAAATATTAGAAATTGATCCCGATCAGATCATGTGCGGACAATAATATGCGGCCAATAAGTTATACATTATTGTATTCTATATTTTTACAATTAAAATTACGCCACTGTTTCTTATTTAAAGGGAACCCTTGAACTTGAATTTTATTATTCGCAATAAAGATTGAGACCGTATGGCTCAAACATTTCTTTGGTTTTTGCATTAATCTTGTGTATAAAAGTAAGTGGTAGTTCTTTCTTATATTCTCCAACTAGTCCTTTTCTCATGAATTTGAATGACTTCTTTTCATCATACTCTACTTGATATGCAGCATGTAAGATTTTCACGTGGTCTTGGTTGTTACATGTTGAATTTGCTATCAAAAATAAATTATTTGTTTCATATATTTAATACCATTAAACATTACATAATTTTTTTTAAAAACTCAATCCTACCTTTCATGTTATCGAATGATAAATGTTCCATCAATAGACAAAATTGTTCTTCATTGTAGTCCTTTTTAAGAAATGTTGATGTCTTTCGAATAACTGCTTTCAAATTTGTTTTCATATCTTCGAAAGTTAAAAAGATAATATTTTGTTGCTCACGAATAAGCCAAAATTCAAGAACATGGTTCCAATATGAACAATAAAGCATATTATCTGTTAAAATTTGTTCAGCAAACTCCTCGATGCTAATATTGCATGGTATAATGCCATCAAATTGATGGTAAAAAGATACAATCACGTCCTTCGGATCTCTAGTGACATAAATTATCTATAAAAATGTAAAAAAAATATTATGTTGTTCTTAACATTTACTTAAATGATAGCAATAAGTAACATACTCACTTTACACCTTTTCCGCCAAATATCTCTGGGAAGCAAACCAATTGACAAATGAGTCTTTATGACTCTTGGTGACTTTTGATTTTTTAATAATTCAAAGTTTTTCCAGGTGTCTGTCGGTACCAAACCTTCAATTCTTAAAAAAAAAATCATTATAGGTCGCTGCTACTAAATTAATTTTTGTTTCAACTTCTTACTCAAAAAAAATGCTTCTCTTTGTTAAACTTATTGAGTTCGCTTCATCAAAGTTCAAATTGTTTACCAACAACCATGTCATTTCTTGCATCCAAGTTGTTCCACATTTTGGATATGTAACGATCCAGATATCATCTTCACGAACTTCAAAGTTAGCAAAGGCCTCTGCTCGACTTTTGTACTGAACTGGCATACAAGTTGGCTTCAAAGTCCACGAGTTGGGAATATCGACTGGAATTTTATCCAAAGGAAGAATATTAATAAGACCTATTCCTTCTTTCTTTTTTAAATTGAGAGCAACTGGGTTTTGAAGTTCTTCGGCCCGAAACATTTTATTGTTATTAGAAGATTGAGACAAATAAACTTTTGAGAGTATATCAAGGTTCACTTAAAGAAAAATAAAGAATTATGGAGTTAAAAGTAAAGCACCAATATGCACAGTGATCAGCAATGTAAAATGGTCACTACTTGAATAAAATGGGAAATATTTAAGTTTGTGATTCTAGACACCACCGTGCGACTATGGCCATCCAACCATATATAAAATATATCGAAATTGGTTAAATGTTTTTTGAGGGAATGGTATCTACCACAAAAATATTTTGAGACTATTTTATTTGTGTATACCTAGATTAAAATAATAATAAATAAGACAGCAAAACATGTTCTTAAAGTTGGATATAATATAGTTATGTATGTATATAATATTTAAGGTGTTAAAAAAAAAAAACTTGAATATTTGTGATTGGTGAGAGTACTGGTTTTGTTCATGCAAAAATAAGTGGATTTTTAAGCTTTGACAATTAGGGTGGCTCATATAAAATAATAAAATAAATTTGTTTAATGAGAACAAACCGACTCAACAAAAATCTGCTGCGATAAAACATTACAACTTTGAAAACAACAAAAAACGTGTTTTATGATTTTATAACGGGAAATCTCAAAAAAGTAGCCCGATGGAATTTTTCAGACTTCAAATTCGAGTTCAGCACACCAAAAACCAACAACAACAACAAAAAGTCTTATTTGGTTTCTGTAACAAAAACCTTGTTTATCAGTGTTATTTTCCATATTAAGGCCTATAGTTTATCAATTAAGGGTGAATTAATGACTCAATGGGTGGTTAAGGTTAAGGTAAACATTTTTTGCCTTGAATTTTATACAATTTAGTGCAAAAAATAGGTGGACATTTGTTTTGACAATTTTTGACTTTTTTTTCGAATGGAACTGTAAATTAGGTTTTACACAAAAAATAGTTAACTATTAAAATAGTAGATTATGGTACTAACGCAATTTTTTAGTTTGGCATTCACGCCCTTTTTTCTTAGTACGGGCCGTTCAAGACGACAGTATAATGGTCGGACAGGCACTAAAGCTACTACAAAAACCAATGAAAAGTAGCTTAAAAAGGAAAATACACCAATATTGCATGATTATGTACCTCTGCTTTGCATTCCCGTTTCACCAAATGTCAGTTTTATTTAAGTGAATTGCGGTCGGATGAGCTTACCTTACTTCCGGAAGAAAAAGTGAACAAAACAAAACGAAATTACCCACTCCACAATTATAGTCTGTGCCTTCAAGGATCCAGAAATCTGTATTTTTGGGGCTTCTGATTGGTCAGCAGTAAAAAAAAAATCTGAAAATTCAGATGACTTTTCGTTACGTTTGCTTACGTTTTTCAGATACAAATTTTCATCTGAAAATTCAGATGACAGCTAAAAAATATGGCAAAAAATAAGAATCTGCACATAGAAGCTGAACTTAATAGTAGATGTAGCTATTTTGTGCTCTGTTGTCGGTTTGGTACGGCTTGTTGTTTTTTTTTAAGTTTTGTTTTCTTGTAAGTGAAAAATAAAAAATAAGATTGAGAAGTAGTTTTTCCATGGCATTTTGGCTTAAGTTTTTCCTTAACAAAAAGTGAAAGTTTTCCCTATTTTTATTTATAATAATTACATTCGGTGGAAAAACGCGAATATGACGTGCATTTGGGAGTAATAACTGTTAAGATTTTTTCGTTGCAAGTGAAAAGTTTGGCTTCAACTACTTTCTTAGGTATTATAATCCAAGTAAAAACAACGAACAAGCTTTTTCCAGTCAACTAACATAGTAACTTCTTCGTCAGACTTACTTATTATGTGACAAAAAAAGTTCTTCCTTATATTACTTTCAGTAAAATCAGCAGGTAAACACAAGATTTTGGCAGAAAAAAATTTTTTGTGCGTTCAACGTTACGTTTCAGTACTGCATTTTCGGATTTCTGCCGATGAACGCACCCAGTCTCGTCTTATGTTTTCCGTGTACCTTCACTTGTTTCCTTCTGACCACTTAAGTTTCCCTCTGTGCATTATAGACGGTGTTCACATTGGATTGAAAAACTGGATTTTTTTTTGACGTTTCAGTATTCACATCTCGCTCCGATCCGCTGTGCGATCGAAAATGAAAATGAGACTTGGATGAAATAATAATTGCAAAAAGAGATGAGTAGTCGGTATTTACACTGCCCGATTATTCTAATGATGATCTTTTAGTCGTTGTTGTAAAAACTTAACTTTCCTATAATTTTTATTTCCCTCCTATGTCCTCCACCACCAAAAACCCAAAATTGCACTGCAAATATCAGGGATTGGGCAATGTTTATAGCGAGATAATAGGTTTGTTTGGTATCTTTTTCCATAAAAAAAACTGTAAAAACTGTCAAATTTTGAAAAGAGGGTAAAATTCTTTCAGAGCTGGGGAAATTTAAACAAATGCATTGAACCATGAACTGTACCACTTTTTGTAAAAAAAGGCATTTTTGCGTATAAATGGCGTTGTCACTTGGCCAAGATGTCAATAGATCTAATACTCTTTTTTCGTAAAACAAATCTTCTGCACTTTTGTTTTCTGAAAAGAAAATTACCACTGGTCAAAATTCTGACCACATATACTTACAGCTTCTGGCTATCAGCTTGCTTTGATAACAATCGTAACAGCATAAATAATTGGAATAGGTATATGCAGATATACTGCAAGAAAACTGAATGTGCTACTTTTTGAAAATCTTCTTCGGAAAATTTTCCGATTAGTAACAACGCTCTGAAACCTAGTTGTTGTTGTTGTTAGAGGATACACGATGCAAAACTTTCTATTTCTGGTGCATGCCTTGGCAAAGAACTTTTCGTTTTCGATAGATTAATTTAATTTCTGGAGTTTTACTGATTCATTCGTACATAAATGCCCCTAAAATTATAATTTATCTTCTCTTTCAAAGCCAAAATGTGACAGAAACGGACAGCGCAGTTTTTGACAGTATACCTTGTTGGAACACTTCTTGTTCAGAGAAATTTGTGTAGCAGTAATTCGCAATTTTTCCAACGAAGGGGAAATTATTTGCTCCCTTACTGTGATATCTCGATACAACTTTTTTGAGTTAACAAACAGGAATTTGTGAGAATTAGTGAAAATTTACAAGAAATTTCACATAAACAAACATATCTAACGGTTTGACGATACTATATTTTCAAGAAAAGAATTTTTTATCGGTTATATCTATCAACACGCCCATAGTAAATGATTTTATCTGTCCCACCCTTGTATTTAAAATATTCATTTTAAAACAGGCGGACACTAAACTGGGTGCATTTAAAATGCTGTTATATTTTTTAAACTATTTAAACTTGTTTTTTGTTTAATAAATTGACCTTTGAATAAAAAACGAAATAGTGACATGCCATTAACCATTTCGTTTTCTATTCTTGATGTATCCACTTGTTGTGCTTGTGGTGTGAAAGTAAAATTGATTTGAATTTTGAAAGTAAACAAATAAAAACATATTAAGTTATGTAACATTTTATTTTATATCTTTCGATCTGTTCTGCATTTTGTTATAATATTTTTTTTTAAATTTCATTATTAAAAAATTTCTTTAACTGATTGTTAATCAACGTTTTAATGACCTTCGAAAAAGGGAAAAAGGGTGCATTATTGGGGCGATAGCTAGAGGGCGCAGAAGATTCGCTTTTTTAAGGATCATCAGGACCCAGAAAGAATTTAGTATTAAAGTAGGACCAATGCGTATTTTAAAATGTGACGCTTCCAGCCAATAAGTTTTATCACCCTACAAAAAAATAAATCCTTACAATTTATTTAAATAACTTAGTTTTTGCCAAGGCACAAATTGATTGATGAATTCATCAATACCATTGCGTTAGGACTAATTCTTCTATCTTTTAACTCCCATACAATTTCATCTGGTTTAAAGTCTTAGAGTTTTTTTTGCTTTAAATAAATATAAAATATATAAATAAATTTGCTTTATTTGATTAAGATTAAATATTTGTTTTTAAGACATTGTTCGCGTACCAGCTTTGTCAAATTTTTATAGTCTCTAAATTGATACTGTATAATTGTCGACAAAAACTTCAGTATATGACTGCCCAATCATAATTGGGCTACTAATAGCCCAAATCTAGTCTTGGGCAATATTTGTTTGTATGAAAAAGTCATAAATAAACCACTTTTCTCTCCCTAAACATACCCTTCAAACATTCCATAATTTGGTGCCACTTTTTATTCACTGATGATTCTTTGCATCTAAAGCTAGAACTATAATGCTCGGAGGGACACTTCAGTGGTCGGAAGAAAACAAGCGAATACATGGAAAATATATGGCGTGGCTATAATTGCGGAGTGGAGCGTTTCGTCAAGTTTCGTTCAACTTTCCTTGCGGAAGTAAGTAAAACTAACATTTGGTTAAATATGAATGCCAAAAAGAGATAGACTATAAGTACAGTATGGGTGTGTACCTCTTTTGACGATACAGAAAGCTACTTTTCGTTTGTTTTTGACATTATAATTCTACCTTAGCTCTTTTCAATTAGTGCGAGGAAACAACTTAGTTGTTTTTCAAATCCACCGCAACTAACTCCACTTTTAAATCTTTCAATTTTTCTGTTGCTCCCAGAATTTCCATCTTAATTCTTCTTTCTTTAATGAGCAAAAAATGTATTTTATTTGTCGTTGTATTTTAAAATAAAAATAAATTGTGATTGAAGTCATGAGAACATTTTTTATTATTGTTACTGGGCTACTATTTGGGCTACTTTTTCACCTCCGATTTTGGGCTACAATCATTTCTAAATTGGGCTTGTTCGAGACATGGCAAGAGTTTCCACAGTTCCAAATTTTAGGTTAATGTCCCTGATCACACGTAAATAAATTCAAGCTATTTGTGATGGTGAGTAGAAGACTTGCAGAAGAGGGAGGGGATGAAATATTTTAAAATATTTGAAAATATTCGGTGAAGAAAATTGACACATAAAACACGACAAATTTTTATTTAGGAAAAATTATAGAAAAAAATACTTTTGCTCTCTCGGCTCTCAAATCAGGAGTCAGTATTAAAATTTCAGCAAAAATTCATAAAAAAGTAGCGGATAAAAATTTCTCTATAATTGTATTTTTAGCAAAAATTTATTTAAGGTATTTTTTTAACATAAAAATCACATAAATTCGTTCAGCCTTGAAAACCTATACACTAAATTAATAAAGAAATTAGAGTGGAAAGCGGAAAAGGAAACAATCTAAGGCTTTTGGAGTAGTAGGAGTCAAAAAGGAGTGGAAAAGGAGTACGCTGAACGTCCAATCGATAACTACATAAATTATATAATTTCATGTGGAACTTACTTATTTTTAATAAATCTCAAACTAAAGCATTGTTAAAGTGACTGCAGCTGTAAATTTAACATACAAACTTTTATGAGGCCCAGAAAAAAAAAATATTTTTGTTTTGTGTCGCTTGAAAACTCATTTCAAATTCATGGTATTTTCCCATTTCTCCTTAACTTTTAAACTTCTCAATAAATAGTAATAAAATGTATTTCTGCAAATTTATTCACAAGTCAACATCTTAAATTGAGGTTGACATTTGGTTATCTACATATTTTAGAAATTAAAAATCTGGTACTATTTTGAAAATGAATTAGGTATTCAAAACTTATGTTTAAAAATCAGGAAACTGTAGGTTTTTGATAGTTTATACCCAAAACAAACTAAGCAACAAAAAAAGAAAAAACCTTGGCTTTCGTTTTAAAAAAATTCTTTTTAGGAGCCTTCGGGTCTCTTGGATGTCGCCCCATTTTGGACCAGGGTAGCTTCGCCCCTGTGTATATGTATAACTGGCAACTAAAACGAGTCCACAAATAGGTACTTAGCTAATGTTAAGCTGTTCCACTGGCGACATGGTGACTGAAAAAGAAAATAACTTTAGTTTCAGTGTGCTAATTTATTTATTTATTTATCTTGATGAGGTCTTCAGAAAATTGGAGTACTCCTTCATACCGCTCTACACACCTGTTCACACAGAGCAATGTGAGTGGATAAGTTTGAAATTTAAAGCAAGCATTAACTCACTTATCACTGCCACAGTGTCTTTGGATCTTCGTGAAATGTTAAAAGTTATGTAGTTTGTGGTTTTAAATTCATATTTAAGGCTACGTTAATTCTTGCTCAGGAAGGGGAAGGTATCCGCGCCTGATTTTGGTACATCAAAACTCTGATAAATCTGGCAATTTATTATTTAAGCTTTAAAGATGCCAACTTGCTTTCATTCAATCAAGAACCTTCAGTTCGAATAACTCTGATAATGAAATTAACAATAGTCGGTTGGCTGATATTTTCTCTTTCCATTTTGTCCATAGGACATAATTTTAATGCTGCTGAACGTTTAGATACGATGCCACCAGAACTAACACGAATATGCCTGCTAACGGATGATTATAACAATTGCCGTTTGGTAAATATGCTTTTCTCAAGTCTTGCTAATTTTACAAAATTTAAAAACTTTTCTTATTTTACAGTGGTGCTATCCTAAAGACGAGTGTTGGGAAAGCCAAACAGACTAAGCTTGGGCTGAAAGAAGATAATGTCGCTGCGATTTAATGTTTTTCAAATCAATATCATCGCCTATAGATAAATTTGTGTTCATGTATTATATTCGACAACTGTGTCTACTTTTGCAGTGAATAAAATGTGGATTTCTTTGCGAACCATTTGCTTCTGAATTATTTAGATGTTGAAGGGGAGGTGGTCTCGCAAGAATTGTTTGGCAAATTGCGTTTTTTTTGACATTTTTGTTTCGATTTTTTTTTTTATTTAGCATTTTCTTTTTTCGCGTTTTACGTTTGGCGTACAACGTTTTGTTTTCTAAATGATTTGAAAAATCATATCACTTTGCATTTAACATTTCAAAATTTTAACGGAGTATTTTGATTGATTGGCCTTATGAAGATTGGCAAAGTTTTTCTTTAGAATTTAGTTGTTTTGACTTTTTTAATTAGCATTTAGCCGATTCGCTTTTTCTTATTTAGCATTTTCTTATCTGGCATTCAATTGTTTTGCGAGTTTTTGACTTCTATTAAGTAATGAGAGAGAAAAGAGTCTTCTGGAGTTAGAAACCTCGTCTTTATTAACACCACGATGAGGAATGAAGATTACCTTAATATTTTAAGAGCCAAATTTTGCTGCGAAATTGGGGTTAACTAATTCATACGTCTTCCAATAAGAAATTGTTACTCAATTGTATTTCCAAGCAATTAGAAGACCTTCCACAATCCCCACACCTGGACCTTATGGAGCATTTGTGAGATTAACAAGATAAACAGATCCAAAAGAGGAAAATTTTCAGCAAAGAGGCACAATATTCAATTTAAATTGAGGAGTGGCAAGAAATCGCAGCAGAATTGACAAGAAAACTAGTAAAGTCCATCGCCAGACGCTAGATACTGTCCTAAGGGCAAACGAGAAGCAAATGAAGTATTGGTTTTAAGTTTAAGTTAAGTGACGCCATAAAAAATTATTTATATTTTGTTATTTTTTAATCAATTTTTACTACAATATTTTTTTTCAAAGTTTTATATTGCAATTCATTGTCGATAAACCGCTTTAAGAAATAAGATAGGTCTTTTCCTAAAAGATCGAATATATTTGCTTCAATAGAGTTTCAAAAATGCATTATACCTTAATTTTAGAATAGGCTAAAATATAACATATATTAAAATTATTACTAGTTAATTCAGTTATTTTTATTACTTGCTAAAGTAATTTTGGGTGTGAATGATGGCAAATAAAGAAGTTTAGGCGTCGAAAGCTTCATTAAAAGCTAGTCAAAAAATCGAAGTCTTGCAGTCCACAATCGGGATTTTTTTGTTTAAACAGGTGCATCAGAAAAAATATAAATGCAACTTCGAAGTTAATCGTGTTACCCAAAATTGGTTTTCACCACCTCCCTAGATAAGCTCCTCGGATCACAAATCACGGAGTCCGAGGCCATTTGAGTGTATAATTCCCCCTGCCCTGTAAAAAAAAACAGTTTTTCACTTTGAATTTTGAATTTTTTAAACGGTCTGGCAGGGTGAACTGTACACTCCATTGCCCCCCTGTATCCACGCTTGGGTATGAATAAAATAATGCAACTGCTCATAACTCAACTTTTCGGATTAGTGCTTCATTGGTATGTCTAAAATACTTGAGAAGCTGTAACTTTTTTCGCACTCTCCTGCTTCATTTTGAGAAGAGAAATCCTCTTCTTGATTTCAAATCAGAATCCACTCGAGAACATAGATAAACAAATAAAGATGACAATCCGCAGCTGTCAATTTAATTAGCCAATAAGTTGGAAGCGAACAGCTGATGTATTAGATTTGCAAAGTATTAGTGAAAAAAAGTGAAAAACGCACACATAGAATCATCTCGTCCATTCAGCAGACGCATTGTTTTTGTTGCAATTCACATCTATTCATCGATACGAAGTGAAATTACAAATACAAAAATGTTAGCAAATAGGTTCTTGATAATTGATATTCTCTGCTCGAGAACCACTAATCCATTCAAACTTGAACGTCAAAAAAAAACTGTGGCGCAAATTCATATTATTTTTAAAAGTCCATTCCATTAATTTTGAACTCGAAAACAAAGAATTTAATAATGGCATTCATACAACGCGTAAGCCATCGTAAACGTTGTAAAGTTTTAAACTTCGTAATTCTATCACAATTCGTATGGAAAATTTGACAGACCGACGCAGTTTACAACTTTACTACGTTTACGACTAGTTTACGCTTTTGCATGAACACCCTTAATATAATTTAATAAACAAATAAGGAAAACAAAAAGAAAACTTAATTGTTTGTAAATAAGGGGTGGATACACTATTGTTTTTAATACAATTTTTTGTGTGCCAGCAAAAAGTTTCTATTTAAAGATTCACCAATACAGGGATAAGACTTCAGAACTGAGTAGAGTGAAAAGAGTGTCTTCTTGAGTGAAACTAATGGAAAACGGCATAAGTATCTTGTAGTCTTGTGTAATTGAAATTGTTCGAACTTATAATTGAAAATGTTGAATTATAATATTTCAATGATCATTGAAATTATTTAAGTCATTTTATGTGGAAGGATGGACCAAATTTAGTTGTTGTTCCACTAGTAATTATATATGGGTCATAAGCATAAGATTGGCATCAAAATAGGTATTAATTTTGTTTGCCTTCTTATCGTTTAAAAATTAGAATTTCAAATTTTTCCATAATGAGTTTCAATGAAGGCAATACCTATGAATATGCAATAAAGTAGCTGAATGGGCGAGGGCCCTGAAGCAGAAAATAAATTTGGGCCCCTTAACAGAAATAGGTTCCATTTTTTGATAAAACAAAAGTTTTGTATGTAAGACGTGTACATATGTAGTGAAAATTATACTGTGAGCATAAAAAAGTGTAACGCTTTGGACTGCATTCTTGTAACTCTGTTGAAGCAAATAGATTTGATCTTTTAATAAAACTCTTATCTTATTTCTTAAAGAACCTGTCAAAATATGTTATAGGTACTAAAAATAAAAAAAAATATAAATACTTCATTTTTATGGCATCAAAAACTATTCAATTAAAGCGAAAAACTTAAAACCAATACATTTCGGAAGTTAAACTTAAATTGAGGTTGACATTTGGTTATCTATATCTACACAGGTAGATAGATTTCTTGACGGGTGATTAGTTAGACAATTTTTTAGAAGTTCTTAACTCCAACTAGATATGCTATATTTCATTAAATAAAATGTCAAGTTAGACAAATCTTAGACAACCGACGCCGTTATCCAAGTCAGAAAACTATAGGACAACAGTAAACAAAGTTTATAAATAACTTTTTGGAGTTTGACGGCTGTCTAAAGTTAGACAAAGTTTATAAATACGACTGATAATATCTTTCAGCTGAATAAGTATTTTAATTTACATATATTGAGTTTAGAAAAGGTTTGGATATTTATTTTTGAATTAAAATACAAACGAAAACCTTCAATTTGAGTTGGGCGCCTAACCAATTTACCCCAAGGTACGCCTCTGTGTATATATATAACTGGCAACTAAAACCTGTCTGCAGTTAGGTACCAAACTAATGTTAAGCTGTTCCGCTGGTGACATGGGGACTGGGTTCTGTGTTTATTAAAAATATATCTATTTTTGTCCGGTGCGGATCCAATATTTTGTTCAGAGGAGGGGAGGGGGGGGGGTCAATTTTCGTTTAGTCTTGCCAGCTGTGCTGCGGTCACGTCACTTCGGAATTTTTCCCATAGTCTCCACAATTTTGATGAGGTCTTCAGAAAATTGGAGTACTCCGTTATCTCTGTCATTGCACCAGGTCACACAGGGCAATGTCAGTGGATGATAACTGCCACAGCCACAGTGTCTCCAATAACGGGTACTTTGGAACTTCGCGAAATGTAGTTATGTAGTTTGCAGCTGTATAGCATGGTGTTTTTAAGCATTTTTTTAACTCTCTCTGGATCTTCGTATCAAATTTCGGAAAGCATAGGCCGTTTATAAAAACGTCATTTACTTTAAAAATGCAATTGCAGAATATTCTTAATTGCAAACTGGAAAAGTCTTCTGTTCAAAAACGCCAATATAAATTTGTCGGTATTAGCATTGTGTTCGATAATACAGCTTGCTGAAGTCACATATTCAAAAAATACCATCTGCAGTGCAGGTGTGCATTAAAAATCGGGTTGATGAACAAAATATTGAAAAGTCAGAAAGCGTGCTCGTAAACGTCCAATACGCTTACAAGTAAATTAATTGCTAGCAGGACGATTGCATATTTGACGTTTGCAGTATGTGCGTCAAATGACTATTATTTGACGATAAATTTGACTTTGATTTGACGTTTTCGAAAATGGTATATCGGTAAGTTCTAATTCCAACACATGACATTCGGTTTGGAAACTTTCAGTTTCAGCCTCTTCTCTAGCTGGGACATGATCATTTAAGCAATGGCCCTGTCAGTTAAAGGTCATTTTCGAAAACCTCATCAGTTTGCTAAGGTCACATGTTCGAAAACATTATCTGCGGTGCATTTCTACAATAAAAATTCGAGTTGGCAAAAAAACATTGAAAAGAGAACGTATTCGAAGTCAAATGCTTTTGCAAGAAAATTGCATATTTGACGATAGCATTATTCGCGTCAAATTACATTTTATTAAATTCATATTTTAGGCTACATTAGTTCTTGCTCAGGAGGGGGGGATATCCGCGCCTGATTTTGGCACATGAAAGCCCTGATCAATCTGGCAATTTATTATTTAAGCTCTTAAGATGCGAATTTGCTTTCATTCAGTAAAGACCTTCACTTCGAATAACTCTCAAAATGAAATTAACAATATTCGGTTGGCTTATATTTTCTCTTTTCATTTTGTCCATAGGACAAAATTTTATTGCAGCTCAAGTTTTCGAAACAAGACAACCAATATGCCAATCAAGGGATGATTATGGCAATTGCCGTGATGTAAATATATTTTTCTCAAGTCTTGCTAGTTTTACAAAATCTTAAGAAACTTTTCTTATTTTACAGGATAGAAATCGCGAAGACGATTATTATGATAGCTAAACAGACTTAGCTTGGGCTGAAAGAAGATGTTTTTCAAATCAATATCATCGCCTTAAAGATAAATTTGTGTTTATGTATGTATTGCATTCGACAACTATGTATACTTTTGCAGTGAATAAAATGTGGATTTCTTTGCGAACCATTTGCTTCGGAATAATTTAGATATAGAAGGGGAGGGAACATGGTGCCCTAACAAATGGTGAAAGAATGCCGATTTTCCTGGGCTCCATAGGAGACCCAGGTTTTTAAAGTGGAGCTTGAGAAGACAATGGAGTGCATCAATCCCCGGTTTATAAAACTGTTTCTATTGTATAATTATGGTGTGGTTATAATTCAAAAAATATACAATCAAAAACTAAAAATATTTGAATCTTCAAATTAAAATAAAGTATGTAGATATATCTATTCATTATTCTGGTCTATATTTGTTAATAAATGGATTCACAATATCAGCTATCTTTTGCGGTTCGTTTAAATGCACATGATGCGTGCCATTAACTATATGACTCTCAAATAAGGGATTTTTATTCAGTATATTAAGAACTTCTTCATGGTCTGCTTTCAGGTCATACTTTGGACCTTTTTGTGCTTTAATAAATAAATGTGGACACTTAATTTTGGTAGCCATTTCTACAACAACATCATGTGGGAATATGTAAAAAATTGTTGATTTTAATCGACCATCTCTGCTAAAATAATATTTATTTGGTTCTTCTTCCGATGGCATTATATTTCGTTGTAGAATGAACTGACAGCATTCTTTAGAAACTGATTTTCCAGTACCCTTGTGCAGTCTTTCCACCAATTCGCCAAACTCATAACATGGCGGTTTGTTGATATCCTTATTGAGAGAAATTTCAATCTGTTTATTCCGCTTATTAAATTGTTCAGCAATATCACTGATTGCCTTTTTATTTGTTCTTAAAATTGGCTTTAGAATATCGAGGGCAACGAACATGTCACATTTTTCAGGAAACAAAGATGTAAATATGAAGCCATTTACTGAGCTCATCGAATGACAGATCATTGAAATTTTATCCCATTTGAATTCACGCATCAATGTAAATAGGGTATTGATGTAGTCCAGAGAATGGTAGCTACAACCAGCAGGAAGCCAAGTAGAATATCCATGACCGGGCAAATCTATTGCTAAGAAGCCAATATGTGGTGGTAAGAGAGGAGCCAGGGTATCGAAGGTACCTGCATTGTCTTGCCAGCCATGAAGTCCTACGATGGGTCGTTTGTCTTTAGAACCATACCATTTGCCTGAGATGTGACCCCACGGGACTTTAATTTGTATTTCTTCAAACTAAAAAGAAAAGAAAGTTTAGAAAATAATTCAATAGCTTAAATCAAAGTAATATCTAAGAGATTTTGTTAAATTCAGTGAAGATGCAAAAGTTAATGGTGAAAAATGACGCACAGCCTATATTCAGAGTTCCAGAATGGTACCAATTTAAAAATTTTAAATTAAATTCTATAATTTTTTTTTTAATTTTTTTATGAAAAAATGGCGCCCAATTTGGGCCAAATTGTAACATGCAAAAAAAACATAAACTTAACTACAATAGTTTTCATTGTTAAAACATTGGTTGATGTCTTAAAAGAGTATTTGAGTAGACACACGACGCACCTTTGGGTAAAATATCTGTATTGCCACTTTGCGGAAATATGTTTTTTGCTATGTCAAATTTTCGGTAATTTTTAATATTTTGCACGTGAACAAAGTTGCGTATACGCCTCCAGGTGTCAAACGGGTTTTGAGAAAGTAATGTTTGATATCCTAAAAGAAAGAAGTTTGGTTGAAATGATTCACACTTTTCAATTGAGCCCAAAGGCTGGCATCACTTTTTTTTACAATTCAGAAATATTTTATATATGAACATAGTTGTTGATACTAAACGCGTATAAGAAAAGTAAGTTGCAAATCTTTTCATTATAAAAGTATATAAAAAAAGCGAAAAGTGGAGGTCCTACAATTTAACATAACAAAAAAACATATTTCCGAAAAGTGGCAACGTCTTACTTAAAAGTGCGTCTACTCAACACCTTTCTTTCAAAACATCAACTTTTAACTATGGAAATGTTCAAAGTAACTCATGAGTTTTTGGTGCCATTTTCGAAAAAGGCATCTAAACGACAGGATTACAACTATTACTCTCGGAGCTAAAATTTTTCTCAAACATGTCAAAAATAAATTACAAATATAAGAACAAGGTTTCCCTTTCTCAAAAAGGACAGGGATTTCCGTTTCCTGACCGAACTACAGATTGGTGCCACTCTTCAATATGAAGTCCTAGCCACAGGATTACAAAATTGACTCCCAGGATGAATTTTATTCAGAGCATGTAATACTACGTTTTCATTAGGCCAAATGAGGTAATTTCGTTGAAAATTTACAAATTCGATACGAAATCATCTCATTTCCCATACAAGTTCACATTTTTAAATGAAATAATTTCAACCAAATTTGCACGAAATTAGGTTGGAAATTAAGTCAAAACCTATTGAACATGTATGCATGAAAATGTCAAAGCTCAATGGAAGTAGATAGAAAAAACAACAACAAATAGGAATTAATTGCCAGTTTAAATTCAAATATGAAATGAGTTGTCAAACGAAATTACCAAATTACATATGAAAACACTTTTTCTGTGATTTGCGAAATTACCTCATTTCGACTCTGATGAAAACGTAGTATGAGGTTCAAAATTAGGTCAAAATCTATTGAACACGCCCAACTGGCCACCGTTTGAAGACCTCTGATAAAGTTTTGTATGAAAATGTCAAAGCTCAATGGAAGTAGAGAGAGAAGAAGAACAACAAAATGCGTTTAAATCACAGAAAAATTCTTTCATTTTTAATTTGGTAATTTCGTTTGACAGCTCATTTAATTTTTGAATTCCAACTGACTGTTAAATACTTTTTGTTGTTGTTTTCTTCTTTCTACTTCCATTGAACTTTGACATTTTCATACAAAACTTTTTCAGAGCTCTTCAAACTGTGGCGAATGGGTGTGTGAAGTAGGTTTTGATTTAATTTCCAAACTAAGGCACCAGTTATAGCTATCATTGAAACTCATCATTGAAAATTTTAATGATTAATTTTGAGACATTTAGAAAGCAAAATAATTTATTATATTGATGAATAAATGAAGTTCAAGACTTAATTAATATTTTCAGCCAAAAAAATTATTGAAATAGGCCCAACTTTCGACATAAAATGACTTAAGATTTTAATGATCGTTGGCAAGGTAGTTCAATCATTGAAATAATTAAAGTCTTTTTATGTCGAAAGTTGGGCATATTTGAACATTTTTTGAGTAGAAATTTTAATTAAGTCTTGAACTTCATTTGTTTTCAATGATGGGTTTCAATGATAGCTATAGCTGATACCTAATTTCGTGCGAATTTGGTTGAAATTACCTCATTTCGAAATGTGAATTTGTGAAATGAGATGATTTCGTATCGAATTAGGAAATTTTCAGCGAAACTACCTCATTTGGTCTAATTTCAACCAAATTTGCACGAAATTAGGTTGGAAATGAAGTCAAACCCTATTGAACACACCCGTTTGGCCACAGTTTGAACAGCTCTGAAAATGTTTGGTATGCAAATAGGTGTGCTCCACAATGAGTTTCAAACAGTTTAAAACCGCCCGATTTAGTGCAAACAAGTGAAATTTTGTATTGGCCCGAACTAAATCTGGCAGTCTGAAATTGTTTGAAAAAATTTAGGGAACAGGGTTAATGTCAAAGCTAAATGGAAGCAGAAAGAAAAAAAAAACAACAACAAAAACCAATTAACAGCCAGTTGCAATTCAAAAATGAAATGAGATGCCAAACGAAATTACAAATGAAAACATTTTTTTGTGATTTGCGAAATTACCTTATTTTGGCTCTAATGAAAATGTAGTAGAACACTCCTAAATCAATGAGAGTTCATGAAAAAAATACGACAAATTTGATAATGTGACATATTAAATATTAAGATCAGACTTTGACGCTTTTACTTTAATTAGTGTTAAAATTATAAAGTGGATTTCATATAGTTTATTAAAAGCCTCAATTTCGTCTAATAAGTTTCTCACAAAAATGGTTATTATGCTGAATTAACTTCACTTAAAATATGAGCAAATGTTTTGATTACTTCGTGCATAATGCACTTACAATGCTGTGCAAAACATTTGCAACTTAAAAAAGTAGATTGTTCCATGCCATACAAATTGTCTAAGAAAGCAAACAGCAAACTCCTTTGTACAGTTTTGAAACCCCAGCTCATCTTCGATTCATTAAAGAAGAAAAAGTCAGCAGGAGTCGATGGCATATCTAACGTTGTACTTCGACATTTACCTCAAGAAGCAGTAGACATTTATACCACTCTGTTTAACAACGCTCTGAATAATGCATATTATCCAGTACGTTGGAAGACAGCTGTGGTGCATCCTCTCCCGAAAAAGGGAAAGGACAACTCCAATCTGGCGAATCTCCGGTCGATAAGTCTTTTTCCGAGTATCAGCAAGGTATTCGAAAAAGTTATCAATAGAGCTCTCTCTAAGTGGGCAGAAGACAATAATATCATACCGGACAATCAGTTCGGTTTTAAGGCGGGACATGACACCATTCATGCCGCGTCGAAACTCGTTTCTGATGTCCAATGGAACAAATCTAAGAAGTAGTGTACGGGTGCCTGTCTGGTTGATTTGGAGAAGGCCTTCGACACTGTATGGTTAGAGGGTCTTTATCTTAAGCTGACCAGACTTGGCATTAGTAAACCACTATTATATATGCTTTATGATATGCTCAATGGTAGAAAGTTTGTTGTCAAGAGTGGCAATGTAACTTCTGCCACAACCTTTAATATTAAAAATGGTCTTCAGCAGGGAGCGGTCAACTCGCCGATTCTATTCAGCATTTACACCAGCGATCTGATAAGTAGTCTAACTCAGGCAATTGCGTATGCCGACGATCTAATTGCGTACAGAACAGCTCCACAAGTCGAGGTCATCAGGGTTCTTTTGCAGCGTGACTTCGAGAAGACTCAGCGATATTGCGATGACTTGAAGTTGAAAATCAACTTTCAGAAATCAGAAAGTATCTTGTTTAGGACTCCGTTGCGTGGAGCCACAAGGGATACGAGAAAGAACTGGCGCAAGCTGGTGATCGTAGGGCCAAATGGACATCCACTGGCGAGTAAAAGTGTAGTAAAGTACCTTGGCATCTGGATGGATCAGTATTTGTATTTCGTCAGACATATAAATGCTGCTCTAGCCAGGGCTAGGGGAGCTTTTGCCCTGACGAAACGGTTGTTTTATAGCAGCCGGCTTGACATCAGGGTGAAGGTGATTTGCTACATGGCCCTTATCCGGCCGATGATTGCCTATGGATGCCCGGTTTGGTTCAACGTTGCCCCATCTCAAATGGAAAAGATTCGGGTGCTTGAGAGGCAGTGTCTACGACGCTGCCTTGGATTGCACAGAACACCAGAGTCGGAGTACAAACATTACTATTCCAACCTGGGTCTATACAACGGGGCCAACATAAACAGGATAGATAATTTCTTGCTGAAGCTTATTCGAGGTCACATTGCAAGAGCAATGTCCTCGCCTAACAGCTTAATTTTTGGGGCTTATTACCCTAAATACGAATACTACGAGAGTGTGCGTCTTAGGACGTCGGCCGTAGAACTGTGGATCGGCGGCTCCTTTACAGTCGAGACGTCCTCGCACAAGACGGAGCTGAGCACCTTCGGTTCAGTAGGACTGTGTCCGAATGGGACCGAAGGGATAGGGTAAGGCAGGAGAACCAGTTCTGGTGGTTAAAATATGAAGAATGAAGTTCCTTCAGATATCTAACAGTTGTCCTTGGTTTCTCTGTCATGGCCGACTTACATAGGTTTAGGTAGTTAGTTTTAAGTAGGGACAGTCAGGGTGGCAAAAAAAAAAAAAAAAAAAATTTATAAAACATACAAAAACACAAAAAAAAAATTATAAAATCAACAAAAATACAAAAAAATTATAAAACCGGAAAATGCTTGTTGTGGTTGTTCTAGTTTGTAAGTAGCTTATAAGTAGATTGTAATTAGTTTAAAATTAGTTGTAAGTAGTTTTAAGTGGTTTTAATTAGCTTTAATTTAGTTTTGTGTAGTTTGTAAGTTTTATATAAAACCAAAAAATAAAGACATAGATACCGAGTTTTTTTGTGAAATTCTTCTCGGTAAAAAATAAAACCGACCTGGATCTAGTATTAAGATAGTTCTTAGACCGAAAGGCATTAGCATTCAGTTATTCTAGTTTAACTTAGAGCGCCCGACTGGGGCCAGTAAGTTAGTTTTAAGATATTGATAAGTAGGCTAGTTTTTATGAATTTTTGTCTAGCTTTAAGATAGTTCGAAGATAATTGAAAAATAAAAATGAATTTACAAAAAAAAAAAAAAGACAATTTGTATCGTATGGAACAATCTGCTTTTTTAAGTTGCAAATGTTTTGCTCAGTATTATATGTTTTTTCTTTTTCCTATTATGTATTATTTAACGTGTTTTGTCCGCCAGTTCCAGTAGACTAACACTGCCACTGTCAACGACAGTGTTTTTTTTAAATATTTTTTTAATTTGTAGTTTTCCTTTTTTATCAAATCGAACGAACCTATACCATACGCGTATGTACATGTACATATGTACATACATATTATGTATGCACATACAAACATTCAATTTCACCATTAGCTCAGCTTATTAAAGCATTTTCTCTGAGTATACCTAGTTTTTGTTCTCTCACTAACAAAACAAGCTTTTTGTAAAAAAGCTATAAATTTTTGTTGTTTTTTTTTTAATAATTATAAATTGACCCACATCCCGTACGCAATGCTGGATATGAATGAAAAATAATGAAAATCAAAACAATTATTATTAATGTTTTCTGTTTCTGGTTAGTTATTTGTTTCATTTTGGTCATTGAAATAGATCCAGATAAAAAGCAGGATCCCATGTTAAATTTGTATTTTCGTTTTAAAAATTAATTCGAATCAAATCATGTGGATAATAAAATGCTCTTTTTTTATTTTAATCAAGTTACATAAAAAGAACTCACCTCTCTAGTGATTAAACTAGTTGAGTAACTTTTAATACGAGTACTTTTTTTAAACAGAAACAGCTCTTGAACTTGAAGCGATCTTTTAAAAATTAATGAAACAGAGGAAGATGACAACGCGAGTCTCATTTCGTAAGCAATGACAGAATGCGATAAACACGCAAAACTTATGAAAACTTAAATTAAATGGGAAACTTTATAAGAGTCTCACTCTTCCAAAGAAAGCAATTAAAGCTTTTGTTTGAGATAATGATAATTGTAACTAACTATTAAGGTATTCTTAAACAAATTCTCTTTTATGACGCCGCCGTACAATAGCCCGTTTTTTGAATTTCGGTGACAGAAATTATTTCCCACCCTAATTCAAAATCTAATGAAATTTGATACACGCAATGATTTGGTAAACTGATTTGTACAAAATTTAAAGAAGATGGTTCAAAATGCTGAGAAATGTTTTCACGGTAGGTATTATAAATTATTTTACTGCTAGGTTTTAAAATTTGTTGTAATGGAAATTTTTTAAAGACCTAATCTTATCAAATCTGAAAAAAAAATTAGCAAATTGGAAGTTGGAACCTGCGGATTAAATGTTTGGTCAACTACTCAAAAACTCTTAAAAAATCAAAAATTAGTTTTAGTAATAGTTTCAATAATGATGCCATATTTTTCTGGTTGCATTTGCATCTAAATCTAACAAGATCCTTAAAATTCTGAACGTTGACAGTGTTTGGAAAAAACATTAAATTACTATTTAATTAAGATTATTTTTGATTTTTTGAGTTTTTGAGTTGAGTAGTTAACCTAAGATTTGATTTGCATCTTCCAGTTGTCAAAAATGTTAACTTTTTTTCGAATTCGATCGGGTTCGATCAGATAAGGTCTTAGAATAATCTCCAAACAAACAATTTTAAAAATTAGCCCTAAAATATTTTTTTGTCTTCTGACCTACATTCTGAAAGCCCTATTTGAAGTAGAAATAAAGGCCACTTTACACGATAGTATAAGTCATATGACCTATCATTATATTTTCTGTATGATTTCTCATATGAGCTGTCATTTCAAGTCAAGTCATACGGTTATAATTTTCTTATGTTTACACGTCTTTACTTCGCATTTGATTTTTCCTATGGTTATCTGTCAAAACCAAAATAAAAGAAAAAAAGTCATAAACAAATAAATTTGTATGGAGCAAAACTACTTTTTATGAATTATCCATTGTTGTTTTCATTCAAAATAAATTTTTCTTGTAGAAATATTTATATTTTCAATACACTGAATTCACTACTTTCCATGAAAATAAAAATCTCGTTTGACTTCTCAAATGGAATTAGCTGCAGTTTTAATGTCAAAAAAGTCATATGCTTTTTGCTTTTGAGAAGTCATAAGAGATATATGAGTGTGTTCAGACAATATGGTATGAATTTTTTGACAGGTCATACGAGAAGTCATATGACTTCTATAATCGTGTAAAATGGCCTTAAATTAGATAGGCACTACCACACCACTGAAAAAAGAAAAGAAAAAGAGAGTTGTTTTGACTTCTGTGTGAAGAGTCAAGAGTATTGTATGGATTTGATTCTCTTGCTCTGTCAAAAACCGAAGGAAAAATACTGACTGAAAAGATTTTAAATTTTTGAGAATAGATTTTCACTTTTTCCATTTTTTCATGTTTATTAAAAAAAAATGAGATCTGAGGACAAAAGATGCGATCTCTCTAGTTTGATCTGCATTCAGTAACATTTTCTTGTCAAACGACAAATCGAAATAGGGTAGTAATTTGTGTGTTTTGTATTTTTTGTTCCGACGCCACATGACATTTGTAGGTATGCTATGTGTGTAAACTGAACCTACTAAAAAATATGTCCAGATTTCATATTCAAGACAGCAATTCTAGATTTTAAAAATCTTACAAATTTCAATGAAAATTGACATAAGTGTATCAAATTTCATTAATTTGTATGTATTAAGAATTTTTGTGGGAAACGATTTTAGTCACCAAAATTAAACAAACGGACCACCGTATGCTTCCACCGTCACTCGTTAGCGGTCATGAAACAACTATTTTATGCGGGAAAATGTGAACAAAATAAGTCTCGAATGCATTTTAGTAACAAAATAAGCTTTTCACGATTTGAAAAACAATAAAGCTATTAAGAAAAATTTTAAATTAATAAGAATATGTAAGTTAAATAAAAATGACACGTACGGGGTCGATCAACGCAAACTTCAATAAAAGTTAAACTCTTGAAAGGTCAAGTTTTGATCTGTCAGAAAAAAATTTTGATCGAAATCTTGAGTTTGAAATTTTACGAATGTGAAAATGTATAGTACTTACCATACCAAAAAATCTTTTGAGCAAAAACTACAAAAAATCATAAGAAATGAAGAAGTTTTGAATAGCTATATCTCTGTCAGTTTTAAATAAAAATGACTTTTTGAACATGTCATATTAAAATTTTAAGTTTCTACTTTGTTTTGCTTAAGCATCTCTGAAGCCTTTCTCTATTCCGAAAAAATGTATTCGCAATTTAATAAGCAAAATTGGAATTTTTGTTGGTTTTCGTTAACTTTTCTAGCTTAATTTTTAAAATTTTTAAAATCATCCATCTCGATAGAAAATTTAGTTTTAAACAAAAAGCTTTAAGTGTGAAATCGTTAAATTTGGCTTAGTTACCAATTTATTCCATACTTATTAAAAGCGGCTAGTATGAGTATTCTCCCAGAATTTTTATTACTTCTGCACCAAACAAACTTATTTAATAATAAAAAAAGTTAAACGTATAATAACTGTTCGTTTATCCCCTCATTTTCCGGTACATTAAAATTTCCTTAAACTTACCACAAATATGTATTAAAAAAATTAAAACATCACTTTATTTTTTCTATCCCTATTGAGATCTATATTTATTTATAAAAGGATTCAGAATATCAGCTATTTTCTGAGGCTCATTCAAGTGAATATGATGAGTGCCATCAACAAGATGATTCTCAAAAACTGGATTCATTTTAAATGCCTTCATAATTTCTTCGAGTTCTGCATCGGAATCGAAGTGCATGGCCCTCTGAGCTCTAATAAATAAGTGTGGACATTTTATTCTGTGTGCCATTTCCACAAGGTCATCATGTGGAAAAATACTAAATATCATCGACTTCAATCGGCCATCACGACTTAAGTAATATTTATTTGGTTCGCCTTTCACGGGCTTAATGCTACGTTTCAATATAAACTCACAACATTCCTTTGAAATTGAATAACCATGTGCCATGTGCAATCTCTCAACCAACTCATCGATTTCATAACATGGTGGATCTGTTTGCTGGATGGATATTTCTATTTGTTTGTTATGTTCTTCAAATTGTCCAATCATGACGTCAACAGTGTGTCCTTTTTTCCCCAAAATAGGCTGTAGAATATCGAGGGCAACGAAAAAATCACATTTGTCAGGGAAGTAAGAAGAAAAAACGAGTCCATCAACTGCACTCATCGAATGACAGATCATTGAGATTTTTTCCCATTTGAACTCACGCATTAGACTAAACATAATTTTGATGTGATCTATTGAATGGTAGCTGCAACCAGCAGGAAGCCACGAAGATAGCCCATGTCCAGGTAAGTCAATCGCTAAGAAGCCAATATTTTGTGGCAGCAGTGGAGCTAGAGTATCGAAGGTACCAGCATTATCTTGCCACCCATGAAGTCCAACAATGGGGCGTTTATCTTTGGGGCCATACCACTTGCCCGAGATGTGGCCCCAGGGAACACTGAATTGTATTTCTTCAAACTAAACGCAACAAGAGAAGAATGAGGAATAATTAAAGAAACGTTGAAGATAGAGAAAGCTAATTTCAGAGAATGAGCTTTAGTTTATTCAACTTTACTTAACGCTCAAGCTGTGAGAAACTTACCTCTCTAGTGGAAAAACTAGTTGAGTAACTTTTGATATTTTTTCTAAATGGACTTTGAACTTGCACGAATTTTTGTAAAAATGATAAAACGGCTGGAATAGTTCTCATTTCTGAAGAAATATTAATAGCATGCTTTATCTACGCAACGCATTGGAAAACTAAATTAAACCCAAACTTTTTGTGCTGACACGTTTTCTCACGAACCCGAGTAAAAAAAGCTTCCACTTTTGCACTCATATAACTTGGTGTTTCTCCAAGCGTCATGCCATGCGTCATATATTTAAACAGTTGATTATAAGACAGGAAATCAATGACTATAAGCACCTACCTAGGTATGTTATCAGTTAAAATAGATAACTTTTAATAATTTAAGATTAATATTAATAATCATTATGCAGGTAATAGCTTTTGATATAATATTTTAATGAGAGTACAGGTTATGCCAAATGTTCCTTTCCTATATGTTTTATTTAAAACCTTTTAACCAACAGATTAATTGATTTTATGAAAAATTTTATATTGTGTTTAAAATTAAAGTTTACTGACGGTCGAACGGTGTGGAGAGTCAAAAGTTGTACCGTTTTGCTGAAACTAAATGTTGAACTTTATATTTAAATGAAATTTAGCTTGAGAATTATTTTTGTAGTCCTGTCGCTTGGATGCCATTCTGAAAAATGGCGCCCAATATGTGGAAATGTTAAATAAAAAAAAAATCATAATTTTACTTGGAAAATTTGCATGATCGAAATTACGATTGATGGGAGGGACTTCCACTTTTTTTCCGGAAAGGCCTCTTGATGCCAAACGCGTATCGGGAAAAGCACGGTTGACGTCGTAGAAGATAGGTATTCAGTAAAAGTATCTTCAGTTACAGTTTTACCACTTTAACGGAAGAACCTTCAGTTAAAATTTCAGTTTTTGATAACATACTTTTTTGGTGTCACTGGGCAGGATTTTCACTTTAATATCAAAGAAGGTATGTTCCCGAAAAGTGGCAACACTGATATTATATCCGAAGATGCTTCTACTAAACGCCAAAGATGTCTACTGTTATTTTCCTTACACATATTATGGTATCTAAAGGCATTTCCACAACTTTTTTCATGTTCAAAATATCTAAAACTGCCAAAAATGTGGAAGTTTCACCCTTTGACATGAACAAAAAGTATCTTTCCGAAAAGTGGCAATACTGAAATTTTATCCGAAGGTGTGTCTACTCAAAACCCTTGTTTTAAGAAATCAATCGTTATTTTTATCATGGAAATTTTCCAAATAATTTACTAGTTTTTTTTTTAAATTACCATTTTTCACTGATTGAGCGCCATTTTTGAAAATGGCATCCAAGCAATGTTTAAAAGAATGACTCCCAAGATAAATTACACCAATGGCATGTCAAATATAATTATAAATATATAAAATAAGCTACCCTCACAAAAAACCTAAGGATTTCGGTTTCCTAACTAGACTACAAATTGGGCCCGATTATTTAAAAATGCGTCTAAGCGACAGAATTACAAAAACGACTCCCAATCTAAATTTCATCCGTAATAAGTAAGAAATGAATTTCAGTCATAAGACAAAGATCCCTGCCAAAAAGCGCATGGGTTTCCAGATGGACAGACTATAAATACATCGAAGTTATGAGAGAAAATGTTTTAAAACATGAAATACGATATTTAAATTAGTTGATAATTTAACAAACAACTCCTTGATGAAGAAAATATATGGTTCTTAACGGTTTCTTAACATTTGTTTGGAAGGTACTATTATTTTTTTAGGAAAGTGTAATTTGTTCTTAAAATATTTTGTAGAGATTATTAAAAAATCCTTACATACCGAGTTTTAAAAAAAAAAAATCGACTATAAAGGGCCGTTTTCGAAAAAGTCATCTACGTCAAAAATGCAATTACAGAAGGTTCTAAAGTGCAAACTGCAAAAGTTTTCTGTTCGAAAACGCTATTATAAATTTTGCTGCATAAGCAGTGTTTTCGATAAGGCAGCTTGCTGAGGTCATATGTTCGAAAACATCATCTGCAGTACAGCTGTGCAGTAAAAAATCGGGTTGACAAACAAAATATTGAAATGTTCGTAAATGTTAAATGCGTTTGCATAAGTAAATTAATTGACGTTGATCAAACCGATTTTTTGCTTGCAAGACGATTGCATATTTGACTTTGATTCGACGTTTTCGAAAACAGCCAAGTTCTCAAAATATTTGATTTTCAATCAAAAAAATTGAATATTTTTTTAAATATCCAAAAAATATTTTTTCAAAATCTTGGTAAAATAAACTATTTATGTATATTTCTTTGGATCTTCTGTATAAAAAAATATTGAAATCAAAAAATTGGTTCCTTGAGAGGTATACCATTGACAACCATTTTTTGAAATATAATAACCTATCCAAAGGTAGTCTTTACTGAAAGAAATTTATAAAATTTTGTTTTAGAAAAGCTGCAGAGCTGTTTTTAAGAAAAATAATTATTTTTAGTGTTGCTAAAATAAACTTTACCTATAACCTTGCGAACAAAAATGCATCAAATTGTATGATATTTAAGGCGAAAAATGAAATGAAAATATATATATTTTTTTTTGAAGTGTAAACTGACTATACAAAAAAAAATATTTTATTCACCACCCTTTTTTTTGCATGCAAAATAATTGCCGGTAAATTGTTGTGCATGGCATTTCATAACCCTCAGTTATTTTTGACATGCGAGAATATTTGCATAGATTTTTTTTTTGCGAACGGGAACTCTAAACTAGGCTATAGAAACAGAGATGGCGCCAAAACGCACATTTGCCTGAGTTATCTTACCAAATTAGTCGACTTACAATGGATAAAATGGTACAGATTATATCTTACCTGCTGGATAGTCTTACCCAAATAAAAATCTATCTCTACTTTATTTCTTATCACCGAGAATTTATTTTTTTTTGAGTCAAGTGTAGTTAGGTATTTTGATTTATTCTGGACTTGACCTGGCGTATACATGTCTGGCACGATTCTTTAAGAAAATGCTTTAATGATCGTCGTCATTTATTTATTTACATCTATTTGCACAATACTTTTATTGGGAATGATAAATGTGTTCGAAGTTGGGAAATAGTAAACAAAAAGAGTCTGCTGTTCTTGTGAAATCTGAATATCTGAGAATTCCCCTTCTCGTTCATTATTTTTGCGTCACTTTAGTTAATTTTTTAATGTAATGTGTCTGAATCACTACAAAATACTATTGTAAAAAACACATAAGCTACCATTTTATTTTTAATTTTTGGTAAAATTTGCAAATTGAATGCAAACATTTGTGATTGAAATCGTTTATAATCATTCATGAATTCAATTATTTAAAGATTACATTTACCAACTGACTTCGAATTTATACCACTTCCACACTAGCCCACTGAGTATTAATACATGTCAAATTGAATGTGGGAAAGAATTTCTTGCGACTGTCAAATTTGTGGGAAATATGACTTTCAAATTTTCCTTCCACACTGGCTTGTATTAATACATGCCAAACTTGTGTTGACACACAGACGAAATGTATAAAACCGACCCTAAAAATTGTAAAGTATTAATACATGTCAAATCATGTATGGAGAGCTGTCAAGCTGTGTAAGATGGGCTGTCACATCTTGTATTAATACCTGTCATATTTTGTTTCCACACTATACACATTTTTTCCCGCACTTTTTTGACATGTATTAATACTCAGTGGGCTAATGTGGAAGGGCTATTAATCACAACAACAATTTGGTATAATTCCGTTTTGTTGTTGCTACTTTTTTTAAGCGAAGACTAAAATGCAATTAAAAACCAGGGCTAGCCATTCAGTCATCACTATTCATTTGACATCAAATTGATAGGGAAGGGAGGGACTTGTATTTAACAGCATTCAATAAATTGAAAGCAATTTGAGAATGCATAATTTTTTAATTCTTTTGCATTGTTTGGCATTAGAAGTATAGAACTTTATTTTGCACTTCTTAAAAAAGAAACTTCACTGAGATTAATTTAAGTGAGATAAAAAAAACGCTCCTTTGTTTGAAATACATAATATTGGGTTAATTGATCAGTGGGATTTTTTGTATGCGAAATGTTTATTAATTCAGTTGCGTGTGGTTAGTTACAATTCCTTAGAATTTAAGGGGAATTTCTGCATACAGATTTTTGTAGTGAATCATTAAAATCACATTTCACAGTTGGCAGTTGATTGCAGACGCCCAAAGCAAAATATGTCATTTGAAAAAAACTATTTCTTCTCTTTGCTTAACTTTTTTGAGGAAATTCTCAACACTATTCGTGTAATAACTAATTAGTAAATTTCAAGCAAATTCTGAAAAAAGTCTCTTCATTAGAATTTTATTTCAATGTTCATATACTTTCTGAGGAAATCCATTAGTGTGAGCTGTGAGGTAAGACCATTGTAATTCGTAATCTATTTTTGCGGCAAGCACTTACAAATAATACTACCTACTTGATGCCGGCCGGCATGCAGCGCATTTATAAACTTAAAAGCTTTTAGTTGTGGAGGGTTAGTATTAAATAGCTTATCGCTTCGAGCACAACAATCATAAGTGTTTTTCGGTTCAATAAAAACAAATAATTCGTACATGGCATTCGTTGCGGGAACTTCAGGAATTTTAAAGAGAACTTTTCAAAAAATAATGTCAGAGAGCTCAAAGCTAAGTTTACGAAACTTCGCTACAAAGGAGGTGGGTTTTTGTTTGGTTAATAATACCTATATTTTAAGTTTAATTTTCTTAACTGTATAGCAATATTTTTAAATTATTTTCAGTTCGAAGAAGTAAAATTTAACGTTCCCTGGGGGCACATAGCAGGCAAGTGGTATGGCCCCAAAAATACACGGCCTATAGTCGGTTTCCACGGCTGGCAGGATAATGCCGGCACATTCGACACAATCGCTCCACTTTTGCCACCGCATATTGGATTTTTAGCCATCGATCTACCCGGTCACGGACTATCTTCATGGCTTCCCGAGGGTTGTACCTACCATTCCGTAGACTATGTTACTTTTGTGCTCACTCTGATGCGCGAGTTTGGTTGGGATAAAATTTCAATGATCTGTCATTCAATGAGTGCAATCAACGGATTCGTGTTCAATTCGTTGTATCCTGATAAATGTGATTTGTACATTGCCTTAGATGTCCTAAAGCCCCTGCTCCGACCAAAAGATATTCTTTATAGCAGTGTTGCTGAGAAGCTGGAGGCACTTATAAAAGTTTCGGAAAGGAAAATCAACAAATCAGAGCCGCCAAGTTATGAATTTGAACAATTGGTAGACCGACTGTACGAGGGATCAGGGAAATCCATAGAAAAAGACTGTTGTCAATTTATTTTAAATAGAAATATCAAGCCATCGACGAAAGATCCATCGAAATTTAGCTTTAGTCGAGACGATCGATTGAAGTCTATGCTATTCTATGCTCTACCACAAGAAATAGTCTGTGACATGGCAGAGAGGATCAGTTGTCCACATTTATTTATTAAGGCTTTACAAGCACCCTATTATGAGCAGAAGTCTAATTACGATGAAGTGATAAATGTTTTAACAAAGAAGCCCACATTTGAGTATCACCAAGTAGATGGAACTCATCATGTGCACTTGAATGAACCAAAGAAACTAGCTGATATTATTAATCCTTTTATAAATAAGTATAGACCTCAATAAAAAGAAACTAAAATAAGAAGTTGTTGGTATTTTTATCAAATTTTATATACTTAATCATCGTCCAAATTGTGATCCGTGGTTTAGCAATTTCGTAGTACCTCGTGGCATAATGGTTAGTGCGTAGGACTGTCATGCCAAAGGTCTGGTTTCGATTCCGGGCCACTGCCACCTTAAAACAGAAATGTTTTTTTCCGAGGTACTGCCTCTTGCGAGGGAATGACAAATCCTCGAAGAGTATACTTGTCAAGAAAAAGTGCTTCTCATCTAGCCGTTCGGACTCGGCAAAAAATTGTAGGTCCCCTCCATTCCTGCCTACAACACACACGCAGAAATGGGTGAGAGTTGTAAGTCACTAGGCCCTGGTTCTCCATGAGCTGTTGCGCCACTAAAATGTATCTAAATGTATGTAATGGTTTAGCAATTTCAAACTCACTGATTTCGGTGTATCAACTGGAGTTTAATGATGATTCGAACTTCAACAGCAAGTGGAAATTGCCAATTACATGATTGAACCGTCTAAGAAGTTCTGTTAACACTTCAAAATCGGTGATTTAAATGTACACAACGACGGATTCATATTTGAACCACGTTTGTTACAACTGGCTCTGGTAAATTATTTTAAGGATGGGAAAGATATTGATTTTAAATTTTGGGATGTGTACACATTTACTATTTCGATGGCACGTTCGCGAAGTCATGTAGCTCAAAAATTATTATTAGTCAAGGAGGCCAAAAGCCACCCGAGTTATATTTAGGCCCAAACATCTTAATATTCACTTTTGGGGCTCAAAAAAAATAATTGTCTCCAAATACAGTAGGCCATAATAGCTTTGCACCTACAGTGAGTGGGTGTCACTCGGGAGTCAAATTTTTAGGAAAAAAAGAACCTTTAAATTAACTGTTGTACTGTAGCTATTATTAAGTTGGACGAAGGTTTGCAGTAAATTATCTGAAGGTATTCGGAACCCCTTAAGATCAAAACAGCTTAATATTTAGCCTAAGGTCCAAATAATAAAATTTTTCGTTTAAATTATTGAAATTAGAAATGTCCACGAATGTGGTATCCTTCCAAGATCTCTGGGACTGAGTCACAATAGCAAATGTACCTATATGTCATTTTAAGCAGAACTTCCGTACTGTAGGAGCATATTGTATGTAATTTACCACCATGCGAATTCCAAAATCCGCTCCTGTCTAAAATTTAGGCAAAAATATTTGGTTTCGCTTCATCAAAATCAATTACATCATAGGAAATATTCTCAGACAAAGTTAAACAAAACCAAACTTTTGATCATGCAAAAAGCCGATGCTGTCATTTTTAGCCGGTCAAAGTCTTGCGATCGAGATTCCGCTTCACTTCTTGGGAAGTGAGTTTTTTTTTTTAGGAAATCCCCTTTAGCGTTCTTGATATCTGCTGATAGTTTACAGTCGTTACAGCGTTTTTGATCATTTAATCAATGAAAGCAATAATTAATATAAAAAGGAGAGCTTTTGAAGCGATTTTAAATAAATCTCAACCCTCACTAGCTCAACTGAATTTACAAATATCCTTTTTTATTATATTATAATTTAAACTATATCGAAACCTTCCCGTAAGAATGTATTAAGCTACATTTGCAAAATTTTAAAGGTGTCGAAGAAAACCTCTTGTTCAGTTATTTGTTTGTGTATATTTAAGAAAAATAAAATAACTGGAATGGGATTTTCAACTCGAAAACCCTTTAAAAATCTGTTTATTATTACAAAATATGCACACAAATTAATAACTGAACAAAATATTTTTAAATTTTTTTTTTCTTACAGGAAGGTATCGAAGGAAGGTTATACGTGGTTTTCATTTTTTGTTTAATGGTTAACGGTTATACTTACATATCGGTGCATTGCCAGAGAAAAGTTATGTACCTACATAATGTAACTATGGCATGGGCAGATTTGGATAGTTACTTTACTTAAGTCTGCCTTGCATATACCTATACATTTACTAGCTTAAAAGAAAAAAACTATTCAGACCTTGATGTGTTGGAAAGGTGGTGGGTGTGTAGAAAAATACAAATATATTAATGCTATATAAGGCTCTGGGCCTTTGGCACCTCTAATTGGTCAGAAAAGGTCAACTAGAGTCTCAAAAATTGGTCAGCCCTAAATAACTAGTAATAAAAGCTTAAAGTTTCTTCAGGTCACTCAAGTTCACGTGTGATCTTTGGCACCTCATTTATGGGAAATTATTTAATATACAAAATTTTCAAATTTCCTATAAATGAGGTGCCAAAAATGGTTATGACCTTGAATTTTTTTTATTTCGTTACTACTTGCTGAGATATTGGTATTCAAATAAACCTTTTTCATTAAAAAAACTTGAAAAGAAGCTCAGTAAACAAGTCGTCCGATCATAACATTTAATTGACTAAAAAAACATATCCCTAACCCCTTGCCATTTTTTCCAAAAAAAAAACAACTTTTTTTCCGAAGCAGAGTCTTGAACTAGGCTAAAGTAAAAGAAAATGCTGTTGAGATTTTCAAGAGCTTTCCAAAACTGGTTCCGTTTTTGAAAACCAAAAGCTTCTGCAATGTCTAGTGCTTTAGATATTTGCACCCAATGTAATTTAAGTGCATTTTTACGCAATCCGTTATATGCGATTATCTTACGAACTGAGCTTTCAGAATTGTTGCGGCTTTCGGTTCCGAATAGGAAATTAATACAACTTTACAAAAATATAAAAATTTTAACAAACAAATTTTTCATGGATTTCGAAAAAAAGAATGGACTAACCCCTTGCCATTAAAAAAAAAAACAACTTTTTTTTCAAAGTTAATGAAATAAATCGTGCCATACATTAATGGGAAGGCCTATTCAAACCCTAACGACACATCGAAGCCAATTTTTTTTCTATTTTCTGGTTGGTAAAATATTCGCATCCAAAGCGACTTTACTTGATTTTAACGATTGTGTGCCCCAACTACCTACCTTAATGTCTTTGGATGGAGATATTTCCAAAGCAGAGCCTTGAACAAGGCTAAAGTTACAACAACTGCTATTGAGATTTTCAAGAGCTTTCCAAACTGGAAATTAGAACCTTCTATGATATCTTGTTTTCGAATTATGGGCATTCAAAGTGATATTCGATTATCTGAATTTAGTCTGAAAATGCCTTTGCATAGATACATTTTTGCCACCAAGCCATGCAAGTAGTTTTGGTTTTCAAATTCTGCACTATCTATTCAAAAGCTATCCGTTTTCGAAAACCAAAAGCTTCTGCAATGTCTAGTGCTTTAGATATTTGCACCCAATGTAATTTAAGTGCATTTTTACGCAATCCGTTATATGCGAATATCTTACGAACAAAGCTTTCAGAATTGTTGCGGCTTTCGGTTCTGAATAGGAAATTAATACACCTTTCCAAAAATATAAAAATTTTGACGAACAAATTTTTCATGGATTTCGAAAAAAAGAATGGACAAGGACCCTTAATTTTTTTTTTTTTAATTTCTTGCAATAACAGCTTTATAACGCTTTTTGTTTCAACTCAATGCGACCTCTCATCATCATCACAAATATACAGCTTTTCAAAAAAACAGTAATAAAAATTGAAAAAATTGACTAGTGAATTTAATGTCGGTCGCAGAATTAATTTACTATATATAGTGGGTGAGAAGAGATTATTTTATACTCAACTCAACAAATTTAAAACCATCTCGATTTAGTTTTTTTTTGTCCCAATCTGTCGAGAAGATTTTTAACAAAAGCTTATTTAATCTACAAGAAAAAGTTTAGCATTTTAGTTTTCCTACACTCATTAGTTTAGAAAAAAAAAACTCGCAACAACTTTATTGTGTTGAAAATTTAACATTTTATAAAATTGCATAAATCCATGGGCATTATTGCAGATGAACCTGAAAAAAATTCGTTAACACTCCTAAGCTCAGGAAAACTAGGCATTAAAGTAGCAAAGCTACGAAAAAATTTTAACAAAGCTGAATTTTTGCCGGAGAGCTTTGTTTTAACGTCTTTAGTATTTCCAAAAAAGTTCCTTAAATTTGGGATGGGGTAAAATTTTGTAAAGGGGTAAAAAACAACTAGGGATTAAGTATTTATTTGAGTGGTTTTTGGAAGCTTCATTGCTGCCTTTCTTCTTAGGGACTATACTGTAGCAGTTTGACCCATAGAATACCAATTACAATCGAATTACAATCGTTGTTCAAAATTGCAAGCTAAATCCCTCATTTCGTTTCGGCCGAGAAGAAAAAATCGTATACGAAGGGAGTCCCAATTTACCTGGGAGGGGCAATTTCTTAAAAAAAAAATACTTAAAATGGAAACAAAAATGATTGAAAAACAACGATAACACTTACAATGTGTCATTGTATAATTTTTAAACCTTTGTTTTCTTTTGAATAAAGTTAAAATATTTTTTGAAAAAATTATTTTCAAACTAAAAATTAAAAAAAAATTTTGTTTTCAAACGAATTAAAAAAAAAAAATTGTTGATATTAATTTTTCCTTTCAGTATTCAATGCTCTTATCAATTCTCAATTAAAGCATAGTACGAAGCTGAAGCGAAAAGAAAATTTCCATACAGAAAATGAAAGAACGAAATCAAAAAAAACAAAAAAACGGGAGTAGATTCCTATAGCCAAGTCTCCACTTATTTTTCACACAGAATTAATTAACTGTCCGACACAATATTCTTGACAAAAATTTGACAATTTGTCTTATCTTGCAGTTGCATTTTATTTCGAAGACGCAAATTAAAAACATAGACCACACTATTATTTGGAACCCTACTACGCTGCTGAGGTGAAACGAAAATTTTCTCTGGTCTCCAACTCGAGAACGAAATTAGAAACGAAATGATTACGAAAAAAATATGTAGAGTTTTATCAGAAAGATGCTAAATTAATTAAAAAAAAAAAACAGTTCAAAATCTAAAGTCAATTTTGTTTGTGAATTCTTGTATGTTATATCGAATATTTTTTGCTATTGAACTCCGTACTGCATACAAAAAATCGGAACGAAATATTTCGTTTTGTCATTTTCAGTAGGAACATTTTGGTTTCGCTTCATCAGCGTACTATGCCTAACGGTTTCGAAAATTTCTCCAACTTGTTTTTGTTTTTGGCACTTGTGGCAATGAGGAACCAAATAACGTTAAAATTTTGAGCTCACAATTTTAGAGCCCCAAGCAAGGTACCTACTTTTCATGGTATCAACAAAAATCAAAGCATGTTCCTTAATTTGAACCACCCTAAAATATACCTATTTGTACAATTTTTTTTATAATTTAAAATTAGTTTTTTCTTATGTGGATTCATTCAATTGATTGTGGGCCATTTTTCATTGGGACCAAATTTCATATAGGACTGAAAAGAACCTCACAAAATTTCTGTACCTTCAATAAGTCGTTCTCGAGATATTTGTCAAAAAATCAAATTAAGTGCATGAGTACGAAGAAACACAAGAACAATAATAAATTGACGAAAATAATTGCATATTCAATTATTGCGCAATTCATGTGTTCAACGAACCATAATATTTTTATTTCGTCTTCATATATTCAAACAATTCTAAGAAAAAATAGAATGTTTATCAACAAACCCATATGGATGGATCGCAGTTTGTTAAGAACTTAGATACAATTTTTCATAGAACCCCACGTACAATAGTCGTATCGCTTTATTTTCTACCGGGAAAAACTTAAAATGGACATAGCATGAAAATTCTCTTTAAATTAAGCTTTAAATGTATTTCCCAAGAAAACGCTCTATTTTAAATTTTTTCTATTGTCAATTCACTTTAAATTATTCATACATGCATGAGAAAATGCCCTCACTGCACATGCACATGTTATGCACATTGTGGGTATCTCCAAGTTCAAGCACAAAAGCTTTGGGTTGCAGAAAATGAGTATTTAATCACATTGCACATCGTTTACAAATTCAGTTTTCTATTCAACGGTGATCTATCAATTCTGTAAAATGGCATCAGCTTCAAGTGCTACTTCACGACTACTCTTGAGATCACTTCATGGATTACATAGGGAGAGTAGAAAGTCTTATTCAACAAATATTGTCCCAAAGGATTTGAGTAGGGACTCATATTTACCTAATTTCGCTACAAAGGAAGTGAGTTATTAAAAGCTCAAAAATATATTCACGAAGTTATTTAAAATATTTTCTTTTCAAAATTTTAGTTTGAGGAAATCAAATTCAATGTTCCATGGGGTCACATATCAGGCAAGTGGTATGGACCAAAAAATATTCGTCCTATTGTTGGCTTTCATGGCTGGCAGGATAATGCCGGGACTTTCGACACAATTGCCCCACTTTTACCATCACATGTTGGGTTCCTAGCCATCGATCTGCCTGGTCATGGATTATCGTCCTGGCTACCAAATGGCTGCACATACCATGCTGTAGACTACGTAACATTTGTGCTTACTATGATGCGTGAGTTCGGCTGGGATAAAATCTCAATGATCTGCCATTCGATGAGTGCAATCAATGGGTTCGTATTCAGTTCCTTGTATCCTGACAAATGTGATATGTACATCGCTCTGGATGTCCTTAAACCGTTGTTGCGTTCAAAAGAAATTCTTATCAGTACTGTCGCGGAGCGACTGGAAACACTACTCAAAGTCAGCGAAAGAAGCCGCAGCAATAAACAGCCACCTAGTTATGATTTTGATGAATTAGTGGAAAGACTTCACGAAGGATCGGGTAAATCTATCAACAAAGAATGCTGCCAATTTATTCTGGAGAGGAATATAAGGCCATCTGCAAATGACCCAACAAAATTCAGCTTTACTCGAGATGAACGACTAAAGTCACTTTTGTTCTATGCCCTGCCACAAGAACTTGTTTGTGATATGGCTACAAGAATCACCTGCCCACATTTATTTATCAAAGCACTGCAAGCACCGTACTATGAGGATAAGTCAAATTATGACGAAGTGATAAATGTCCTTACACAAAAGCCCACTTTTGAGTATCATCAAATAGATGGAACGCATCATGTGCATTTGAATGAACCAGAAAAGTTAGCTACAATTATAAATCCGTTTATAAACAAACATAGACCACAATAAAATTTCAAATATTTAGTTAATTTATTTATAAATTTAAGAATTTTATTTTACTTTGTACATACCTTTACTTCCATAACTTCCTTGCAGTAGGAATTTTCAAACTCCTCAAAATAACCGTCAACCGCTTCAACCATCTCCTACCAACAAGTCCGTTAACCCTTGTATCTTTTCCATTTCGCTCATTTAAAAAAAAAAACTTGCGATCCAAAATTCCCAACAAATTAAAATGATCCCAAATTATGAACGAAGGTATAATTTTCAATTGTTAAATATATTTCAACTTTTCTAAAAAAAAAAATACATTATGTATCGCTACATAAAAAAGCTTGTGTAGAATTCTATTCAACCATCGCATTATCATCTTTATCCTCACACGACACCAAACACTCTTCATAGGTCCATTTAGGGAACACTCTCTTGAACAGATACAAAAATATTGTATCGTTCGATTTGAGTATACCATCGAATTGGCACTTCATATGTCCGTGTGTACCCAATGACTCGCGAATATGACCAACACGTCCACACCTCGAACGTAGTTTGATCGGTTTGAAATATTCGACATCTTCCTTGTTGAAGAACATATACCGAACTGTAGCCGATTTACCGTTGTTTCGTTTGGGATGCCCACTAAGGACAACACGTTTTAGAATCACTCTGTCGGGATTACATGAGAGTACACACCCGCGTGCTACCAAAGCTAACGAAGAGTCGGGATTTTCTTTGAAGCACAATATTGGTGCTGGGGAGAATTGGATGGGTGCATAAAATGTGGCAACCACTGTTGAGTCTGGTCGGAAATATCTTTCAAACTAAATAAATGAAATAAAAATGAAACTTTTTAACCAAGAATATTTATAGATGGGACCAACCTTGTGTTTGTCACCATTAGTGTGCTGACTGAAGACAGGATTCACCACAAATCTTCTGTAGCCACATTGTATGATAAGTTTCTCCTTCGATTTGATTGGTACCTCCGAGTCTGGTATACGCTTGAGAATGGCATTCATCACAGACATTTGATGTTCGTGAGGAAGAAGGCCGTAGATCACAAGATTGTTAGTTTGTTGAGCAGATTTGAACTTGTTCCATTTGCTTGTTGGGACATTTGCTATGTGAAGCGTTACATACCAGCCGGGCTAAAAGTCAAAACAAAGACAATTAAGATGAATTAATTAAAGACAGCCAGCACAAGGCGAGTCATCTGTTCCAAAGTAAATTTTTAATGTAAAATTCTATTAACTTACACAAGCACCTGCAATATCTTTAGCCTCCTCAACGATTCGCCTCCTTGTGCGATCGAAATTCTTGAATTGAAAGATTCTTGCATAGTCACTTGGTAGATTCTCCTTGACATCCCAAGGCGAAGTCCTGAAAAGGAATAAACAAAAATGGTAAAACCAATTGAAAAACTTTCCAACCACCAAAATCTCACCTAAAAGACTCCAAGCCCCGGAATTTTTGGAATCTCACCCTGGCGGGAACATCGATAGGTGTATCAATTTCATCAGGCCACATTTGGTCAGTGCGTGCTTCCTGGATTTTTTTCAATGTCTCTCGTTCCTCCTGGAAGTCCATGGTCTGATCGTATTTTTCGTCGTTTACAACACCCTCGGACACGGAAGCCGTTTCGACAAACTCCTCAGTTTCACTTTCTCCATCGCTATTCTCTCCATCTTCAGAGTTGTTTTCACACGACATGAAGTCGTCATCTTCCTGCTCATCATTACTGTCACTGTCGTTGTCGTTGTCGTCTTCACTGTCTTCGTCTTTGTCCTCGACAGTCTCAACATCTGGGATCCAAGCTGCTTGGTACTGACTCCAACCCTTTGGCATTCGCTTGATAACCTTGGTCTTTTTAGTCTCCTCATTAGCCTGATTAATTTCGTCTTCCGTAGGCCATGTTTGTTCAGCATCCATTGGATCTGGGATATTCTCTACCTGGAGACTCACTTGCTTGGCGGGATCGGCCACAGCAACGACTCGGAGATCAGGTAAATCTGGCCTATTCTTCTCGAGTTTATAAGGATCTGTTTGAGCTTCGATTTGTGACATCTGGAAGTCACCCAAACCGGTGATATGGACCAATCCATTGACGTCCAACGGAGTTCCTCTCAAGAAACCAGTTGCTTTGAGAGTTCCTGTGTCCAACGAAGCATCCGTATGCGCTTGATACTCCACCTTCTCAGCAAATAGGTGTGGGCGATTGGCTTTGTTCGGAAGAATCTTCTTTTTCTGGCCACCAATTCGACGTAGGACGTTAATACCTTCAGCATTCGTGTCCAGTTGCATGCATTTCTCATCAGGAAGTAATTTACTAATGAATTTCTGTATGGCTGCCTTGGTTTGTTGACGACGCTTGGGATTTACCGATTCCAAATCCATAATTCCAACGACTGGAGTAGGAATTCCCTGTGCGACTATCATATTGAACATCTTGTGTCCCCATTTGTCCAACACGTCGTCGTCGCCCATCGCTGCCGAAGTCAGGAACAATGTAGTGTCGCATACTTTTAAATAATCCAGAACAGCGAGTTCGTTCCCACGACCATGGGGTGGAATAACAAAGGCAAATCTTTGCTTGAACCGGGGTACATTGATATAGGTCACTCCAGATGCACTTTTGTCAACGATTGCTTCCTCATCGCAGGCTTCTAGAATGGCCAGAGCTGAATAAGGATCAATTTGGGAGTGGAGAGGCAGAATACAGACGAGAAAGGGAGCAGTGTGTTGGCCACCAATTTGTCGTTTCTTTGCAATAACTTCTTCGCGTTTGTTTTTGCGAATCTACAAAAAAAGAAACAACAAATTGAAAGTTTTTTCGATTCACTTTGACTGAGGAAATATTGCATTTACTTGATTCATTTGATCTCGTCGTTGTTCACGATTTTGTTGTTGCCTATGACGATGAGATACTGTTTTAATATCGGCTTTACCTGATAAATTCATAAGAAAAATTATTAATTTATTTCAAAGATTCACTGCGAAAGTCGCAATTACTTACCTTTTATTGCAGCTTCAACAGCACCTTTGGAACGATGTCTTCCTGTTTTATGGGCTTTATTTGTTTGTTTAAGAGCCCCTGCTCGATGAGCGGGCTGATCAGTTCCCATTTTAAGATATTTTATGGGAATTATTCAAAATTTTATTAAAAAAAGCTTAGAAGAAGAATTTACTTTCGAACTTTAGGAGCACATGTTTTGAAAAGAAATTTATTTGACATGTCAACAGTAACGTTTGAGGGGTTGTGTTTTCTATGGTGAATTTTTATGACAGTGGTAGATTTATATATCTTCACCTCCCTTAAGGACTGCGTTACATGAAACCTGGGTACAGTTGATTAATGGCGTGCTTACATATGCCTTCGTTACATTTCTGCAAAAAAGGTGATAACAAATATGTTTGTCATTTATTCACTTGAGTGTTTGAGGTTATGGTGAAACTTATGTTTGGATTCAAGTAGTGTGGAAGCAAAATATGAAAATCATTTTCAGCAGACAAATTTTGTAGTCATATGAAATTCTTTTCCATTTTGTTCTGACATGGTGTTAATACTTTGTGAGCACTTTAAGGCCGTGTGCCAATTGCGTTAAAATTTTGGTTAAGTTAAGGATAAATAGTAAATAAAAAATAATAGTTACGCCAAAAAACAATTCTGTTTGCAAAATGAATGAAAATCTGGGAAAGGTTTTCAATAAATTTTATTGATTCTTTTGTATTATGAAAAATTAATAACAAGTAATGCAAACAAAGGGTGGAGAAAAGTTCCCAAACATTTACGCTTGAGAATTGATACTTTTAAAAGAACCACGAAACACTATACAAACAAAAATGATTAAATATTTTTCTTTAGTATAATTTCTTGAGTTCATACTTTCATTTATTATAATGCTATTGTCTATATTTTAATTTGATTCTAGTTTTTTAATATTTCCCGATAGGATTCGTGATTTCAGGACAAAAAAATTAAATATTTATCTACGTTCATCATCCTCACTCGTTCATGAGCATAACCATGTCAAAAATTAACCACTGGCTAAAATGTTAACGAGCTCCTAAGCAGGTTAAATTGTAGCGTCTATATTCATCTAAGTAATGTCAAAATTTAGCCATGGGATCAAATTTAACCATACTTTTAGCGCAATTGACACACGGCCTAAGTACATTATTACGGAAGGGTATCGATATTAGACACAGAATCAGTGGATTGACTTTTGTTGCGTGGGAATTGTAAACTATGCCATAAGCCTAGTTTACAGTTCCCATGAAAAAAAAAAAAAATATAAAGTTGATCAATTTAGGAGAAATCAGTAATTCAATGGGTGGTTTAGGCCAAGGCAAACACTTGTTGCCTTTTATTTAATACAATTTAGTGCACAGAATAGGTGGAAAATCGTTTTGAAAATTTTGATTTTTTAGCATTGGCACTGTAAACTAGGCTTTAGTGACATTTTAATCACTTTTGTGTAATCGCAAGTGGGTCATTTGTATACATAGAAACTTATCCTAAGGCCGGTACCACATTTTTGGAGTGTTGGAAAGCCCTTTGATAGCTTGTCGTTTCATCAGCCCTTCCAGCTAAATCCCTCATTAAAATGCGTATGAAGTCATATAAAATAATACACATTAGGCTTCAGTTTTTAAATAGTTTTTATTTCTTATTATATTGTCTCTATAGCATGTGTATTGGGAACATTTGTATGTATTTTTGTTTTTTTTCCAGAACATTTTCAATTAATTTATTTACCTGTTTTTATTAACATTTTTTTTTCTTTTTTAATAATATATTAGGTTATGCTACTCATTTTATTTTTATAATATTTTTTGGTTCATGATGCAGTAAGCATTTTGATAAAAAATATCTTTTTTTTTAAACAGGCAATATTTATTTGTTTTTAAATTTTAATCTTGTATTCTGCTTTTCATAAAAATATTCTCTAACATTTATTTTAAATAAATATTTTTTATGTACACAACATATATGTATCTGTTTAGGTAGGTATACATGATAGGTATATATATGTAAATATCAAATATGTAACTTTTTTTTTAAATTTAATTTATGTATGTATGTATGTATTTTGTTGGGTAAATGTGATTGTTTTTATACGAGTATTATTATTATTTATAGGTGTGTTTTTTTTTTATAAGGTTGGTTTCATCTAAATTTTATTATCACGTGGGTTCAATAGTTTCTATAAATTTTATATTTCATTTAAATTAACTTTTAATTATATTCATGTGAATAATTTATGTACTATATGTTTTGTTTTGGCAATTATTGAAGTTCTTCTTTAGAAGAAATTAAACAAAAAAGTTGAAATCAAGAAAAAAATTGTACAGTAAGCTCTGATTTTTTTGGTTTTGGTTTTTTAATTGACAGTGATCAAAGCTAATGAGTTTAAAAAAAAAAAATGGTTCCATAGACCTACTAGTTAGTAAAATAATGGGTTTGGTTAAATTATTACAAAAATCGTTGAGGTCAATTCTGATAAATCAAGATTTGAAAAAAATAGGTCTTGAAATAGGTGGATCAACTGTGAAAATTTCATCGCTGAAGACGTTACCAAGGAACCTACTTACTTATTTTCTTAAGGTGGCACTACATTCAGGGATGGGCCATAGGGCCTCAACCAAAAAGCTTCTTCCAGTCGGCTCTGTTTCCAGCTAGTTGTTTTACCGAGAAATAATAGGAGTAAGAAAAGTGGAAAGCGAGTAGTATTAACCTTAATCACTTCCTAAATTATCTCTTTGCTTAAACGGACAAACTATGACCATTTCATCCAAAATTCTTGCAGCCATTTTCAAGAAACCAATTATGAGAATTGTTTGCTTGTAATTGTAATAATCAATAACAAACATTCAAAATCTATTTGTCTACTAGTACCAACGATAACATCGAGATTCTCGTTTATTATCGGTCCAAAAAATACGATAATAGGATATTTTTTGGTATCAAGGTCAGTCCTAAACACAAGTAGGCACCCATCTTAATATGTGTAAACAACCTTTGTATGAAAATGTCAAAGCTCAATTAATGAAAAATAGAAGTAAAAAGCAAACAAACAACAACCAAAAGCTATAAGCTGCCAATTGAAATTCAAAAATGAAATGATCTGTCAAACGAAATTACCAAATTATGGATGAAACACTTTCATTTTCATTTCAGCTCTAATGAAAACGTAGTAGCTATAACGGAAATCAAAAGAGTAAGAAAAAAATTAGTGCATATGGATGATGGATAGGCATCAAATGGTTCTACATTAAAAAACTAATTTTTCATAACTTTTTCAGATTTTTTTCCCCCCCCCTGGTCTCCCTATTTTCACTTTAAGGTACTAACTACGGGGTTAGGGTGATTCTTATAAAAAGCGAAAATAAATCAGAAATCAGCGCTATCCAAGACTACGTCCAATTTAAGGACCACCCTTATGTACATATATACATAAACCAGCCATACTGAAGTGAATTGACATTGCAAGCTTTCCGAGTCTCCGATAGATTTTCGAATTCAACGGTTTGAAAGAAGCACAACGAAGATAAGAAGAAAGTGAGATTGTCGTATACTCATATTTATTAAAGCCAAAAACACATTTTGAAAATAATTGGATATTGATGAAAATACATAAGCGAAATAAATCAAAATCGATTCAATTATTCATAGTTTTTCATTCTGGCACAGTAACAATGCGTTCTTAAAGTTGTCAAAGTCACGAAAAAGAAATTAAAAAAAGCACGAGATTTTCAAAAACAAAACACAGACAAAACAGAGAAACACAGTTCCTACACAAATACAAGTGACAGTAACATTTTCGAAAGCTCTTCCTAACAAGAATTTAAATTTTTGACGGCAAGATTATACGAGCAAATCCAGACTAAATACCATTAAAGGCACCTGAAGATTGAGGTGGAGTTCTTGAAATAGCTATTTCTCCAGTCCATAATTTTGGTGGTAACGCACTTAGCTTGTTATTGTTCATTCAAAATGATTCAATTTTTAAGATTATTTTTCAGAGTGCTCAACTGAGAAGATAAATCCAACTTGTTTTCCTTAGTATTTGACAGCAAAACTGGGGAAATTTTCTGAGCCCTCAGAAAAAATATACTGCAATTTCGGAAAAAAGTAGCTCAATTTCCGATAAATAGCCCAATCTGGTAATCTTCTAATTTACACTTGTCCTACAAAAATTGATCAAAATACTACCAATCAACAAATTTGGTTGTATTTTGTATTGAGTTGCGTTAAAAGGCGTTTATGCATACAAATATGGCTAGTAATTAAAGAAGATGTTTTAAACGTTTTCTCATGTGTTCGTATTTTAAGAAAGAGACACTAACAGCTCACTACTGCGTCACTGCTCCTGGTTGGCATAACGAATTGGAGATTCCCATGAAGGATTCAAGCAATTGAAGACATTTTCTACCCAATTTAGTGATGCGTAACTGAATGATGGAAGGTGATTTTATTATTAAATTATCTAAGGACGAAATGTTTTTCCAAAAATGTAACCAAACGGTTCATATGAAACCGGTTCGTTGCATTCATCAGGGGTGGAATTGGCTAAGTTGTGATTATGATGGTAATCAAATAAGATCACAATTAAAGCCCAGTTTACAGTTCCCATGCGCAAGAAAAATCTAAGCAAATAATTTCGCATGTCAAAGATTATTGAGGTGAAGTAGTATAACATTATTTTTTGCTTGATTGGTTAACAGTTTCAAGCCTAGATTACAGTTCCCGTGTGCAAAAAAAAACTAAGCAAATACTGCATGTGACAAATGTGTGGTGAATAAAATATTAGCTTAACACCCTGAGAATGATGAGTCAAAAGAGTCTATTAAAGTTGTTCATATGGAAGGTGGTTTCAACCTTCGACTTCCGAGAAAAAAGTTAATGTCATTTTGATGTTAGGTTGACTGTATTTTCAGTAAAAAAGTTAAATATTACCAAAAACCAATTGAAAATAATGATCCATTGATGAAACTTGGCTTATCAATGGTTCGTTTGTCGTAAAAAAACAATAATCACAACAATCTAAAAAAATATCTGTGGTGAAAAGGTGAACTGGGTTAGAAGTGAACTAAATGGTTATAAGAGGGTTATTAAAAGTGTTGAACACCTGAAGAGCCTAAAATTAACGAAAAAACTTCCATTTACCAGTGTGCTTTTTCTACATCTTCTTAATTTACTTCATACCACATTGCATGAAATACTGATACCAGCATATCCAACTCAGATATTTCACAGCAAATATTTTTCAGGTGAACAAAAGTAACTTTTGGATGCAGAAGAAAGGTAAAACACCAATGTCACTAGGTAAGAAGGGAAATGTTGAAAAGTTTTTCGGTCCAATTCATACAGCAGGTGTAAGTTAAACTTTTTTGGAAAGCAAAACTGGACAGTAGCTCTCCTTTTCACCCTACCCTTTAAATTTAAGGATCATTGAAAATGTATTGGGTTGGCCAAAACATAAAGCTTATGTAGGTGAGAAGTAGTACTCAAGTAAATAAGAGCCAATTGTAAGCGTCAAATAATAATAAATAGCCCCAATATAATTTGTCCAAATGCAAAAAATAAATAATATTCAAAAAAAAGTGAATTTTTGTGAGAGCAAACCAAATAAGCTTAGAATAGAAAACTCCGCCAGCTTGTAGAAATCAGTTAAAACTTAATTTAATCTCGGGAAGGCCATCTATCTTGCGATTCAAAACACAATTCCGTATGTTAACATTAAAAAAAGCCAAAAACAGTTTGTTTTAATAATAAATATAAAAGAGGCTATCCAAATGTTACGGACATCTTTAGCGCCCCTCAATTGCAGTTATTGGTGGTTCGCGGTTGGCTCGAAAAAATTCCAGTCAAGGTCCAATTTTTGACTACTTTTTGAAGCAATTTGGGTCGTTCTTCAGCAATAATGCGCTGAATAATCTCTTCCATCGTCTTGGCCTTATCGCGTAGACAAGTGACTTCACATAACCTCCCAAAAAATAGTCTAGCTTTATTAAATCGCACTATCTTGAAGGCCATGCCATAGGCCCAAGACGCAAGATAATACGCTCACTAAAAGTTTCCATCAATAAATTGATTGTTTTGCCATGCGTCGCGCTATCCGAACCATCATTTTGGTTATAAATTTGCATGATTTTCAAACGTTATTTAGGAGTAAGTCTATTCATTATGAAATGGCGTACCAAACTAGGCATAAATCAAGTGACAGCTGTCAAAAAGACCAACTCCGAAAAAAGTATTCCCAGATTGAAAAACACGCGCCTAAGAAAAACACCCTTTACGCATATAAATGTATATCTGTCTTTTAATTCAGAATAATCCGGTTTGATCAATATTGGTGTGAGATATTAAAAAGAAGTGACAATTAAAAAAGGTGTTTAAGTAGTGGTTTCAAGGAAGTGGATTTCTTAATGATTGCTCAAGGCGCCCATTGGGCTCAGCGCCCTGCGCATTTGCAACGCTTGCACGTATAGCTTGTCCGGCTCTGGTTAAGGACTGTATATTATACATAACTATTGGAACGTGTATTTACATAATTCATTATTCATTATTTTACAACAAAAAAATGTAAACAAAAAATAATTCGATATTAAAAAGATCAATTAGTTCTAGATATAAGTCTCCAGACTCTGATTGAGGCAAAAACGGCTTGCTCAAAGTTCACTTTGCAATCGTAGTTAATTTATAATGAAGAAGATACTCGAACATTTAAATCAGAACTGTTTAGTTCAGACTTTTAAAAAGCTTCAAACTTTAATTTTGATGCTTTTTTAAAGTCGGAAGCAGTTTACTACCTTTATATTCCTCAAACATTTGATAATTCTATTAATATCCAGATATGAACGGTAAGAAAAAAAAAAAATAGATGTGCCGTTTATCGTATAACAGTTAAACAACTCAGTTTTTTGTTCTGAATGGCTGTTTTTAGTAGGGATAGATCACGTTTGTAATGAACGACAACAAAATATTTGAAATATAATTTTTTTTTTGGAGAAAGTTTTCTAATTTTTGTATAAACCATTCAAATTTCAATTCGTTGACAACATAAATTTCAAGTCACATATCTTTAGGCTAGAGACAATTTTAATCTTTTTTGATACGTCTTCACTATACATTCTACTTCTTACACATTTACAACATATTTTTCCACATGCACTCTATATGCAACTTATATGAATCATATTTTCTTATTGCCAATTTTTGCAAAAAAACAATAAAATAATTTTTGAATTACAACAATAACTTGTGTGCATAACAACTAAGTATAAATGTATAGGCTGATAGAGTTATAGCTATATCAGGACTCAGTAGTGCCTACTCGAGCATCAGACTCCTTTAGTGGTGCTTAGTCTGGCTGTGCTCGTATTTATTGAAAAACTTTTTGCCGTCATCTGGGAGCGAACCATGAATCTTGCTATTCTGAAGCCGATGCACTACACTCGTGAAAAAGCTAAAACTCCAGTCTATATACTTGGTGGTAATGCACACAAGTTCTGGTTGTTCATTCAAAAATTATGTTCAATATAAATTGATGTATCCTTCGCAGGATGTACTGCCCTTGTGTGGATTTCCATTTACACACAAAACCCTACTTAATAACAATACATAATATAAAATGTTTTTGATCCACATTATTTCGCTCTACAACAATACATTTAAGAATAACAATAATTACTATTCTTTTATTTGTGTTTTAATATTTACATTTAATATTTCTTTACGTTATTGTATGCGACAGCGTTATTTTTTGTGTGTGTTTGTTTTAAAGAGTGTGTGGTGTTTATTTTTCAATAGGTATATACTTTTTTTTGTATAAAATAAGTTTAAAAAAGATAAAGCAATTCATTTATTAAAGAATTGACAGAAATAATTGTGGAAACATATATTTTTTTCATTTCATATTTGACAACCTATAGAGATAATTTTTTTTTTTTAAATTAAATGTTTTAACATTTAAATATTTAGATATATAACAATTGGTCATTTTAATGAGAGAGTAAGAGATATGCAGCTTATAAAAATCATTTTAATTTGTTTTGTTTTTATTTTTACATAATATATATATATTGTGTGTGTAAAATGCTTTATAATTCTATATATATATAATTTTATATATTTGAATAATTTATATAAATTTTAGTGTGGTGTTTTTTTTTTAAATAGATTTTTCCAATTTGTCTAATTTTTTTTTTATATTTTATTTTGAGCATATTCAAAACTTTTCTTTTTTTAATGTAAAACATTCCAAGGGTTATATATTATATACAAATAATAGTAGTTTTTTGTATTTTTCTTTTTTTATATTGTGAAATGTGCAATGAGATTTTAAAAATTGTTTTCAAAATCTATTTTGATTAATATTAGGTAGGCTTAGGCTAGACAAAGTGGGTCTAAGAACATTTATGGAAACAGATTGGAATAGATAGAAACTAAAGAATAGCCCAGTTGACAGTGATACGTATTTTAATTGGTTTCATTCTTTTACACAAATAAAAGAAAAAAAGCAAACAAGTTCCATTCCATACAACAATAAAAGAAGAATAATACTACAGGGTGGGAGGATAATGCACCAATATTATTAAAAGACAAACTTGTAAGATTCCGTACTAAACTTTTAAATCTACAATCAATATGAGATCCTGTCCTGTGGTACACTAGGGCGTATACTTATTTCAAAAAATACATTTCTTCTATTTTACTGGAATTTGGTTATTTTACACTGTGCGCTGTGATTCCACAGTAGACCATTTTCTTCTTTCCAGATTCTTTCAAAGACCTTTAAAATTGGCTCAGAAAACCCCAAATTCAATATAAGTAGTAAAAAAATTATATTTTTCGTCAATACCGTTAGATATTTGTCATTGAATTGATCATATTGCACAAAAATATAGCGTTTCAATTTTAGCCCAATAAAACAAGGGTTACTGCAATTATTTTTTGTTTTAATTTGAATTGCCTGTGAATTGATTTGCTTTCTTTCAAAAAAAATAAATAAATCCGTGATCTGTGTTTTCTTTCAAGCTTTTAATAGTTATGTCCGCTATGCCCCCACAAAGTTGCTGGAACTAGAACTAGAACTATTGTAATTTTTTTTTTAACTTCTTGTGCAGAATTATAGCCGATAAGATTCGTTGAACCTTAAAGAAACCCAGTGGCGGATTTAGGTAAGATGCCGCCCTAGGACCTATCTGATGTAGCGCCCCTTTTTGTATGTAAAAGTATTGTCAAAATCTAAAAATTAATATCTAATCAAAATATATTCAAACTATCAAATATTATTTAAAATATAACTTTTTATTGGTTTTCATATTGCACATTAAGTTAGTAGTTTACATAGGTACTATATTTTATTCTAATAGTTAGCTAATGAAATCAATTTTTTTCTCGCTTTGGTTTAAGTGGAATGGTTACAAAAATTCTTAATGCAATGTCCACATAAGGATAAACATCACGAAGCTTCGGCGGATGTAACACATTGTATATACTTCGTGCAGAACAAACAACATCAGTATTTTTCGATAGATCTTTCAGTTGATAATGAAAGTGAATACATTCATTTCGCAATGTCACTTCTAAATCATCGGATATTAGTCGATTTGCTTAGTTTTCAACTCATTTGTATCAATTTCAGATAAATTATCTAAGAAATTGAAGTCTAGGTAAAGGTCTTCATATACGCTTTTTCATCTGGCAAATTGTTCATTCAAAGTATTCAAAATAGGATAATAATATTTGCTCGAAAATTCTCTTGCCCAGTAATATGTGCTCTTTCATTTGCTCGTGACTCATCTGACTGAAGTTTTCTGATTTTTATGCGGTGGTTATCATAATTGAAATAATCATGGACTCCATGGTTTGGCTTTTACTTCATAATCAGAACATTTTTTATCTCTCATATCTTGAAGAAAAGAAGCCAGAGAACCATACATTTGGAGAACAGTTGATAAATCGACTTGAAAACCTTGAAGATTCTTACTCACAGCATTAAAACGCTCTAAAACTATGTTTCACAGGACCAAAATAGCTGTTTCCAATTGCATTAATTTTTGTAGCAGTCCATTAGCTTCGGATCGTGTTTTCGGTTTCTCGTCCTTGCTTTCTGCAATGAAGTTCAATGCGTCAATTATTGCAGACCACTTTTTTTGTAAAGCATAACATGCATCATGTCAAGCAGACCAACGAGGTTGAGACCGACTTTTGAGACTTAATTTCGTTCGCTTAACCAAGATCCCTCAACGATGTGTAGATATGGTAAAAAGAATATAAAGTTCTTGCAGAGTAGCCAAAAAATTGACTGCTTTACATACTGATTCCGCTGCACAAGTTACTACTAAATTTAATGAATGAGCGGTGCAAGGAACGTAATCCACTAAGGAATGAATTGTTTTAATTCGTGCTTGTAGTCCTGAATATATACCTGATATATTACGGGCATTATCATAAGATTGACCACGACAGTTCAGTTTGTCAAAATCATTTTTTCTAATGATTGTAAAACAGCATTTTCAATATCTTTAGTCTTATGACCAGTATTTGGCAAAAATTCTAAAAATCACTCGACGATTTCAGCATTTTTTCGCATATATCTAATAATTATAGTGAGCTGATCAATATGCGCAATATCTGGTGAGAAATATAAACAGGAATCCGCGCATTTCCCCTTAGAGACAGACATTTTTTGGATTTGCTTCCTCAATTAATTTGTGTCGCAGTAAAATACATAAAAAGAAAAGAAAAAGAGAGTTATTGAGTGACTTCGATGTGAGGAATCCTGTTTTTACTTTGTTCTCCTGCTCTCCCAAGAAACTGTGGAAAAATACTGAGCACTCAAGAAATATAAACTGGCTAATTGAATTCATTCGAGGCGCGATTTATTCGTCCAGTTTATATTTCATGAGCGCTCACTGAGCTGACCGACGATGATGGAGCAAAGATTTTTTTCCTTTGTTTTTGACAGCAAAACTGGGAAAATTCTTTGAGCGCTCAGAAATATAAATTGGACAATTTTATCAGTGTTTGACACAGACGAAACCTTCTATCTCACTTCCAATTCCTAAGAAAAAGTTAAAACTTTTGAGGAGCCTATCAAAGTTAATTTTCTTTTAAATTTTTTCATTAATGTTTTTTTATTACTGCCACTACCAAAGTTAGTATCACTATTATGCTTGATTAAGTTTTGCTTTAAAATGGGCGTGTCAGCAGAAGGGTTGGAAAGTAATGATAAAAACAAGTTCAATTTCAATTACTTGTAATTGAAATCTCCGAACACTTTTTCGACCACTCTTAAATGTAATTGAAAAATTTCAATTACTTATTACCTATATGTAATTGAAAAGTGTATAAATTACTTGTAATTCAATTACATTTATGAAATATAAAACAAAAGTAACTATCAAAACATATACATATAATGATTACTTTTTCAGTAATCAGTAATCAGTAATCATTACACAAAATGTAATTACTTTCTTGTTTTTGTCAATTACATTTTCCGTGATATTGCACAAATAGTCCCGTGTAGTGTCAAATGTTGTTTTAAACTTATTTATTAACATTTATTTTATTCACTTTTATCAGGTTTTGAATTTACTGTCGTCTTTTAAATAATCTCTTTTTGAAAATAATTAAATTAATTAAAATGGGGAATGGGCAAATTTCTCGTTGCGTTTTTGTCTATTTGTATTGGTTTACAAGATAGAATACATTTTTTCTAATGTTTAAATAATAAAAACACGTAATTAATTACAGTTCAAGTAATCAATTACCTTAAATGTGCTTTCCTACAATTACTTCCAAAAACCCATTACTATTTTTAGTTACGTGTAATTCCAATGTAAATTTTTCAATTACAATTACAAGTAATGGAACTGTATGTTTGTTTTAAGATTACAATTATGTGTAATTGTAATTGAAATTGAAAAAATCGCTATCCACGAAACAATAGTCTTATAATTCCAATTAACAATTTCTACTATCGTCAAAGGTTCCATCAATTTTGGTCAGCTTGAAAATTTTGATAGTTATTGTCAGTTTATCTTGTAAGTTCCCAAACATTTTACTTTTGCTGGTATTTCATCATCGAAAAAAGTTGTACATTGTACATTTTTCTATGCTACTTCAATTAATACATGTCCCAAATTATGCTTCCATTTATAGGAGCTGCAAAGAATAATTGTGAAACCTATTTGCTTAAAAAGAAAGTGAATTAATGAGCTTAGGATCCATTAAAAGTATTGAATTAGTATAATTTATAAAATACATACATCATGACTAAGTTAAAAAAAAAAAAAAAACATATTCCACTGTACATTTCACAAATAAAAATTTAATTTGTATTTGACTAATTTTTTTTCCTGTACTAATTTCTTTTTGTTTTTTTTTTCTTTTATCAATAAAAATTGTTTTCATACAAAATTCTGTATACCAAAAAATTATTTTTTTTTTTCATTTTTTTAAATATTATTCATTACTAAAATATACAAGTTTTTTCGTTACATATTACACTGCGGGCAGGTTTGTTTCGGTTGTGTTTGTTCTCTTACAAAGTCTTGCACATTAAATTTCGCTTCATCAAGAGATTCATTTCGCCTGCATTTAAGTTGTCTGTAAAAATAAAAAAAACTTATTATTCACTTGTAGCTGAAAAAAAAAAATCAAGATTAAATTTCGAAAAATTCTTTCTTCAAGTTCAAAGTCACACATTTTTTTTACGGATTTAAAAAAATAGAAATGTTTAGGTGGAATGGTTGAATATAGTGAAATTTAAGGTAAAAGTGACCTAAGGTTGAAATTTAAAATTTAGCTAATTAAAAAAATTTAAAAAAATGTATAAATGATCTATTTCGATGGTAAATCTTATTGGCCACAAAAAATGTTTTCAACATTAACTCGAATTTGTGATTTTTTTTTGTGTTCAATTTTTTTATAACATTATTAAATGTTTACAATGCTTACACCACTTTTTAAACTAATTTTTCGATGAAAACAACTATGAGAAAAATTAAGCCTGAGAAAACTAAAGATTTCTACGAATTTTAGTACAATTTTATTTATTTTTTTATGATTTAGACAGAACTTTGGCCTGAATATGTAGAAGTTTGAAGTTTGGGGAAGTACGCAAATTATTTATTTTTTTACGTGAAATTTTCACGAAGTTTCCCAAAAATTTTTTCTACTAAGGTTTTTAACAGAAAATTTGCTAAAAAATTCAATATGACAAACAAACCATACCATGTTTAAGTGTATTTTAAAAATAAAACTTCTTAAGCCCCATTAAGACGATCATTTCAGTTTCAGTTGAGCTATTAGTTTGCGTACTAGGACACAGATCGAGCAGATTCAAATGAGAACAGTAGCTTAGCTAGAAATTTAAAAAATATAAAAATTCCTTCATTTCACATACATTTAAAAGTTTTAAATACAGAAATTATGTAGATTTTTTCATAGCAATTGAAGGGCAAGAAAAATTGATCACCTACACTTTGATATCCAACGATGTAATGAAAGTGGATGAAAATACCTCTAAAAAGTCTAAAATGTTCAATTTTATACAAAGGCGATATAATGGCAATTTGGATTTGGACATTTTGATCAAAATAAACTTTTTCCGTCAAAAAAAAGTTCCTGTCAAATTATATTAAAGTATGGCTACGATGTTGATGGATTAAAAAACCTAAAAAAAAACTCCAATGTTTTTGAAGATTTCTTACTTCTCCGGAATAATGTGATTTTAAGCTGTATTTAGACCTTTGTTCTTTATTCGGTGAACGTTGTTCCACAAACAACGAACAACGAGCAAAGTTCACCCAAAAATTCAAAACGGCTTTGAATTTCGTCGTTGTGCCTGTTCGGTGTTATTATTTAAATCTGTGTTATTCCACTTACGGCCAAAAACCAACAACGTTCACAGATGATAACACCGAAGGTCTAAATGCGTCTTTAGGGTAATTGGTTGACATTTGGATCAAAATTAACAACTTTTTCCGTCAATTTGGCTCAGTTTGCTGTTCGGAAATTAGTTTAAGTTTTTAATTGAAAAAATTTGTTTCCTTATATGTTTGTGGCCCTTTTGCACCCTTTCACATTAGCTACGCCAATGCCTGATTTAAAACAGCTGTTCTATTTATTCAATTGTGATTCTTATGTCATCATTTTCCTTAGGTCATGCCTCCATTAGAAATATTTACTTCAGATTTAATATCAGATATTATTTCTGACGTTTATATTTCTTTACTATGTGGGCATATTCATATCATGGCATTTCATTCTTTGCGAACATTAAAAAAAAAAACAAGTAAATGGTAAAAAATGAATTTCATGGCTTCACACCACATAATTTCTATACGAAGTCAAATTATAACATGAATTCTCTACTGAAACGACGTCTTGTGAGAAATTTGTGTGCAGTGAAGTTCGGCTGTCACGAAACGTTTATTCTTCCATTTATTTCCTCTACGAAATCAAGAAATTAATTATTGTTAATTTATGTCTAAAAATCAAAAAAGTCTAGGCATAAGGGCACTCGACAAGAAATATTGACTACATGACTCATTTCTTGTAGTTACGCATCGCATATTATAGTTTATTTAAGTAGTGCGGCCTCACAATGTCTAAATAATATAAAGAATGAAACAGGGAGATAATTTTAGTTTATAAAAAGCGAATAATAAATAAAACGTCACAATTGGTCCGGAAAAATAATGCTTCGAGCATTCGTTTTTCGCGCAAACTTAAGTGGAGACTTTCTTTTATCTTTTCACGTACAGCGGTTACAAGTGTCAATTTTTGCGCTGGAGCAGCGTACTAATTGGAAAAAAACCCGAGAAAAAATTTGTCCTGGGAAAAATTGTTTATGTTAAATTAATTTTTCTCAATCTTGGCTCTTAGTCTAGTACGCAGATGGAGACAAAATTAAATTGATGTCTAAATGCAAAAACTGGGGCATTTAAGTGTAACTGAATCTTTTAGGTACTGAAACCGATGGAAATCCCATATAAAAGTTGGTCGTTCAGTTATCAGTTAAACTGATGTGTCAACAAGTTTCAGTTCATTTGTTATTTCAACTATGCAGTTGGTAGTGAATCAAAGTTTTCGAATTCCTGTTCTTTTCTTCTAATATGCCAAAACGGGATATTAAACGATGATTTTTTGCCTCTGACTCTTTTCAAATTTCAATAGGTACGAAGGTGAAATCAGATGTTTTTTTCCTTCGTACTCATGAAGATTCGAAAAGAGTCAGAGGTAAGGAATCATCGTGTAATAGGGGCCATACTGCGAATAACTGAGATGCTTTTATTTTTGCTCCAGTTTTGTTAACTATTATTCCCATTGACTTATTATATATGGACTGCTAGTCGTATGTTTTTTCCATACAAAAGCTCGATAGAAGGGTTCAGCTTCTCCTTAGCGACATAAGAGCTTCCGTTGAACATACGGCGAACAAAACAACCATCCTAACGTCTCTGTATGTCAATTACTCTATCATATTTGTCAGTCAAAGTCAAATATTTATTATTATTTTTAGTGAAAAAGTCATATTCATTTATTTAATTAAAATATGTAACTAAAAAAACAGTCATGGAGCAGTTGAACTTACAGGATAGGTATTTAACCTTCATCAATCACCAATTATCAACATGAGACAAAGAATTGGTAAGTCAAAAACGAACTCAAAAAATCAAAGTCATAGATAAATAAAAAGCCTTTGAAACTATCTTGTTCCTTTTCCGAACTCAAAGGGGTGGCGACTGACTGGCAAATCCAATAAAAAAGAAACAAATTTCCTAGGATAAAGGAAGCTCCTCTTTATTTTTTTCTTCGATAAAGAAAAGGCGAATTTCTAAAAAAAAAAATTATACAAGTGTAAAGCCACGAAGCTGCAATAAATGATGATTAAGAGAAGAAAAAAGAAAAATCAGATTCTTTCTTCATCGATTAAATGTTTTAATAAATGGTTTTCAACACTTTTTTAAAAACTTAATTCATTTGTTTGTTGTTATTGTCTTTCAAAATAAAATAAAAAACAAAAGAAACACTCAATTCATTTGTCAAAAGTTACACCATGTCTGCCACCTGTTTGGCGGCAGCGCTAGTGGCGTATAGTAATAGACTGAACCGAAGTGAAGTTGGCTCCAGGCAGTCCATATATAGTAGGTCAATGATTATTCCATTCTGGATTTTCTGAATAAATCTATCCGTTGTCCTACAAAAACTGTCAAGACATGTAATTCCTACTGAGATCCTATCCAATGTACCTACTTCGTGACTTGTTAAAGCCATTCTGCATCAATTTAATCGGAAAGCATCAATGTGGTCTCCTGCCAGGCAGAGCGACCATAGACTAAAATTTCACTATCAGGCAAGTATTGGAGAATATCATAATCAATTTTCAAGTCGAGATTCACCATCTTTTCAATGAGTTCGATATATCAGTGGCTGAACTCAGGTTCCCGTGAAAACTGATCCAAGTCTAGCTTTAGCTAGGGGAAAGCTCGAATCCCATCAGCGCCTGTTTTAAGGTAACAAGGAATCTCAAAATCTCTCATTTGAAGAAGAAGCCATATTAGAACTCATGTTCTAGATGACTGGACGCAACATACTTCAGATTTTAGAAGTTGGAATGCCTCCGTGTTTAAAGCTCGCTGCTTGAGACACGGATTGAAAGCGGAAAAGTAAATGGTCAAATTTGTTTTGAATTGTTCATTACTGTATGGCAAATCGACCTTACCTAACCTATTATTACAAAAACCGGTTTTGGTATAATTATATTACTATTTACAAAAGTCTCGTCGAGATGACTAGCTATTTTGTTTGTTTTTTTTTTTTGTATAAATATCAAGTTGTTATTTTTGCTGAAATTTCACTCTCAGCTCTATCAATAAAAATCACACTTCTAAATATTTAATTGGGTAAGAATTTTTTATGATTTTGCTGGGTCGAAATCCCAATTTTCGACAATCAACTCACTACGCAACCGCAAGGTTGTAGTCTTTTTTAATAATAAAGGTTGAATTCAAAACCATAGCTTGAAACAAACACTATCTAACTCAGTAAAATAATAAAATATTAAATTTCCATAAAGGAATCATGACTTACTAAAATACAAGACCATGAGTAAAATCTGATTTTAGTTTATGATTCCTTAAGTTCCAGAAACTACATAGCATATTTTTGAAATTATTATCTTCTTAATTTATATACACATGGCAGCACCGCTCTTTTATTTCTGAGAAACGAAATATTTTAACAAATTATTAAGTTTGTGAGTTGGATGAATGTAAAGGTAAAAGGATCCTATTCCTTCTTCCATATCGCAGATGAGTGTAGAGGGAACAAGATACATTTACTCTTAATTGAATAGGTGGTACGATTTAGTTTCATATGAAACAAAACATACGAATAACTTTTCTACTTTATGCTTTTATTACAGCATAAGTAGTCAAACTCTAAGGGTTTGTTTTTGAAACAAAAGTATGAATTTTTACAAATCCCCAACTTTACTTTTGAAACTTTTCATGGACAATAATTAGTTATTCAAATTATGAAACAACTAATTAAAGAACTAAAATAATGTATTTTATTCAGAGTGAAACTATAGAACAGAAAAATCTTCATCTCTTCTTGATGCTTTTGAATTTTTTAGAAAACTACATAAATATAAGAAGGTTGGAGAGAAAAAATATAATAATTACCTGGCAACAGCTAAAAATGCCAGACCGACATTGAGTCCTGTTTTGGCGGATGTCTCCATAAAAGCAACATTATACTCCCGGGCTAGTCGTTCGCCCTCCTCTCGTTTCACTTGTCTATCACTGCCACAATCAGCTTTGTTACCTGAAAGGATATGGCCAGTTCAAAAGCGAGTTTTATAATTCAACGACGACGACGACGACGACGAGGACGACAACAAACAAAAGTAAGTAATTAGTTTTTGGTAAAATAGGAAAGAAAAGGGTTGATTGGCTAAAAAAACTCTTTTCATTTCGTGTTTTTTGTTTAGTTTTCTTTTTTTTTTCTTTTTTCTTAGCCTATGACCTCTGGAATCTTTCAAAAGGGATAACTTAATTATTTCTAAGTAACAAAACTTACTTACCAAGAAGCATTATCACAACATCCTCCTGAGCGTATTCTCTAATTTCCACCAGCCATGCTCGGATGTTGTCGAAACTGACTTTATTTGTGACATCATACAAAAGAAGAAGCGCTATAAAATGGATATTTTGTGTTATTTTATTTTTTGTATCTATTTGAATTTTAAGGAGTAAAATTAGAAACCAAAGTTTTTTTAATGAATAAAACAAATCTTCCATTTGACTTTGGGTCAAATTTCAAATAAAATCAAAGTTTTTTTTATCTCTATTTTTTTTTGAAAATAATTATACGTTTGCGTCGGGGAGCAAAAAAGTTTGATAATTCAATTCAATTTGCTGTTGTTGATGGTTCAATGAATTTATTTCTCAGAAACGAAATGAATTTTGTTTTTTTTTTTTTTTAATATCCAGAACAAATTAAAAAAAATGACACACACATACACAGAAAACACTTTGGTCAGTTTTGAGTTAATTTTTGACTTGATGGTATTTTTTATAATTTCATTTATTTTTTGAATATACATAAGTACAAATATTAACCAATTAATATAATTTAATAAAAGAAACAAATAGAAGTTATGGGTGCAATTGGGTGTGTGGATTCTAAGTTTGGATTTTATATTTTCCTTTACAAAATGTAAGAAACACGTTAAGCAAATTGTTTTCATTTATTTTTCTAAAAGCATAACCTTGCTGTATTATTTATAAACTAAGGAAACGGGATTTTTCATCATCATTATCAAGTCTACAACAGGCGGATCTGGTCCTGGCATACGCCGGATATAATCTTGAATCCATTTTATATGCAAAAACCAATAATTGCCAATAATAACAATTCGCTCACCTTCCCCAAAAATGATTTTTTAATATTTAATTTACTGGAGCAACATGCCTACCTATCAAAGATGGGGATATTATTTTTGATAGAATTTAACTGTTCGTTACGTACAACCAGTGTCAGAAGTATTTGAATTCGTTCATTGAACCGAATTAAGGGGTTCATTTTCTTTCACCCCATACAAGCTATTGAAGATGGAAGGAATATTTGCAAGAGGAAGACGCATATTCAAATAAAATAATCTGTTGAATTCATAAAATATAAAATGAAATTATAATTTAATTAAATTCGTTATTATTTTAGTCTGAAATAACTGTTGATGTTTGTTGCTGTAGAGACTAATATTGTAACTATGGATTTCTGAGAGAGCAAATGAGGAAGTGGAAAGATATTAACCGAATTTTGAAGAAGAAAATCACTACTATTAGAATTGTTGCAAATTTTGTTGAAAAAATTAACCTTGTTTTGTTACATAATCTAGAACTTTGAGAAATAATCTAGTACTTTGTAAATACAGTCAGTAAACTTCCAGTTAATTAATTTAACAATTGAATGCAGGTTAAAGTGACTCGGTACCTTAACTGCAACATGAGGAGTCAGTACATCAGAAGTAGTACTAATATCCTGATTGTGCAGACAATTAAAATAAAATATTTACTGGACGAATATTACATACAGACCAAAACTTAAATGTCAGCTTTAAATTCGAAGAAGTGTTTACAAAAGGTAACAGAACAAAATAAGGACCAAAGACTCAATTTTCTGGGGATAAAATTGGTGCGGTCACTGGTGTATCTTTTGTGGATTGGTCTGCAACGATTTACGCAACGATGAAGTACAAGAGCATAGTTAAACATAAGAAATATTATCAATTCATCCGCCAAACCTTTAAACTAAAATGCCTAGCAAAAAAAAAAAAAATGGCGAACATTACAGGCAAAGATATTTAAATACATTATAAAGAGTCCAGGGGAAAAAGGCTAAAGTCCACTTGGGTTGATTCCAAGTATAGTAGTAAGTAAAGTAACAAATTATTTTGTCAAGCTCAAAGAAATTATTTAAGCAGACATATGTAATTGATTTTATAAAGAAAGTTTTATTTCATAATTGTCAAAAGGAGATTAATTAAAAATGAAGGTAAATAAAAAACCTGAAGAAACTGATTAATATAATAATAATAGCTGATCAGCTGAATGTGGAAGGAGTTTTTGAAATGTATTTTTCAAAACTCCGTTATATTATGCAGGTACTGAAGCAGGTGTCTACTATAGTCTGCTAACAAAAGAGAGTATAGAAATGATTATACCGGAGAGGCAGACATATTGTCTTTGTAAAAACATTTTTTTTGCTTTTGAAAAACAGCGGAATTTGTATGAAGTTTTTAAAACTTTTTTTTTTAATTCCGTTACAAATTTGGGTACTGCACGAAGTACCTGAAAATATTTTTTAATATAACAAACTATAGTTATTATTATATCAAAGAGACAAACATATTCTTCTAGTAAAAATGAGTTTTTTTTTTAATTTTTTAAAACAGAAGAATTTGTACGGAGATTTTTAAGGTCTTTTTTCAAAATTCCGTTAAAAATCAATTATTTTTCCCATGTGCCTGTCAATATTTTTTTTTGTAATAAAAGCTATACTACTGCTTAGTAGGAAGCCCATTTATTTTTAATTGAAAAAAAAAAACAGTGCAAAATTATGGTACTATGGTTTTGGATTATAAATGCCCATTCCATGCTCAGGAAGTCCAGGACAATAGGATAGATAGTTTCTTGCTGAAGCTTTTTAGAGGTCACGTTGCAACAGCTTAATTTTTGGGGCTTACTACCCCAACAACGAATACTACAAGAATGTGCTTCTAAGCAGCTTTATTCCACCCGATGCATTCCTCCATCTAGACAGTCGAGGACTGATCCAGGATAGAGCGGCGGTTCCGCTAATCTACCACGTCGGCCGTAGAACTGTAGATCGGCGGCTCCTTTACAGTCGACACGTCCTCGCACAAGACGAAGCTGAGCACCTTCTGTTCAGTAGGACTGTGTCCGAACGGGACCGAAGAGAAAGGGTAAAGCAGGAGAACCAGTTCTGGTGGTTGAAAAACGAACATGAAGTTCCTTCAGATATTTAATAGTTGACCTTGCTATTTTCTCTTGTATGGCCGACTTACATAGGTTTAGGTAGTTAGTTTTAAGAAGGGTCAGTCAGGGTGGCACCAGAAAAAAAAATATAAAACATACAAAACACAAACAAATTATAAAATCAACAAAAATACAAAAAAAAAAATATAAAACCGGAAAATGCTTGCTCTGGCTGTTCTAGTTTGCAAGTAGTCTGTAAGTAGCTTATAAGTATGTTGTAATTAGTTTATAATTAGTTGTAAGTAGTTTTAAGTAGCTTTAAGTCGTTTTAATTAGTTTTAATTAGTTTAAATTAGCTTTTATGTAGTTTATAATTTGCATATAAAACCAAGAAAAATAAAAGACTGATACCGAGTTTTTTTTGCAAATTCTTCTCCGTAAAAAACAAAACCGACCAGGATCTTAATACTAAAATAGTTCTTAGGCCGAAAGGCATTAGCATTAAGTTATTATAGTTTAACTTAGAGCGCCCGATTGGGGCCAGTAAGTTAGTTTTAAGTTATTGATAAGTAGGCTAGTTTTTATGAATTTTTGTCTAGCTTTAAGATAGTTTTAAGAAAATGGAAAGTAAAAATGAATTTAAAAAAAAGGTCCAGGACAATGGCTCCACTTAATAATATGAATCATCGACCACTGGCTCTTATACTATAACACTTTCATAGAGATCATATAGATTTGAATGACAAATACATATGCATGTATGTAATTGAAATTGAACTTTTTGTATCATGTCTTCGAAACGTTATAAAAAATTATGATGGCTGGACAAAGTTTGAGAAGAAAACATTTATTTAACAATTTTTAGTAAAGTTTCTTGTAGTTTTAAGTTTAAAAAATATATTTGTGGAATTATTTTCTAAAACCAATCAAATATCAATTATTATAATGTAGTGTTAAGAGTTTTACTAACCCGAAGCCAACACCATTTTGTGTGATCTCATGATATTTGAAACAACAAAATTTCAAGAATTTTAGGTAAAGTTTTTTGTAGTTTTATTTTGGTTTAATAAAAATTGTATGTCGATTTTTTTGCAAATCTTATCAATTAATTTTAAACTAGGGTGTAAAATTAATTTAACCCAAGCCCAACATCATGGTTTGTTATCAAGATATTTGAGACGAAAAAAAAATTCTAAATTTTCAGTAGTTTTTTTTTAAACTGTTAATTTAATATTTTACAAAATTTATCAATTATTTATTATAAGCTTATGTATAGAATAAAATTACCCCGAAGTCAATATCATTGTTAGTCTTAAAGATATTGGAGCCGAAAACTTTTTTTCAAAGCAGTTTTTTTTTAATTTTAAAAAATTGCAAGTTGACATGTTTTCATATTTTTCAATTTAATTTCTTATTACGTCAATATGCGTAGAATAAAATTAACCAAAAGTCGATAGTATTATTCGTTGGGTTGGGGTTGAATTTTTGTAAGGTCATAATTCTGCTTTCAAAATTCTGCATGTCAAAATTCTGTTTTACAAAATTTTGTTATAAAATCGATTTCTCTCTTAGAACATATTTACAGAATTTTTCAATACAGAACTTTGGAAAAGAGATTTCTTGTAATTTAACAAAATTAAACGTGGTTAGGTCATACATACATAAATAAAATGATTTTAAAATAGAGCAGAGTTTTGGTATGTTTTTGATGATGAAAAGCCAAATACGGAAGTTTTTCCAAGAACATAAGACACTGTCGATGTTATGAGTAGCCGACTAAAAAGATGAAATTGATCTCCTTTTGGCAAAAGCGCAGGTGAATACAATAAAAATGGGGAGCACATAAATAAATAGTTTTCTAAAAAACAAGCATATAGCGCGAGTCATAAAAAAAACGACTTAAAAGCTATATTCGTTATTTATAAACCAAAAAATTAAGATTTATTAAGGGTTTCATACAACAACGTGAAGCCGTAGTTAACGTAGTAAAACTTCAAACTTCGTAAATATGTCGTAATTTACGTGTGAGCTATATCGCAAAAGAAGAAATATAGGTATAGATAGGCGTCGGAAGTTTCAGTCAAGATTATTCCTAAAATTGAAGTCTTGCAGTCCATAACAGGCAATGGACTACAAAACATCGATTTTTGGAATAGCTTTGACTTATGTTTTTGACGCCTTTTTTTGCTATCACTCACATCCAAAATTTGCTGTGGGCTCCGGGTCTATAAAATCTTTTTGGACAGAATTTTTGTTTTCAGAAGACAGGATTTTGAAATACAGAATTTATATAGAGTTTTGCACATACCGAGTTTTGACCAAACAGAATTTTCAAAACCACAATTCCGACCCGCTCCCTTATTCTTTCTCTAGATATTCGAGACTAAAAAGAGATTCAACAGTTTTTCTTTAACCGCTCATTGAATTTTTTTTAAAGTCTTTTTTGCACGTAATGAAACTCCTATCTATAGAATAAAATTTATTCGAAGTCGATATTTTCTTTCGTTCTTGAAATATGGTGAACGAAAAAAAGCGATAGAATGTACGAACGTATACGTACAAACACAGGCATCTCTCTAAAAATGATGGAAACGTGAAGATATGTCAAAATTTCGAAAATTTTGATAATAACTTCCAATAGGAAGTTAAAAATGACATCTTATTGGTCAGTAATTGGTCAGAAAATTTTAAATAGTCCTATAAATTGTTCAGTCCTAGATAGCTTGGCTTAAATTCTTGCAAGGTCACGCGCAACTATTGGCACCTCATTTGTGGGAAATTTACAAAAAATTTATACCATCCAAAAGTCTCTTTAAAAGGTGAAATATTTTCAGTAAGTACTGTGTCGGCCATAGATTTTATATAAAAAATACTTTTATCATCTCATTTGGGTCATTTAAAAAAGTATACAATTTAAAAGGCCACTTTACTGTTATAAAAGGCCACCTATGTTCAGTAATTAATCAGCTTTTGATTTTTGTAAATAATTTTTATTTATTACAAGTTATCTAGGGCTGATATTTCAATTTTGTTCAGTACACACCAAAAATTCTGCTTTCAATCAAAAACAGTAGTTGATTCTTTTTAAAGGCACATACTTTAAAGAATGTATTGTATATGCAGGCCCGGCAGATCATGCTCGGTCCAAGTGGGTAGTAAAATTTTTAATTTTTCGGTTTACATACATACTTCTATCGAGCCATTTTGTAATTCTACTCTGACGCATTATCTAAGGTTCAGCCACAACTCCAACCCTTTTTCGTAAAATGTCTTCAAATTTTTGTCAAATAGTTATAATTTTTTTTACTTAAGATCTGACTTTTTGACTCTTGTACTTTACTTTACTTTTGTTTAATATCTTAATGTGGTCAAACATTTTTAACAAAAAATATAACTTTGGTGCGTCATTTTTGTATAGGATTTTCGAGGGAAATCTCTTTAAACATTTTTCGCTGAGCGTTGAGAATTGCCAATTATATGCATAACTACATATATAATTTTAAAAAATTCAAAAAACTGAATTTTCGTGAAGAGTTTTGTCGTGACGTGTAAAGCATTGCCTAAAAAGTTCCGTTAATTTGGGTCGGGCCAACATTTTTTAGAGAGTGTAAAAAGGGATAAAATTCAATTTTTTCATAAGTTAATCGAAAACTTTCAGTGTTTTTGAATAAATGTGAAGCTACAGATTATAACTTATATAATTTTACACAAAAAAGATTAACATAATAGTTTTTATACAATAAATACATTCAGAGAAACATATGCAAACACTTCATGGAAGAGTAAATTTTGTCAAAAAATTTATAAAAATTTCACTGATCGATGCGCATAATTTTTTGTAAGATTTGTATTTGGCTAAATTTCCTCATTATAAAATCATATTTTTGAGGTGCCCGCACGGAAAGAATTGAAAAATTACCAATTGAAAAATTTACAGTTGCAATTTACGAATCATGTCATGTTTAATTCGTAAATCAAAGCATTATGATAGCAAATTGACACAAAAACTGGTAGTTTAACACTCAAACCGTTGCAAATTACACAATTTGTTTGTCTGTCTGGATGTACTGTGAAATGATTTTTCAAAAATTTAAAAAGCATTGTGTTGGGTATGAATTTTTTTTACTGTGGCGTTTAATATTGTTTTAATCAGAAATCCTTAAATATAATGCTCTTTTTTCTAGGAGAGGATCTCCGCAGTAAAAATAGTTTTATGAAAAAAATAAAATATATCATAAGTAGAATGGCTTAAACTACAGACGTTATGTTTTTATTTCTTTTTTACTTTTTACTGTTAAGGTTTTTTAGTATGATTTCTTCAATGTTTACAACAAAACTTAAGATCCTTAAAGCTTGGAGCTGAGATATGATAGGAAGAAATCAAGAACATCAATATAACGGCATTTTAGAACTCTGAACGTGATCGATTTTTTTTTAATACGATAAAGCCCTTTTTTGTTTTATTAAAGAAAATAATAAGGGTGTTCATGCAACGATGTAAGCTTTTCGACAATAATAATATTTGTTAGTTTTGTTTTGTTTTTAGTTTACGATGCACGTTTCATGGCTTGCGTAAACATCGTAAACTAATCCACCGTTTGTTTAACGTCAAATAAAAAAAGTATTTTCGTTCAATTTTGTTTTCCATTATTATTATTTTTTTCATATCTTTCCTCAACCATTTTGATTAAAATGTTTCTCGTTTTGATGTTTTAATTTTTTTTGTTTTTAATTCTTTTTTGTTCAGAAATAGTTAAAAAGTTTACTACGTTTACCATTTTTATTTACGATACAAATTCATGTAGGAAAGATAAAGATTTGTTGGAAAAAATTTCTCATTCAAATGTTTACTGTTCGTTTACGATGTAGTAAACTTTTCGACGTTTACGATGTTTACAATAGTTTTCAGACGTTGCATGAATACCTTTAGTAAAATTTTTGAAACAAATATTTAAAACAAAATAAGTTGGAAGCGGATTACTTTCTTTAAGGAAACTTCAGTGTGCTTATATCTATTACATAGTGCCAAACTATGCCAAGGTTCATGTATATATACATTAGGGTGGTCCTTAAATTGGACGTAGTCTTGGATAGCCCTCATTCGATTCAAAACATTGAAAAACAATTTCCCTAATTTTTTCAGATTTTTATTTCACCCCCCTGGTATCCCTATTTTCAATCCATCTCCCAATATGAGGACCACCCTAGTATACATACATATATCAAGCAGTGAGGTTCAACCACAATAATATGTATATATTAAAAATTGTTTAAGAAATGGTTAAGGATCTTAATGTACATAGTTTCTTAAAAGAAAAAAAAAAAACAACAAAAAATATGCATGATTGAGTCACGCGAGTTTGCTCTTGTGTTCGATATTTCAAAAAGGGTCAAATGTAAAGCTAATGATTTTTTTTTATTTTCAAAATAATATATTGTGAAAATCTAAATACGTGTGAATAAAAAGCAAAAAAAAAACTCTTCCAGTTATCATGTCCTTTCTCCTGTTCTTTCAAAAGAAATTTTTCAAAAAAACATTCCAAATTTTAACTCCAATGTCAAATGTCCTTGTGAATCATATCAGCGTGTCAGGAAAAAAAATTGAAGAAGTTTAAATCAATATATGTATGTTTGCATAGTTAGGTACTTTGAGCTAGACGAAATAGTTTGTTAATTTCATTAAGCGTTTTTTTAGTAATAAACTAACAATTTCATTTTTCTCGGGATCAACCCAAGTAGATTTTATCCGTTTTTTCCTTGGACTCTTCAAATATGCACTTCTAAATGTTCGAGAGTTTTTTTTCCACTCGTACATACAATTTGCCAAACTGCGGAGTTGACGACTTTTCGGGTTGTTTTTCCCAATTATACCTAAGCTGGCTCTCAAAAATAGCAAATTAACTAAATCAACAAAAGTTCTGCGAACAATTTAACCCTCTAAAGTCATAATGTCATACTTTTCTATCCAATTATTAACCTAAATATACTGCTGTACACTCTTAACCAAACTTTTAAAAAATATGTTTTTAATATAAAACTTTCACTTAGTTTATTCAAATAAAAAAAGAAAAAACAAAAATTAAATGTAGAAATGTTTTTGATTTATTCAATTTATTATAACCTCATGAAAACCACATTTCCTCATATAATCTACAAAAATTAAATATTCATCAGATATATAACTCACCATGCGCATCCCTGTAGTAAGCATGAGTAACACTTCTGAAACGTTCTTGTCCAGCTGTATCCCAAATTTGCAATTTGACCCTTGTGTTGTCAACATTAACAACTTTATTCTGTACACACAAACAAATGAAAAAAAAGATACAAAATTTATGAATTAATTAATTAAAAATTGAATATACAAAAAAAAAAATGTAATATTTCAATGATGTAATGATAAATACCAGGAATTAACATCAATATTTACAACACCCATAATATATGCGACACATTTATATAAATTAATACACCGAATACGAGTATGGAAGTTTATTATAACACACATAATATCATTTAAAATATTCAAGCACATTTATAGTTTATTGCATGCGAATTAAATTAACATATTATGTAAATATCTTTGTTAAATATTTTTAAGGATGATACGATTTAATGAGAAGATAAAATAATGATATAATAATGGAGCTTAGCTTGTTATAGCTCTGTGTTTTTATTTAATGAATTTAATAATTTTTTTTAATGAATTAATAAACATAGACGAAAGTTGCTGCCACATTTTTTTTTTCTTAAATAATATCACCTGAAACACCTGTTTATGTCTCAATTCAATGGAAGAGCTGGTGGGAGTACTTTATGTAATTTTTTACAGAGAAAAACGATTTAAATAAATACAAAATTACTCGACACAGTTCCATTTATAAATCTGTAAGTTGATAAAATAACAGATATTTTTTTTAGTGGTGGATAGCTTTAAATTGAAATAAAACACAAAAAAGTGTTTTAAATATTCACGAAATTGGCTGTATTTAATAGATAATTTTATAGCATTAAAAATAACATTTTCAATATCATAGTGTGCACGATAATGTCGTTCAAATTTTGTGCACGATAATGTCGCTCAAATTTTGTTGCATGCTAGTTTTTACGTAGATTTTCCAAATATTATTCCAGTTGGCTTTAAAAATTACTGCAAAAAGGCTTTAAAGTTTAATAATCCAACTAGCTAGCAGCTTCTTTGTTGACACATTAGGGTTTGGATTAACCTAATTTCCTTAAGCTATGCAATTCGAAGAAGAGGAAAAAAATAAAATAAAACCAGTTTTCGAATCAATAACGAATAATACAAAACAAAAATGGAGATCCACTGTTGTAAATTCACATTTACCTGAGGACATTGACAGAATTTCTTATACATTGGTATTAACAATGTTTTTTAGATATACATTCATATATTTCATGTCATTCACAATATCTATAGAAAAAAATTATTATTATCCTGCAGGTAATAATCTTAACATATGTTGCTGCATGATATTGACAATGAAGATGATTGAAGGTGAATATACAATTTGTATTCCATTTTACTTTGCAAAACTCTTTTTCAAAAGGTAAATATAATCCCCCATTCAATACATATAGTATGGTAAATATGTACATTTTTTTTCTTAGAAATATGAGTGCTTGTCAAATAATGGAACATAACTTTGCTGTGTTTGCTATGGTACAGGGTGTATCAGAAAAAAGGAAGAAAAAAAAACCCTCGAAAACTAAAAGATATTATTGTGCCTCTCAACTCAAGATATATGCCTTGAGGCAGTTCGTCAGTTCAGAGTTCTTGAATTACTTATGTACTTTCATATGAATATTTTGGAAAAACGGTTAGGCCAGAAAACCCTCAGCTTTTTTGTGACAGCGGTTGTTTCTTACCAAGTGCTGCACCCATAATGGGGCACAGATTCAACATTGAAAGCGGAACTAGTCGAATCTTGATCTTTATGCTTATAGAGATATTTCTGCATATTTTGGACAGTATTCCGAGCACAGCCTTTGCTTTTCCAATTTGACTTGATTAATCGATGTAGTTCGGTCGCATCATCAGTTGAAACAATACTCCCAAGATATTTGAAAACTCTCTACCATCACTACTGGTTGTCCAAAAATACCTACTTGGGTAGATGAGGAAGTTCCAAGGTTGTTCCAGTTTGTTTTTGACGCATTGAACTTAAACCCAACGACTGCAGCTTTTCTGTCCACCCTTGTTGTCATTCGATAATGATCCATGATCCTATGAGAAAGTAAGAACGCATCGTCCTCGTAGTCCAGATATTTGAGGTGTCATGTAAACAAAGAAGAATCTATGAGATCCGTCTTAACAAGACAACCCAACGCTTTCAACCTTACAGCGGCTCTTCTTCCTGCTCTAGATAGCTTAGCTACTGAAGGTAGGGAGACCTTGGACAGATTTGCCTCTAAAGGAAAGAAGTCATACCGAGGACGAGTTGTTGCAAGGTTCAAGTCAAGTCAGGAGGAGACTTCGCTAAAGCCTACTGCACCCCTCTAAGCATCGAGGCAACGCAGTAACTATAGATCCTCTAAGAGATTCATGAGCGCTACTGAGAAAAAGGACCCAACTACTCTCAGTTCAAGAGACAACGCCTTTTTGAAAAAAAAAATAAAAAGTTGGTGAAAAACTACGAACGTCAGTTGGCAACAACTGCCCCTGTACCCATTGTTTCCTCCCTTTATTCAAACCCAGATAGGAAAACAGTAACTGCTCATACATCTAAGTCTTTTCCTAAAAAGATAAACCATGAACAGGCTGATGGTAGCAACTCTATCGTTCGTACCGGCTCAAAGACGAAAGTGGAGACCTCTAGCAAGAAATAGCAGACTAATGTTACATCGAATCTGAAAAGGAACGAGAAAGCACTAGGTAGGCAACCCTTGTGGGACAAGGCCAGGTTCGTCTAAAAGAGCAAGATTGAAGGAGACAACCACGACTGAAGGTTCTTAAAAGCTTAAAACCAACAGTTTTGACATCACCCCGACCAATCTGAAGATGGCCATAATAAGTCAAGATGACACGGATGGGAAAACCACAGCAAAAAAATGGTTTGCAGTGAAAAACGAAATAATCAATGCCATGGTGGTGTCATCGGAGAATGATAGTTCTGATAACTTTACTTTTGATGGAGTAAGATGGCGGAAGGGAATAAAAGTGGTGTGCTGTGGGAACCTGAAATCTTCACTTATATAATCACCAACATTGTCGAACTGAGGAAGGGAGCTTCTCTCGGGATTCTTCCCGTCACAGCTCTATCATTTTGCCAGCTGGTTAATATATGGTTTCCTTTCCTGCCATGCATTAGGACTCATCCATAATTAAACTGCTGGTAAAACAAAATAAGAATATAAGAATGAAAGCTCCTGCATTTCATGAAGAGTTTCAGCAAGCAATGGAAGGACCTCTTCTTCGTAATTGGCAAGAGTTATGGTCTCGGAACCATTAGGATGCATTATGGCAAAGGGATGTCAAAAACTGCTCATAGTGCAGTTTAATTTGCATCACGCAAAAGCAGCAACGCCAGACCATATGCTCTACATGTCTCAGGAGACCGTGAACGTTACCTTAATTCAAGAACTCTGGATTCTTTGGAATCTGGTAAAGGAATGAGGTCAAACGATGTAATAAGAAGTTTGTGTTCCAGCGAAAAAGTCAATTAATGCAAGGGTTCTTACTTTTGAATATGTTTGTTTGGCCCATAAAGATGCCTGCATCCGCAAATGCTACTAAATTCACAAATGCGTTTTTAAGAGAATGATCACACTTTCTCCAGAACGATTATTTCTATTAGCTTGGTTACAGAAGGCAGCACGTAAATATCTCTCCAGTTTCAGCACTACGTAAGGTCTCCTTTATTTGGGACCTTAACAATCATTTTTATACAATCCTCAGGAAATTCTCTGTTTCCCAAGCTCTTTTATTGAGTGGGTGCAAAAACTCACTTGTTATAGCTGGCTAAGAGCGCTCCAGGAGTACCATGATGTCCAACCGCTTTGTTAAAATTTCTTTTCTGCTGAAGAAAACTGGGCGCATTCGGGACTTTTTTTCTATGGATAGGTTATTAGAAGTGCTGGGTTCACTCTTAAAACGCAGAAAAGTGCCCCTTTAACATTTTGAGCCAGTCCTCATCTGAAACTAGCAGTGGTCTGCCTATATCTTTTACCAGGAGTTGCTTAGAGCTTTGGATACATGTTAGGTCTTTGGTAGACGGTTCTACTTTCTTGCTGCCTATTCTATTGCCAATGCGTTGATAACGCTTATCACGTCACACGCTCAGGTGAATTTCTCTCATCTTCATGCAATACACACATTGTAGCTCGTTTTTCTCTAATGCTGGAGCAGCTGAAGTGTGAGCTTTGAGCTTTGGGCATTTTTATTTCTTTAATCCTAGCCTAAATTTCTTGGGAAAGCCAGGCACTGTTTCTTCCTTGCGACCGACCGATCATACTTTCAGCACCGGATAGGAAAACATTTTTTAAAACACACAAAATGGCATTTCCGTGCTACTTTCGCCTTTCAATCCTTGTAAAAGATGGTTCCCTGGTTATTAGTGGACTGCGGGATCCTTAAGTCTATCGGTATTGAACATGGACATTTGGGTCTTTTTTTGGTATCTCCCAAATGCTTATCATCAAATGGTGGTCCCTGGCCATTCCCATGTCTGTACCACTTCTGTTATACGAGTGTCCTAGAGACTGCTTCTAAATAGCCGCCGTCTGATCAGAAAATGATGAAAGATGTTAGTCAGTTGTCAGTCCGTCGACACCCAACTGACTTTGTGGTGCGTCATGTGCTCAAACATGGTCTCTTTTATTACAACGTGGTTACAAAGTGGTTGGCATTACAAAAAAAAAAAAAACAGCAAAATGTGCACCATTGCCATTTCGGTCACCAAATACATGCTTTCCCAAAACATGCCTGAGCCCATCATTGGCATTGAAATCTCCCATTAATATTATGAAGTCTCCACTTAAAATTACTATTAAATTTGCGTGAGCTCAACCATCTAACTTCACTGAATTTTTGTTTGTAGTTAAAGCAATATGGCATTTCGAGGACCTTTACATCCGCTGTCAAGAAGCGTTTTCAGATTCCCAAAACCAATATTTGTCCGGGTACAATAGCCAAAAGTCATATTGTTAACAAGCAAATCGTACATCAACTCATTTAGGAATATGAGAAGATTAAATCCTCATTTTTCGGCGCTTTTTCACTTTTCATTATTTGTAAATATATTTTATAATAATATTAATGCATATCAACAAAATTTTACAGCCTTAAGAGAATATTAAATTTTACTGCGGCAGCACTGTTTACAGCACTTTATAAAATATATTTTCTTCAATTTGCTGTTCTGGTGGAAGAATTGAAAATCCTACTGTGTTGAAACGATTCAAATGTTTTTATTTTTGAAGAGAAAAAAGAAATATAATATTCTTAAAAAGAAATTTCCATATCTAACAGATTTCTTAGAAAACCAAAAAAGAAGGTTTAAACTTATTTTTGAATTAAATCTTTTTGAATTACTGTAAAGTTAAAACCATGCAGATGTTTTGCATTGAGATTTGAGAATATTATAATTAAATTCATTGGAAAATTTTAAATATATTCTAGTCCTTTCTAAAAATCTTTTACTTATTCGATGGTGAAGAATTTTGTTATCAATTGAATGAAAAGTGATTTTTAGTACCTTCTATAAAAAACATAGCATTTGAATGTGTTTACGACTCAAATATTCAAATATTCCACTCAAGAGATACTAATCGATTTTATACATCATGACAGACAGTCGATTCGATAAGCATTTTTCTTTTATCAGCCTTTTTATTATTCCGGTTTTTTGTATAGTTTTTTTTTATTTTCTTGGTTTCTTCTTATTGTAACATACAAATTCAAATTCTACACAAAACTTAAAGGAAAAATCAATAGTAAAAAGTTTCTTTGTATCATTTTTATAGCTTAATTTTGTGCAGCAAAAATATGCTTGTAATTATTAATGAATAACTTATGATGTGCAAGGTAAAAACGGACAAAGACAATTACAAAAAAAAATACTTGTGTTTAAAGTGCGTATACGTCACAGTGTACTTTTGATTTGATTAAACAAATATTTTCCGAGCAAAATTTTCTTTAGTGTTTTTTGTTTTTTTGTTTGAAGAAATGTGAAGGTACACATTTTAGATTGTAGTTCTTCACAAAAAAGATTAATATACTTTTCTTATTACATTCAGTAGGTTCAGAAAAAATCTTTAAATAGCTTATAGCGAATTCAGTCAACAAATGTATGTAATTAAATTTCACTATTCGATGATAAAATTGTTTGTATGATTTGTGATTCGCTATATCTCCCTATTATAAAATAAAGTTTATGACGTGTGTGCGGTGAAGGGAAAACCACCATCAACAGTGAATTAATTTATCTTAAAAATGAGTTTTTAATGAACTCTGTAAGTTATTCATCTTAAAGTTATTATCCTCACCCTGAAATTACTTTTTGGACCTTCGGATGGTTTCATGTCTGATATTCAAAAAATAAATTCTGGTTTGCCCCAGGGCTCCGTTTTGTCTTCAACTCTCTTTCTCATTTTCATTAATGACTTCTTTACTGAAATTTCAAACTCATTAATTTTTTTTTGACGATGATAGCACCCTTAGCTCTTAATATTCCTTTAACATCCCTGTCCTTCGGATGTGGAGCTTATTAAATTCTAATCTTTTCATTATTGTTCTGTGAGGAATTTAAAACCGTGTAGAATTTAATGCTCCAAAAACCCAATGCTGTCCGCTGTTGCTGAAGCTGAATTTAACCTTATGCCACTATCCATGAGTATGGGACCTGCATCGAGGAAACTATACAGCTTTCAGTTCTTGGTATGTGCATCGAAGATCATATTTTATGTGGAATGACCATATTCAACATCTCCAAAAACGTTACAAATTGTTTACGTTTTCTTTGAAGATGCAAGAAATTCTTTTCCTCTACTGATCTGGCTGCAATCTATAAGGCCTCCATCAGACCTAAGCTTGATTTTATCTTCCTCATTTGGACAGGTGCTCGAAAAACTCACTTGAATCTCTTGAATATAATACAAAATAGAGCCTGAAATGATCGATTATTCAAACAATTACAAACCTAAAACATCGCCGAAGTATAACATATCTCTGATTGTTTGATCAATATTTTCATATTCGTTCCCTTTAACAATCCAACCTTAATATTAGAGCTTTTAGGAATGCCCATTAGTTTATTTAGAGATTCTTTCTTAGGCCACACAAAATCAAACTTTGTTTTTCCATTCCATTTTGATATTCAGAAATTTAAAACCAATGTATATCGGAATTTTCTCTTGAATCCCCTATATTCCTGATCACTTGCATTGTGTCTCATTATTTTAATGATAGATATAGCAAAAATTCTTTTAGTGCGTGCTAATTTTTTAAAAAAAATATTATAAAAATAAAAGCAATTTTTTTCCTTAAAATATTTAAGAGTGTTAAAAATCCTTCAAAATACCGATCAATAGTTTCATAGTTTCCAAAACATTTGATTTTCAAAAAAAAAAAAATAATTATATTTTTAAGGAACTTCTGTATGAGAAAAAATATTGAAATTAGAAATACATACTGTTTAAAAAAAATAAAAATGTTTCCTTGGGATGCATCATTAATAAACATTTTTTGAAATTTTTTTTTCTAAAATTCAAAGGTAGCCTTTACTAAAAGAAAAGTATTGATAAAAAAAAAAAAAAATAAGTTGTGGGACCATTGTTGAGAAAAATATTGTTCTGCAAAACTGTTACACAAAATATGATATTTTTTGGTTCTAAAAATATTTATTTTATTATTTTCTCAGGTTCGTTATTTAAACTTATTTATTTTATTTAAACTCTCACTTATTTATTTCGTAAATCAAAACACTTTATTTTCTTACTACAAAACAATTTATTATTCATCACTCAACTATACTGAAATTAAATCAGCAACTTAACTTTTCACTTTTACTACCACAAACTTTGCGCATTCACGATTAAAATTAAACTGCGTGGAGTCAAGGCAGAGATTACAAGATTACAAGATCCATACCCAGCTCACAGGTTCCCAAAATAGCTTGAAGGTTCTAGCATTTGCTTCAAAAGCTTTCCTTTAGGGGAATTTCCCATAAATTTCCCTTTTCAAAGCAATGCAACAATATAAAACAAAAAAAGCTTTGAAAGTTTTAGCAAAAAAAAAAACAAAAATCTGAAATTGATTTCTTTTTAATTTAGGTTATTTTAATAAATAAATCCAGCAAAAATTGTTTTTAAATGAAAAAAATTAAAAATTAAAGATTTAAAGAATGGACTTTTGGCTTTTCAAAAACTTCAAAACAATACTGTAAGTGTTGCCGTCATTTTTCAGTTATTTTTTTTCTATTTATTGTAATATTTTTATAAAAGGCTTTTCACTTTTCAATTTTTCAGACTGATTTTGAAAAGTAAAAGTGTTTCACCAATTTAAAAAGAACTTTGCATTTGAATTCGTGTTTTGCAAAGTGAAACTAAGACTATCCATTTAAATTAATTATTTATTGAAAAGAAAAATCATTGACACTTTGACAGAAATTGGAGTTCAAAATTAAAGATGTTTTGGAAAAATAATACAAAATGATTTGATAAGCCTAAAAGAATTAAAAGTTAGCCGTCTTGGAGCTTGTAAAAATGAAAAGGTAATTTTTGATAATTCCTCATGTACGCTGCCTGGCCAGCTTACGCAAGCATAGAGAGACAGATCTAGGTGACAACCCACTATGTCATTTAAAGCATGGTTTCCATACCTGTTGACAATATATTTTTCTATTGGGTGAATCGAAATCACCGGTTGAATTTTTGGATAAGTTTAGCTACCTATTATATAAGCAGCTTCTTAGAATGGGGTATCGATCACTTTTATAAAATTAGGAAATTTATAAATCCTTCAATTGAAATGAAAGAAAGGAGTAAATGCCACGTTCTTTGGTATGATTTTACTTAGTTTTCACTAGCATAAAATGCAATGTTAAAAACGGATAGTTGCAATAACCAAAAAGAGTACAGTCGTAGTTTTTTGCCGAAAAACTATTACCGATATTAAAATTAAATCTTAACTTCTCTTCTAATTGGTCACTATTATTTGATTCTTCGCTTTCGAAAATTTCGTTTAAACGTTTCATTTTGTCTATTATTATTCGATTCGACAACTTTTACAACTAACGCTTATTTGGGAAAAAGAAAATTTCTCTTTGAATATTAATGAAAAGCTTTTAAAAGATTTAAATATTATTCGAAAATGTTTATTTGTTCGGTGAAACGAAAAGAACAAATACTTTTCAAATAAACAAAACTATTCAGTTTGCTGAAAAGAACTTTTTTACTTTGCAAATTAGCGTTTGGTGAAACGTATTTTGCAAAGAGGAAAACATTTCAACTTTTCATTTCAATAGTTTTCTCTTTGCAAATTTGCGTTTGGTGAAACAGAATTTGCAAAGTAAAAGTGAAAAATTGCAAAGTGGAAAGTGTTAAACAGGCCCCAGGTTTAACTAAAAATAAAAAAATAAATTTGGTGGCACAACAGCTCGTGGAGAACCAAGGCCTAGTGATTAACAACTCTCAACCATTCCTGTGTGCTTATTTTTGGCAGGAATGGAGGGGACCTACAATTTTTGCCGAGTCCAAACGGCTGGATGAGAAAGCACTTATTCATGACAAGTATACTCTTGGAGGATTTGTCAGTTCCTCGCAAGAGGCAGTACCTCGGAAAAAAACATTTCTGTTTTTAGGTGGCAGTGGCTGGGAATCGAACCCAGATCTTTGGCATGGCAGTCCTACGCACTAACCATCATGCCTCGAGGTACTACCAGGTTTAACTAGACTTATAAAAAAACATTGAATATTATAGCTTCAGTTGAAATTAAATACATTTTTGTTTCTAATTAAAACCAAGTTCTTACGAAATAGCTGGTAACTTAAGGGTTGCAATATTCCACGGTATGTTACTTCTGCCACAACCTTTAGTATTAAAAATGGTCTTCAGCAGGAAGCGGTCAACTCACCGATTCTATTCAGCATTTACACAGCATTTACATCTGCGATCTGATAAGTAGTCTAAGCAATTGCGTATTCCGACGACCTAATTGCGTACAGAACAGCTGCAAAAGTCGAGGACATCAGGATTCTTTTGCAGCGTGACTTCGATGAGATTCAACGATATTGTGATGACTGGAAGTTGAAAATCAACTTTCAGAAATCCGAAACTATCTTGTTTAGGACTCCGTTGCGTGGAGCCACAAGGGATACGAGAAAGAACTGGCGCAAGCTGGTGATCGTAGGGCCAAATGGACATCCACTGGCGAGTAAAAGTGTAGTAAAGTACCTTGGCATCTGGATGGATCAGTATTTGTATTTCGACTGGCTGCTCTGGCCAGGGCTAGGGGAGCTTTTGCCCTGACGAAACGGTTGATTTATAGCAGCTGGCTTGACAGCAGGGTAAAGGTGATTTGCTACATGGCCCTTATCCGGCCGATGATTGCCTATGGATGCCCGGTTTGGTTCAACGTTGCCCCATCTCAAATGGAAAAGATTCGGATGTTTGAGAGGCAGTGTCTTCGACGCTGCCTTGGATTGCACAGAACACCAGAGTCGGAGTACAAACATTACTATTCCAACCTGGTTCTATACAACGGTGCCAACATAAACAGGATAGATAATTTCTTGCTGAAACTTATTCGAGGTCACATTGCAAGAGCGATGTCCTCGCCTAACAGCTTAACTTTCGGGGCTTATTACCCCAACAATGAATACTACGAGAGTGTGCGTCTAAGCGGCTTTATTCCCCCCGATGCATTCCTCCACCTAGACAGCCGAGGGCTGATCCAGGATAGAGCGGCGGTTCCGCTAATCTACCTCGTCGGCCGTAGAACTGTAGATCGGCGGCTCCTTTATAGTCGGGACGTCCTCGCACAAGACGGAGCTGAGCACCTTCGGTTCAGTAGGACTGTGTCCGAACGGGATCCAAGAGATAGGGTAAAGCAGGAGAACCAGTTCAGGTGGTTAAAACATGAAGTTTATTCAGATATTTAAAAGTTGTCCTTGTTTTTTTCTGTCATGACCGGCTTACATAGGTTTATGTAGTTAGGTTTAAGCAGGGACAGTCACGGTGGCACCAAAAAATTATAAAACATACAAAAAAAATATGAAACCGGAAAATACTTGCTGTGGCTGTTCTAGTTTGTAAGTAGCCTGTAAGTAGTTTGTAATTAATTTATAATTAGTTTTAAGTAATTTTAAGTAGCTTTAAGTAGTTTCAATTAGATTTAATTAGTTTTGATTAGTTTTAATTTAGTTGTGTTTAGTTTGTAAGTTTTATGTAAAACCATAAAATAAAGACATTGAATGCGAGTTTTTTTGTAAATTCTTCTTGGTAAAAAAAAAAAATGTAAAATGTTTATTAAAAAATGTTCGTTCTTGAAAAGTGAAGAAAATGCTTAATTATTACCTGCAATCACCGAAGGACACAAAAGTATCAGTTTGCTGAAAATCACTCAAAGCAAAGAAATTATGTAAATACACGTGTGGTGTAGTTGTGTGTCGTTAATTTTAATCAAGTTGAAAAACAAAGAAAAAAATTACTTACCGCAAATACAATCCATTAATATTGGCAAAAATTAAAATCACAGATAGGTATTTTTTTTGGGATAAAATCAAAATCATTTATATTTATCCGGACTAATTGGACATGAAAATCCCTTTCAATTAATTTCAGCTCATGCAGTGAAAAATGTTAACCTATTTAAATTACCAGATTATTTCCAAGCAATTATACTAAACGAAGGCATACAATAATTACCATAGAGATAAAAATCAGCTTTAGCCACAAAGCCACAAATTTCCAATTTGAATTACCGTACATTTGCACTTTGATGTTGCATTTTGCTGCACTACTTTACTAAGCTCTTGTATTAAAATAGCAAAAAAGTATACCAATATTGGTTGTAAAAACTCAAATTCAACATCAATAGCATGTGGTGCTTTCACATTCCAGAAATAGACCTTGAAATTGTGGGTTTTAAATCCAAACGAATTCCTTTCTCTGTGGGTTTTTTCAGCAAACCATGTAAAGATTTATGCTGTTTACATGAAAAATAGAAATGCCTCTGAGGAAAATACAGATCACACTTCAATAAATTGATGACAAAAGGTGTTCGAGATAAAAATGTTGAAATATTTCTGAAGAGAAACCAAATGGAGTAAAGGTTTCCTGTTAATTTTGTTGATATCAAGTAATTTGGAATTCAGAAAATGGAATTCTGAAGCAAAGCAAGCACATGTTGCCGGAAGTATTTTCATTGATTACATACCTTAGGGGAATGTTTAGTAAAAATGAATAACAGAACTATATACATGATTCTTTTCCCGAAACCTTGATGATCATATTTTAATCGATACAAATTTTTGTGATTTAAAAAGTACAAAAAGTACAAAACAAGAAGAAAAAGCTGTTTTCCTTTTAATCTTCTTGATTTGTAAACAAAAAAGGAAAACAAACCAACTAATATTCTCCGCGTTTCCATCCGATAAATTTAGTTCTAAAAGAAAATATCAAAGGAGATAACTTTGCTATGAGGATAGCATAAACTCCCTTTTTTGATGTAAATGTATACGTGTCGTCGTGTTTTTATTTGTGTATGCGGTTGAATGATTTCCCCGAAAATCAAGGATTGCAGTTGAGTTAAATCTGAATCTAAGGACTTCTTTTGAATTGAATTATGTATTAAAAAAAAGAGAACAAAATAATAAGGTCTCTGCCCAAGGCATGGTGTTCTTAGATCCAATAACCTCAGGCTCCTTATCCATTACACACGACAGAACCTTCACATCTGAATTTCCAAAAGATAACAAATAACCCTTAGGATAAGCCTACGCAACCCTGTAAATAGGACAAGATTAATTCGAAAATTGATTGAGGGTAACAAATTGTTAACATCTATTAAGCATGACATAGTGCAAATACCTAAGGTGATGGAATTCATTAGTATAGAAGAGGATGCTTTCGTGTATAATGTTGATGATATATTTTTTCTATCCTCTTGAAAAGTTTTTCGAAATTGGTTTTTTTTTTCTATGTGCAAAGGAAAAAGGTGATAGAAAAAAACAAACTGTAAAATTTGATTTTACTAAAGGAGAAAGGCAAACAAAATCAAGTGGACCTTAGTCCCTACAAATAAGGAAGTGTCAGAAGGCAGACTTCTATTTGTGTTTTAGGTTAACCTAACCTATGTGATCATTTTTAAAGCAGTATGAATCACAAAAAATCAGTTGGAACCTACCTCGACAAGATTTTCTTATTTTTTGTTTTAAATAGAAAAAAATGGTTCTACCACTGAATCTTAAATGAAAGAAAATATTTTTTTTTAAACCACTCATAAGTTTTTTTTAAAACAAAATTCAATGATATTAAACTTGTAAAGGCTACCGTCTGGTCAAAATTTTATTACCTAAAAATAAATGGTAGTTTCCATAGAACCACTTTTTACTTGAGATATTTTTTACTATTTTTGACTTTCCCATTTTACTGATCAGGTATCTGGGTGATTCCGTGCCAACTGTGATTCTTTGTGTCCAGTGCTTTTTTTGTTATTTAATTTAAAATGTTCGTATATACTTTTAGTTTGAGTTAGGTTAGTGGCTATTTACTACAATCTACATTTTATATCAAGACTAAATTTGCTTCTTATTCCCTACGGCTTGAGAAAGTGTAGCCAAAATGTCAGTACCTTGGCATATCCGTTTCTTGTTTTTCCAATTAAATTTACTATTTTCTAATGAAATATTTGATTGAATAGAAATGTTGTTCTTAGAAAAATTTGAGTGAATTATTTGTTTTTGCAAAATACTTATATTGCTAAAAAAAATAATAATGAATGAATGCTGTGCCAGGATTAACTTTAATTTTTAAATTCAAAAGATTTCCCCGTAAACCACCATTTTCTTTTAGTTTCAAGACGTTTGAATGGTGGTTTTCCAAACGAACTATTAATGCAAAGCTTACAACAGTCGTTTTATTTTTTTTTTTTTTAACTTTGTAGTACTTTAAGAGTGATATGTTTTCATTCGAAGAAAATGTGTCATAAATTTATTTGCCAGTATCTTGGAAGAATTTTTTAAACACGGTATATCATATTTTAATTGATAATCAAAATTTTTTAATTTCTTTTAACAGCATATGTATTTGTTGAAATTTTCCTGGAAATTATTTTTCTCATTAGCTTAGTGAAGTGAGGTGACATAAACTATCTAGATGTCAGTACCGTGGATGTCAGTACTATTGGCATCGTGAACGTTTATGAAATTATTTCTTGGAATGATATTTATTTTGTACCAATTTTCTTATATGAATAAAAATTATTCTAAACTAAGTAATAACCTAGTACAATGAAAAAGGGTTGCCATTCAGAAGAATAGACTACAAAAAATGAAAATATTATACATTTTTAAAGAAAACAAGGGAAGTAGAAATGTCAAGAGGTCAAAAAATAACACGTTATCAAGAAAATCTACAGAAATATGGTCAAAAGAGAAAGAACAAAATAAAAATAAAAAAATTAAAAGAGTTTCATTATCGTCTATTTCAGTTTAAGTACATTTGACCATATTTTTTGTTCTTTAAAAGTTGTTGCAAAATGCTTTTACAGATTGACCTGACTCAATAAGGCCATAAAAATAAAACAAAAATAGTTTCCCATAATTTTTAATGTTGGAAATTTTTTTAAAAATCAAGAATCACAGTTGGCAGCGAATCGACCATCTACGGATTTCAAGGACAAATTTTTCGCTAAAGTTTCTACACATAGTCAAGAGAAATTAAACAAAAAAATGTCAAAATTACGAAGATAAATATTCATTAACTTACAAAGTTTGTTATTATCTCCTTTTTAGCATAATTTGTCGGACTTAATTCTTTTATTTTGTCATTTTTTGAATAAAAATAGATAGAGTAACTAAACAAAATCAAAATAAACCTCCTTTTTCTAAATGGCACCCTTCCCCCTCTTTTATAATGAAAAGATGTCAGATGTGTAGCCAATTCAATTCATGAATTTTAATAATATTTGACCAAATTTGATACATCATCAACAAAAACTGATAGTTTTCGAGAAATAAGCAAAAAAGCTGAATTTCACCCCCATTTCACCTCACTAAAATATTTAGCCCCAGCCCAATTTTAGACAGTTGTGTCGATTTTTTTTCCTTTTATATGTAAAAGTTTAATTTCCTTGCGCTAGTACGAGTATAATCAATTTGTTTTTAAAAAAGAAAATTTTTCAATTAACATTCGAATTTTTCTCTTGGAAAATTCAATTTTTCAAATTATAGGCTATCGAACATTTCTTTTAAAAAGAAACAATTAGGTAAGCGCAAGAGACTTATCTGCAAGTTGCTTGGAACTTAAGAACAACTTTTATAATATGCAAGTTTTTATAGAAAAAGAATAAAAATATATTTTAATTATTCTTAAACCCCTTGAATAACTTAGAGCTCCAAACCAAGTCTGCTATTTTATAACTTGAAAAATATAAATAACTATAATATGGAGAAACAAAATTTAAACCTTTTAAGCGATTTTCTTAAAAATTAATTTTTTATATAGGTATACTAATTTAGTAACAATAAAAAAAATGTTTAGTATTTATTAATATATATTCGATAGTTAAATTTCAAAAATATTCAGTAACCCGTTTTTCGAATATTGAATTTTCAAAAAAAAAATTTATATTTTAAATCCAGAATTAATTTGTTACAAATTTTTAATATTCAATTCTATTGAAATATTAAATGAGCTATTGCATACAAATTTTGATTTAAATTGGCTGCACTGTTAATGAGAAAATCAAAAACCAAAAACCCGTTATATGTCAGATACCATTTTACAAACGAATATACTAAATTTACTGAAATACCTACACTAATTCTTTTAATCAAAATCGTTTTAGCTAATTTTGAGATAAATACGCATTCTCTTAATGGTTTTATGGCAAGTACAGTTATTTTTGAAGCTAAAACAAAAATTCATTTCCCTCTAGATAGCCACAGAAAACCCCTATGTTTAAAATTATCCCTGCAGTGGCTTAGGCTGTAGATCCAGATTCAAATAGACAGACAGATATACAAAATTTTGCCCACTTTTTTGGTGTTCTCTATCATCGTAAGATCATGTTAGATTGTTATCTCGATTTTTGTTTGCACGAATTTAAAACTCGCCTTCTTTTTCCAAAAAAATGTGTAAAACCTGTTAAGTTTTTAAAAAAAGGAAAATTCGATCAGATTTGGGGAAATTTGAAAAAAAGTTAACAAACGCATTTAACCTTGAACACTTTTTGTAAAAAATGTCATTTTTATGTATGAACGGCATTGCCATCTTGCCATGATTTCAATAGATCTAATGCACTTTTTTTATAAAACAAGCCTACTGCTTTTAAACCGAGTCCTCTGCACTTTTATTTTTCGCAAAAGACAATTATTAAGAAATGCAGTCCACTTATTTTTCAATTCTATTCTTACGGCTTCTGGCTATTGGCTTACTTTGATAACAATCATGATAGCATAATTAATTAAAATTAGCTATTTTTAAGTTCTTTTGTTCCTCTATTTTCAAAATAAAAGTAAAAATAGGAATATGTATCTCTTCAAAAAAAGTATTTAATATACTGAATTTTCGTTTTGAAAACCTTCTTCGGAAAATTTTCCGTGGCAACGCTGTGCCAGAAGCTGACCACCACGATTTGTGACAATACTTGAAACACTTTGTGTACACAGAAATTTGTGTAGAACGAATTCGCAAGTATTCAACGGAGGGGAAATTGTTTGCTCTCTTGTTTTGAGTAAACAATCACGAATTTGTGAAAATTTGAAAGAAATTCCACGTTAGAAAACAAAGCTAGAACCTGCCTATATCGCAAGTATAAAAGTGAAGGTTGCAATCGTTCTTTATGACAGATTCAAAAAGTAGGTTTCATTTAAAATTGATATATATATAGCCATTTAAACTTTACCATTTTTTATAATTTTTTGCTGTTTTTGCCCGAAACACCGTTTTTTGGTACTACACAATTAATAATATGGGTCTGAAAGCATTTAAAAACAACCGGAAAACAAAATAGCGGATTGTTATAATTCATCAAAATTTCTAGCTCAAATATTTTTGCGAAATTGAAATTTGCCATGTAGTACACGGAAAGAATTCTTGGATCAGATCACGAGAAATGAGCTGCGAATTACGAAAAATAAGTCCCGATTTAAGCCTTGGCTCCAAATTTCGTAATTTACAACTATTTGTTTGCAATTTGCAAAACTGAGCAAAATGAAGATATTAATACTCATAATTCAACACTGTTCATTACCAACTATTCTATCGAGAGAAAACAAAACTTGCGAACAAGAAATCTAAATTTGATCCAAATTTTCCTCAATTGCACAATTTGTAAATTCACAAAAAAGATTTGTGATCACCACATTTATTTCGTAATATTGCCACTCGAAAAATATCAAACTTACTCTACTACTTTCATTTTGCAGGTATACACATTAAATTAATTTTATTTAAAATAAATACATTACGCTTGCCTTTACTTGGGTTTGAACTCGCAACCCTACAGTTGCGAGAAGTAAATTGCGACAAAAGTCGTGATTTAGCAATTTCGTTGGTGCTTTGCAATGAAGTTGCAAATTACGACAAAAAACCTAAATTGGTGTGCAATATAAATTACTAAATATTTATCGCAAATCAATATTTTCAATGGTGTTTGTGAAATTATTCTCTTGGAGATAAAATTACGCTAAAAAAATTGTATTTGCAATGAAAAGTACAAGCTTGAATCATGGACTTTAATTGCAAATCACAAAGAAACAAATTTTGTAAATTGCTACGTTTTGAACTTTAATTTATCAGTTTTTAATTGTTTATTTGGGATAAAAAAGACGATTCGAAAATTTGCAACAGCAAATTTTTCTATTGATGACTTCAATTCTTTCCATGTACCAAAAAGCACGCTTTCGGGATAAAACTGCGAAAAATTATATGAAATGGTAAAGTTAAGAGTCAGCATTCCAAATTAATTTCTTAGCATTCCATATTAATGTCTTGAGCCTCTAATTTATTCTCTATTCTTGATTTAACTATAATAATTAAAAAAAAAAATGTCTATTTTTTGCAAAATTTTTTTTTTTAATTTTTAAACCATCCATTTCGTTAGGAAATTTAATTTTAAACAAAAAGTTTTGACAGTTAAATTATCAAATTTAGGTTAGCTTAGGAGTAATATCAAACATATTGGGGCATATTCATTGATGTTATTTACGCTATTGCTAGATAAAACGGGACCTTACCACATGAAGTTTCAACAAGATAAACTTCAACAGCTTAACTAACATCTATGAATATGCTTCATTGAAAATGGGCCACTGTTACCATTCTATCAGCAACTCATGATTGAATTTTGGTAGCATTAGTTTTAAGCATGTTTATGAGCCACATGAATATTTATATTCATATATTCAATAATAAAGGTGGTTTTCAAGAAGAAATAAAACGCATATAATTTAATGTAATGAATTTAGCTTTATTATAAGGATAAGGGTTGGCCATCATGTTTTAAAAATGATTTCGGATGAATGGCCGTCGCAACGTGTTCGAATAAATTCCAGGTGAGAGGCCCAATTTTTGACCACTTTTTGCAAAAATTGGGGCCGAATGTCACCAATAACGCGACGAATATTTTCTTTCAAGACGTCAATCATCTTGGGCCTATCTGCGTGGACAAGTGCTTTCACATAGGTAACCTCACACACAAAAATCCAGCGGTTTTATATCGCATGATCTTAGAGGGCACGCCACGGGCCGATGACTCGAAATAATGCGCTCACCAAAAGTTTCCTTCAATAAATTGATTGTCTCACGATGCGTCGCGCAAACGACACCATTATTTTGGTAATAAATTTGCACGATTTACGAACGTTGTTCAGGAGTAAGTCTATTCATTATGAAATGGCAAACCAAACTGATTTATATCAAGTGAAAGCCAACTCCGAAAAAAAAGTATTGTCAGATTGAAAACCACAATATTCAATAGCCTTTAATGATAATTTTGAAAATATACATATATTTTCAAATGTATAAAATAATACTCAAAATTGGTATGTAATCCAGTCAATTTGTACTCAAAAGGGCTCTTAGCAAGCGAATTGCTGAATCCAAATCTGGGGTTTGCGACTAAAATTTCGGGACGCTAAGTGCAAAAATGCTGCAAAAATGCATTTTTTGTGAGTCTGGTGTCAAAATTGAAATTTCTATACCTTGAACCAAAATATACTATTATGGTGGTCTTAGTAGTTGTGAAACCGGGCATTTGCCGGGTAAAATCAAGAGGAAAAATTCAGGGGTCACTTAGGTGTCAGAATTGTAAATGGAGAACTGTTCTGTTTTTTCTACTGTGGAGTGTTAGCAATTTTATTTGGCTGTCCATATATCAATTAGATTTAAGTATATGATAAAAATGCAGTTAAATGGTTGAGCGATTTTTCAAATTAAAAAATTCTTTTGTCTTGTAGAGTTGCCCATATCTCTCCAAAACTTATTTTAATTATGTAAAAATTGACCCTCCTTTTTGGAAGACACTTTTTAATAACATGGCTTGGATACCCAAAACTTGATTCTCATAATAATTATTAGGTCATATAACCTGGATAAACTAAAACAGTATAGGAGTTCATACTTTTAGATAGATAAACCTTATGTCTACTACCTCTTTCTTGCTGAATATCCAATCATGAAATTCTCGGCAGCTTTAATCCCCAATCGATTACCAATAATATTCTCTTTGGTCTGGTCATAATGTTTGATTTATTAGAAGTAAATAAATAAATAAATTATTCGTTTATAATTGTTGGCAAAGGTATTTTATCTTTCAATAAACAAGAGATTTCGAGGAACAAGTTTCACAATGTAATCCGATTTGTTAACCATGTTAGAAAATGAAACCAACTAATCCAACAAAAGCAAAACCACAGGCATCGAGAATAATTTCTTGGCAGCAAAACTTTGCCTTCGGTATTTGAAAAGTATTGATTGTGAAATATAAAGTGACATTTTGTGTTCTTTTTTCTTCCTTCTGTGTGCTTGTGGTATTCTTATGAATTGTTTTGATTTCATGTTTTCCATGAAATCTTTTCATCGTTATGTTTGTCGTCGTCGTCGGTGTCGTTGGTTGGGGGTGGTTTGTGTGGGTCAACTTAGTTGAAATCAGTAAGTTTACAAGGCTAATTGGTTTTGCAATGAATTGTTTGATAGGTTCAAATAAGATTCATAACTTTTGGTATAAAATATAAAAAGAAACTTAAAATTAACTACTATAAAATAATTGTACGCAGAAATTTACTGAAAGTCTGGTTTGACAGGGCGATGAAGAAAATATATAATAAGATTTATAAACTTTAGTTTTCTATTCAAACGGGTTTTCAAGAGCTAGTACATAAAAAAGCTTTTATGAAAGATTTTGCGTTCATTTTTATTTTAGAAATATCTAATTAGCAGAGTTGTAAAAGAATGCAATCACCTTTGCATGTAATCTTTTATGATTGCCATCATTTTTTCTTTAATTCATTTTACAGAAATTGGTCATTATTGAAGAAATCAATCTTTTTGCAACATTTCGTATTTATCTACCCGATTATTGCAAAACTGTTGAGGAAGAAATAGGCTCTTCTCTGAGAGAGTTTTTCGGAGTTCAAAAAAGCTTTTAAAGACTCAAACATTAAAAACCCCAGAAGCCATATTATCGACTAACTGAAAAGTGTGGAGATTTTTTATTTAGCTTTACCACACGAATTTAGCATGCTTCAAGACTATATTTTTTTACAGCTCCCATTGAATGTTCAGAAACTTAAAACAAATGTAAATCCTATTCAATCGTATTCTTTTTTCTTAACACTCAACTTGTGTTAATCGTTAAAATGGTGTTAACTTTTCACTTTGCACAGTTATAAAACAAAATGTAATGAACACATCTACACTGTACTCATTACAATGTTGTTAATAATATTTACTTTAGAGCTTACTGTACTCGTTTTGAGTAATTTTTGGATTAGTGAAAATAAAAAGTATCATAACTTTCTGTGATGAATACATTTTTCCATTTAGTTGATAACTTTTAAAAAGCGTTGTAGTCTTAACACATTCCACTAAATCTGGCCCAAAACTATGTATGCATAAGGTGCATTAATCGTTTGTGCTCAGCACATGATATCGATTGTCTATTAATTTACTGCTCAGTTTAGGTTGCTTGTATTCAGCACATATCTTGATGTAACGAAATCATTTTTCTATTTAGGTGGCAGGTTTAAAACATTGAAGTAATCAATACATTTTTCAAAACTGTTATTCCATTTTTATGTAATGAGTACATAATCATTTCATCTGTATTCACTTCATTTATGAGTTATTGCGGCTTGAATGGTTTTCATAATTATTGAATCGAATAAACATATTGCCGAGTTAAATTCGGTACATAAACATAAATGTAGCTAGTACAGATCAAATGTACTCCTTACAATATAGAGTTATCATTGCAATAGCATGCGAAATCTTATTGATACATTTCATATAAAAGTTACTGTAGGAACTGAGTACTTGACTCTTTGCCTCACCATGCATATACAAATGTATGAATATATGTAGGTTGATAAATAAGGACACCCTTTAAGAACTGTTTTTTTTATCGAAGCCGGCTTAAGTGAATTTTTCAAAAGTAAATACCTATTCTTTGCGCTATTGTTTCTTATCGCTTATATTTACATAGAATATAGTTTTTAAAAACTGTAACAAAGTTAATGTGGGTCGAAATCCAAACCACAAAACCATTTTTTTTAAATGAATGAAAAACTACGGCATTTGGGTTTCTCGGGGTCCGACTCCAAAGCACACACACCCACCCTCCAATGAAATCATTTTTAAGTGAAAAAAAAAATATTTAAATCACAAGTTGAAAAAATAAAAAAAAAGACATTTTATCATTACAATACAAAATAACATAATACAAAAATAAGATTAACACAAAAAGAAAATTGACATTTTGTGATGAAAGCATCAGAGTTTACAGTAAACAGGAAAAATGTCTTCTTTATTTCAGATCTGATTTTTTTCATGTCAGTTTTGTTTGCATAAGGGTTAACAAAAAAAAAAATAACACAACCGCGAAAAGAATACAAATGTTGCTTATTTAAAAAGAAGGCAAATCTCTTCATTTTCCAACCCTCAGATTAAGTAACTTGAATACATTTTAAAATTGCTTTATAACATTGTATTTGGCTGTAATGTATACATTATACATATATAGGAGGAGATATCTCAGTAACCTTTTATGCCTATCGTTCCAGAGAAAATATTATTTAAAGATAGATACAAGCAGCAGCGGAAATTTGCTTTAAAAAAAAGAAAAAGAAAAATCATCGAAATTTAATGAAATTGTTTCAAACAAAAATTCTAGGATCAACAAAATTAAAACAACGTCCTTGAATTGGAGTTTACAACGCAAGGCTATTGAACCAAATAGCTAATAACGCTACATTGTTTACTTGTAAAGTAAAAAAAACCTTGCTTTATATGAAGTCTTTTTCACGCTTCTGTAAATAGGTATAAATATAAAATAAAGAAAAGAAATAGGTAGGTAATTATTGATCAACAGAAGGCTAATTTACACGATAACAGAAGTCATAATGACCTTCATCCAATTTTCTGTATGATTTCTCAATTATGAGCTTTCATTTCAAGTCAAGACATCATTAATCATTTTTTTTTATGTTAACATGTCTACGCATTTGTTTTTCTCTTTTGTTTTCAATCAAAATATTTTATAATAACAAAAAAAAAAAAAAAAAGAAATAAATTTTGGTACAGCAAAATTACTTTTTTATAATTTTCTATTATTGTTTTCACTCAAAATTCTGTTCTTTTGAAGGAATATTTTCATTTTTAATGCTTTGAATTGGGGCTCTTGATTTAACCCGGGTAATACCCGGTTTTCCAACTACCCGGGTACCTGAGTAGACAAGGACCAGAAGCACTGGGGTATAAAAGCTGATTATCTGTTTAAAGGAAATATAAAATTCGAAGGTAGTACCCGAGTGCCCAGGCAGCTACACGGTTAAAAATTCTGGGGTATTTTTAATACAGTCATTGTATTACAGCCGTATGCAATACAGCAAAAATTACATTTTAATAATCCGAAAATATTAAAAAAAAAAAAATTCAAATAATTTTGTATTACATTCTAATATATTTGTATTAAAATCGTTCCTTTTAATACAAAAAAGATTAGATTATAATCCAAACTTATACAATTTATCCCTTAGTATTAAAATATAATACCTAGTAAATTAGAATCCAACTCAAGAAATTTGAATGTAATACAAATTGTATTAAAATGGTAGGAGGAACAGAGTCAGCAATAGCAGTCATATCTAAAAACATGACAAGGTAGCGTCTTTTTTTAATACAAGCTGTACTACAATTTAATTAAAATTGTATTAAAATAGATAGAACAAAGTAAGCAAGAAAAATTGGAAACAAAAACAAACAAGTAACATAAAGCGAAAAGAACAGAGTAAGCAACAGCCAAATTTAAGTATGAATACAAAATGCCACAGAGGAATAGAGTAAGCAATGTGAATAGAAAACAACGCGTCACTTTTTAATACAAGAGAATTACAATTTAATACACACTGTATTAAAAAAGAAAGAAGAACCAGGAAAGCAATAACAGATACATTCAACTAGGAAAAGAAGGCGTCTTTTCTTAATCCATGGGGATTGCAATGTAATACAAATTGTATTAAAATAGCAAGAACAAGACAAACAAGAACCAGCAAGCAACAGCAGCCATATTTAAAAGGGAATAAAATGTTTTCGTATTTTTTGAGAGTTACCAAAACAAAAAAATGTGATCTTGATGAGGCGCTTACATAATTATGGTTTTATAAACAAGGCAAACACCTACTTTTAAAAACGTGTAGGTACCAAGTTGGAGATTCAAGCTTCCATTTTGCTTGTTGATTATTTTTGATAACGTTGTTTTATATTAGCTAGAAGTATTTTGATAATAATCACTGTAGTGAAATTGAATTGCAACTATCCTTCGATATAATTTAACAGTTGATTACTTGACGGATCGTCAAGAAAACATAGGTGTGCTCCTAAAATTCTGCGCACTATTTCGTACTAAATGTCAAATTGTGACAGGTGGGGATAAAATCCGGAAACGGTTTGGGCACTGATTTGCACAAACTCAAAAGAAAAATTTGACTAGAGCTGTCGTAGGGCAATCATAAGTCAATCAATTTTTATTTAAATCACTGATAAGAAATTGAATGTCAAGAGAAAAGAAACGTAAACGTAAAAAGAGGAATAAGCTTAAGAAAGGAAATATGCCTTAAGTGCATATTATATCATAAAACTCCAATTTATTTAAAAAAAAACTACAATTAACAAGAAGTTCACAAATTTTCAAAAGATTTGCAAAAGAAAAGCAAACAAAAGAAAACTAACACTTGAGTAATACTAGCAATTTGTATTCTGTTTTGTTATTTGACTTCAAACTGACATTTTTTTCAAATCTGACATACGAACACCTGCAGCATTTGACATCCAGTACGAAATGGTCACAAGAGATTTCTCGGATCAAATCTGGCAAGGAGGGAAAATTTTTTACTCTATCATGAGCGCTCTCTTTGATCCGAAACAGTACAATTTTTCACTTGTGGGGTTCGCACTAAAAATGTCTAAATCAAGCGGTTTCAAACTGTTTGAAACTCGGTGTGAAACACACTTCATATTTTAAGGCTAATATTTTATTTTGTCCCAAATATCACTCAAAAGCCCTACAAACGCATTTTTCCAAAACAAAAAAATTAAGTCTGAAAAATGACAATTTTTCTTAATATAATCATTGTAGCCCTATGTCAATGGAATTTGACATTTTACAGTCTGTGTATATGTCGGGAAAGTCACTTGTCATGTCATTATAAATTCTTCTATTACCTACGACATTCAGTGTTTATTTTGTTCCAAAAAATTATGTACATGGTAACACTTTTCGTGATTCATAATAAAAACATAAAAATTTAAATATGCATAATTTTGAGGGCGCTTTGCAATTTTTCGAAGTAGGAAATGTTTGTTTGTAGATAAAGTTTCAATCGCAATAAGATTTCAGTTCACATAAGGTGAAAAACAACTAATAAAATATTGTCGCCATTATAATACGAAAATTAAAATGCGAACACCTATTGACTTACAAGATAAACACTCTCACAAAATAAGTCTTTCATTATTATTATTTCTGTAATTTATTTCGTATTCATTTTCGTAGTAGGTATCCACAAATTCAGTTTCATGAAAGTATGTGTTGTATTATCATACCTTTGCTTTGTATAAGTATTCCGTACTACTAAGACTTTTTTAAATATCTGATTTATTAAATTGTAATACATTTTGTATTAACTTTGTAATTCTAATATTTGCCAAGTATTAAATTTCAATACATTTTTGGTGTTGTCATATATGTAACCCAGAAAATATTAAAAAGTACCCCAAAATTTTTAACCGTGTATTAGTGTACCCGGATATCTCTGAATTCACTTTTTTCCAAGAAAAGTAAAAATGCCGTTTGACTTCTCAAATTGAATTAGCTGCAGTTCTAATGTCAAAAAAGTCATATGCTGTTGAGAATTTATGAGTGTGTTCAAACGATTTTGTATATTTTTTGACAAAAATCAAATGGATTTTGAATAAAAATGTCAAACAAAACAAATAACTTCAATACTATGCGACATCTATTTCCTAACCTTACTCTTTGTAATTGATATGTATCTCTGTGATAAATAAAGAGTTACGTAAAAACAAATTTAGGAGGTAGGTAGTTTTTCCGGCAATAGTTAAAAGCATTTTCATTCTAAGTTCTTGCATACTTTCAACGACTCTATGTTTATATTATTTAATTGTATGGCAAAAGGGATGTTGTTTATTTTGTTATGATAAGTACTCAGCTTGCATTAAATTTGAGATACCATTCATCTTCCAAACATACTCTAAAATTCCAGCTAAGGATATAATCTAAAAGAGCTTTGTTAGAATATGTCACAGAAATCAACTGTTCTCTGAAATGAAAATTTAATCAAATATTTCAAAGAATTTGTTTTAATAATTTCAAAATGGATTCTTTCCTTTTGATGTGGTAAACCGTTTTCCGCAAAAATTTCTTGATTTCAAGAATAACAGCATCTGTTATAATTTATTTCAAGAATAATTTTTTTGCTGCACAATAGCATAATTATTCTATTTAATTTTTTTTTTAATTTTATTTGTTGTTTAAATTCTTTTATGTACCTACATAACATATATACGTATGTATACATTAGGGTGGTCCTTAAACTATGTTTTTTTATTCCAAGCTGGAAAGGGATCAGATGGCTGTTAATAGAAAAAATATTTCATAATTTCTAATTTCTTATTTCACCTCAGATGGAGATGAAAGTCTTCATCTGTTCTCTTTGTGTTACCAATAAAAAGGCTTAGGATGATTCTTATAATATGCGAAAAAATATCAGAGCGTTTAGACAAGACTCTGGCAAAAAAAAATCGTATGGAAGGGGTTCAGGCGAGAGGGTAAAATCTCTAAAAAGTTGATTCAAAACTGAAAAAAATATTTAAAAAAAAAAACGTTACCACAAACAATGCCATGCTTAAGCTTTTTTATTAAGCCATTAATCCATTATCTAATATGATTTCATAAAAAAGTTTTACTGTATATATTAACAAACATTATGTATGTATATAGTTTTTTTTAAATATTAAGGGTATTCATGCAACGTAAGTTTACAAATTTGTTTACAAATTGTGTAAAATGATAAGTTTACGCAAAGTTTGCATGAACGACCTTTTTTAAACTTTTTATAAAATGCTTCGTAATTCAATCAGAGTAAGAGTCACACTGACGTTTTGATAAGTTTAACCAGTTTGATAAATTTTACACAACAAAATCCTTTGATAAGTTTAATCAAATTGTGTAAATCATTTCCCATACAAAATTTGACAGTTCATTAACCAAAAGATAAACTTATCCAATTTGTAAACTTATCTGGGGTTTTACAAAGTTCCATAATTACCCTTATTATTATTTTTTTAATTTTGAGTTGGAAAATTATTTTTTCAAAAAAGTTTAGATAAACCTTTCAAGGTTTTACTGTATCTAAGAGCCTTCGGAACATTTTTAACTTTGACAACAAAAAAAAAACTCTACTTAAAAAAGTTGTTAGTTAAAACACTTGTGCGTTTGACAACCAATACCAACTTAACTGCAATTTCGTGGTGATGTGCATTGTGCAAGTACGAAAGCGATAAATAGAACACACAATCATATAGGTCAATGTTTCCCAACCCATTTATGCTATGCGATGCCTAACCAAGATTTTTCAAAAATTTTAATCTCCCCCATCATTGATTTAAAGAAATTTTAACATGTTCACTAAAAACTTGAATCATTAAAACTTAGCCAGTTAGCCTATAAAAATTTGAGAAGTAAATATATATCGGACATATCAATAGGGATAAGGCAATCAAATATCTTCATTTTTGGTATCCCAGAAAATCAGTCTTGGGGAATATTGACAGCAAAAAAGTTCAATTAGGTATACTTACTTGTAATTAAAATCTGTAAACATTTATCAATTAATTTAAAATGTAATTGAAGGAATTAAATTACAAAAAACAGTTCATTTAAAAGTGCAAATTGCACTTACAATTCAATTAGCCCAGAGCCGGACAAGCTATACGTGCAAGCGGTGCAAATTCGTAGGGCGCTGAGCCAATGAGCGCCTTGAGCAATCATTAAAAAATCCACTTCTTCGAAACCACTACTTAAATACTTTTTTAATTTTCACTTATTTTTAATAGCTAACACCAATATATTTTAGACGAGTGGTTTTCAATCTGGGAATACTTTTTTCGGAGTTGGTCTTTTTGACAGCTGTCACTTGTTTTATGCTTAGTTTGGTATGCCATTTCATAATGAATAGACTTACTCCAAATTTATTACCAAAATAATGATTCGGTTAGCGCGACGCATCGCGAAACAATCAATTTATAGAAGGAAACTTTTAGCGAGCGTACTATCTCGCGTCTTGGGCCTGTGCCTTGGCCTTCAAGATCGTGCGATCTAACACCGCTGGACTATTTTTTGGGAGGTTATGTGAAGTCGCTTGTCCACGCAGATAAGGCCGAGGGGATTGACGCCTCGGAAGAGAGTATTGAGCGCATTATTGCTGACAAACGACCCCAATTACTTCAAAAAGTAGTCAAAAATTGGGTCTTGGCTGGAATTCATTCGAGCCAGCCGCGGCGGCCACTTGCCCAAAATCATTATAAAAACATAATAGTAAACCCTTATCTTTATAAAAAAGCTAAATTCTGGGCCATATCATTAAATTATATGTGTTTCATTTCTTCTTGAAAACAATCCTTCTAAAAAGCACCCTTTAATCTACTATTAAAAAAGTCTTTCCTATTAACACCCATCACAATAAAAAAACGTACACCACACATTTTTTTCAAAGTGCATGATTTTGGTAGATTGTTCGGGATACCTCGTTCGTCTCTTGGGGATACCTCGTTAAAAAATCGCATTGCAAAATCTGCCCCTTAAGAACTCAGGAAATGTCTTCTTCCACCAATAACTGTATTTGAGGGGCGCTAAAGATGAAACTCGGGCCGGCCCTGAATTAGCTTAACGTAATTGAAAACAAAAAGTAATCATAAGGAAAGCATTAATGATTACTTTTTTCAGTAATCATTACACAAAAATGAAATTATTTTATTGCTCTTGTCAATTACATTTTACATTGTTTTAAATTAATAAAAAACATGTGCATAAATGAATCACAATCCAAGAAATCAGTTTTCTTTAATATAATTTTCACAGTGTTATTCTTTCAATTGCTTGCAGAAGCCATTACTTTTTCTAAATAACAAGTAATTTGTAAATTCATTTAATAGTGATTTTTTTTTTTACGAGTAATTACAAGTAATGGAAATATATACGTGTTTTTTTCTATTTCCATTAAGTGTAATTGTACCTAATTAGAAAATATTTAGTTACTAATTACGTGTAATTGAAATTAGAGTTGAAATAAATTTCAAAAAGTAGTTATTATTTTCCAACTCTACAGAAGAGTTTTATTTTTCTTTAAAGTTTTCAAAAATATTGAATAAATATCTCACAAAAACCTTACATTAGACCGTTTTCAAATTTTAATTTTCAGCGTATTGCTTTAGAGAATCAATACGTTCCACAAATAATTTTAAATAGTTTCAAGAGCCATCTTACTACAATGTGAAGTAAATATAAGTCCCTCACAACCTCATTTTGTTCTTCACAAAATAACTTGAAAAGAGTTTACAATTTTGCAGAAGTTAAATTTTGTACAAGCTTAGTTTGAGTCCGGGCTCTTTTTTGAAAAAAATGTGTAAGGCATTAGAAAGTAAAATTGTCCTCTTTTGGAAACACTTTGGGAAACACTACTCTAGGTACTTTAAAGATCGTTTCGGTTCCTTTGAATATAGATTGGTTTCAAACTTAAAATTTTGAAAACAAAAATTGAAAAATATATGGTTCTAGAATTTAAATCAAAATATTTAGTAAGAGCAAAAAATAAAATATAAAAATATAAAGTCAAATACACATAATTTCTATTAATTACATTGGTTACGGGACGAAATAACTTAAACATTTTTAAAAATAAGTGCCACATTTATTTGTCATTGAAAGCTCCAAATATTTGTTCAATTACTTTTGTTTTAAATGTAATTGAAAAAATCCAATTACCAGTTAAATGTCAGTTACTTACAAATTCAATTAGATTATGTAATTGAAAACAACGAAATTGTCAAAAAAAGTGTTAACGATTTTTTTTTGCAATTATCATTACCCAAAAATATATTTAATTTATTGTTTTTGTCAATTACATTCAACGGTATTTTAAATTTATAAAAAAAAAACATGAAATGAACTAAAATTTATGAAATCAATTACCTTAAATGTAAGTAACACAGTGCTTTCCTTCAATTATTTGACAAATACCCATTACTTTTTTTAATAACATGTAATTGAGAAGTGCATCTTTTCAATTACATGTAATTTGTTAATTATTTTTTTTGAATTACAAGTAATGGAAATGTATAGTTTTTTCAATTCCAATCATGTTCATGAAATTCAAATTGAAAATATTTAATTCCTATTGACGTGTAATGATCGAGTCTGATGATCGATTTGGCGCTCGCCAAATAGCTATAACTCCAGCCTAAAATACTTGGTGGTAATGCACTCAAGTTGTTATTGTTCTTTCAAAAATTATTTAATTTAAATTGTAATATGTAATATGTATACTTCGGAGCATGTACTGCATTTGTGTGTATTTCCATTTACACACAAAACCCTACTTTAAATGAAATAAGAGTTAAAATAAATTACAAAAAGTAGGTATCATTATTTCCCAAATCTGATATACATACACATACATGCGTCAGTGGCGTGGTAACCATATAACACGAATCTTTCCGTCTTCCCTTTCAAAATGTCTAAAAAACAACATCAAATACAAATATTTCAGAGTACTTTGTTATAACAAAAAATGTCTGCTCTAATATACTTTTCTAAAATAATATCACAATAAATAACCACAGAAAATATAGGTAAGACATTATGGTGCTCGGAAAAAAGGCAAAGTTACTCTAGCAAAAGGCAATGTGCATTTGGTTTCATAAATGTATAATTGTACAAATAGTTACGATCTTTCAGACAATGCTATGGGCGTGAAGTGGTCGTAAAGGTAGTAAAGTTGTAAACTACGTAAATCTGTCCAATTTTTCATACAAATTGTGATAGATTTACTATACGTTTACGAGGGCCCTATGCCATTGTATGAATGACCTTAGGCCTAGTTCACACTTTATACTGTGAAATTACTTGCGCTGCATTGCCGTATGAACTAGGCCTTAATATCATTACAATGAGTAACGCGTAAAGGTTCTTAAGTTTCCAGGTGACTAATTTTTTATTCGTCTTTCAATTAAAAATTATTCACGCTACGCCACTGGAAGAAATGTAAATATTTTTTTAATTTCACCATAATAAGTGAATTATTTAACCCTGCACACAGTTTAACGACACCCAAGAAGTTCATATACATATACATATAATGTTAAAGATAAGAGTACAAAAGCATTGAAGTTTAGAAAACATTAAAAGCATTTTCAAAAACATGTAACGCATGTACATCACGTACACATTCACAATAGAATTTAACAAGTTATTTTTAGGTAGTATAAAAAATTCGCAACTCTTAAATAAATATTTATCACAAATTACACATTATTTGACATTACTTACACCCACACACACCTATGTAATACAGACCCAAACGATTTTAAAACACAAACAAAGAAACAACAAAAAAACACATTCCACATCGATCGGCGCGTGACAATAAATCCAGAGAATCGAAAATTGAATGATATCTCTTTTAAATGTGGTGAAACGTGAAATCTCACCCTAAAATCAATTCCAACGGTTGAAATGAAATTGCCTGAAAGAAAAGTCCCATCACGAAATCTCACCAAAAGGCATGTCTTTCCAACACCTGAATCACCAAGGAGCATTACCTGTTGAGTTATAATAAATTGATTTTTGTGTGTGTTTTCGAGTTTTTTGTTTTATTATTTTTTTTTTTTTTGAAGAGGAGGACGAGTTCTTGAACACTTGTTATTTTTTGTGTTTTTTTTTTAAGGATACACAACACACTTTGTCGTTAATTCACAATAAACATAACAAAAATCGCTCGCACAAGCCACGCATTCAATTCCATAGCTTTTGTCCATACACAAACACCACACCCGACACACTCAACACTCATACACATTCACGCAATTCATTTAATGTTCATCTTCATCATTTCTGAAAGACTGGAAAATTGGATTTTGATGTACATACATACGCACCTTACAAATTTACATGACAAAAGCATTAAGAAAATCATTGTGGAACAATAATAATTGCTGGATGTAAATATATTCAAATATTTTTTACATTTTACAAACAAGTTAACTTTACAATAATTACTTTACACAAACACTGGCATACACTATAGAATTTTATCAGGAATTCATTTAATATGTCGATATCTCGATGTCTAGACGAACTGAAAAGGCTTTGAATTAAAGATGTTCTCTAGGGTAGGGTTTATGCCATTACTAATTTTCCATTATAGTAGTTATGGTAACCTTTTATTAAAAGTTTGCAGCTAAAAGCCTTGTGGGAATTCGTCCTTCTCTGGCGAACTTAACTTTTAATAAGTTTTTCGTGAATTTTCATTTTTAAATTTGAATCAAGTTTGTATTGAACTTTGACAGAGGGAAGATTTTCTTTTATGTTTTTCTGTTTTTTTTTTTTGCAATTATTTACATTGAGGAACTGGAAAAAGTTTAAGGACTTTTTTGTTGCGCTTCCTTTTTATAAGGAAATTTTCACAGCTCGTAAGCATCGGATGGGCAGAAAATTCTCTCGGGCTTAAAAATAAAGGTTTATGATTGGTGGTGTAGTGAAAAGCAAAGAAAGAAAGAAGGTAGGTACTTTTAGGTAGAAATGGGAGCAACCTAGAAATGGGAGCCGCATTCACCCTTTTGATACAAAAAATTAATTTGACCGGTGCTCCTGAGAATGAAATTTAAAATTGATTTGAGATGAAAGAATTGTGGAAAGCTCTGGCCAAGGTGGTTTACTTTGTGACTGGATTTAGAAACTCGGTTGAAAGTGGGTTGATGCTGGTTTAAGACCAGGCTTTAATTTAGTTGAAACTGGATTGAAAGTGTTTTGAAACGAGGCTTAAGTTGACGCCAAGTTAAAAATGGTTTGGAACCGAGTTGAACCTTTGTTAAGACATAGTTGAACCCTGGATTGAATCATGGTTAAAAACGATTTTAAACCAGACTTAAATTGGGTACAAATTGGATGGAAACTGAGTTGAAACCAGTTTATTCGGGTTGAAAACCGATTCAAGCCGGGTAATCTGTGGTCAAAATTTATTGGAGCTGGGTTAAAATTGGAATGAAACTGGGTTGATATCTGATAATTGAAGCATGGTAAAAACTGGGATGAAAACTTACGTTAAAAAACGGTTGAAACTGCTCGGTTTAATCCTAGGTTGAGCTATTGTTAAGCCCTGGATTAAATCTGGGACTCAATTCCGCAAGACTGAGTTATTTTCTGACAGATAACGTGGACCTACCAGTCAAATTTGTTCAAAATTCTTTTAGGCATGAATAGAGTGCATACACGGAAAATCATTCATGCTTGTAGATTTTGGCCCTGGCTTAAAACCGAGTTGAAACCGGATATAAACCAGGTCAAGACCAGATTAAAACTGAAATTAAATCCGGTTATGAACTAGGGTTGAAACTAGGTTAAAACCTGATTAAAGAGTTGAAAGTCGGTTTGAAAGTAGGTTGAACCTGAGCTGAAGCCTGGTTTGAGTTCGAGTAAAAACAATTTTGAAACTTTGTAAGAACAGGGTTGAAACTGTATGAAATCGGGTTGAAACCAGGTTGAAACTGCATTCAACCCTGGGTTGAATTCAAGCTAAAACCGAGAAACTTTGTCTAAACCAGAATAAAACTAAGTTGAACCAGGTTGAAATGGGTTGAAACCCGCTTGAAATTTGAAATTTCCAATTGTAAAATTGTCAGTAGGTGCCGAATTGGGACATGGTGATGTTGGGTACTCTTTGGACCTTCTTAGGAATGACCATTTGAGTCTGATCATAAAAAAGTGCTTCAAAAGTGCCGAACTGTGTACCTACTCGTGGTGGGACCTGGACAACGCATCTGTGAAATTGGGACTAGAAACTAGATGATATCAATGAGGTTATTACCCAGATCATGATGATCTTGTTCATTTGACTGATAATTTAACTATCCACCTGAGATACTCACTAGTGAAAGGACCTAACGTAGCGGAAGTGGCGAAAAACAGTAGGCTATAGGCATAATAACGGGTGATTTTTTAAGAGGTTTAGAACTTTAAAAAAAAAAAAACACAAAAAAATGAATGAAATATTTATTTGAATCGATAGTTTGAACCTTGCAATTTAATGTTTAAAGATAATTTCATGCAAATGTTGACCGCGGCTGCGTCTCAGGTAGCCCATCCGCTGAGTCCAATTTTGGCATACTCTTTCACACATATCGGCCGGTATCTCACCAATGAATGCATGGATGTTGGCTTCCAGTGCGTCAATCGAAGCGGGCTTGTCCCTATAGACATTAGCCTTGACATACCCCCACAAAAAATAATCTAATGGTGTCAAATCGCACGATCTAGGCGGCCAATTGACCGGCCCGAAACGTGAAATTAACTGTTCACCAAACTCGCCTCGCAATTGCGCCATTGTTTCGCGTGCTGTGTGGCATGTGGCACCGTCTTGTTGAAACCACATATCATGCAAGTCAAGAACTTCCATTTCGGGCAAAAAAAAGTTTGTTATCATCGCTCGGTAGCGTTCACCATTGACAGTAACGCTGCGATTCGCATCATCTTTGAAGAAATATGGCCCAATAATGCCGCCGGCCCATAAACCGCACCAAACAGTGGCTTTTTCGGGATGCATTGGTAGCTGTTGCAATGCTTCTGGCTGATCTTCACTCCAAATGCGGCAATTATGCTTATTTACGTACCCATTCAACCAAAAATGAGCCTCATCGCTGAACACAATTTTTCGATAAAAAAGCGGATCGGCCAGCTTTCCAAGAGCCCATTCACCAAAAATTCGGCGTTGTGGTAGGTCGGCTGGCTTTAGTTCTTGCACCAGCTGTATCTTAAAAGGCTTTACGCCCAAATCCTTCCGCAAAATTTTCCACGTAGTGCTGTAACAAAGGCCTAACTGCTGGGAACGGCGCCGAATCGACATTTCGCGGTCTTCTGTCACACTAGCTGATACGGCCGCAATATTTTCTTCACTACGCACAGTACGTAAACGTGTTGGTGGTTTAATGTCCAACAAAGTAAATTTGGTGCGAAATTTGGTCACAATCTTCCGAATAGACTGCTCAGAAGGTCGAGAATGCCGACCATAAAATGGAAGCTGCGCGCGATGAACATTTCGAACCGAGCACGAATTTTGATAGTAAAATTCAATAATTTGCAAGCGTTGTTCATTTGTAAGACGATCCATGGTTAAATTGCAAACCAAACTGAAGCTGTTTGACAGTGACACAAGGTACTAAACACACGTCAACTGTCAAAACCAGTGTTGCCAAAACCAAACCAGCTAAAAAATCACCCCATATTTATAAGCGAACTGTTATTAACAGCCCTAGTATCTGTTTAAAAATTTTGTCAAGGCCTATCGTTCCTGCTTTTCTGGTGGGTTCGAAAAAACAAAAGCGAAGACTAGTCAATAAACTGCAATCGTTGTTCGTAGTGAGCAACATTGCGCATGGTGAGTTAGTGGTTATGTAATATTTCCATAATTCGAGATATTGTCTACCTTTATACAGCAGGACTGAAAACTCTGAATAAAAGGTACTACGGGATCACAAGATGACCCTGTTATTCCGGCACAGCCCTCTTGTGATGTGGGTTGGCTCCTTCGGGGAGTACCGTAGTGGCTGTGGTTGTACCAATTTCGCGGTGAGTCTTTAGTGCATTGTAACACTTTATTAGATAACCAAGACCTTACCAAGGTTAGTTTGCCTCCACAGGCCAAAGTCAATTGGAAGTTGACTTAACAGTCTTCCAATGGTGGTGCATGGATGGAAATGAGGGTTCTCTCACTAGTACATGGGAGAACCTTCATACTTTGTTATTGCTCTATCTTGGATGCTTGCTACAAACGACGATCACCAGTTGGTAACTGGTCCGTTAGGTTTGACAGGCCATACCAAGGGATTAGGGCTTAATTGCTAGGCACCCTCGTAAGACCTACTCTCATTCTATATAATTGTCAGTATACTAAATACAGAACATTTTTGCATAACATAGACAATTTTTGGATAACTTGAGATTGGTTTTTGACAATCGATGTTTTGTTCATCAGATGATTATTTCTAAGAGTTTAAAACAAAAATTTGGTCAGGTTTAAATAGCAGGCATCTGAATATTCCTATTTACGTGAAACAGTTTTGAAAGGGTGTTCCCATTCGCACGAAAAGTATGTCGGTAACTACGGAATTTTCTGCTGAATCAGATGATTGGTTTCCACAACATTAAGCGAATTTAAGTGAGTTGTTTTTTGAAGGATTTATTGAACGTGTGTGGTTAACTTTAGCTACACTAAATAAACCTCGTGAGACAGTTAACGACGTGACATTGCATGATTATCTTTCATATTAATTAATTTTTTTTGGCTTACGAGAATGTATGTATGTACTCGTATGGATTGTATACCTACTTCATTTGTCAAAAAACACATGCAATCTCATTCGGCCTTCATAAAATAGTTTATTTTGTAATGACATATAAATAAAAGATAATAAACCCAAATGTGCAAGTGCAAGGTCAAAATCATCATCAAAATTCAAAAGCACACTTGAAAATCACACTTTGCATTTGCACCTTCTAACTGAATAACTCAATTACAAAAACGTTTCTTCTCTGTTCATGAATTTAATAAAATGTTAAATGGTATAGAAATAAGAGCTTTCTAAATCTTTTCACGTTTAGTGATGGCCATAAAACCAATTCAATTCACCCTCAAGTAATAAAAGTACCTAACCTATGCCTGAATAGGCTCTATACAGAGAGGATATACAAAAAAAAAAGAAAAGTGGCCATGACTCCTGACTTAAAGCTTAGTCTGTATTGCGTATAGTTTTTATCTTTTGCTGTTATTATTGAGTGCTAAAATATAAAATTATTTACTAAAATTAAAAAAGAACACTGGAAAGTAAAATGCTGCTGTTTTTTTGTTTTCTGTTTAAAATGAAAATCATTTTGGGAAATTCAACAACCGTTTTATTTGATGTGGTTGCTTTGGGCTTCAATTATTCAAATTAGCATTTTTAATAATGCTGCCTCTCAGTTTACATAAGATAATTATACAAATTAAAATTCAGTTTAATGAATGCCTTAAGACTTGCTTTAGTCAAATTAATTTATATTTTGTAGAACTCTTTCAGAGCGCTGAGCTCCTTAATTCGAAGAAAAACCTGATGACCTTGGTTTGGTTCGTCATATGAAAAAATAAACGAAAGAAAAATTAAAAGTTTCGAGAAAGATGCAATCATGAATAGTATGTATGTACCTGTACATATATTGACAGAAAAAACAGATAAACATTTCATTAATTTTAGAGAACCATTTACATACATAGATGCATACATAGGTAATTTTTGAAAACAAGTCACTGAAAAAAACTTTAGAGGAGAACTGCCATTTGCATTAGTCTTAGTTCTTGAGTGTGGCTGTACAATAATTCATAAACATCGGCCTTGGGTATCATCGTGAAAGATTTTTTAAGCTCTATAGTCTACATATTGAGAAATGTATAACTTTATGCGAACGACGCTCCATATTATTAAAGTGAAAGAACATAAATGTCAAAATTTCAAAAGACAAAGTTTCAAAGGATAAAGTTTCGAAAAACAAACGTTGCGAAAAGATAAAGTTTCAAAAGACAAAGTTTCAAAAAACGAGAAGAGAACATTTCGAAAAGCCACTGCTGAGACAGAATTAAAAATCAACAGTGTTCCAAAAAAAATGTTAAATTCGTTGTTCTTTGAGTTGCTTCCAATAAAATTACGCAGGTTATAGTTAAGGCAGGACAGATTTACAATAGAAAAAAACATTTTGAAAACAGTGTGTTTTAACAATATGTCAAAATCATCACCATATCACCTGTGTCAATATCATTGAAATCAATCTAGAAACAACGAAGTTGACATTTTTTAAACACTCTCTGTTGAAAATATTTGTTTTTTGCTTTGATAACCTATCAGCAATCACTTTAATTCTGAAAGTACCTATCAGCTATCATCTGTGGTAATTTCATTGAAATGACTCAAGAAACAACGAAGTTGCAAGACATTGACATTCTTCTAAGACATCCTGTTTCGAAAAATATTTTGTTCTTCATTTTGTCTCAGCTATCAGATGTGTTAATTATGTACATTGAAATCGCTTAAGCAACAACGAAGTTGTCAAATCTTGGCACATATTTTTGAAACACCCTGTTTTGAACAAATCTTTTTTTATTTTTGCCTCAGCTATGTGTCAATTGCATTGAAATCATTCAAGAAACAATGAAGATTCCGAGATTTTTGAAAATTTGTTTTTCGATTGGTATTTTATGCTGCGATACTTTGGAATTTTGAAACTTTCTCCTTTCATAAAATTACGCTTTTATCTGAATAATTCGTGGATGGATCTTCAATATTTCTCTCATAATTAATTCGAGAACGAATTATACTTTCGGATCCAAAAAGATTTAATTAAATGGTGAAAACGATTTTTATTTTAAGGAACCAAAAAATAATATTCGCGATCGAATCAAAAATAAGATTCCCTTTTGAATTTTTCACGAGAATACGAATCATATTTTGTCATTCCATGGACTTTAAAATATATGCAGTTTGCCACTCGGAATATTTCCTTTGAAAATTCGAAATTTTTTATAAATACTCGTAAATTTAAATAAGACACGAGTTCAGACATAATATGCAGTCCAGATTTTCAAAATTCAAAACTCTGTGAATGGGTTGAAAATCTGCAAAATGCAGGTAAATCTGCACTAATGGCAACGCTGAATGTGGGCTTAAATTGGTAGAAATTGACAGTTTTGAGAAATTAACGAACAGACCTATTTTTAACTTAAAATAAAGTTTGTTTCCATCTGTCAAGCCACCAACTTTAAAATTTCATAAAAGACTCAAAAATGGCTGCAATCTCGATGGATTAATAAACGCCTGGAAAATATGAATTTTAACGCTATAAAAGGGTTATTACTCTAAATGAATTTGCTGCTCCGGAATAATGTGGTCTAAAGGCTTTTGGGTGACATTTGGAACGAAATGTTATTCTTACCTTAAAATATAGTTTAAAACCCTTCTGTCAAACTCCACTTTATAACGCTTATAATGTTGGCTTCCAAGTTCTGTTGGTATCGAGTTGAGTATGATATATCGACTTTTCAATATCGACTCCATAAGATCGATTTTTATAATTCCGGCAGAACAAATTTCGACAGTATATTATGTGCTTAAAGTTAGCACCTCCATTTTTGATTTTCAAAAAAAGTGTGCTGTAGTGTGCCCAACTTGTGCTGCCGTGTTTCTAAAGGGCACCCATTTTCTTAGCATGAAGTACTGTATTATGCTCAGCTTGTGCTGACTTGTCCCGTAAATATTTTCAAAAAATTCATAAATTTGCAAATTTTACGAATGAAATGTTTGCGAAGTTTCATGCTCAAAAAATGCTACTTTGAACCAAAATGATAAAAAAATCGCATAATTGCATTTTTAATTGGCCAAAACTTTCAGCGTTAAGATTGCACTACCATTCTGGATTTTGAAAAATAAAAAGTAATGCCGTTAGTGTTAAAAAAAATCGCAAACTTGCAAGTTATACGAATGATTTTATTTTATTTCGCAATTAGTTAAAAATTAAAGTTGTGCTGCCAGATAGAAAGAGATTCAAAAATTTACATATTTGCAGTTTAAAGCCAAAAATTAATTGATGATTTTTTTTGTTTTAGTTTTACACTCTTCTTAAGCTAAAATGTGCACTTTTTCGGTCAGTTTGTGCGCAATATTCCAAGGAAATAAAAAAATTGCATATTTGTAACTTTTACGACCAAAAAACAGTATTACGAAGCGTGAACTAAGTACCGCCATTTCCGATTTCAAAAAAAGTTGTGCTGTAATGTGCTAAGCTGTGCTTCATTGTGACGGTAAATATTAAAAAATTAAAACAATTTGCAACTTTGCAAATTTTACGGATGCAATATGGCAGCACAGTACAGCACATTTATTTTTGAAAATCAAAAATGGCGTGGTAACAAATATGCGATTTCTTTTTAATCTCATTGGACAGCACAACTTTAATTTTTAGGTAATTACGAAATTTAAAAAAAAAATCATTCCTGAATTTGCAAATTTACAATTTTTAAAAACATTAACGTCAAAAGTTGAGCACAATGCAACACAACTTTTTTTTGGAAAATTGAAATGGCGGTGCTATCTTCAGTTTTAGCCATTATGGCCATTAGTTGTATTTTCTGAGCACAAAGTAGCACAACTTTCTTTTTAAAGAAATTTCGTAAAAATTTCAATAGTAAAATTTGCGAAATTTTCAAAAATATAAAGCAAGTTGAGCATAACACTGTTCAACTTTTTTGTTCGGAACATCGAAAATGGCGGTACTAACTTCACGCTTAAGAAAATGGGTTCCTTAAAACCAAACGCTTAGTAGGATTTTTTTTTTAAACGGAACATGGCTGGACAAGTTGGGCACATTACTTACATATGGCGCTAACTTCAGGCACATCAAAAGATTGACTGATCAAAACATATGTAGAAGAAAATTCCACCGATTGACAATTAAGACGATTTTCAAACTGTTAACCAGTGAAACTTAAAGTCTTGATTTCAAATTATCTGGGGCTGATCAATTTCAATGACTAGTTGATCTTTTCTGATCAATTACTGAATAATTAGATGGTTTTTCCTATCTTCAAACTTCCCATTATATGAGGTACCAAAAGGTCAAGAGCCTAACAGCACACATTATAAAAATCAACATATTGATCAGGACCCATGTTCTGTAACTTTCAAATCGATAAAACTGGTCGAGAAACGTTGAGGACTGGAACGAAATTCATTTTATCTCATCATCGGGTTTCCATAACTTTGACAGTCGTTAATTTTATCGATTGGAGCAATCGGAATAGAAATCTTAAAAAATTCGATAAAATGAGTTTCTGTATCCTTGAAATTCGTTAAGATTTTCATTCTAAACGTCAAAAATTATCGCCGACCTAAAATCTTGTGAGTTCAAAGCAAAAGAGGAGTTTGAATATTGAAAATGATCATATGACCAGATACTCCCCTTGCGCATGTTGGGAATATTTAATTTTCTCTACCACCATAATTTTACTACCCAAACCCCATTTTCAGATACTGAATCAAGAAGTGCATCACGTCCAATAAATGTAGTTAAAAACCTTACTTGGCTGTTCTCAGACTTCATTGCTAAAATTGGCTGTATCAATGCACAACCTTTCCAAATAGCGACGGAAATCCTTGGTTCACCTCCCAAATAATCTTTATCATCTGTGGAACAACTTGCTTGAAAAAGCGAAGAAACTTCTTCATTTAAAGCCTAGAAATTCGGAAGTCTACAAGTCTCACAGCAAGCTGCCGAGACACAAGGTGAAGAGGCGCTTCAAATACTTCAATTTATAGCTCAGAATTTTCGAGCACAGGTAGTAATCTTGAAATTGTAAATTCAAGGAATATTTGAAGAAAAAAAAAATTATCTTGGGCAAACAGTCTTCTGCCACTAACTAACCGAAGACCTTCGTCAAGAAATTAAATACAATATAGAAACATTCGGCAAAAACTTTGAATATTGCTCCACCAGTCGGGGATTTATAGCTGGCTTTTCGATGAAGACTCTTGACTCTCACTTTACTCCAAGGCAAAAAATCTTAAGGTGTGATTCCTCACGAGCATTATTTGGAACCTTAAAAGCAAAATTTCGAAGCAGATTTGTAGAAAAGAGTAGAGTAAATCAAAAATTTCCCGAGCAGATTTGAAAATGAAAGAATAACTGAAGTTAGTACAAACTGTATGTATTTTTAACAAAAATTTACCGATAGAAAAAAGGAGTAGATAAAAAAAAGCGGAGTGGCGGAGTAGATTTATTTTTTTTCCTCAAAATTTCAGTAAATTTGCTCCGATTGAAGTAAGGTTTGAACACTCACTGCCCACGACCTTGGTGGCCAGTTGATAGATCCAAAATTAAAATTTATTTTTCAACAGATTGTTCCCGCCATAGGCTATGTTGCCAGTTGCATCATCTTGTCGATACCATGAACTTCCTGGAGATCACGGGCCTTAATTTGATACATGTCCTTTAACATGGCGCAATAACTGGCACTATTGACACTTATATTGTAACCTAATTCACTTTTTTTGAAATTGTCCAAGGACAACAACAAACAGTTTTATTTTCTCTGGATGTAAAAATTCGGCTTTTTTCAAAAATGTCCGAAAAATCAACATTATCTTTAATTGTGGATTTAATTACTGTATATCTCAGTGTAATCGTATTAACGTGACGTACACACGGACTAGAGAGTGATGCAACACACAAAAGCTTTAATCCATTGTGCCAGTGCTGACAAAGCAATATTAAAGTAGTCCAAACGAACATCAATGTCATTCAAGGTCATTCGAACTTCACGCCATAACTTGTTTGATTTTCTATTGAACAGATTTTTTAATTCCACAAAAAATTGGTTCAACAGAGCTTTGTGCAGACTTAAAAACGTTATGCAGGGTGTCCACCCGGGGTATACTACTTTGTTTGTTTATAATTTTTGATTGAGAATGGATCTTATATTGATAAATATTTTATTTAATGTCGGTAATTCTGTATTGAATACAATATCAGGTTAATGTTCGCCACTGTTAATCTCACAAATGCGAGTCCTTTTAAGCACATTTTTCATAACATTCTCACACATTTCACGCGGTATTTCATTAATTTCATTAGGAATATTTTGTGTGGGTTGCTCGAGCGTTTCTGGTTTGTTTGCATAAACCTTGCTTTTCAGGTATCCCCACAGACAGAAGTCGGGAGCAGTCAACAGGTGACCGTGGAGGTCAATCAACATCACCATTTCTTGAAATAACTTGTTGTGGAAAGAAGTCTCACAGTAATTCCATTATAATGCTTGTAGATACCACATGTTAATTAAGCCCAAAGCATGCTGTTGTGACGTTAAAAAGTTTTCAAAGTTGTTCTTTGAAGACCATGCTCCTGAGCACGGCGTTGAATTGAGGTTGATGGACTGTTTTGAACACTTCCGTGAGCAGCAGTAATGTTTTTAGCCGATCTTGCAGTACGTTGTAGTCCATGCTTGGGCCTATCACCTACAGACCCTCTTTCTTCGAAATCATTCACTACACGATAAATAGTGCGTTTTGTTGTTTCTCCCAAAAATTTCACGTAACTCATCGTCACAGTTATCGATGATCGATTTTGATAAAATGTTTTAACGATTAAAATATTTTCCATAATAAATTTCCCACGAGTCTACTTCTCGACTGCCAAATATGAACTGTCAAGATTAGATGTTTAACAAGATGGCGGCAAAAAAAAGTAGTAGACCTTCCCAGCGGACACCGTGTATTATATTATATTGTTTTGACAGCGCTGACACATAATGGCTTTTAAGCTATGTGCATGTGTCTGGAATGAAATATGGATATTCTAGACCTTTCCCACTTTTTCTTGTAAATGCAGTATTTCATGGGCAAAGCCTAGAAAGAAAAAATGTCGGCTATTCATTTTACGTGGAGACCAAATCGAAAAAAAATATATTTTTGAACTTCCGAGCCTCTCAAAATACCCGCGCCGGGGGAATTCCTGCATCTCCTCTCTTCTCTTTAAATTGGTACCTAAGCTCAACTAATACCTAAGAAGAATTTATAAAAAAGTCCTAATACCTACCTACTCCTTAACTAAATAAACCATTTGTTATTGATCAATAATATATTAGATACAAAAAAAAAACATTATTTTCAAATCTTCTGAACTCGTGTACCTAATGTTTTGCATAAGCTTCTTATCACATTCATACATTTTTAAAATCATTTTTCACATCAACCAAAACAACATCCTTTAGCATTCTGAATACATCTCAACCATAACCACATCATTTCAAACACAAAATGGCTTGAGTTCATATGCCATATCCTTATCAAATCAGAGTTGATATTGCAAAATGAAAGCATCAACCAATCTCTCCTTGAGGTGAAACTAAAAACGACATTTCCTTTTCAGTTGTCACTTTTGATTTCCATCCAGAGGGATACTGTTTTTTTTTTGTTGTTAAATATTAAAAACCCTTTTCGCAAATCAAGTAAACCTGATGTCAGGATACGAAGCACAAACGTGTCTTTTATCCAATTTGAGGAAACAAAGTGTATTTTGTAAGGAGATCAGCATTATTCAGCACCCTTTTCAACACAGGATACAACTCACAAATGCGCATTTACATGGCCATTACATTCACATTCACACCCGGAAACCATCATCGTTATCCACAAAACCGCACAAACAAACAAAACAATTTATATAAAGTCATAATCACCTTGCCAAAGATATCATAAATCTCGGTACTACTACTCCGACTGGGCTTTCTGGATAGCTGCTGGCGTGTGTTGGGTTCACTGGAGATTGGACCAACCGCACTGGGACCATTGGGCGGGTCTTCAAGTCCATTGTCGATGCCATTGACCCGCTCTAGTGTTTTTGGTGATACTTGACCGGGGCAGACATTCTGCCATGTGGGTTTCACCAAAGATTCCCGGCGCTGTAGTTCCTTGGTAACGGGTGGAGATGTGGATGGTCCAGCCGATGAATTACTCGTACCACCACTACCACTGCCACCAGCAGCAGCACTGGGGCCAGGACTGAAGCTGTTTAGGTTCGGTGAACCTTGATTTATTGAAAAACTGTGAATTGATTGACGTCGCATGCTTTTGCTTCTCGTCTACAGATGGCAGCATGTGTTTCGATTCAAATTCAATCTATTTTGCATATGCAAAGAGTTTTAATAAATTGTCCTCCGATGTGAATATGATGCCAAGAAAATTGTTGAAATCAGCATAGTTATACTACATACGTTTCTGAATTTGTATGTACATGCGTTGAGGCAAGGATAAAGTTTTTGGTTTTTAAGATGAAGGAAAGTTTTCTCAAGTTCCAGTCGTTGTTATAAATTGTAGGTATATTGAAGGTGCTTGACGTTTTTGTCGTGTTTTCTTTCTCAATTTGGGTAATTTAAAGCTAAAAGTAAAATTTATTTCGTTATTTTTTTTTTGCTTGATTTATAAAGTTATTATACAGCAACCTTGTTAAGTGGAAACAATGGCACCACGTGGGGACTCGTTGACAACGTTTTGAGAAATTTCATACCATATAGATTATACCTTTATTTTAGGTACGATATGAACTTGAAGAACTATATAATTCAACAAAAAAAATAACTTACAAAGAAAAGTCTTAAGGTTGTTGGAGTAAAACAATTTATTCAAATTCATGAGAATCCATGCTGTTTTAAATGATTTCAAGAATATTTCTTCAGGAAGTTTAGGTAGGTACACTAAGGGCCAGTTTTACAGTTCCCAGGGTTAACAATGAGTTAAATCAGAGTTAGTTGATTCTAAAAATAAATTAACCCTGAGAAACAGTTTTTCAGTTGAGGATTAACTTTTATCTTTCAGCTGTCAAAAATCTAGGGTCATCCATGTGTGACACTATGGACATCACCCATCTACGCCTTTGCCACATGCGAATAGAGATGGCACCACAACAGAATTGCACTAACAATAACTTTTACTATCGAAATTGAGATTGAAAGGGCACTCAATCCGATCCCTGATTAAACTCACCAAAGTAGCTGAGTCAGCTCCGAATTAGCTTAGAATTTTAATTGACTGAAAAACTCATTCTGGAGTTAACTCAGGTGTAACCCCGAGACTAGGATGATCTCGCACTGCAAAACTAGCCCTTTTAATCTATCCTAAGGGCCAATTTTTCAGTGCGATATTATCCTAGTCTCGGATTTAAACTTGAGTTAACTCCAGAAACGTGTTTTTTTAGTTTAAGTTTACTGCGAGCTTGCTCACCTACTTTGATGAGTTCCCTCAGGGACCAAATTGAGTTCCTTTTCAGTTGTGGCTCCATCACAATTCCTATAGTGAAAGTTATTTTCAGTGCAATTCCGCTGCCGGACCACCTCTATTCTGATGCGCTAAAGGCGTAGAAGGATGATTTCCATAGTGTTGCACATCGATGACCCTAGATTTTTGACAACTGAAAGACAAAGTTAATTTTTAACTGAAAAACTGTTTCTGTGTTAACTGGGGGGTTAAAATTTTTTCAGGATTGGCTAATGATCTAACTCAGAGTTTATCCTAAACAGAAAAACTAGCCTTTAGAATCGTTAGTCGTTAATTTGGTTAATTTTTTTAAAGGTATATCCCTAGTAAACAAGTTTCATTCAAGGTTTCAAAAGAAAAGCAATATGAATCTTCATAAAGGACATCCTAAAAAAAAAAAAACAATTCGGAAACGCTCCTGAGGATCTGCCAGTATACTACAACGTTGTTTCTTGAGTGATTTAAATGAAATGGACATATCATGTGAAAGCTGAAATAGATTAAAAAGAGAAGAAAATATTTTCAAAACTGGATGTTTTGCGGCCATGTTTATCTGTTTACCATCCTTTGCTTGGTGTTTGTCTTACCAATAGAAAACATCAACCGGCACTCAAATTTTCCTGGTATTCATTAAAATGCCATTCTCCTAGAAAAATTTCAAATGTGAACAAGTGTATAGAATTTAACTAACCCGAAGCCAATACCATTTTGTGTGATCTCAGGATATTTGGAAGAACTAAAATTTCAACGATTTTGGTACAATTTCTTTTCGTTTTTTTTTTTGTTGGTTTTAAAAAAAAACTAAATGTCAAATTGCAAATCCTATCAATTATTAATTATAAACTAGTGTGTAAGATTAAATCAACTCAAGGCCACCATCATTGCTTACTTTCATGAAATTTGAGATGCAAACAAATTTCAACAATATTTGGTGTAGTTTTTTTGCTTTAAAAAAGTCTATTTGTTGAATTCTCTTACAAAGCTTATAAAATAACAATTATAAACTAATATGTAGGATTAGTTTAACCGGGAGCCAATATCGTTGTCTATTCTCAAGATATTTGAGGTACAAGAAACATTTTCAAAAATTATTGGTAAAATTACTTGCAATTTTTTTCGTTTAAAAAAAAATGTTGCTGTCAATATTTTTAAAAAAATTAAAAATTTTTATTAATAAACTAGTGCATAAAATAAAATAACCTCAAAGCCAATATCATTGTTTGTTCTCAAAATATTCGAGAAAACCATTTTTTTCAAAAATTTTCAGTAAGTTTTTTTTATTAAAAGAAAATTGTAAGCTGGCACGTTTATATTCTTACAAATTTCTTACCACGATAATATGCGTAGATTAAAATTAACCAGAGGTCGCTACCATGATTAGTTCTTGAGATATTTGACAGTATAGAAACTTAATAAGGGTGTTTTTTAAATTGCTTTAGTAAAAACAACCCTTATTGAATTTTTATGAATGTCCTTCCTGCACGTATTGAAACTTCTTTCTATAAAATAAAATTTATTTGAAGCAATATCTTCATTCGTTCTTGAGATATGGTGAGCGAAAAAAAGCGAAGGAACGTACGAATGTACGAACGTACGTACAGACACAGACATCTCTGTAAAAATTATGGATTTCGATTCTATGGAGCTCGAAACGGGAAAATATGTCTAAATTATTGATTCGACAAATCGGACCAATTACAATAACTTCCAAAGGGAAGTTAACAAGATCAGCCTGACGGACTTAATAACATTCTAAACGGATATCTAGATAACAGACTTTTTCGTGTAAGACACAGAAATGACTATTCTGATTTCAAAGAAATAGTGGGTGGGGTACCACAAGAATGTGTATAGGGTCCAGTTCTGTACTTTTTATTTATACGTGATGTACCTCAAACAGAAAACACTATCGTAGCCACGTTTGCTGATGATACTGCAATACTAGCAGTAGGCAAAACGATTAGCGAAGCTACAATTAAATTACAAAATGCTCTTAATAATGTTAATGAGTGGACAAAAACATGGCGCATAGCGCTCAATGAACAAAAGTCAGTCCACGCAGACTTTACGTATAAAAGAATAAATAGATTACCCGTCTTTCTTAATACCGCTCGTGTTCCATTTGCAAATGATGCAAAGTATCTGGGAATGACTCTAGACATGAAGTTAAAATGGAAGCCGCACGTAAAAAAGAAATGCGAAGAACTAAAAAGTAAATTAAGAGATATGAACTGGTTACTCGGTAAATATTCAAAGCTTAGAATTAAAAGTAAATTGATTTTATACAGACAGGTACTTAAACCTGCTTAGGTCATTTGTAAATGCTCCGTGGTAAATATATAAGAAAGGAAGATCTTCACAGGGATCTCGGGTTTTCCTACGGTTCAGGACAAAATAAAAAGTTTCGCGCGAAAACATAGATATCGACTATTAGAACACGCTAATTCAACGATTATTGACATTTTGGACAAGTCGAATTTAGTACGCCATCTGCGAAGAACAAAACCTTCCGACTTGGTGCAGTGAACAGAAAACCGCTTTAAAATCTTGTACTAAGCAGGAACTTTCACCGGAAAGTTTCAACTTAGTTGTAATCGGGAAGTGGAGGTGGATTTAGTGTAGTCAGAATCTCACACACCTATGAGCACGCGTTTTTGGTCCTCATAGAACATGAAAAAAAAACAGCAATATACCAAAAACGAATTACTCAAAATACAAATGTTTGTATATGAATATTTCGAAAGCTAGCATAGTCTTTTCTTTTTTAACATTTTTTCTCAATTTAGTTATAGCCTATTACGTGCAAAGGTTTTTATTATTAAATATGTTTGTAACTGAAAATGCTACTAAATTCATTCGTGCATTTCTGAGAGAATGGTCACACTGGACATTTAATATTTCTTATATTACTCGGAAACTAGACCGAATTTGAAAATTTTTAACTTGAAACTTTTTGTTCAAAATCATATTTTCTATCGAAGTGGAAGGTTTAAAAAATTTTATAAACAAATATTTAAGCAGAAAAAGTTATCAGAAACCAACATTAAAAATAAATCAAAAAAGTTACAACGATTTTAATACTTTTTTCTAAATAGCACATAACTTTCTTCGGAGCAAAGATACGTTCAAGACATACTCAAAAAACTAAAGTTGAGTCTTAAGGCCTTAATATGACATGTTAAAAAAGTCATATTAGTTTAAAACTGTTTGAGTCACAGCCATTCGAACTTATACATTTTAAACAACTTTTCGCAATTTTTTCCCGAAACATTTCTTGGACCTAGTACCAAGTCTTATATTTATCGGACCAGCCGTTTAGTCTGTAGGTTTAAATGCATTTAAAAAGAGCTGAAAAACAAAATTGCAAAGTTACCCACTTTTTAATTATTCTCTATAATCGTAATGTCATTTTGATCAAAATATCATTATCTCTGTCAATTTTGAATACAAATGATTTTTTGAACAAACCACATTAAAGCCTTTTAGGGTCAATTTTTGATGCAAGAAAAGTTATGAGCAATTTATTAAAAAATTTGAAATCTTTGATTTTTTTATTAGTTTTTGGAAACTTTTACTGTTTAAATTTTTTATAAAATTTCTTAAATAATCCATTTCTATTAAAATTTAATTTTGAACGAGTAACATTTGGTATAATTCAGCTTAGTTTCCGAGTTATAGCATAAATATTGACAAGTGGCCAGTGTGACCATTTTCTCAGAAAAAACATGGTTGAATTTGGTAGCATTTTCGATTTAAGGCTTATGGCCAAACAAAGATATTCAATAATAAAACTCTTGCACGTAATTGTTCCCTTTTAAAAGGTCTATTCCATAGCCTATAAAGAATTAAAGTGAATCATTGCCGAGTCATTTTGTTCCATCATCTTGATAAAAGCGCCAGTTAATATAACTTTTGCACTGCTGTTCAATTGACTGATTGAAATACCCATCTCTTTCCAATACATATGGTCTTCACTTTAATTTACGATGGCAACTCATTATTATTTAAGGTGGAAAAGCAAGCAGAAAATTACACTTCGACTATACATTTTTCACCAAAGAAAAAATTCTCTTATAATGATCTAACTTTTTTCCTTCCACTTCAATCAAGTTTTGTATCGAATTAATTGAACGGGTGTTGGCGAGTAAAGAACTTCTTACACTCTCTTTCAAACAAACTCAAACAAAGATATAAAGTTTTATTCTGTGGTGTGCGCATCAATAAAATAAAAAAAAAGTCTATAAGTTGTTTTTCTTTCTTTGAAACTTTTAGTGTTTTACTTGATGATCCTAGCAGGGTAAAATATAGAAGATATTGTTTTTGTATAGAAAAATAAAATGCAAGACTATGTACGGGTCACACGTTTTTGCGTTTCTGTTGTATGGCTAAGGGAAATTCAAGAGAGTAACATGGTGGTTTTGGTTGGATATTGATTTATTATTTTAATAGCATACCTCAAGACACATAATGTCGAAATTCCTGTTCTATTTTGCATTTTAAGTTTGGCTTTAGGTCGCTTTAAAACACAATACCGAAATCAAAAAATTCACAATACCTTACAATTTTTCTAAAGAATTTGTTGAAACCTTTCTAAAATCGAGTGATTTAACATTGAGTAAAGGTTGTAGTGCACAAATAAAAACAAAGGTTAAACAAAAAATCATCCATATTTTCAAGAAATAAAACACAGCCTTTGAAAGGGGTATTGTTGGAGGGGTATTGTTGGAGCGCAGTTGTGGCTCTTTTTCTGAAGAGCTACAATCCATGAAACCCTAATGGACTCTATGCATTCAAAGAAATAAACAAGATCATAGGAAAAAGATTAAATTCCATTCAAACTCAACACGAAGCAAGGGAAGTAAAAAAATTCCGCAGTTTTATCATCAATCTGGCTGCCGGATTGTAACAAGACAACCAAACCATCAATGAAATATCTGGATGTCAACTTTGAGGAGATACATTTTGCTTGAATTTGCAGATATCTGTTTTTTTTCGAAAAAAGGAAACTACGCTTTTAATCACGTCCACCCTTTTATGCGAAAAAGGAATGGAAAAAGTAGCTTTTCATACAAGTTAGATTTGTCAATAGTTTTTGGAAGAAAATACATTTTCAATTTAATTAAAATGCTGTTTTGGTAATTTTCAACTATTTTTTCAAAAATAAAAGTCAAATATAACTCGTTTGAAAAATATAATTATATGATATAAGGCAGCGATTCCCAAACTTTTTTTGCTGTGGAGTCAAGTCAAAGTCAAAATATATTTTGGAACCCCAACATTTAGCGATACCCAAAAATTAAAGACACGCAATTTAAAAATCTATTTATTTCTTATTTAAGATAGGTATTCCATAAAAGTGCGTAGAATAACTGTTTCATTTAATGTTTGATTGCTAAATTATTAAAAATTAAGTTCTATGTCCGAATACTGTATTCGAAGATCTGGGGAGCGACCAATCTCGATCTTTATTAAGTTGAGGGGACAAAATCTATCAGAGATCCGTTTTTCTGTATACTGTGTACGTCGTTAGCTGAGTTTTCATTACAAATGGATTTTGCACTCAAAATTTTGTCAAAATTAGTACCTGGAATGTAATATTTCCAAGATCCTTGCGAATATCAGCTCGGAACTCAAGCATGTTTCCCTAGAAACATTCATATAAGCCTGGAAGCATTCAATATTGTCCTTCTGTAGGTCCACAGGCAAATCAGTGCTGCCAGTTTGTCTCTCGTGAAAGATTCCGTAATGTGTAAAGATGAGGATATATTTTTCTCCAGTTAGAAAACTTTCAGTTTATCAAGAAATTCAAATAACCTGGATGAAGCTTTTCCTCAAGACAGCCAACGGATTTCATACTAACCTAGGTACACCTAGGTACCTGTCATATTTTTGCACTTTTTGTTTCCTGCAAAAATCTACGGAAGAAGACACCTTTTCACGAAATTTACAATCCTTACAGGCTCACTAAACACTAGAAGTGCATATCAAAATGTAAAATGTAATGGCTGCTGTAACTTTCGAAATGTGTTTCAATAATACATAAAAAGATTCTAGGAATTTTTACCAAGTCAATTGAAAGTTTTTTTTTTAACTACTGAAGAAAATTACTTTTTGTTTTTACACCAAGAAAAACGCGATATTCTGGAAATTGTTTCGCAAAACCCTAGGATTTCACGGAACATAGTTTGGGAAAGAAGAAATTAAAGAGCAAACTTCTAACTTCCAATAAACGAGCTATTAAACATTGTTGTAAGCTTTTCCGTTGTTTTTAATAACTCTTTTTTTCATTTTAAGTCCTTTTTTTTAATAAAAGTGCCCCTTCTCTCTAAACGGTAATAGATTGAATTCCCTTCTAATGTAATAAAACACTTATCTGATGTCACTTTACAAGAATCCCTTTATTTTTTGGAGCACCGTACGATTCGTAAAATCCCCTAAGGAATTATTTACTTTATGTTGGCAACTTTTTTACCACGTATTTAAGAAATTTTTGGTTTCACATGAAATCTAAGGATGCATAAAAATGTAGGAAATCAGGAACTATTCAAAAAACTTTGTAATCATTTTTTCATTCAGACGAGCAAGAGGCGATATAAAGGCTAAAAACCATTTTTTACAATCAAAATTTGACAGTTTTTCGACAATAACTTTTCGTTGGAAAGAGATGTCAAAAATTATTGGTGAGCAAGAATTTTAAAGAATATTTTACCCTACATAATAAAAGAAATTTACTCTTAGTACAATAGGAGCCGAGAAAATTGTATTTATGTTTTTCAATTTATTTTTTTTTTTCAGAATGGCAAACAACGCAACATCTCCTGCCAGCCAGACTGCCCATACGCAAGTCTTAGGAGTTACAGAAAACATATATAAAAAAGCCGAAGCCAGGCATACTAAAATTACTTCTTTTTTGACGTTGCTAGCTCTCGTACTAGTATATGCTGCAGCAGAAAACGAGAGCAGCGAGAGAGGAGCACCGAGCAAGAGGAAGAGAGGAAAAAGCCAAACCTGCGTAGGAAGAAAGGGCGAACGCAGCCTCCCAGCTTAAGAAGAAAGTTGAAGGGTCTTGAGATCAAAACCAAATCCGGAAAAGCCAAGCAACTGGTTGTTGGCTTCAAAACAGGGAAGCAGGCTCTTCGAAACAGCAAAGAAAACTGAGTCACCATTCACCAACACACAGAAAAAGAAGATGTATTCAAGCAACATGTCCAGCAGCTGCTCAATGGACATAAGGTAGAACGAATTAGGACAAGAAGAGAACCCAACTCTAGTCAAGACCCAGTATATATAAAAGAGGTAGACTTAGCTAGAAAGAAGCTCAAAAACAACAAGGCTGCCGTATCTAATGATTTACCAGCGGAGCTCTTCAAGTACAAATAGGTTGTATTGAAAGAGTGCATGCGTCAACTCATGAACAAAGTTTGGGTGGAAGATAGTATGCTCGATGACTGGTCTATCAGCTCTATATGTCCCATATACAAAAAGGTAATCTTATGTCCTGCAAGATCTATCGAGGCTATCCTTGATAAACGTCACATACAAAATCCTATCCAACGTACTGTGAGACCGTCTTAAACCATGTTCCAACACTTTAATCCAGCAAGACCAATCATTCACTTTAAGACAAATCCTGGAAAAGACTGACGAATTTCAAGTCAAGACTCACCATCTAACTATCGACTTCAAAGCCACATATGATATCATTATCGTCAGGAGCTCTATTTATGACGATGCATGGCTGAACTTGTGATCCCGGGAAAACTAATCTAACTGTGTCGGGTGACTTTAAAAAAAATACGGTTCAATTCACAACAAGGGAAAACCTCTTCCAAACTATTCCTAACATGCACACGATTTCAGCAAGGAGATGCACTACCGTGTGATTTCTTCGATCTCATTCTGGAACGAATAGTGCGCAGGGCAGGCGTTAACACTGAAGAAACTTTTTTCAACAAATCTCTCCGAATTCTAGGGTATGCCGATGATATTGACATATTTAGCCGTTCCAAACAGGTTATTATAGAAGCTTTCACAGCAATTGAAGAAAGGACGAAAATTGTTAGTTTTCAAGTAAACGAAGGCAAAACATTTTATCAACAAACAGCAGAAATACAAAACATCACTGCTTATTGCAACAACCAACGGTTATAAACTCTTCACACGGAAGATGAAGTGCACGGTCTATAAAACCCTTATACTGCCAGTCTTGATTTATGCCCCCAAGTGTTGTGTTGGGCACCTTGGAGAGAAATTTTCTTCGATGGATATTAGGAGAACCAAAAAATCGAAACACGTTCACAATATTGGCTCAGCCACATCAAGTGAATTGACAATAATGCTTCAGGCAAGAGAGTCTTCGATTCGCAGGCCACAAGTTTGAGAGGAAGAAGAAGACTAAGCCTCCAGTTTAAGGACAAAGCTATTTTTCGGATGCCAGAAAGCTTGCTCTAGATGATTAAAGGCACCGCGTGCCCAAGATCGAAGAGGATGAAAGGCTATCGTGCCCCAGGTTGCAACCCTTCATGGATTGGGATCCAGATAGGAAAGAAAGCAATAAAAAATAATGTAAAATATAACCTTCTTTATGGCAAATTAAAAAGATTCGTCCCTACTTTTAATACGAGTACTTATCAATCCCGCATCATACAACTTTGATACTTAACAACGTCATTTAACCTTTAATCATAAAGCAAATACGTCTGACCTATTAGCTTTATTTAATTTATATTTTTCATTTTGCTGCTTGAAAGTAATCAATCTAAGAAAAACAAACAAATTTAGCGAACAGACATTTCGGTGAAAGTCGTTAATTTCAGCTCATAAATAATATTCAAAGAACAACAATCAATGTTATCCACGCTGCCTGTATTGAGTTTCTTTATTTTCAGCAGCTAAAACTAAATAAATAGATTCCAACAAATCTGTCGACCGTAATCTCAGATAAATCATCCCAATTTCGAATCCAGACAGAGCCTGGGTTCAATAATCTATATTGATATTGACTATGCCTCCATATACCTTACCATAAAAATAAAGGACTAAAGGATATGTGTAAGGCCTGGGCATGTTTTTATTTTTTTTTGTTCAATGAATAAATTCAATGTAAGGGAAAATGAGGTGGGTTTGTGCTCTTATGAATAAAATTAACTTTCGTTGAACTCAAACAATTTGTTTATTCTTATTCTAAGTAAAGTAAAATCGTTAGCTACGAGTATATATGGGAAAGAATGTGGAACTTTAACTAAGTTCTTTTCGATGTTCATAGTTAGCTAGTTTTAGTTAAGACTATAAGAAGGTATCACAAAACTTTAGAAGCTTAATTAACTTTGACACTTCTTGAGTATAAAGCAGATAGCCAACTTCTTTGAGTTGCAATGTGGAAAATTGTCTTCAGAAGTTTAATCAAGAACACTTTTATGTCCCCCCGGACTCGAACACTATTCTAAGCTAAGTAAGTAATTATTGAACAAAAGAATCACATCCATAAATATCTAAATTCAAAAACTTCCCAAATATCATCGTTAGGTATAAGTTTAAAGCTTCAGCTTTAAACCTTTATAAAAAGTTATCCTAAAATGCCTTAATTTCCATGGGAAATCATTTATATGCAACAAGATTCTTCTTGACAACCCCAATTAATTCTGACAGAAAAGTAAAAGAACTTTTCTGCCTTGGTTGTCTTGGAAGTTTGAACTTCTTTCCAAAAACCCTGTTGCGTTGGGTTTGTTTGAATGTTGGGTTTGCTCCCAGCGAATAATTGATATTATCTGTCTTGTCGCGACAACGGTAGAGGAAGAGAGAGAGAAAGAGAAAGAGAAGAAATTAGCAAATTATCTTGATTGCTTCTTCCTTTTGTAAGAGAAGAAGCAACAAAACAAAGGTTGATTTATGAAGTACCTTTTACAGAGAATTAATTCTATATAAGTCTGTTCGGCGTACAGTCAAATCAAATCCTGTTGGTAGAGGAATAGGAAGAAAGATATGAAATAAGTCGAAGAATTTTAAAACATAAAATATGGAAGTGTTGGAGGGTTGGCTTGGCACCCGTCCGTCGTCAAGGCGTCAAGGAAAGAAGTGAAATATACCCCTGGTGGTAATGATGATGACGAATGGAAGCTAGACGTGTCAGCTGCTGGAGATAATACCTCTCCCTCTCTTCAGTCTTCCGTCAGGGCCTTTTTGAATTGAGTAGAACTTTAAGCACATAAATGAGCTATTTAAGGTGTTCGTTTGCCTCTTGCCTCTATCATGAAAGTAGTCTTCTGGTGTTTTGTTAATTATGGTAGGTTTACTAATGATATAATGAGGAAAGACTTAAGGGGGTAAATTAAAATGATTCTAAAAACATGTGAAACTAAGGGAAGTGGTGATAGTTAGTCAGAGTGGCTTTTGAATAAAACATTTAAGAGAAATAAATAATTTGAGGTTTATCATCGTTTAAGTCATCAGGCATTCGAAAAATAGAAGAACTCTGTCATCAGAGGATTGTACATGAATGTTTTATAGAAATCACGTATTTTGGTTTTGTTTTTGTGGTTATGAGTTCGTAAGAGTGGTTTCGACTATTAAAAGTCTTTGAAATATGGCCTTAGTTTCTTCTTGGTTAAGGCATTAAAAATATTAACTTAGTGGGGAATATTTATAAAGAATACAAAATAAATTTAGACAGCGGAAAGTTTCTCACTCAGGTGTCCATTGTATTCTCTGGCATTTCTAGAAACCAGATGGGCTTAGGCTTTAGATTTAAGACCCGTTTGCTGATACGAAACTTAAGGATTTATGTTCTACTTTTTCCTCTGCGTAAACTGTCACATAAGCGCTTATGTTCTACTTAAATATTTAAGTTTCGTATCAGCAAATGCCCCTAAATCTTTTTCTGGTTAGCAATTTATTTTGCTGGGCAATCAAGCTTTCAGTTTTGTTTAAACAATGAAGTGGTCCAGATTGAAGTTGGATATGTTTTTCCTTCAATTATTTATAAATTTAAAAAGATTAAGTAGGGCATCGACATCATCAACTTTATGATCAACAGCCTGGCGGTTCGTTTGAAACCAATCTTACAATAAGAGGGATAGGTGACAGTTGGTCCCGGAGCACCCTCATGTACGTTAGAAAGGTGACCTGTTCAAATCCAATATTATAAGGATGCACGGATCCCCGTCTGCTAGAAGTTACTCATTTTGAGAATGGCCGATTGCCCAATATCTCTACATAAACAGGATTTGTAAAAGATGGATGAATGTAACGCTGGTCCCTAATAGTCCCAAATCTGCGCAAAAGCCTAACGACTTGAAATAGTTTAGAGAATTAGAAAATTACTGCCGCTTACGATGTTTAAATGTAATTTTGCTTTCCACCAGTACTTATCACTTATATTGGTTTATTCCGATTTCATTCGGAGGGGAAGCTTTTTATTTCTTATTCAAAAAATTGAGGTCTATGGGTTCATGCATTCATTGGAATCGCCACTCCTGGAAGTGGAGCCAGAGGTCAGTGATTTCCATGATGACGATGCAAAAACCCGGCAAATAGTGCGAGAAAGGAACACCATCAGCTTTTCAACTGCGTTGGCTCTCTCCAGCAAAGATGGTGGAGAGTAGCTAAATGATGACGCAACCAAATCCTAAGGCGGTGCCTGATTGGCTGAAAATACTGGGTGAAGTGGCCGTCTAGGATGATGGAAAACCGGGAAGGCCATTTCTACTGTGATTCTTGAAGAAATTAGATGTTTTATTTTGAACTAGAAAACAGTTAAAGGAGTTCTAAAAATTGCTTTTTATCTTTGGAGTAAATTGGTAACAAAGAAATCTTAGTGGGTATTTCTTTTTTTTTTTGCTCAATTTTGTGTTGGATACCCTGTGATTCAATTTTCGAAAAATTAAACTCATTTATAAATTCTCATTTGGCTTTATAAAAATTCCGAAAAAGCGGAATTCAGGTTTATTAATTTTTCTATTTGTTTGACACCGAGTGACGGTTCATCATCCTTTGTCTTTCAAAGTCTTTTTGTTCCATATTTTTTTTTTAATGTTTGAGTTTTCTGCTATTTTAAAAGGTTTCCCAAATAAAACAATTAATCTATGGGTGATATGCATTAAATGGAATAAAGTTTGAATTATTGACTGCATTTCGTATGCATAAAAATTAGTTTATAGTAGCTGGAAAATGCTTTTAGAAGAAAGTAGATTCATCCAAGTTAATAGTTTAATTCATCGGAAATTAATAGTAAATACTTATTTTTTTATTAAAATTATAGTGTAAGATAGCTGATTGCTACATTTTGGCTAATTTTGTTCTTTTTACTACAGTACGAGTAGAAAAGTAAAAAAGTAATACAACTAAATAATGGGATATTCTTTTCAATTGATTTCTATTGGTTGTGTTTTGCTTTCCTTTGATAATATGGAAGGGTCGTTTTCGAAGGGATTTGAGATTAAACATTAGCCAAAATGAGCCTCCGATTATTAATTCAACCTTAAGCTAGAAGCGTTGAGACTATTTATGAATTAATAATTATTTGAAGCAGTAATAGAACTTATGATCAAGACCAACATTAGAAGAGGCAAAAGAGATGATAGAGGTAAATAGAATGAGAGAAGTCACTTAACCAATCTTCGTTTTCTTTTTTGAACCATGTGTCAGTATGGTTAGTATTTCATTTAAATTTGATCTCCAATCTAAATGAAAACATTTCTTATTAAACTTGGTATCAAATTGAATGCGATTTTGATCCGAATGACATATGGCCCTAGAACGAGGAAGTTGTTTAAAATAAGACTCTGAACACGATCTTCTAGACTTTTTGAAGGTTGATTCACACAAATTTCGACGTTTCAGTTATTATTAATACAAATCCAATTAAAAAAAAAAAGAGACCTGCCTTTAAATTGGATTCAAGACTGTACATTTTTTTTTAAACTGCGGAGTAAGACCAAAAAAAGTATGTATGGGTTTTTCAATAAGAGCGCTACAAAAGTTTTTAAATAAAACAAAAACGTTTTTGGATATCAATGAAATTCTTTCACGTTCGATACTCGTACGAAGTTCATCAATCGTCGCTGGCTTGTTGGCATAGACCATAGACTTGACGTAGCCCTACAGGAAATAGTCTAACGGCGTCAAATCGCACGACCGAGGCGGCCAAGCGACTGGACCATTTCGTGAGATAACACGTTCTCCAAACATGGTTTCCAATAAATTCTTTGTGGCATTCGCTGTGTGGCTTGCGGTGCCGTCCTGTTGGAACCACATGTCCTCCAAGTCCATATCATCCAATTGGGGCCAAAAATATTCGGTCATCATTGAACGGTAGCGATCCCCATTCACAGTAACGTGGCGGTCTCGATCATCACGGAAAAAGTACGGCCCAATGACGCCGCCGGCCCATAAACCACACCAAACCGTATTTTTTTCAGGATGCAATGATGACTCATGGAAGACGGGTGGATTGCTGCCTGACCAATACGACATATTTTGTTTATTGACGAAGCCATTCAGCCAGAAATGAGCCTCATCGCTGAAGATGATTTTTCGATGAAAATCCGAATCATTTTCAAGTTGTTGCTCAGCCCAATTCACGAACATACAACGCTTTTGGGGGTCAAACGGCTTCAGTTCTTGCGTCAATTTAATCGTGTAAGGATGTAGGCCAAGATCTTTTCGTAAAATTCGCCACAACGGCGTCACAGAGATGCCCAATGCTTGAGAACGACGTATGAGAGACACATTTGGGCTTTCTGCAACTGAAACCTCAGCGGCGGGCAATATTCTCGACACTACGGGCACTTCTTTGTCTCACTGGCACGGGAACATTTTGTACTGTGTCTGTGGATTAAAATTTTTCCACTAGACGCTCAATTGTTGATCTGCTAGGACGATTATGACGACCATAAATTGGACGCAGCGCTCTTAACGTTGAGGCCACTGACTCCGTATTTAGGTAGTAAATTTTAATAATTTCGACTCGTTGTTGGCTCGTATATCTTTCCATCATGAAATGACAAACTTTACTGAAGAGAAATGTCAAAATAACGTGAAGAAATATGGCGTCGTTTGCTGCCCATGTTGTTCTACTTTTGTAGCGTTTTTGTTGAAAAATACTTAACTATGTAATTTTCATGTTGCTTTTGTGTAACTTCGAAAAAATTAAGTACAAGAGAAAAAAAGTACTTGCTAGTTTTTATGCATGAGGAATATTGTATTTACTAATAGAATTCATCCAAAAAAAGTGTATACTATGGCCTGAAGTTTCGGCATTTACTCCGTCTTCAACAACCACTCATAGCTCTTGGTGGAGCATAGTGGTCAGGACCACTCATAACTTTTATGAGCGCTCTTAAATATTAACTTTTATGGCTTGGTGAATAGGCTTATGAAGGTCTTAAGTTATGAGCGTTCGGTGAATACCGCCTTTAAATTCATTCCAAATCGAAATTTATTTCCTTTTCTTTCGCCGTCGCGTCACACATTGGGGCAGCTACAAGCTACATACATTGCGATAGTAAAAAGTCCCTTTTCTAAATTAAAGAAAAGGGAAAAATATTGATAGAAAATTTACTAAAGATGCCACACTAAGTTGGAGATGTAAAGAATTAAGATTATATTCTTAGTTTAAAATAAAAAAAAAATGTCCTTGCATTTAAAAATTCACCAAGAAAAGACACACTCTTTTTTGAAACTTCGTGTAACGTTCTGAAAATGGGGAAAGTTCAAGTAACATTTTTTTGATAAAATTATAAAAAAATGTGCTTCACTCTTGTCCCAAATATTTAAACAAAAAAATGTTCAAATGACGTTTAGAGATTTAATGGGTAAGATATAGATTGGCTTCTTCTTATATTGTTTATATAGAACTCAAGTAAGTAAATACATTTCAATACTCGTCAACTTATTTATTTAATAAAATAGTTTTTACATTTTTTCCATATTTTTTTTCCAAAAACCATCTCAAATTTAATAGCAAGGGCTCATCTTTACAGCACAATTTTCCAATTCTTTTGGGTTGTTTGTGGCTCTATTTTTTAATTGTTAAATTGATTAAGTAAGTATAGACCTTAGTTTTTAATTATCAGTTAACACTTTTACTGTGCTTTTAATAAAAAATTCAAAAATTCATTGTTAAATCACCCCAAGTTCAAAAAAACGTTTTTTTTTTTCAAAAATGTGTGTTTCCGTCAACATATTACTAACTTCGGCAATAAGTTTTTCATTATTTTCAATCTTTTTAGCTAAATTGGTAAAATACATTTTACCATTTTACCAACCATTGATGTAATAAAAGTTTATATAAAATGAAAGTTTTTAAGGGCACTTATTATATAATAATCTTGCAAACGGTAAGTGCTTGAGCATTTTTTAAGCTTCAGATTCAAATTTAACATACATATGTACATATTCATAATTCCTTGGAAAATTGAAACTTCAATTCAAGGAAATAAAAGTAAGATTTTAGAAGCTAGTGATGCCATAAGTCAATGAGATTGAAAGCATCGATACCTTCTCGTAAGAAAGTTTTTTAGCTACATTTAAAAAATTTCAAATTAAAGTTTTTAAAAGCCTTTTTTCACTTCTTTATTTCTTATTAATGTATGTAATAAACTGATTTTTAAAGGAATTTTGAGTTGAAAATTCCATTCCAAATCTTTCTTTCCTTAAAATACACACATAAAAATAACTAATCCCGGGATTTGTTTCGATGCCCCTAAAATTTTTTCAATGTCACTTAGTGCATTCTTACGGAAGGTATCGACACGTTACAAAAATATCAAACTGTCTTACAATATTTGATTATACATATAACTTTTATAATGAAATCATAAAAACATCATTCTCACCGCCGCGTCGCTTTCAGCTCCAAAAGATTTGTAATTTCCTTTATCAAAAAGGAACCCTTTTCAAATTGTTAATTTTCCGCAGTCAAAATATTATTCGTTCATTGATTAATAATTTTGATCAACCACCAAGTCGGTCGAGTCGTTTCGGGTTGTATCTTTTTTATTTGGCTATTCGAATAATATATTTCGGATTAAAATTGCAATAACAAGGCGACATCCTGTGTATTTCTATTTCATCAAGATCTCTATTTCAAATGGTGGGCGGCTAGTATTTTACAAGTAGTCGGTTTCTTTCTTTTTTTCTCCCCATATCCGATTTGTGTAATCAAACTAAACTATTTAGGTATTTGTTGAGCGAATTTAAATTATTTTTACTATCAATAATTTGTATTTATTTCATAATTAATTTTAACTATAGAATACCTTAATAAGTTTAAGTAAACTGAGATTTGTCGGTCATTTTAAAGAAGACATCATACAACACCACTAAAGACCTTCAACCTACTTTTTATAAATGATCACTGAGCATATACTTTTACTACTCAATTTGTATCCCCTTTAATTTAAAAATTCAATGTTCTTTTAATCAAACAAAACATGAACTTTATCCTGTTTATATTTTAAACTCGTTTGCACTTTAGATAGTAAAACACACAATGCAATATTTTGTATAATTCATGCAACGTTATCGAACAAAGTTTATATTAATAATATTCAGAAAGGAAAGTTTAAATTAAATTATAATCCACCTTTTTTTCATATATGGCCGTCCAGTTGTTCAATTGAGGTGCTACCTACGCGATATGACTGTATAAATTTAATTAATAAATGAGATTATGCTTGGAGAGGACGAAAACTATCAATGCAAATGCAACAGATTGCCAATGGCACCAGTTGTTTCTTTTTGATAAATGCACATACATAAATGTACGTGACTGGACATGGACATTTATTGATTTTTAACAGGAGCAGACATTTTTATCAAAAAGAATTCAAGTTCCATTGATTATATAAAGGAGAATGGGTAAAGTGGTCCAATTATTCAACAAGAATATTGTCACTCATTGTTGACAAGATTGTTGCGAGGACATTATTTTATTATATTGTTGTTAAGCTCTTAACCATACGGTTCGCGAGATATTCGGCTTCAAAATTACGAAAAGAACAATAAAGATAAGACCGCACTCGATGGAACTGCACTTCAGCGGAACTGCACAGCAACTGAAGTTCAAAATATTTTTTATGGCAACAGAACTGAACGGAACTTCAGGCCGCGGAAAAGTTGGTCAGATTATCAACATTGCTGCATGGTGCCGTGTCGTGAAATTCAGTTGACGCTTAGTTCGATATAGCTCATACAATTTCATACAAAAAATATTTTTAAGTTCAGTTTCGCTGTAGTTCAGTTCCGTCGAGTGCGGTTTTGTCTTAATGCCACTGAGCATTTAAAAATTGTCTTCCTACTCATCATCAATGTGTTGTACATCGCTGAAAAGCTTATTTTTTATTTAGTTTATTATATAGATTTAGACCTTGGGACTCGAGAAATATCTGACACCAAATATGCCAAATAAAACAATAAGAAAACAGCACGTAACTGAGCTTGTGGCTACGAACAAAAAAGTTTAATTTTTTAACAAAATAACTTCTTTTTGGCAAAGATAATAATAGCAGAAAGATTATTAAGAAAAATATAAATAGAATCAACCATTTTGATATTTGTTATTAGACAAGTCTCTTAACCCTTTGTTGCCCGGTGGTGGTGGTGGTGATAACAGCCTAAGACCATCTCATAAAACACTTTTCTCTCGGAGCCCAGTACATAGTTTTAAAGGGTTTTTCAACAGGAACGCCACAAAAGTAGAGCGACAGGGACAGCAAACGACGCCATATTTCTTGCCGCTCTTTTGACATTTCTCTTCAGTAAGTTTTGCCATTTCATGATGGAAAGATATACGAGCCAACAACCAGTCGAATTATTAAAATTTACTACCGAAATTAGGAGTCGATGGCCTCAACGTTAAGAGCGCTACGTCCAATTTATGGTCGTCATAATCGTCCTAGCAGATCAACAATTGAGCGTCTAGTGGAAAAACTTGAATCAAGCGTCGTATGTTCGTGAATTGGGCTGAGCAACAACTTGAAAATGATTCGGATTGGTCAGGCAGCAATCCACACGTACTCCATGAGTCATAATTGCATCCCGCCCGGTGGCGTCATTGGGCCGTACTTCTTCCGTGATGAGCAAAACCGGCACGTTACTGTGAATGAGGATCGCTACCGTTCAATGATAACGGAATATTTTTGGCCCCAATTGGATGATATGGACTTGGAAGACATGTGGTTTCAACCGGACGGTGCAACAAGCCACACAGCAAATGTCACAATCAATTTATTGGAAACCAAGTTTGGAGAACGTGTTATCTCACGAAATGGTCCAGTCGCTTGGCCGCCTCGGTCGTGCGATTTGACGCCCTTAGACTATTTCCTGTAGGGCTACGTCAAATCTATGGTTTATGCCAACAAGCCAGCGACGATTTATGAACTTCGTACGAATATCGAACGTGAAATTGCAGCAGTATCGGTCGATTTATGCTTGAAAACCGCAAAAAATTGGGTTCAGCGTCTAGACTTCTGTAAGCGTGCCCGTGGTGGCCATGCAAAAGAAATCGAGTTCCATACATAATGGCATCAAACGTACTTTCACAGGAATAAAGAATTTTATTGATATCCAAAACCGTTTTTGTTTTATTTAAAAAAACTTTTGAAAAAAAACCGATACCTTTATCTTCGAGAAATCGTTAGCCTCTGTCTTAGACAACGTTATTGATATCGCTATGTGCCCTTTTGAGCACAAGTTAAAACGTTTCGAATTACGTTAGCTTAAGACGAAAGCAAACGATTTCTCGAAGATGAATGGTGCTATTTAAAAAATTCGAAAAGAATTTTGAAGTAAAATGTTCATACTTCAGAATGATTATAAACTTTTTTTTCAACAAGAAAATACCTCAACAAAAAAAATTTAACCAAATTTTCAAAAAAATCGCATTTTTAATATCCTTAGATTCGAATATCTCAAAAACGTGATATGTTAGAGCAATTTCAAGACAAGATTCTAACTCAAAGCATCAAAGACCATCAGGAAAGAATATCTTGGTTCATGTTAAGGACAAAAATTCAAATTTTTTACCTAAAGTAGTTACTAAGTGCTTTCGAGTGATTCAGACTCAGCACCCTCGAAAACATAAAAGAGGGACAAAATCAAAACTACTCCAAAATTTGCTCGCTAAGATCCTTTTTGAGCACAAATTGAGTGGACTATTTCTATTTTTAAGAGAAAATTCATCAAGCAGCAAAACATGCAAATAGAATTTCGATATTGAAACAAATACCAAAACAGACCTTATCCACTCAACCAGAATGCAGGACAGGCAAATTTTGTTAATATTTGATGAGAATAAATCTTTCTGTGATCAAAGAGGTTCATCCCTGTGGAAGTGATGTACGTTAATTCGATGGTATAGCTCTTAGTCTAGAATCGAAGTAAGAAATGCATAATAAACAGTCAGAGCCATAAAAGTGCCGAATGTTTCAAATAATATTCAATTTGTAGGGGAAAGTGGCCTCAAAGGGTATTAATAGTGTCTTAGGTGGCACATTGTCTTTTTCTTATGTTCAGGAATATTCTTTTTAAAAGACTGAACTCGTCTTTGCTTTTAAATTATTTCAAAGAGGTGCTGGTTATTTGGTGAAGCGCTCCATAGTAATTGAAATCGTGAATTGTTATGAAAATATTGTTTATTCATAACAAAAGTCAAGTTAGTGTAGGTGTAAACCTTTTTCACAGCTCACTCTCGCAATTACATGCGTTTCATTAATTTTGTTTATAAAATGTTGTATTATTTGCAAATAAAAACTAAAGAGCATGACAAAATTGGAGTTCGAACGGCTTATTCAAGGAAGCTTTACTTTATTCTATCAAAGCGAACAAAGTGGAAAGGGATAGAGTATATAGTTAAAGTATTTAAAATCCCGAAAGGCACTTTACTGAGATCTTTAAAAAAAAAAAAAATAGATGAAAAAGGTGACAAAACCTGTGATAACAGGTTCAAGCCCACGTTTTGAACAATATAAAGGCTATAGTTTTAAAAAAGGTTATTTTTACGAAACAAAAAGAGTTCCATCTTAGGCCACTTTCCCCTGCATTTTATACGCTCATTACATTCTTTTCGCTATATCTCATCTTTAACTGCGATAAAAAAATATATTCCTTAAACTACCATTTTTTAAAACACTGAAGAAGATAAATGTAGGTAAGACTTCCACTTTTGGGATTTAAAATCATCTGTCAAATCTTTTGGAAATAAAAAAACGAATGAATGTTTGTTTTTATTTGTTTCATTATGTTGTTGGGTAAACTTGTGTCCACAAGAAAAAAATTCCAGTTGGTAGGATTTTGTTCCCAGGAGAGATAAAATTTTCATAATACAATATTTCCTTCAAAATAGCAGAAAAAAAAACAAAATATGTAATAGTTGACCAGTCAATGTTTAAAGGTTCAGAAATTAAATACAATCCATAAACAGAGATGTCCAGACCCACCTTGTATTTTGAAAATTTGTATTATGGTTAAAAGTTCTTCGAACGGAATTTTATCCGGATTGAAAATATTTTCTTTGATTTATTCGAATTCGTTTTCTCCTAAAGTAAAACACTTACATAACTAAGTCCTCTCTCAAACCGATAGATAAATTCCTACATGACACGTAGGTAAGCAAAGAATAAAATTGATTGGATGTGCAATAAAGTAGCTTTCTTCACAAAAACTCAATGAAATCAATTCGAGTATCATAGAAAATGGTATGTGCTGCTTGCAGTTGAAAAATTCCTGCTCAATGTGTATTCTTTTCAGATATACCTAAATATGTGTGTATGAGTCATTTTATTATGAATTTCGAACTTTACGTTATGTTTAAATAATCATGAATTTCATTATTAGAAATTATACGAATAACATTTTCTAAAATTTGTCAGATCTTAATTTCTGGATAAATTTTTAATGAAATTTCTTAAGATTTACACTTACTGGTTCTTTTCTATTAGTTTTCAATACTTTGGAATAGAAATTTTATGTGAACAAAATTCCATTTCAAATTGCATAACAAAAATATCTGTATCTCCGGTTGGTAGAGGGTGTGTAAGAAACTCATGGATATTCAAATATTCAAGTTTCTTTTGTATGGTAAATTGTTGCCAACGGAAAAATAGACAATAGCAACAGCTGACAAATTAATTTTACTTAACATGAAGCAATCAGGTATATTTAAGAAATAATGGCAACTACAACAGTTGGAAATTTTTGTAAAAAATGTGGTCGGCATCAAAATGAATTAAACTTCATTAACTATGAAGATTTAAAACCAAATTTCAGAGACACCAGATTTTTTTTTATAATGGGAGGTAAATTTCAGTTGTTATTGATCCGATTCTAAGGTTTACGACTAAAATTTCGTTACGCAACTTGGAAAAAAATAAGAAAAAAATTATGCCAAAATGCGTTTTTCAGGCTAATAGTTCAAAAACTACCAACTAAACGAAAAATACATCAAAGTACTATTGAAAGTATACAAAATTTCCAATAAATCTCATTCTAAGATTTTTTAATTTTTTTTTGTACTCAAGCGCTAGTTGAAAATTGACGTATTTTTACTGTTTTCGAAAATCCAATCGAAAGCACTTAGTAACTACATTATGTAAAAAAAAAAAATTGAGTTTTTGTCCGTAACATGAACCAAGATATACTTTTCTGATGATCTTTGAGGCTTTGAGAACCTTGTCTTGAAATTACTCTAACATGTCACGTTTTTGAGATATTCGAATCTAAATATATACAAAAAACTGATAGTCTAAGAGCTGACAGCAAATTTTTGTTTTGGAAGTATAACTAAAATTCGTTTATATGCATGTTGAGGTGTAAAGGTCCCGTTCCAAATCAATCGTCTGGCAGGCTTTTTTTTTGTCACCGAGGCTAGAGGAGGGGAGTTGATTTTCCAGATCTTTGTTTTGGAGGGTATAACCACTTTTAAATATATGCAAACTAAACAGAATTACGCTTGGATTAAGAATTTTGGGGTCCCTGACGATTTCAGTGTCACCACACCCAACCAGACGCCCTCCAAAAGGGGTGAAATATCAACTTTTGGTTTGGAAGGTATAACCACTTTAATGTATATGTAAACTAAAGCGATTCTGGTGTCGCCACATTCAACCACACGCCCGACAGTTGAAAAAGGCGAAAAATTAACTTTTTTCTTGGGATGTATAACTACTTTAATTTATATGTAAGCTAATAATAACTTGTCTTGATGAAGAATTTTAGGGTCCAAGACAATTTGAGTATGCGTTAAAGATTTCAGAGCTCTGCTACTGCAAAGCTAAGAATCGTACCATCAACATTTTAGAGCAAAATTGAGTTTACAAGAATTCAACTCTGCTTTTCCAAATTGGGGAAAAGCAATTTAGTAGCAAAACAAAGCACACAACTTATTTGATTTGGTAAAATCTATACTTATAATAATTAGAAGGTCTAAGTTTTTATAAGATTTTTAGATTCCATTTAATTTATATGTTAATTAAAGTAGTTATACCTTCCAAACCAAAAGTTGATTTTTCGCCCTTTTATGTGGTCGGGCGTCTGGTTGAGTGTGGCGACACTGAAATCGTCTGGGACCCCAAAATTCTTAATCCAAGCGTAATTCTGTTTACTTTGTTTGTTTATACCCTCCAAACGAAAATCTGGAAAATCACCGTCTTTAACTCCCCTCCTCTAGCCTCGACGACAAAAAAAAAAACCTGCCAGACGATTGATTTTGAAATCGAGATCTTCATACCTCAACCAACATATTCACGAATTTTGGTTATACCTCCAAACCAAAAATTTGCTGTCGGCTCTCGGTCTATGAGTTTTTTATGCAAATTTGGGGTTTTATTTTTGTGTTGAGGTATTTTTTTTTTTTTTTTTGTTGAAAAAGTCTTTAAGGGCAATCTAAAGTATGAATATTTATTTCAAAATTCTTTTTGAATTTTTAACTTAAAAATAAAAAAATAAATTTTGTGGCGCAATAGCTCATGGAGAACCAGGGCCTAGTGACTAACAAGACTGCCGAGTCCGAATGGCACTACCTCGGAAAAAACATTTCTATTTTTAGGTGGCAATGGCCGGGAATCGAACCCAGGCCTTTGGCATGACAGTCCTACGCACTAACCATTATGCCACGAGGTACTACTGAATTTTTTAGATACCACCATTTATTTTCGAGAAATCGTTGGCACTCGTCTTAAGCTATACGTAGTTCGAAAAATCCAGTCAATTTGTGCTCATGAGGACACAGCGAGCAAATTGTGGGAAAGTTTTGATTTTTCTCCCATTAAATGTTTACTAGGGTACTGAACCTGAATCAGAGATTTTCTTGACGCAACATTCAAAAATGCAAAAATGCAAATTGACTGGATTTTTCGAATAACGTATTTTAAGTCAAAGGCTAACGATTTATCGAAGATGAATAAGCGTATTTTGATAAATTCAGAAGGAATTTTAAAATAAAATGTCTATACTTTAAATGATTACGAACATTTTTTCGAAAAAATTAACTCGACAAAAAATATAGCCCCGAATTTGCATAAAAAACGCAATTTTTTATAACTTTAAATTAGAATATTTCAAAAACGTGATAAGCTAGAACAATTTTCGTCGACCTTTTTTCAAAGTATCGCATTGGTAACATATACTTTTTTTGACTTGAAAAGAAGTAAAAAGTACATTTTTCCAAAAACTAAAAAAAAAAAGGTCGACTACGCGATATATACGAACAACACAATTTGTCCCTTTAATTGGTTTGTAAGACTTTGAAAATTTGGTGAAGAAAAATAGGTTTGTTTCACCAAACTTTTTAATTTGAAAATGTACAGAAATATTTATGTAATAAAATGCCACAAATCTGCATGCCAATGCATGTCGTGCATTGTTGAAAACTGACTCAAATTTCCAAAATTGTCCTTGAGTTTTTTGAGTTTGTGACGTCATTATTTGCGGAGATATTGGTAATTAAAGCCAAAAGTATCTTTTTTCATTAAAAAAAAACAGATAAATCATGAAAAAAAAATGTTCAATACCAACAAATTAAAGCTGAATAAACAGGCTATCTGACAAATATATTCATTCCCGGCAGGTACTCGTAGCTTTACCCACTCGAGATTTGAATACCAAAATTCATAAATTATATAAAATATTTTTAGTTATTTTTACAAACGGAAACGCTGAGGAAAGTTTGCCGTTCTAATCTAAAGCCTTGTGAATATTTTTCTCAAATGCAAATAGAAAAACAAAAATAAATGTCACAAAAATTACAGAAAACCATGTTGTACTGAAAGAAACGAAAAATAAAACTCGAAGAACTGAAATAAGTTGTATGCGAATCAAAAAATCCCATACAAAATGACAACGAAATTTTAAACGAAAAATTTTGCTTTTCGTTTTTAATTTGGTGCTCGTACTTGACTAGAGAAATTGATAACACTGTTCTGCAACGAAAATTGCCTTTAAACCAAGCCACACTTTTCTTAAAGATTTTGGCATGGTAAATTCGAATTCCAAGTAAAAATTGCTCTAGCCATGATGTTCAGACATTTCAACATAAACATTTCAAAAACCCGTTTTGACGTCGTGAAGTAACCACTTAATATGTGTAAGCAAAACTTTTATAAGGATCTGAAAGAACTGTATTTTATCTTATACTGAGTCATTTAAATTTTTTTTCTAAATTCATTTTATTCTCAAAACAGCAAAGTTTTCAAAAACTTCTCCTGTAAAAAATGGAACTAAACGAACCGCCCAAAATTTCATATTTGTGTTTGTTGTTGGATTGGTGACACCAGAAACGAGAAAAAAATTTGTTGTTCATCTCTCTTAAGGCAAGGAAATAGGAAGCTTGAAAATTTGTTGTTCTCTTTTCAAAAATTTACCATAAAATTGCTTTCATCTTGAACGTCCTAAAAGGATGCTTAACTATAGTTAGTTTTATTGTTTATTTGCATCAAAAAATGTTATTCCATTTTTGATATGTTTTGATGTTCCAAAATGAAACAAGTAAAGATTTCCTATGATCTAAATACTTTTTTAATATTAAATAATGTAATATAAAAAAGTGATGATAATTTTAGAGCGATGACTTCTTCTATCTTTTAGGCGGGAACTGGTAGGTTATATTATATTGACAGTAGATTTCAATGTGACAAGTTTGGTTTTATGCAAAACAAAGCTTCGGAAAAGTTAACAGGAATGTTGCCAGAATATATCAATTTTTCGTAGAATCACCCATTAATTGAAAAACTATAACTTATTATTTATAATATTTCATACCAACTACCCACTTGGGCTGAACATGATCTACTGGGCCTGATTACTTTTGATTGACTTAAAAAAAATATCTACATATTAAAATGAGAACCTTCAAAAAATACAAAAAAACTAAATTTGTTTGTTTGGTGTCAGTTTTTACAATAACGCAATAACGGTTCTGCTAAAAATTTATTTGCAAACAAATATCAAAACAAAAAAAAAATAAGCTGTATATAATGCTTTTGCTTCTACACAATACGACCCCTCATCACAAAGACACAGCTCTTCAAAAAACACCAATAAAAATTGATTAAAAAAAAAATTGTGTTCCTTTAATTCCCGTGACGAGTGTATTTCCGTTAGGTATAAAAGTTAAAAACTCCAATTTTATTGTTCCATACTAAAAGATAGTGCCCCGAATAACTGGGGATACTTGTCAAAATAAGTTCCTCTTCTCTTAAATCACTAAAATAAAAATTCTAGGCATGTATCGGGTGCATCAAAGTTGAGCCTTTTTATATTCGAAGATACAATCCATTTCCATTATTCCGTTATTCCAGAAATTCATATGGAGATCTTTGTTTCCCTGCCGTTTAACTGTTTTGTTTTTCTTTTTTCAAATGCGGGGTGTTATCACTGACTTAAATTATCTATAAAAACCTCAAAAAACTCGCTACTTTTAACACTTTTTGGCCATGTTCTGTGGAATAATAGTGAAGAATTTGAAGTATTCTGCAGAATTAACCACTTTTCCCTGATGTTTTTGCTTCTCTTCTTTAGTGCTTACTATGTGGCTAGATAATTTTCCACAACCCTATCAATTCCATGCTCCACGCTATTCCATGGCCTGAAAGCCCTTGAAATCATCTATTCTCCCTATTCCATATACCGCAAAATACTTTCCTTAGCTCATTTGAACTTAAAATTTAAAGAAAATATAGTTTTAAACATCCTCTCAAATATTTTAAACTTTTATTAAAAAAAAACACGATATTAGCTTTTATAAATCAATATTTGCAATGGCCTCAATTAAGTGACTCAACTTTTTCTACCCATTTTCGGCTGTTCATTCCATGAAATTCGTATAGATTTTCCAAATAACCCATTTGGCGTTATCCATTTTGAATAGACAATATTATGTCTATCAAACATTTCTAGGAAAAATATTTCTCACAGGTTTTTATCGAGAAAAAAACGATTGCAAAAATAGCGGTCACAAATACGAGTAACTGGCGAGCAGTGTATTATATCCAGGTCAGGGTATCAGTATCAAACATGGCTAGCGTGGCATAAAATAAAATAATTCTCTGCATTAGGATTCAATAAGCTTGCATACCATAATTTTTTAAAAGTACTTTTCTTTTGTTATTCACATTTTTAATTACATTGCAATTGTGTAATTTCATAATCTCAAATCAAAGTTCAAGATCTCAATTCTCATTGAACTATAGCTTCTGTACGATAACACAATAAGTCATCAGATGTCAAATGTCCTTATTAATTTGATTGCTGAAGAGGGCATTCAAATGAATGATAGGTTTTTCATTCTTGAAACTGTATTAATTAAACTTGAGTTCATCTCTTTTAGTGGTCTTCCGCAAATAGTAGCTCTAAATATATAGCCTTAGGAACAATGATTTTACTAAACAAAGATTCCGATATCCAATTTCGACAAATAAATCAGTGTTCAGAGTATATAGGTATACCCAAGTGTCCTGTCACTGTGTCCTGCTGAAACAATCATCAACCTTCAAATAAGGACAAAAGTGTCTATCAGAACTTCTAGATTCTTATTTCATTTTGTGTATAAAGGACTTACGATGACGTCATCATTTCCAATAAATAAGCTTTCACGTGAAAGTCATTACTAGAAGATGTAGATATAAGCAGTTTTACATATATAGGGATAGGTGCAGGTAGATAAGTAGGTACTCGCAGAAGGTAAAGTGACATTTGGAATAACATATCCTGTCAGTAGTATATCTTTTTGCTGAAACAAATCTATTATGTCTGTAAGTCCATGCGTGCGGAAGGAGGATCCTCACTTTTGACAGGCTACAGATATACTTATATGTAGATACATGGAGTTGGCTATGTGTTGTTTATATACATATGTTAAATGCAAGCAAGTAAACGTGAATGTAATGTGTCATTTCAATGATAGATGGATATTTTTCTCTCCGATTACATCTGCAGTCACATTGGAATTATGACTACCTATGCACACAAAGCTCAACTACAACAGTGCTTCTTTATAGTTAATATTGAGTTTCAATGATTGATTTTTGAATAGAAAAAAAAAACACACGCAGTTCTTTTCAATCAAATAGATTTTAATTCTGCAAAACGAAAAGGAGATGACAGACTGAATTCAAGAGAACTAATTTAATTGGATTCTGATGAAAAAAAAAAAATACCATGAGGTAAATATCTACTACATCAGATAGCACCAGGTATTTGTACATCATCACTTCGTTACCTGACTTCAAAGAGCATTTCAAAGGAAATGAACAAAATATGGACATGATCATAGGGGAGCCTATAGGTTCGATTTTAAAAAAAATTTGGCATAACCAACAAATATGACTGATGGATAATTGAAAACTGGTGGCAATCAAATAAAAAAGAAATGTGGCATTTGGCCACCCATGTTTTGTGAGTTTTTCAGTAGTGACTTGAAACATGTTTGATAAAGGTATGACTCTACTTGAGGCATTACATCCAAACTGATTTTCAAGCACATAGCGTCATAAACTGAACTTAAAATGTAAGATTTTGACACCCTGTATAGTGAATTCTAACTTAAAAATCCGTTTTGACAGAGTTAAAAATTAATGAGCAAGGCGAAAAATAAATGGTGTTTAGAACCTCTTCAGTATCTAACTTTTACAATTATCTTGGCAACTCCGGCTTAAATTGTATACCTCCAGATTAAATTGTGTTTTAAATTAAATTAAAATAAGTTTAAATAGCTATTTTTCGTAAATTATTTGGTAAAGGAACCGAAACTCACTGCTCGCTATTTCCGAATGAGTGATTTTGCAACAAAGTAATTTTCCCTTGGGTAGGCCTTGGGCTGGAATCAGACTCCTATCGTGAACTCCCTGCTCAGATTCCTACCTTATTGTTCCTGGTCAATACTTCCAAGTGAATACTGTGGGCCAAGCCTACTCCTGTAGCTCTACCGTACAAAGTTTAGTTGTATATGAAATACCGTGTTATTTACAATAAGTAAACAAGGTATTTTGGGAGCCAAACGTGCTATAAACCTGCAGTAAGGCTCCAAACTTTCAGTTTGTTTGCATTTCAAGAATAGGCTAGGTTCAAAAATTTGACTTGCTTACTTCATATTGAAGTCAATTTGGTAAAATTTTTCATATTGGGGAAAGTGGGAGTTTAAACTCTACTTTCGGTTTAAACTTTCGTTCAGCAGAACAATTGCACTCAGTTCAAGGTTTAACCGGACTGAGAAACTGGGGGTTAAAATTTTTAATATAAAGTATCGTTGAAATGCAAAAAAACTTGGAAATTTGAAGGCTTACCACAAGTTCCTAGCATGCTCGGCTTCTGAGATACTCGATGAGGCCAGTTAACTTTCCTGTGAAGTTGGCATGAAGTATGAAATTTTTTTCATATTGTTGAAATGCATAAAAACTGCTTATTTGGAGCCTTACTACAAGTTCCTAGCATTCTCAGCATCTCAGATTTGGGCGAAAAATTGAGCGATGTTAGTAAAGAAAACTGTCAGTTGAAAGACATTGTGAAAGCACTGAATAAAAGATGCAATCTAACTCAAAAGAAAAATGAATCCAACCCGATAATTCGAATAAAGAACATGGAAGGATATGACATATCACTTATAAAAGCTGAAAACATCTGAAATCATATTTCGGATACAGAAAATATAATCACTGCACAGGAACTAAGAGAGATTGGAATTAATGACGATGTTGTTACAATCTTTTTCGGATTCAGGAATAAGCAAAGTGCATTCCATGTTCTTAAGAACGTTAAAATGCTTAAAAGCACTGCCATCTCTATAACTTGCGACTACCCGAAGATGACTTAACAAAATCGTAGCAAAAAAACACGTATAAAAATAGTACTGCGCGACGATAAACTGCAAATTGAAAATATAGTGGTGGAATGAAAGAAGATCAACAAAAATTAGAGGTCAGGAGAAAGATCTACTAATTATCATGGAAAAACATAATCTGGACGAGGACTTCTTCCAGTACTACATTTGTTTTCAAAATATCTCTTAACACACGAACAAATAAAAATGTCATGTCACATATCAACAAAAAGCGTCAACCAAAATTGGCTGCGGTTAATCAATATCAAGATAATTTCTCTTAATCTATTCAATTTGCCATACCCTACAAACGAAATGATGAATTGAATGTTCCTTTGTCTAGGCTAGAGGTTCAAACAGTGTTAAATGGGCTCAACTTCTGCAGTCTTCGTTGAAAACAAAATTTCCACACAATTTCCATTCCAGTAGAAATAGCACTGAGACAAGGATGTTTGCTTAAGTCTTCTACTTTTTTCCCTGTTTATAGATGAAAGTGAAGAGGTTCTACAAGATGGAGCACGAGTTTTGGCCGACCTATTAGTTAATGGCTGATTTATAGCTAATTTACAATGCCGCGTTGGGCCGCGTTGCGTTGAAAGATTTGTCTATCAACGCAAAAGTTAAGGCATAAGAATTTTCGTTTAGTGTTGATGCGTTACACAAACCAACGTAACGTAAGCGGCTGCAACGCAAAAGTAGAAATTATTCAACTTTTGCATGCGTTTTGACATTTTGATTTTCAATTTAGGTATGTGGCCATCTTGTTTTGAAAAAAAGTTTCAATTTTTTTCTCGTTTTATCTCGACGCGTCCGTGACTCTTGTTGAATGCAACATATGCATCGTGAACACGAACGCGTCATTGTAAATAAGCCAAAAAGTGCCTATGCAGATGACATCGTTCTGCTTGGGGAGTCACCTTGAAGTCTCCAATTTATGATCAATAGATTGTTCTAGAACTACCAAAAATTCAGACTTCATGTGAAAAGGTATAACTTTTTGCGATGGTGGAGGGCGCAACTGTCGAAGTAAACGATAGTTAGTGCATATAACTATCTTGAGGTGAGGCTTTCTAGAAATCTTAACTTAAAAAAAACGTACAAGAGATAAACTATCCAAGTCAAAAAATAAGTTACATGCTACTTGGAGAAGTGTGATGCACAGCAAAGAGGATAAATACGAAGCAAAATATCGCATTTTTTAAACAACAGCTAATGTCATCATGTTCTACGTACCTTAAGTTTGGGGCACAAAGAGTTCGAAGAAGAAGAGTAGCTATACTTAGATATTTTTTAAAATGAACTTTAAGGCTATCAAATAATGCGGCAAATCACGACCTTATACTTTAAACGGGTCTTTCTCCCTTCTTCATTTCAACTCCCAAGATGAAGGTTGATTAGGTGTTTTTCTTTTTTAGTTCAGAACAAAGCCTGAACTTTCAAAACAAAATTTGTGTTTCTTTTTAAGCTAATAGCACTCAGAGCTAACAATTTGTGTTTCTTTTTTCGTTCTGAGTTTGTTCAAAGCGCTCTATGAGCTCAGAATAAAATAACTCAGCAGACAGAGTTAAGTGCTGAACACGAGTATTTTGACAGCTAGTGTTCATAGGTGTTTCAAAAATAATTATCAGAGGATATTCAGAAAATGCTTGATATGCTCGGATTCAGTTCAGAGTTCTATTCTGAATTAAAAAAGAACAACGCGCCTCATAACTTATAGAAACAACAAAAACTTCAATGCTTTGCACATTGAAACAAGAACAAATGAGCGTCATGAGCCAGGTGTTTACATTTTATTCATGCCTCACAACATCCCTGAACCCCTCTTCTCTTGTCCATAAACTACCGTGAGACCAGTCTCAATCTTCCCAATCTAAACAGCGTCTGCAAAATTGATTTTCGATCAAAAAACTTGATTTCTACCATTGGAAGGCTTTTGCTGTCAAAATCTGTGTTTTGACAAACCTTTCTGAATGGTTCGTGAATGGATCTTCAATAGTTAACGGGTGATTAATTTGGAATCGCAGCAAATTTGATTCGATCGTGACAACGAATTTTATTTTAAAAGATCTAAAAAATAAGATTCGCGATTGGATCGAAAATAAAATTCCCCTTTGAATTTTTCACGAGAGAATGAATCATACTTTTTCATTCTCCAAACCTCGGTTTTGAGGCCTTTCAAATTTTTTTGATGTAGACACGATTTACTAACGATTCCGTACTCAATCTTCCCAATCTAAACAGGGTCTAACTTTCTGATTTGTGACGTCCAGTCCACTTGCTGGAAATTGATGCTATGGACATTGGACGTATGGATGACATTTATTTTCAGCACGACTGTGCCATACATGCTACTAAGCTTGTTATGTCTAACCATCGCTCTATTATTTCTATGCTCTTTTGGGTAACAAATGTTTAAGTGACAACAATTTATAGATAACCCTACAGATTTGACTTTGATGGTCGGTTATTTTTAAAAGGAACGTGAACCCACTTGAGAAAAGAATGAACCCATTACCTAAATTAAACACTCAATCGCATCAATTATTTGGGTTAGCACATTTTTGGAAAAAAGAAATCACTTTCAATAAATTGTTGTATTTATAATATTTATACATACATACGTACTCTTTTATAATATTTTATATTTAAATAAAATGCTAGTACACGTCAAATACTTTAAGAGAGTGGTCAAAGTAGTAGAACCCGTTGAATTCTCGGTGTACGAGTATAAAGCTGCTCTTGAAAAGCTCTTGTATCATCACATCACAAACAGCAAAATGGTATCAATGAACAAACATTTAAAATGTAAAACTTAATTTCTGGATTTGTAAGCGAGTAGGTAATAATTATATAGTCTTAATATTTTGGATGTGATTTGGTTGTTTTTTTTTTTTCCAAAATCACATTAAAATAGCTTAACAGATTTAAATGACATGAAAACAAAAAAAATTGTGATAAAAAATATTTTCATCATCAAAAAAAAAAAGAACGAATCAATCAAGTTTGAAAACAAATCAATCAAATCTGATATTTTCTTTGAAAAAAAAAAAATATATGATATGAGTAATGCAAGCTGGTATCAGGAAAGGGAGCAGGAAGATAGTTGGCTAACAATAAACTATGAAAAAGTTGTTCTTACGTAATACTTTTTTTTTTTTATTGAATACCAAACTTCTTATTTAAATATTCTGACACAAGCAAGTGACACAGGATGTATACCTACTTTTACTATAAAGCTATGTTTGACATGAATTGTGTTTTTCATAGACAAATATAAACAAAACATTTAAGCTTTTAGGTCCATTATTAAGTCCAAAGGGAATACTACTTAAAATCCATGCTCATGCTCATGCTCATGCTAAATTATACTCTAGCTGAGTTTCTTTACAAGGATTCAATTTTTTGTTTGGGTAATTTTTTTTTTGTGTTTTTTTCTTTCAAATTGCTTTGACTTTGATTTTGTTTAAATTTTTATTTGATATAAAAATGGAAGGTTTGTTGCGGAACATAATTGATTTTATTGAAAACGGAATTTTGACAAAGAGAGAGAGCATGGGTATTAAGAAGATTATTCAAGAGCCAGACAACAAAGCAGATAGATTTAAAATGGGAAAATATTTATTAATTTTCCCAAAAAAAAAATTAAAGTGAAATGACCTTGCTGAGAATGCCAAGGATGAATAAAATCGAAAAGTATTTAATATTGGTTCATGAACAATTCATTTTATGTACATACATATGTATGTACACATTTTCTACCCAAAAGGCAATATTGTATTCGTTTGACTTTCAATAGCAGTTAAAATGGCAATTTAATTAAGGTTTGGTAGGTAGTTTATAAAGGTACTCTCCTCTCTAGAAGAGAATATAATAATGTGAGAATATGTTTGCGTTTGATGGGTTCATTTAAGAAGACTTTCAATAATTTTTTTTTTTTAATTTTGATTTTATATTTCTACAAAGCTTCAATTACTACTATATGAGGGTATTCTCTGGCATCTGTGATTTTTTAATCTAACAATTTTTTTGAATTATTATATTATTACATTCAAAATTTTTGTTTTGTTGTATATGATGACTAAGCGATGACTAAAAGCATTTCATCATATATTGGAGATAAAATTTGTCTTAAGTGATTTTTGAAATGACCGATTCAATCGTACCGGTACGTCCAGCCCTCGAAACTCGAGAGCTTATAACATTATTTGTCAATAAAAGCTGTCTCTAGCGTAGAGAAAAACTTATACCTCGTTTAAATGGAGAATTGAATCTGAATTGAATCAGGATTTAGGTCCATGTAGATCTGTAGCTTGGCGAGCTGGACCGAATCGAATATAGAATGTTTATATTCCTAGATTGAAGGATTAAAGAATCGAGATTTGTATGTTGTATCTTTGGCTTATTTTGGTTGTTTGTTATTTGTGGTCGAAATTTATTTTTATTAACAACGTCGCACCCACACAATGAAAGCAAAATTTTCACTTCAATTCCGTTTGAATTCAATCATTCGATCTGGAATTGTCATAAATCTGGGTCGAAATTTCGATCCGGATTAAATCTGATTTTTCGATACGTCCATGTAAACTTGGTACGAGCTACTAATTATTATTTTCTGCAGCACTGAACGCTGCAATCAGACTTTCCAATAATCTTTTCAGTCAGTGCTGGAAAATTAGTTGAATAGTGGGTGGAAAAAATCAAAACGTCACGTTATGACAAATAAAAACAAATAATTGGTCGATCTCCCTCTCGCTCTTGCTCGCACTTATTACGCAATTTTATGTTATTGTTTGTTTTTAGTTTTTGTGCTACAGTTATTTAAAAATCGTTACAACGATATATAATTTATATGCCTTCGGCTTTTGTAGATCACGTAAATTGTACCACAAAAAGCATGAAAAACGATTTTTAAATTAGTAAAATTAGTAAAAAAAAACTACCTTGAGAGTTTTAAATGTAAAAAAGAACGCCATCTTAATTTTTAATTGAATATGATTGTATGGAAAAAATTTTAAGTCGTTGGAGTGGTTTTCTTTAAAAGTAATTTCTTATACATCAAAATCTTAAAACATTTTTTAGAATCATTTTACATACATAAACGAAATTAAAAAAAAATATTGTTAACCGTTTCTTAAGATATCGAATTTTCAAATAAAAAAATTGAAGCTTTTCTTTTTAAAAAATTTAAAACTTTTTTTGTTGGATATTCTGATATGTAATATTTTTAAATCTTATTTGAAAGTTACCTATGTACACAAAATTTAATCTCAATCTGTTCAGCCAACAAAGAGAAAATTCAAAATTAAAAAAAAGTGTCCTACGAGAAGTACTATTAATAGTTGCTATTTGTAATTTTTTTTACAAATTTTGGTAGTATATAGCACTAATTTGTGCATAAAAAAGTTTTATATAAATCGTAGGAGCCGTTTAAAAGAAAAAAAATATTTTTGAACGGTTATAAAGTAAAATGTTTTCCTTAACTAAAAGAAATTTTATTTAATTTTTTTTCAAGCAAAGTTGTGGATCCATTTTTGATTAAAATAATTTTTTTTAAGTTGCAACAAAAATTTTATGAAAAATACCGTTATCTTTAGTTCTGAGATTTAAAAAAAAAAACGTGTGGGCAAAATCACCAAAATCCACTAGGCACCAAGTTTTTACGAAAATCGACCGAACAGAAAGACAGACAGACACCCTGACAGACAGATAGAATTGGGAGACCCACTTTTTTCGTCTTCCATCTCGTTATGACAAGTCTGATCAAAATCTCGAGATTGGTTTTTTGGACGAGTATAAAAAGTTGGAGCGGTTTAAAAAAAAATTCTTTATACATATATCGAATTATTAAGAAATTTTTAAGAAAAAATCGAATTTAAAAAAAAAAAAAGAAACTTTTTTTAAAAATTCAAAATAAGTTTTTAAACTCTTCTGTCCACTTTTTTTTAAAAAGATTTTTACAAAATTATACAATTATTATTTCCTATACTTTTAAGTACGTGTTTTTTGTTTAAACTACACTATTCCACTCAGCCGTATTAATTAATTTCATTTGAAATTTGTACATATTTAAACAAAAAAAATAATCTAAATCAGCTGATAAGGAGAACATTCAAATAAAAAAACTCTTCGAGAGTAGGTAAGTATTATTTTTATAATTTAGCATAGATTAGTTTTTATATATATTAAAATCGTAGGAGCCATTTAAAGAAAAAGATATTTTCTTTTCCTTGAAAATCCAAGAAATATTTTTGGGAAAATTTTGATAAAAAAAATTATTGATATTTTTTAGAAGAAGAAAGAAAATATTATTGAGATCAAAAACAATGTTTTGAAGAAAATCGAAAACAAAATATTGGTTCTTTAGGAAGTACTATTAATAAACATTTTTTTAATGTTTTCCTACCCAAAGGTAGTCTTAGCTTAAAAAAATTAATTAATGTCTTGTGTGGAAGGTAGCATGCCCAATGACTGGTCCATCTGCTCGATTTATGTTCAACTTACAAAAACGGTGATCCTATGTTCTGTTAAACTTCACACACAATATCCAGTTCAAGTGGCAGTGTGGCTTCTGGCCAGCCAAATCGACTGTATAGACCAAATATTTATGCATATCCTGGAAATGACCAAGGAATTTCAAGGGGAGAGATACCATCTACTTATCGATTTCAAAGCCGCATATGATAGCATTCATCGTCAGGGGCTCTTTTTATGGCGATGGCTTAGCTTGGGATCACAAGAAAACTGATCCAAAAACTCAATGCAATGTCACTATGGCACTAATTTCAACTGATCTGTCTAACTTTAAGGGTATGTCGTTGATATCGATATCATCGGCTGCTACCAAAAGGCAGTTATACAGTCTTTCACCTCAATTAAAAAACAGGTTAAATAAATACACTTAACAATGAAAGAACTAACAACCAGTTAAGACAACACGCCACTGTTGATAGAAACAACTTTGAAGTAGTTTAGAAGTTCATCTATCTTGGAGAAAACATTAATCCAAAAGAAGAATTACCCTAGCAAACCGGTGATACTTTCGGTTTGACGTAATAGATGGGTTCAAAACGGGAGCGGGTCGAAATTCTGGTTTCAAAATTCTGCCTTTCAAAATTCTGCTTTTTTCAAAAAATTCAGTTTTTCAAAATTCTGTTTTTTCTAGTTCTGTTTGTCAAAATTCTGCTTTTCAAAATTCTGTTTTTTAAAATTCTATCCCATAATATTAAAAAAAAAATTCTGCCTATTCTGCTTTTTCTCAATTAACTTGTATTATTAACGAAAATAAACAAAAAAAAAGTACAAACTTTTCGTAAACCATTTGTCTTATTTCTGGATTGCACCATATCCAATTAAAATTTTAACATAGACTTATTTTTTTTTTTTCAAAATAAAACAAATGACCAGCCATGCACAACTTATCTTTTAATTTAGTTGATGCTGTAACTTTAAGTGCATGAATGGTGTAGCCCACTTTTTTACAAAAAAAATACTAACCAGATCGATGTTTTATAATACTGTGTTTATACTCAACCAAAATCTGATTTTCCAGCAAATTTTTTGGAGATTTTCAATTGGCGGACCAGGATTCCATTAAGATGTCGTAGAAATCTGGAGTTTTCATTGAGTATTCGATGAAATTTTCATGAAATCTCTTCCAAGTAAAAAGATCAAAAATCGAATTTCGTTTTGTTGGGAACATAACATAATATTACTTAATTTCAAATTGAAGTAGGTTATATATTTGAAAAACTTAGATATTAAGAATTTACAATGCTATCTTAGACGGATTTTGACGAATTAATATAAGAAATTTTTTATATAAGAAACTTGATTTACGAAATTGTTCCAATAATAAAAAGAAGGTTTGAAAAATGTTAAAAAGCACGCGCTTTTTAGCATTTTCCAAGCCTTCCTTTTATTAAAGGCAAAATTTTTAAACCGAATTTTGAAAAACAGAATTTTGAAGCAGAATTTAGTAAAAAGACTTTTTACCCTGCCAGAAATTCGACCCCGACCCGTTTGAAATTTCTCACACGAAAGACGAAGTGCACGTTCTATAAAACAATTATACTGCTAGTCCTGCTTTATGCCACCGATAGCTGTTCCATAAGCAAAAAAGGAGAGCTAATACTAAGCTCCTTCAAAAGAAAATTCTTGCATTAATATTTTATCCTGTGTGTGAGGAGGGCGAGTGGAGGAGAAGATATAACTTCGAATTTTCTGATATGGTCAAGATGTGGATGTAGTCCAGAAAATCAAAACCCGTCGAATGCATTATCTTTGGGAATCTTTGAGTCCCAGCCCCCAGGTTCGAAAGATCTGAGAAGACCGAAAACTTCAGTTTAAAAACCATGCCATCGCGGATGCCAGAAATCTTGGTAGAGATGACTGGAAGCAGCGTTCTTAGGATCGTATAGGATGGAGGGCTACCGTGTCTCAGGTAAAAAGCAAGCATGGAGAAATATAAGTTTTTGTAAAATTTCTAAAAAACATTTTTTGGTAGGTACCGTTATTTTTAGTTCTAAGAAAATTGAAAAAAAAGCTTAAATAAATCCATCGATTCATCAGCCATTTAGGTTGTAGCCAAACAGACAGACCGACAGAATTGTGTTACTAAGATGTGGCCTAGATGAAATCTCAAGACGAAAGATGTGATAATTCTAGCTTGAGACAATTTGCCCATTCAAAAGGAAACACTCCATACTATAGTATGAATTTTAAAACATCATCGAAAACTTTGTTTAAAATCTATCATCAACTATCAACTTTAGTTTTTGCTTATTTGTTCTTTAAGTACCTCTATTTTCTTACATAAATTCCAATAAGATAAAAAGGTTTTCAATTTATTCCTTTCAAACAAATTAACTTAAAAGAAAAAAACAAGCAAGTTTAATTTGAAAGGCAATTAAGTTAAATAAAACCATCTTCTCAAGTATTAAATCAAACTTGATTGAAGCATTCCCTAGAAAATAGTTACTGACCAAGTTTTATTATAACAACTAAAAACCCTGGTTTTGACATTGAACCTTATTAACTTTTCAAATGGAAATTTCCACAAAATAAATCCCTCAAAGTTTCTGCCGACAAGTTATAAAATAATAGATAATCAAAATTTGCAACAAATTAAATTCCTTGAAAGGCCTTAAGAAAATTTATAAGCCCGTTCAGCTTTTAAAATGAGAAGAATGATTGACGACTCACTCGCAACACAAATACAATCTTATTTGTATCTAGAAACTTTAAAGTTCAATAAATTTCATCAACAACTAAGTAAACATATTTGCCTAACCCAAAAAAAAAAAAAAAAAAAAAAAACAGGAAGAAGAAATGAAAACACTTAAGAAAATCCTTCTTTGTTCAATGAACAAATAAAAATGTTCTTGTCTTCCCTTGCCTTGCCTTAACAAATAGGATGATGTGGGAGCAGGCTGAATTCTTCAGGCAATTTTTCTTCTTTCTAATGCATCTCCTCTCGGTTTTGTTCGTTGTTCTATTTTTACTTGTTTTTGTGCGATGTTCATTCAAGGTGCTCCTGACAAGAACAAATAAAAAAATTAAATATCCTTTTAATGATTTCTCGCAAAGATGATGCTTTTTTCATTATAAATTGTGTTGTTCGTGTAGCTATTGTGTGGGAGATGGAATTTATCTGTTTGATATCCTCGATGAAAAACGTGGCAATAGAGTGTGTTTGTTGTTTAACCAACAGGCTTTTCTGTTATTAAAAGGTATTCAAAGGAAAAATGCTTGAAGCTGATTTACAATTAATGGAATAGTTCCAGGCACTCGACGAAGAATTCCACACAGGCACTACAGGAATTCAGTTTTGCTTTTATTATAATAATGCAATAAGTCATCTACATAAATATAAATATTCACGGAATTCGCATAAACAAGAAGTGAGAATGTTAATTAAGTCATTCTATGAAAACCAGCTGGATTATTCTGCTCTTCACCAACAAACTATGACAGTACTCATCTAATTTTGTTAACAAAACTTTTTTTTTTATATCATTTCTTCGAAATAAAATGTATTTTTTGTTGAATTAATTAATTTTAAAGGGGAAAAATTTGATATTCTGACCCGTTCAACTCTGCTTGGATCAAAATTAGTAAATTTGAAATTTCTTACATCCAATTTCACAGTGGGAGTTTAAACTCCACTTTAAGTTTAAACTTTAGTTCAGCAGAGCAATTGAACTCAGTTCAAGGTTTGAAACGCGACTGTGAAACTGGGAGTAATAATCGTATTTATAAACTTTCTTTAGTTATTTTATAAACTTTTTAAGCTGTTGTCTGAAAGTTGTATAGCTTAGGCAGGGGGATAGGTTGTCAAAGCCTTGACTAAAGTCAGATTTTATTTCATATTTAATAAAAAAAAACTTCCAAATTTTAAGAGTTATTAACATGCTGTCTAACTAGTCAACTGTCTAAGAAAATCTAAAAAATAAAAATCCTGTTAAGCTAAGTGTACACGATTGGTAGATCTTCCAACATTGTCAGATCTGTTAGTGAAAAACATGCGTACAATAGTTTGTTCGTGTACTTTCTGGGCTAAATTTGGCAGTCTGTCAATATTTGGGGAGTGGAGATGCAATTCTCTCAGAGAGAAGTAAAATTGTGTGAAAGTACACGAACGCACAGGACCAACATTTTTACCACTTTTGGAACGTCAACAAAAAGTAAACAAAAAACCCCATAAGAAATCAAGAAAAGAAAGCCATAGCATTGGAATTTCAAATTTAACTTTATATTAAAAATACAAATTGGTGTTTTTCCAAATTAGTCTACTTATCATAAGCTTATCATTCTAGAAATAAAAAAAATAAATACTTTTAAATCAAACAAAATTTCCTTATTATTAAAAAATTGCTTTTTTGCTACGAAATATCAGTTTTTTCTAACCAAAAAGCACTTCACAATAAACAAAAACATGAAATTCAATATTAACACACATTTTCTGTCTTGAAAATTGGTCAACAAATTATAAAAAGCATTTTTTCCAAAAAAAAAAAAAAACTAAACTAAAAGTAAACAACAGCCATTTTGTTTTTTGTTGTTGTTCTCAACTCAGAATACAAAACTGACAATTTCTGCCCAAAGAAATTTATTGGGCAGAATTTGGGAAAAATTGTCAGGAAGGGGAAATTTTTACTCTCTCGCGAGCGTTCTCTTTTGCCAAAAACTAAACAATTTTTGAGTAATCTTACAATTAACTGTCAGAAAATTTGTCTGGAAGTTAATTGTAAGATCATTGTCTGACAATTTATTGTAATAAATTTGACAATCATGTGTACGCTAGCTGAAAATCGTGTAATCCTACAATTAACTGTCAGAAAATGTATTCTGGCAATAAATCGTAAGAAGATTAACTGTAAGGTATTTGATAATCGTGTACACACACAATTTGTTGTCACGCCCGCCTATTTTTATCGTTGTCTGACGTTCCTGATAGTGAAGACATTGTAAGATGTTTTTTTTTAACATCATACAAATTTTCATTGTCAGACAATAGTTTAATAAAACTGACAATTAGTTGTGTGTTTACAAGAAAATCTACCAATCTCTTACAATTTATTGATAGGTATTCAGCTAGCTATCTGACAATAATTTTTCAGCCAACTTCTGAAGTAAATTTTCGGTCAACTTCTGACAATAAATTGTAGAAAATTGGTAGATTTTCTACCAACTGTGTACACACACAACTTAATTGTCAGCTCATTGGTAGACAACTGTCAGACATTGTCAGGTCTGACTATTGTAAGATTGTAAGATTGTAAGATCTACCAATTTTGTACACTTAGCTTTAAGCTAAGTATACACGATTGGAATCGCGTACGGTTAGTTTTAAGTTAAGCATACACGATTGGAAGACCTTTCAATATTGGCAGACCTGTCAGAAGTCTTTCAATTGCTTCCAATAAGCTTTCAATTGAAAATTTTTTATCAAGTGAAATTTGTCCGTTTACACTGTTGTTTAATTTTATCAAAAAATTAGCCAATTTTTTGGTAAAAAATTGCTTAAAAGTTTTTGTCTTTCAATTAAAAATTGACTGTTCATACGATTGGAAGACTTCTGACAGGTCTGCCAATGTTGAAAGATCTTTCAATCGTGTAAAAAGCCAATAAGTCTTTCCTTGACGACAAACAAAACTTATCTGCCAGGTAAAAGTTGGAAGATGTTCACGAACATCTTCCAATATCCTATTAGTTGGTCAATCGTCCAATTATCTGTCAAGTAGAAAAATTGTGTGTTTACACATGTTCACACAATTGCAAGCATTTGGCCAATTTTTTGACAGACAATTGGCTGAACAATTTCTTTCTCTCAATTTTGGCAGATTGAATTGAATGTTTACACGGTTTATAGAAAACTGGTTAAAGTAACCCTGTTCCGTACATTTTTTCAAACCGCCAGATTTAGTGCGGGCCTAAATCTGGCGGTTTCAAACTATTTGAAACTCGTTGTGGTACACAACTAGTTTCTTGTGAAAAATGTGTCAATATTGGAAGATCTTCCAATCGTGTATACTTAGCTTTAGTCTTTTTGTAATCTTTGTTTGGCAGTTGAAAATTGTGAGGCTGGTTTAATGTGTAAATTATAATGTGACCTTGCTCTTTTAGTTCTTCGTTTCTTAAGTATGGAAGTAGCAGATAAGTACATATTCAAAATGTAAGGATAACGATTAACTTAAATAAAATAAATTTAAATTTTCTTACTATTTTTTTTTTGTCTATTAAATTTTTGTGTTAATTTTTCTGCACAGGTTTGTATTTGTTAAACAGTCTTTTGCTGTTAAATAGAAAGGATAATATCTTTATGCGTCTTTCGTTAAGAAGATTGTTAGCCCGATTACGAACATCATGTACAGGATAATGATAAGACATAGCGCGCTAAGCTGTTTTCTTTATAGTTGCATGTAAATCTCTCATAAATTGCCACCAGCCACCTTCAGGCGATGTGAAATGTGACACCCCCTTTTCTCAATCCCGTCAACGAAGGAAGGTATTATTTTCTTTTCTCTTGCATAATCCTTTGGAAAATCTATACACATTAACTACAAGCTTATAGTTTATTTGCTTAAATAAAGTTGAAGATGTCTGTGATTAAATTAAACTCAGCATGGCATGATGAAGATTGTGCAAATTTGTAAAAGACTCTTGGGAACATTAATGTCACGGTCAGTAGTGCAGATGTGCAATTATGGAGAATAGTGGTAGGTTTCTTAGAATTCCTGATGGTAATTTATAGGAAAGTTTTTTTTTTTTTTGTTTTCCTTTTTAATTACAAGATGCCAGAAATATGCGGTGCCTGTTAAGTAAAGAGTTATTTTACAAGTTAAAACTAAAGTTCTGTTTTCGTTTTAAAGCTTCTTTGAAAATCAAGTGATAGTTGAATACCTTTTATAGTAGAAACTTATGTTGTATCAAAGAAAGAATATTTGTCTCGCAATTTTAGGTTATTTAGATTTTCTATTCTTTTAAACTCTTCCGAAAATATGTACTTTACCTATAAAAAGGAAGTTTCCAAGAATTACCCTTATTTAAGGTTCAGAAGTATTATTTGTATCAAATTGAATAAATACATAAACAGGGATTTGAATTGACCTCAATAGAAACCTTTTGCGATGGCAATAACGTGATTAACCCGACTGACGTCGAATAGAACAAAAAAACAAGTACTCAAGTATCTGGTGGGTATTGCCAAAAAAAAATATGCTAAAAAGTTCAATAAATTGGTCAAAATAGTTCAACTAGTTTAGAAAATTGGTCAGCAATAGAAAATTTTCATTCAATGGTTGAAGTTTTTTAGGTTCACGACCAATTTTTGGCAGCTCATTATATTTTCCCATAAAGCAGGATTCAGTTTGATTAAAAGCACAAAAAAAAGGAAAATATAGTATTGAAGGACAAGATACGGTATCACTAATGAACATTGCCACTATTTATTATCATTGTCTGATAGATGATTGCTTTTGTGTTTTTTTTTTCCTTTGAAAAACCTCTGAGACAGACGTGTTTTTTTGCTATACAATTCTGTTGAAATGGCTTATATTTTTTTTTTGCTTTTTCTATATTTTGGTGCTGGCTAATGGCCAAACAAGCAAATATGTTTGGTGTGCCTAAATGACATTAGGTACGCCCTTGAAACGAACGGAATTCTATTGGTTTTTTTTTTTTCAAGCTATAAAAGTTTGCTAAGTAAAAAACAAATTAATTTTCGTTTTGAGTTTTAACTGAACTAAGATTAAAGAAAATTAATAGGAAGAATTACATGCAAGGGTTTTTTTGTTTGCTTGGCCCATAAGCATGCTTAAAATTAAAAATAGTACTAAATTCACCCATGCATTTCTGAGGAAATGGTCAATGACAATTTTATGCTTAAAACTAAATTTTCTATCGAAATTAATAGTTTACAAAATTTTATAAAAAAATTAAAGTCGAAAAAGTAAACAAAAACGAACATTCAAATTGAAAAATACAAAGTTTTTTACTATTTTTTTCTAAATTATGCTTAGCGACTAAAATCTTTAATATGAAATGTTCCAAAAGTAGTTTTTATTTAAAATTGACTAACTTTATTTATTTAGTTATTTATTTAACAAATCTGTTTAATGATTACCTATAATATGTTTAATTTGCACAGAATTGAAGAAGATGAAATAAAACCATTCAATATTCCGGAAATAAAGCAGAATTAAGATATTGCATATGCCGTGAAAGTAATAAAAGACCTATTAGGTTTAGTCTCTGAAAATAAGGAGGTAGAATAACTCATTGCAACCAATTTAAAAATCGTAACGCATAAATCTTCTCCGCGCTGCTTCTAGTCTTAATATATTGACAGAATAATAAGGGGCCCATACAACACACCTGTACTCGAGAAATGGTCTCACAAATGAAACAAAAAGAAGCTTCCGTACATAAGAATCTCGAAAGTCACGTGAGAATCGTTTTATAAATTCTAAGACCCTATTGGCTTTTCTAATAATGAAATTTAAATTCCTAGATCAGAAAACACAGAAAGTTTATTTAAAGGGGACGAATCAAACATGTAGTTAAACTGAAAACTACCTTCTTTCCGTGTAAGTCGCATAGTTTTACATTTGTCAATATTTAAAAACAGACGGTTTATATTGCACCATTCTTTATACTTAACCAGGTCTTCTTACAAAAGCAAAGAGTCAGTGGAAGATTTTATTCTTTTGTAAAGTTTAATGTCATCTGAATATATAAGAACAAAGGAATGTTTAATGATCGAGACCATTAAAAAAAAATAATAATATTGGACCCAAATGGCTGCCTTGGGGAACACGTGAATTAACGAAGAACTGAGCAGACCTCTCATTTCTAAAAGGCACAGAGTAACTTCTAATTTCTAAATAAGATGAATCCATTTTAAAAAAATATCATTAAATACCAAGTTAACCAGTTTTATAAGTAGTGTCTTATGACATAACTTGTCAAATGATTTACTGAAATCTGTGAATATACAGTCGACTTCTTCCCTATCTTTAAAAGCATCTAAACAAAAAGACGTAAAATGAAATCAGTTTGTAACGGTTGATTTTTGTTTAACAAAACCATGCTGACTATCACAAAGAAATGAACTGCCGTTGAAGGAAAGAATATTACAAAATAAAGGATGGTACGCCATCAGGCCCTGGGCTAAAACAACTGTCAAGTTTCAGAATATTTTTCGATATTGAGTCTTCATTTATTGCAAAATCGTGTTAAAATGAGTGAAATTAACTGAGTTGGAGAAAGAACAAGAAGGTTTGTTCAAATTCGAATCATCAAAAGCATCTTTAAAATAATTTATGTTTGTTAAAACATCATGACTTGTGGAGTTTAAATAAGACATCAAACTAGGGTAGGCATCACATTCTTTCTTTTGCTATTTACAAAATTTCAAAAGTTTTTCGGGTTAGTCTTAAGTTTGTTTTCAGTTTCCCTAATATAGTCTTGAAACAGAGATTTAGAATAATGTAAATCTAACCTTTTCTTATAATGTTTGAAGTTCTTATATGGGTTAAGGAATTCTCAATTGAAAAGCACAATTCAATTTAAAGAAAACAATAAGTACAAGGTGTCCGCCGGGAAGATATACTACTTTGTTTGTTTATAATTTTTGATTAAATGAAAGGGAATGGAAATTATATTGATGAATGCTTTATTTAATGTCGGCAATTATGTATGGAATACAATATCAGGTAAATGTCCGCCTCTGTTAGACTCACATATGCGAGCCCTTTTGAGCACATTTTTCAATACTTTCTCACACATTTCACGTGGTATTTCATTAATTTCATCACGAATATTTTGTTTGAGTTGCTCAAACGTATCTGGTTTGTTTGCATAAACCTTGTTTTTCAGATATCCCCACAAAAAGAAGTCCGGAGCAGTCAAATCAGGCCGTTAAAAAGCTTTCAATCATATCACGATATCGCTCCCCATTCACAGTTACCGTTACGCCGTTTTCATTTTCAAATAAGTGAGGTCCAATGATTCCTCCTGGCCAAATTGCACACCAGACTGTAGTAACTTTTAATGGATGTAAAGGTGACTGATGAATAATTTGAGGGTTTCCATTGCTCAGAACTGATTATTCTGTTTATTCACAAATCCATTCAAATGAAAATGTGCCTCGTCACTCATTATGATTTTTTCATTTTTTCACATTGATTGATGATTGATTTTGATAAAATGTTTTAACGATTAAAACACGTTGGTTTATCGAATATTTTTCAATAATAAATTTGCCGCGAGTCTACTTCACGACTGCCAAATATGAACTTATGTTTACCAAAATGGCGGCAAAACAAAGTAGTATACCTTGCCGGCGGACACCCTGTAGTATCAGAAATAAGAAACAACAAACACCTTTGATAATAATTCAAACTATAATGTTTGTACATTACGTTACGTACCACCTCCTAAATTGTTTAAAACCATTTGACGAGAGCAATAAAAGTTCATTTAAACATACTCTTGTCAATGTTAGTTTTAAAGTATGCGTTTTACGCTTGTATATTAAATCTTTGAATAAATTATCAACTATTTATTTCAAATTAGAAGCACAAATACAATTAAAGCAAAAGCACTCACAGTCGGAACTGCTACAGTTATTTTTGTTTAAATGAATTTAAAAAAAAAAACTTTGGATGAAAAAGTTTTAATTAAAAACTGTTTTATTCTTCATTTTCCCCAGAGGACAAGATGATAAAAAACAGACTATTTTTTTGTTGATAATAAAAACAATGATAGTATTATAATGTGCCAAAAAAAATCCTTAGAGACAAACAGCAACGAATGCAATTATAGGATTGAAAAAGAAAAAATCTGGAATGATGAATTGCTAAGAGCAATCCCTTGAGGAAAATCACCAAATAAAAAGAAGAAAAAACAAACCACTCAGGCATCTGATGACACAATTTGGCTACAAATTTAAATAAATGAGTGTGAGTATAGCTTCTATAGTTGACAGTTGTTGCAGAACGTTTGAAAGATAAATGTTATACACATATAAATTAAATGAATCAGAGTTTTTAAATAATTTTATTCAAATTTGTTTACTCTCTTTTTCAATATTACTTTCTGAAAATTCAGACAGAATATATGTACCTACTTACAACTACTTACTTAGCTTTGGGTACTGGAATGCAAGACTTTAATAAGACATTTCATACATCTATAGACAAAAAAAATGAAAAATGTTTTCAAGCTGAAATCCTGCTACATGGTTGTGATGCGCAAATTTTTCCAATCCACAGTGTGTTTTTTTTTTTGATTTAATTAAAAAAAAAAAACAAAATTGAGATTTTAATTAAACTCGACCCGACATTTCGATGATTAGATAATTCTAAAGAAATGGGTTTATAATTTAGTTTGTCTAGCTGTCCATTTTACTCTTTGTCTAGTACTACACGAGACAGATAAGACTTGAGACATTTTTCTTAAAACAAAAAAAAAACAAAAAAGATACAACTATACAATGATATGTTCCAAGATAAAAATGGTGACTACAAGGTGACGCAGGAGTTACCATATATCACTTTTTTAAAAGATTCTATAATCTGGCAAATGGTAGATACAAAATAAACGTCAACAAGACATATCGCTTTACACCTTAAGAACATGGAATAATAATAATACTTTTAGGAATATGTAATTATTAATAATAAAACGGCAAACACGAGTTTTGTGGTACAATTTACGCGGTCTACAAAAGCCGAAGGCATACTATAAATTGAATATAGTTGGAATGGTTTTTTGGACAGAAGTGCAGAATGCAAAAATTTATAAAATAACTGCACCACAAAAACTAAAAAATAATCAAATAAAATTACGTAATAAGTGCGAGCAAGAGCAAGAGCGAAAAACCGAACAATTATTTGTTATTATTTGTCGTAACCTAAATGTGACGTTTCGATTTTTTCAACCCACCAACCAAACAATTTTCCAGTCCTGACTGAAATATTACTGGAATGTCTGATGGCAGCATTCAGTGATGCAGAAAATAATAATAAGTAGCCCATACCACGCTTACATGAGCGGATCGAAGGATCGGATTCAATCTGGATCCAAATTTGGGCCCAGATCCAAAGATTGAATCCAAATGAAATTGAAGTGAAAGTGTTGCTTTCATTGTGTGGGTGCGATGTTGTTAGTAAGAATAAATTTCGACCAAACAATCAAATTAAGCCAAAGATACAACATACAGTAGTCTGGAAACAAAACAATTACGCATTCACACCAATAACCATCTGAAATCTCGATTCTTCAATCCTTCGATCTAGGTACATACTCGTACATTCTATTTTCTATTGGATTCAGCTCGCCGAGCTACAGGTCTAAATAGACCTAAATCCTTATTCGATTCGATATGTAAACGAGGTTTTAGTTTTTCACTACGCTAAAGACAGCTTTTGTTGACAAATAATGTTCGTGTACTTCCCATAACTACGAATTTCTACGAATTTTATTTTTTTATATGAGCTTTGTCAGAACTTTGGGCTAAATTCGTAGAAATTAGTAGTTTTGGGAGGTACGCGAACAGACATAATGTTATTAGCTCTCGAGTTTCGAGGGCTGCACGTTCTAGTATGTAAATAATTCGTCAGTGATGTTGGTGCAGCGGAAATTTGGCCGCAGAAACCAACCGGTCAATCACTTCGACCATAAGCTGCCCGCCTAGAAGAGTGTTGGACAACACAAAATGCTTCCAGGTTTAACAAGAGCCATGCCGGCCGAAACAGCCGATCTGCAGATAATATCGCAGCTGTTGCTGTATATTTCGCAGAGCACCCCTGAGTACTGACCAGATGGCGGACGTGCCATGCAATTTGGTATGAATCTTATAAGCTTGAAGATGTTCCCTTACAAAGTGCAGATAGTGTATCAGCTGTTAGCTGCTAACCGCAAAGTACGTGTAATTTACGTTTAACCATCCTGGATCTCATACCCGAGGGAGAAAACTTAAAAACCAGGTTTTTTGAGAGCTTTACAAATTTTGTTTAAGCAATCAGCCAAAAAATGGGGACTAAATCAAAATAAATTGCAACATCTTGAATTGTGCGTATTATTGTTTCTCAGTTTCTAGGGCATACAAGCTGCTTGGTACATTTATAACTTTGAGGAACAATAGGTGTGCTTGACACCAAGTTTCAAACAGGCTGAAACCACCAGAATTTTTGCAAGCCCGTTCCATAAGTGAAATTTTGTACTGGCCCGCACTAAAGCTGGCGGTATGAAACTGTTTGGAAAAAAAACTAAGAAACAGAAATAATAATAGCCCTATTTAACACCGAGTTTCAAACAGTTTGAGACCGCCAGAATTACTCATTTTTAGGGCAAAGTCGTTTGTACTTTTTCGGACCAAAGAGAGCGCTCATGAGGGAGTCAAAAACTTCCTTCCTTGCCAGATTTGGTCGGAGAAATTTCTGGCTGTTTCGTACTGGATGTCAGATTTGAAAAAAATGTCAGTTTGAATTCAAATAACAAAACAGAATACAAATAGCTAGGTTGACCAAGTGTTACTGTTTTTTGTTTTGTTTTTGGTAGATGTATTAATTTTTAATCTTTTAATTTTTATAAATCAAAGGATTTTCTTAAAATGCATGTGTCGCTATTTCGTAGAAGAAAATTTTGTTATGAAAATTTGTGTACCTTTTGTTTATTGTAGTTTTTTTCTTTTAAAAAGAAATTTAAGTTTTCATGATTTAATATGTTATTAAAGAATATTTCTTTGCTTAAGTTTAATCATTTTAATACGCGTACATTTCTTTTGTCTTAACATTCAATTTATTGCAGATTGATTTTATGATGAAATTGATTGGCTTATGATTGCCCTATGGCAGCTCTAGTCAAATATTTCTTTTGACGTGTAAATTAGTGCAAATTAGTGCCCAAACGGGTCCCGACATTGACGGTTTTTCTTCTCTCTGAGAGGATTTCATCACCAAACGTCATAATTTGACATTTAGTCCGAATCAGTGCGAAGAATTTAAGGAACACACCCTTTTTGTAATGATGGTGAAAAGCCAGGTGTTCGTATGTCAGATTTGAAGACAAATTTCAGTTTGAATTTAAATACAAAACAAAACACAAAAATAAATATTTGTTTGCTTTAGATCAATTATTTTTTTTTATACATGTACGTTTCTTTTTTCTTAAAATTCAATTTTTGGAGTAGTGATTTTCTAAAAAAAAAATTATTGACTAATGATTGCTCTACGGCAGCTCTAGTTAAGTATGTCCCGATATTTTTACAGTTTTTCTTTTCTCTGAGATGATTTCGTCCCTACCGTTCACGATTTTACATTTAGTCTTAAATAGTGCGAACAACTTATGCCGTTTTCGCTTGGTTTTGTGTTCTGTTCCATTCATATGGCTAATGGAAAAATTGGAGTAGAAGGAGTGAAAAAGGAGTAGAAAAGGAGTACTCCAGACTTCAAATCGAAAATGACATAAGAACCGAACCTAATATCGATACTTCAGCCTGTCACAAATGTTATGACGGCGAAACGTATTTTAACTGGTTGTCGTATGTTGTCAAAATTGAAATTGTCGGAAAAAAATGGCTGTGAACCTGAGGATTTAGACACACGTAAGCACAACACCAAATTAAAATTGGAATTGTCTGAATTAAAAAATGGCTATGAATGTGAGGAAGTAAGAACATATAGGTAAACACAAATTGGCATTTGACACTAATTTTGATAAACATAAGAATTACCTCTAATATGTGTAGTTGCTGTGGTTTCACTGTATACTATTTATGTAATCTAAAGAAACGATAGATATATTCGTAAACTAATCTACCTGAAACATTCCTCATAACAATCGTCTTCCAAGTCATTTGGATTTAATTGAGTAAGCTTTAAGCAATTATTTATTATTCACTTCCACAAGGTATCTTTTTAATTTTGCTTATAATTCCCTGGAAATATCTACTGTCGATGCAAGGTTAAAAAGAAACCTGATAGGTACATCATCAATATCAAATCTTTGAAACGTGAAATTATTTCCATTAAAAATTGTATACACATTAGATTTGAAATAAAAGCATCTCAGTTTGTCTATACACTCTATAGATTTGTCCTTGACTTTTTTGTCAAATCTTGTATTTACCCCATTTTTATTTTGTATTTTATTTTGATTTAGAAATAAAACGTGACATATTATGTCTGTGCCTGAGTTCATTCTGTTTGTCCCCTTTGTCTGCCAATGTTTTTGGGTTAAATTGTATTTATGTATGTATTTTATTTTGAAATTAAACTAATGATCCAAGAATTTCAGCCATAGAAGCTAGAAAAGTATTAAAATCAAATCTTCTTTATATTGCGTTTATGACTAAAACCACAAAATTAATTAGTCAGAAGTATTACATAATGTATTATCTTAAAAATAATTTGAGCATTACTATTGGTTTTCTGTGGACTCGGGGATCTATTACCAAGTAATTTGTTGGGTTTTCGAAAAAAAAAGAAATTATGTTATCTGATCAGTTTCAGTTTTTGGTGAGCTACATACACAGTCGCTTTTCAATGAATTTTTTTGAAAAACCCAACAAAATAAAAATTCACTAAAAATCGACTATAACTACTAAAAACGTTTGCACCTTTTCAATTTTGTTCAAAAATGAATTTCCCAAATTTGATTTAACTTAACTTAACTTATTAACTATTCAGAACTCTCATTCTGTTAACTCAAGATGAGCTTTTTCTTTTCTTTTTTTGATTTGATTATTTTTGAAGGCCATGGAAATAAAGACTAGAGGGCACCACTTACTCTACAGGCCTAGGGTCATAAATGTTAAATACGGCCCTGGTTGGAAACAACACAAAATATAAATTCCGTATGATTGGAGCTTAATAATAAGAATGAAATAAAATCAACGACTGGGTTGCACATACTTGCTCTTATATTCAAGGCGCTGAGGGTTTAAGAAAATTATATGTGAGGACATGGAAATTATGTGAGAAAAATATTGAAAAGCATGACATAAGATATTTAAATTAACTAAAAAAACTTCTTTGAGAGTTTGAGATGAAAAAAAAAAACGCCACCTTAATTCTTTATTCAATATAATCGGTTTTCTTAAAAAAATGATGATTTTTGGTATGCAAATCTTAAGTGCTTATTTATGTTCAGTGAGAAAAAAAAAATTGAAAAAAGTTTGTCAACCCATTTTTGAAATGTCGAGCTTTCAAAAAAAAAAATTGAAATATTTTTTTTAAAAAATTAAAAAAAACTTCTGAAAATTTTGATATGCAATATTATTTAATCTTATCTGAAATTTGTATATAAAAAAATTATGTAGTTTAGTTCAGCTGATAATGAGAAAATTCAAAATAAAAAACACGTTCTATGACAGGTTCTATTAATAGTTGCTAATTGCAAAATTTTATAATTTTTTGTAGTAGATCGTATTAATTTTAGTATATGGAAAAAGTTTAATCAAAATCGCAGGAGTCGTTTTTGAGAAAAAATGTTCCATTCTGGTTTTTTAACTATTGTATGGAAGGTACCGTTATTTTTTCATATTGTAAAATTTTTTCTTAAAATATTTTAGAGAGTACTTAAAACCTTACCTAAAGTATTGAGTTCAACAAAATTAATTATATCGTTTTCGAAATATTTGATTTTCAAAAAAAAAAATAAACATTTTCTTAAAATCCAAAAATATTTGTATTTTAATTAAAGTGGGTTCAAAAAAATATTTATAGTTTTGTGAAGCCTCTGTATAAAAAGAAATTATTGAAGTTAGTTATACCGTTTTGAAGAAAATCGAAAATTAAAAAAATGGTTCTTTGGGAGCTACCATTAATAACCATTTTTTGAAAATAGTTTTCCATCCAAAGGAAGCCTTTACTAAAAGGAATTTATTGAATTTGTTTTAAGAAAATCTCTAGAGCCGTTTTGAGAAAAAAGCGATAACGTAAAATTGCCAAAAAATTGTATGGCAGGTACCGTTATTTTTGGTTCTAAAAAAAAATTTAAAAACATTGGGGCATAATCACCGAAAACCACTAAAATTTGTTTGGTAAAAATTTTAGGGAAAACTATTCTCCACGCAAGAAAAATTAAGATTGTAACTGTTTGTTTAGATAAAGTAACTTGTTTTTTGAATTTAAGTAAATATAAAACTAAATTGAAAAACTATTTATTGCATTTTCTCTAAAACTGCGGAAAAAGGCAAAAAGTGCACCACCTAGAAAGATCGGAAGCTGCTGTACTGGATTATCAGGTTGATTTAACAAAATATTTATTTAAAAATAATTCAAAAGTTTCATGTAGATTTTTCAATAAACTCGTGTTTCTCTTTTTTAATATTTAACACGATCAACTGTAATGAATTATAATAACTTGATAATTTGTTAATTTGTTGTTTGTTCTTGATATATTCTCTGAGTGAATACAAAACAAATATAATTTTTCGTTAAATTAATAAATTAGGTTCATCTCGATGATGATCTGCCTGATTTAAAAAAAAGGTGCAGCTTATTAGTTCTATTGCAATGCTTGTCAATAGTGATCGTTTGTTTTCGAACTTTAGACCGATAGTCACAAGGAGTACGTACATACTAAGCAATACTAAGTGCACATTTCTTCCAAAAAACTATATCTACATCCGGGGCCCTCACCTAACTTGCTACGCTACTAAGTTAGGTGAGGGCCCCGGGGCAGAAACTGAAATGTTTTTTTTTTTTTTAAGTAATGTTATAGGAAATTTCTTACAAAAACTGCCAGCATAACAAATGACCCTTAGCATGCATTTTTTTAGAATAGCAAGAAATTGTTGGTTAGATCAAAAATGTTGGTGGAATATTTAAAAAATCTTTGTAATAAAAATATTTACTCAATAGTTTTTAGCATTAAAAGTTTCTAAAAAATACTTTAGTTTCTTTTGAAAAAAATAGAATTTGATGGACTAATTTTTATTACGAAAATAAAATGTCTGACGCTAACATTTTTAGCCTCAAACATTTGATTTTCGTAATAAAAATTACTCCACATAACGCAAGCATTTGGCTTAAGAAGAAATAAGATCTTCACGTTTACAAGACACTTCAACTATTATTTTAAGTCACTCAGCCTTATTATGAGTTTCACGTAAGCAACATTCCACGTGGAAAAATTGACATTTCACTTTTCACCCATTGTGAGTTTCACCTAAAAAACGACAATTCCCCTTTTTTGTGACTACTCCTTTTGGTTGAAATGTTTCGTAATTTATAGCCTTAATTGTAACCGACGGCGAACGCAAGTAAACAGAAGAGATTGGTACCCTTTGCGCAAGTTTTTTGTTTACTTAAGGCCAATATAAGTTCACCTGAACTCATAATAGCCTTTCAAATTTCGGGAGAACAAACATTTTTCGGGTGAAATATATTTTTCATGTGAAGAAACTCACAATGAAGCTGACTTTGTTTTTGTAAATTTTTTGATTTCACAGACAAATTTCATTTAGCACTAGCAGTGAACTTAACCTTATGGCAGAACTAATTTATTATAGATTTGTTCATTGCTGATGTGTTTCCGTGCCATTGAAACACTAACGAAAACACAAAGAAAAAAGTAGTGATAAAATAAAAATACGTAAATGCAAACATTTTATAGAAAGAAACAACTTTAACAAAACCGAAAAAAATTCAAGTGTCAATTTCCTAGATATTATTAATAAATCATCCCTATTGTGGAATCCGGTGAATAAGCTGCGGAGGGAATCAGACTCAATTTGAACATTTTTACTATGATTGGAATGTCAGAATTAAGTCTGACTATCTACTGCAGAAGCAAAGTCAAAACGCCATGGTCTCATGTGTCAGTTTTTATGGAATTTTTCGTTTTGCATCACATGAAAAGATCTACAGGGTGGCGCACCAATTGTGCTGCAGTAAGAAATTCAAATAACATTTTTTTAATCAGAGTGTTTTTTTTTTAATTTTATAGAAAATTAAGTTTTTTTTAAATGAATAATTGTTTTTAAAGATCATAGACACAAATGACCTCCACGCTCACCCACGCATATGGGGCAGACAATTGTTCATTGCTGCCTGAAGGGTTGAAGTTGGGATCGTCTTAATTATTGCCCTAATTGAATGCTTCAATTCAGTCAAATTCCTGAGTTTCGTTTTGTACACCTCCTGTTTGACATAAATCCATAGAAAAAGTCGGTGCAAGTCAGTGTCAGTTCAGGTGACCTTGTGGGCCAGCGAAAAGAGGAGTTCCTAAAAATTAATTTGTTTGGGAATTTTTGTTGGAGCTCCACCATAACTGATCTAGCTATATGTGCAGTTGCTCCATCTTGCTGAAATCAAATGCTTTTCAACGGGGATACGTTTTTGGTGTAGTTCTGGGTAAAAAAAACTCGGTTAACATCTTTGAATATCATCTTTGTAGCACGATTCGTGCGCCACCCTGTGTAAAAACGAAATCAAGATTCCATTTCTTCTAAATAACGTTGAACTTTTCACTAAAAAACAATACTAACGTCTGAAGAATAAATCTTTACTTTAGGCTGACATTTGTTTATTATTTATTTCAGAAATTAAAACACTACTATTGTTTTGAAAAAAAATTACTATAAACTTTTATTTTTAAACCAGGATATAGCCAAAACTCTCTTAAAGATAACAAACATTTTATTTTCACTTGGAAAAATTGTTTCTTTCAGTCTCTGGGGCCCCCAAACCTTCGAGGCCCAGTTTGATACAAGGTAGCTACGCCACTGTCTACATCATGATGTCTACAAATTTCAACTCATTGTACCTTGAATTTAATTCAAAACCGTCAAGCTCGACACTAAACGCATAAAATCATTTTTCTCCAACAAATTGCTTTAATGTACCTACTTGTTTAAAAAAGAATAACAATATTTAACAATTTTACTGTCTTTAAATTGAGACAATTTGACCTATCTCCCAAATAGTTGTTTTGTAAGGTATATTACAAAAATATACAACAGCAACGTAGTTAGTTGCTCAGACAAATTTGGTTTGGGTTATTATTTAAGAGCCGATCCAGTTCCACACACCATATAAAATATTAAATGGTCAGGGACAGGCAGTTCTTCCAATTTTACTACCTACTAAATGACAGCGGCGTATACAGCTCCATTTCTTGGGGGGGGTCATACCAAAACAAAAACCCAATTCAGTTCTTATAAATTTATTAATTAAAAGTCTGATCCACGGTTTCCATTTTTTTCACTTTTTGTACTTTTTTGGAATTAATTTCTGCTGGTCCCACAAATGTTACCATTTTTTTTTTTTTAATTATAAAGAGTGGGGGTCGAAATTTTAACAAGGTCAAAATTCGTTTTGCAAAACTTTTCTTTCGAAATTGTGTTTCTCAATATTCTCCAAATTCCGTTTAAATAATTTTGACAAAATAAAGAGAAGTTTGGAAATTGTAAGAAGGGCGTAATTGTTCTTCTTTTTTCAATTACCTTTTAATCATCTTAAAATAAAATACAGTAGACGCTCAAAATAGTGGGGTAATAAAACCAGCCTGTTCACTCTTTCGAGATTGTTTACTTTTTCGCAAGCTTTCAATGAGGTTTAAAAAAAAGAAACACTTGTTTAGTGTCCTTAAGCAATGTTAAATTCTTTTGGGACATTTTTGTAAAAAAAAAATGTTTTATAATTTTGTGTGTTCAATATAGTTAATTTTTTTATATAATTTTGTGTGTTCAATATAGTTAATTTTTTTAGATTTACTAAATCGAGCGTCTACTGTATTATTATTTGCTGACAAAGCTTAAACATTTTTATATTAAGGGTATTCATGCAACTTCGTAAAACCGTAGATAAGTTTACAAATGTGTTCAATTTATCTTTTGGTTAATAAACTGTCAAATTTTGTATGGGAAATGATTCACACAATTTTTTGTTAAAGTTCTCAAGGAATTTTGTTCGTATTAACCAAACTGGATAAACTTGTCCAAACGTCATTGTGACTTTTACCCTGATTGAATTACCTAGCATTTAATCAAATGTATAACAAAGGTCGTTCATGCAAACTTTTTACACAATTTGTAAACTTACAACGTTGCATGAATACCCTTATTATTTTCTGTGTAAAACACAAATTTTGTAGAGCTGAGTTTTGGAAACAAAATTTTGATCCACTCCCGAATTTTAATATGATCTTGAAGTTGTGTACCAAAAATATTTCGTATGGATTTTTTTTTGCACGCTAAAAAATATGTTGGTTTTGGAGATGTTTATCTTAATATTTTACTTAATATTAATATTTTTTAATATTTTTCTTAATATCTTACGTTTGAAGACAGTTTTAAGCGACAGTTTGTATTAATTTTTTTTTAATCTGATAAGGGGATAATAATGAAGGGATAATTTTCTCATTTATCAATCAAAAATTGTGGTGGTTAGAACCACTCTTTTATTGAAGACAAACATTCTTAGCTTCCACAATTTGTTTTTATTGAAGCCTGAAAATGAACATGAAGTATTGGCCGCAGATCAAAAAATTGAATGCAGACCCAATATGATCTTCGAACTTTCAAAAATGTTTAAAACATGTGTAAATTTAAAATTACCTTCTCAATGGGTTTTCTCATGATAATTGAAACATACAAAATAATTCTGAAAAACCATTACCTACCAATGTATGTATATGTATTAATATTTATTTGAATAAAATTGATGCATTGATTGACTATTTTTAGAAATCTGAATTCAAAAAAAATTATAAAATATTTGGTATCCCTAAAAGTTAATTCGTAGATAAGCCAAAAATCCTTTAATAAATTCAGATCTCAATCAAAAAATGTTTTTAGGGTGTATGACAGGGCTGTGTCTAAGGGTGGGGCACTGGAGAAAATGCCCCAGGTGCCTTCCTATGAAGGAGGCCATGCCGTACTGCGAATGGCTCGCCACGTTCCATGAATGGTGCCATGAAATGTGTTTGCGGAATATTCGTTAACTCAAACTGCAAAAGTCTTCTCTTAAAAAATGCAAATATATATTTTACTGCGTTAGTATTGTGTTCAATAATCAAGTTCGCTAAAGTCACGAATTTGAATATCTCACCTACGGTGCAACTAAGCAGTACAAAAATCGAGTTGATGATTATTGAAAAGCAGAGAAAACGCCAAAAGCTTTAGCAAGTAAATTGACTGGCGTTGATGAAAACAAATTTTCAACAAACAGGACGGTTACATATTATTTGTCATGACGCTTTCTGCGTTAAAAGAATCGTCGTTCTTTCATATATATTTCACGAACAAATGGACTTTGATTGACCGACATTGTGATCAATTCATAGTTTAGGGAATAATGTTTAAAAGCACGCTTAACTTGCGTTGGATTGTCATCAATCGAATATACGATCGATACGATCAAAAGAAAATGTATTTTAAACACAATCCAAAATTAATAGTAACTGTTAAATTCGTGTTTAAAAGTCAGGCAAGAATGTATGATTAGAGTTTTTGTTGATTTCATTCAAACATTCCAAGCAGAGCGATGTATTTTAAGTTACGTTGCGTTGGAATGAATTAACGATAGAAAAAATATCGAACTAAAAATAAAAATGTCGACAGGTTAAAAAATCAATTTATATCAACTTTTTTTCTATGTTCTTTTTAGGCTGCTGACTTTTTGTCTAAGTTCGAAGCTAAACATTTTATGAACTATTAACCAAAATTGGTATTCTTACATGCAAAAAAGTCGATATAAACCGACATTTCAACTAGTTAAATCGCTTTTTTTGCTGGTTATTCGTACGTAACCTATACTGAAACATGTTGGTACTGGGTTTGAGTCGGAACGGCCTTGGTGTATGGAATACGGTTTAAAGTAAAATTTTAGTTTTTCATTGTAATATTCATGTAAATTCATATTCGTATAATATCGTCTGTTGGTTTTTTTTATCCATTCATTCATTTATTTTTTATTTTTTTATCGAAGATGATTTCCTTGATATTTTGTACGAAATTCGCACAAAATAAGTAAGTTAAACCGATCAAAAACAATATTGAAAATACTTTGAGAATTAAAGAGTATATATCTGCAAAAAAACGTAGATCTACCAAATTGATTTTGAACCAAAAAATACATCAATGCTAAAATGTTCTGAATGCAAGCGGTTAAAATCGTCTATTTGATAAGTCTTAACAAAAAAAAAATGTTTAATTTCGACAATAAAACCCAATAGTATTATTCGGGCAATGGCTTGTAAATGTTGATAGGAGAAGGTAAATAAACTTTACCAATAATGAGTAGGTAGCCTATTCCAAAGCTATAGACAAAAATTTTTTTGAAATTATATTTTAAGATTGCAAATATTTTGCTTTTCTTATTATTTTTTGCGTATATCTTTTGAGTTCTCGGGGGGGGTCATGACCCCGTGACCCCCCCCCTTGTATACGCCGTTGCTAAATGATTCACATGCATGGTGTAGTAATAAGAACGCAATGTATAATAATCTACCCAATTTCACAGGACAGAAGATATTGCAAAGAGAGTTCCTCTCAAAATGAACCACAGATCTCCAACGTTTCCAAAAAAAGAAAAGAAAAATCATTAAGAAGGAAAACCAATGGATACAAGATGTGTTGTAAAAGTTACTCGAACAAAAAAAAAAATAAACTTGGATCGGAATACGATGGGAGGATGTATGTAGGAAGACTTAAAGATAAATGGTGCCCTAAGCACTTAACAAAATGGTTTCCTTTACAAGAAAAAGAAGACTAGCAGGCAGACAATACGAGTATGCTGCAATCAAAAGAGGTATACAATGTATGTATAGGTACAGACCATTTTAACAACACGATGGACTTTACTTACAGCAAGGTTATCATTTTAAGTCTTCGGGAGTTTCTTGACCCTTTTTGTAAAAAGGTATATTTGAGTTGAATTTATGCAGAAGTAAATTTTTGTATGAGAGAAAACAAAAATATGTGGATATTTAGGTTTGAAATTAAGTCTAACAAGTACAGACGACCTATACCCAGAAGGCTTTTGACACGCTTCCACATATGAGAAAATTCTGGACTATACCTCTCCATATATATCCATGCTGACATGTTGAGGTACGTATACAAAATAGATACATGGGTGGTAGGTACAAGAAATTAAATTCACACGTGGAAGAATTATCCAAATGGCCTCAACGGTCACAACGGTTACTCAGTTAGTTAACACCTCATACGGGCAACTATACGACATATTTGGAGATTACACCAATAAGAAAAAACTGTAAATGGAATTATAATAAGGGTCAGTTTTTCAGTCTGATATCAACCTAGTCTTGGGGTTAAATCTGCAATGTAAAAGTCTGATATTCATCGAGTCAGAGTCACACATCGATTTCAAAAGATTTTTATGGCAACTTCTGATAGATAAAAGTAATCCTCAACTGAAAAACTGCTTCTGAATTAACTCAGGGTTAATTTATTTTCAGGATAAGAAAACCCTGATTAGTAGTACCCCGTGGATTAAAGGTTAGTGCGTTGGACTAACATAACAAAGGTGTGGGTTTGTTTCCTAATTGCTACCACCTACAAACAAAGAATATTTTTTTCCGAGGCAGTGCCTTTTGCGAGGAACTAACAAATCATCTAATAGTGATTGTTGTCATGAATAAGTAGTTACTTCTCATTTAGCTGTTCGGACTCAACAAAATCTTGTAATTCCCCTCCATACCTGCTAACAACAAAAAAAAAACGTGGCCCTAAGGATCTGATCAGCTTATGCGCTATCATGATGATGCGATTTCTTTTAGCCAGTTCATATTTTCAGAGATTACAAAACGCAGCTTGGGATAACACACCTTATCAAATGCTAATGCCTGAACATCAGTTCGGATTTAGAAGCAAGCATTCGACAATTGATGAAGTGCATAGAATTACTGACGTAATTGAGAGAGCTCTTGAAGAGAAGAAAATCTGTTCGACTGTCTTTTTGGACGTGTTGCAGGCGTTTGACAAGGTGTGGCACAAAGGCCTCAAACTCAAATTAAGACAAGTTCTGCCTGAAGGACTTTACAACATTCTAAACGGATATCTAAATGAAAGACTTTTTCGTGTAAGACACGGAAATGACTATTCTGATTTCAAAGAAATAGTGGATGGGGTACTTCAAGGAAGTGTATTAGGTCCAGTTCTGTACCTTTTATTTACACGCGATATACCTAAAACAGAAGACACTATCGGAGCCACGTTTGCTGATGATACTGCAATACTAGCAGTAGGCAAAACGATTAGCGAAGCTACAATTAAATTTCAAAATGCTCTTAATAATATTAATGAGTGAACGAAAACATGGCGAATAGCAATGAACAAAAGTCAGTCCACGTGGACTTTACGTATAAAAAAATAAATAGATTACCCGTCTTTCTTAATACCGTTCGTGTTCCATTTTTAAATGAGACAAGGTATCTGGGAATGACTCTAGACGCGAAATAAAATAGAAGCCGCACGTGAAAAAGAAATACGAAGAACTAAAAAGTAAATTAAGAGATATGAACTGGTTACTCGGTAAATATTCAAAGCTTAGTATTAAAAATAAATTGATTTTATATCGACAGGTTCTTAAACCTGTTTGGACTTATGGTATACAACTTTGGGGTTGTACCTGCGATACAAACTTACTAACGTTTGAAAATAAATTGCTTAGGTCATTTGTAAATGCTCCGTGGTATAAAAGAAACGAAGATCTTCACAGGGATCTCGGGATTTCTACGGTCCCGGACGAAATAAAAAGTTTCGTGCGAAAACATAGAAATCGACTATTAGAACACGCTAATTCAACGATTATTGACATTCTTGACGAGTCGAATTTAGTACGCCGTCTGCGAAGAACAAAACCTTCCGACTTGGTGCGGTGAACAGAAAACCGCTTTAAAATCGCGGATTAAGCAGGAACTTTCACCGGAAAGTTACCTGCAACACGTTACTTAACTTCGTTAAAAATAAATTGCTAGATAAGTTTCAACTTAGTTGCAATCGGGAAGTGGAGGTGGTTTTAGTGTAGTAAGAATCTCACACTTCTATGAGCACGCGTTTTTCGGTCCTCATAGAGCCTGAATAGCAGGTTTTGCACCTACCCACGGGAAAAATAACCACAATATTTCAGAGATATCAGAAGGCTCCGTTTTCTCAAAAATAATACACTAGTCAGAAAAAATAAAGGGACAGAATTTTTTCAATTTCTTTTAGTGTTTTTAAGAGCTGTATCTTAGTTATTAGTGATCGCATTTAGTCGAAACTAAAAGCATTCTGAAGCTTAATGTTTCATGTTTTAAGATTTGTTTGCAAATAATTCTTCTTACAGTACCTACCTACCCTTATTAATATATTGCAAGAAATGATATGATTTTATTATTATTATTTTTTTGAAGGTCGACATTTTTTGAATAATTTTTGTTTGAGTCATGGTTCAACTTTAATTCAAATTTTTGCTGTTGTTGTATAATTTTGTTTTGCATGACTTGTCCGACCTTAAATGAAAAAAATATACTTTTGTCTTTGGTTACCAATATCTGAACAAATAATGACGTTATAAAAAAATTTGAGGAAAGTTTTTGAAAATTTGAATAAGTTTTCTACTAGATTTTTTAAAGATTTTGTATTAGAGATTTTTTTTATCCCTCTCCTTTAGTTTAAAAAAAGTGCTAAAAAAAAAAAAATTGTTGGTCCTTCTGCAAACCAATTTTGTATTTGCTATTTTTTATCTTGAATTTTAACCTAGTAATAACAATACTATAATGCCTAAAACAGATGTGCAGCACTTCTGAAGGCATCACTACTTGCAGCTCAAAACACATTAGGGTGGGCCGAACAACCAAAATTTTGTTTTTCAAGTCACATTAGTGTGGAAAAGTTGTGCGTTTGCGAGATTAAGAAGGGGTACAAAAATAAACAATTCATCGAAAATGGGAAAATCGACGTTTTTACCATAATTTTCTTACATTTTTGCACTAGCTTCTTCCTGAATGTAATACAATGTTATAGCTGAAATTCATGTTCACTAGAACCACAGAAAATTATGTTTAAATATAATTTCAATCAATGAACATCTTCTGGTTGTGCATTAGCCTTCAAAGTTAATGAAATTTCGAAGAAAAACGTATAAACGGAGAAGTCTGAGAAAAATAGATTCTTAGGAAATATAAACATTAGTATCGACGCAAAAATTTACTTTCTATGATATTTTAATTTTCTCTTCAATCCCCGTATTGGTTTTCTGTATATTCACTTTCAAAGAGAGTAAGAGAGTGGGAAAGGTGGAAGGTCAGAGGTTCAAGGTTATCAGTGTGAAATTTTTATTATGGTTTAATATAAGCATATGATACAAGTTTTTAGGTTATTTTCAAATGATAAATCCAATAAGGCCAATATTGAAACGATGCCATCACTATCCTTAAAAAAGTTATACGCATCATTGTGTAAGGATTAGTTTTTGTAAGAGCAACCGGTAAAATAGTACCGAAAATCTTTTGAAAATAGCGTGATGTCAATATATTGGTGTAAGACAACTTTGTCATTTAATCCAGTAAGACGAAAGAAATCGGTGTTATTAACATTTAATAAAATCTTAAAATAATTATATCTTCTGATTTTAAAATCGCTATATTTTTTAACCAACCACTTGTATGGGACAAACTTTAACTACCTATTAGGTTACATTTCAATTTCTAAAAGCTTAGTATCCATTTTTGTTTTACACCTTAGGCATTTAAGAGTAAAAAATAAAAAAAATCGTTATTTTTGACATTAAACCAAATTCTTAAAATATTTATATCCTTTGAATGGTTAATTTTACAGAAATAAAAATAATTTTTTTTTATAGAGCATCACATGATCTACAAACTTTACAAGAAGTACTTTTTGATAACATTATTTAAGAATTGTAGGTGAAATATGTGATATTTTCAACATTTGGCCATTTTGAAATAACAATATCTTGTAACTGACCACTCGTATGGGAAAAACCGTCAAAATCTTTTAAGATGAACATTTTACTATCTTCAGACTGAGCATACATTTTGAACACCATTGTCGTTTACGAGTAAAAAACGGAAAACCGTTATTTTTGGTTTTTGACTAAATTCATAAAATAATTATATCTTTTTAATGGTAAATGTTAGAAAATTTGTTTTAGCATTTTCATGAAACGGGTCAAAACAACTACAAATATTACTTAAATGATTTTTCGATAACATTTACCGTTAAAGAGCTATTCCCAAAAAAACTGATATTTTCGTCATTTAATTATTTTTGAAATAGCTTTATATCCTTAACCAATAGTCTTACGAAAAGAGTAAATCTTTTTTGTAGAGAATTGCATGACCTACATAGCTTTGTCATATTATTTTTCGATGTCAGTCACCGTTCAAAAGTTATAACCCAAAAACCAACTTTATCGACACTTTACCTTGAATAACTTTTTATACTCGAGTGGGATTGAAGGGTACTTTTGGCAGTTGATTTGTTATATGCCCAAGGGAATGTCTATATCAATTTTCAGTCTTATCGGAATTTTGGCTAGGTTTTCTTATTTTTATGTCTATTTTGACTAGACTAAAACCGAAGTTATAAGCTTTCCAGTCGATCTACTTAAATGCTATTTGTGCATAACGGAACTTTTCTTCACTGAACCTAGTTATCGGTTGACGGACAATCACTTATTTCTGTGACGCTGAACAGCAAATTGAGGAAACGAGACATCGTGCAGCTCTGGCCTGCATGCAGCTCTTGAGTTTTTCTGCTCCCATAAGACCCTGTGTTATTTTATTTCACTCCATGAAAAATGCGACACGTGTGTTTTAGCCATAAGAAAAGTTACTTTCAAACAAATTTCAAAACAAGAATCATTTAGCAAGTAGAATGCTTTTGTATGACACCTGATTATAAGGAAACAGCTCTTCAAAAAACTTAAAAAATTGAAAAAAAATCTTGTTGTTTTAACTTTTTTTTACTTGGGTAAATAAACACTACTTTTCGTTTACTTCGTTTACTTTCGAAAACTGCCCATTGTATTACAAAGTCCTGTCAATTTTATTTTTTATATGAACTTTTACAGAGCTTTTAACTTATATTGGTAGAAATTGTTAGTGTTGGGAAGTAAATGAACAGACCTACTATTCGCCATAAAATTTTTTTCTCATTTTCTGTCAAAAACTGAGCTTGAAAAATTTTAGATTCACTTGCTCGTTTATAATTTTTTGTCACAGTTAATTAAATTCAATTTATTGTTAGGGTGACAGTTAGTCTCCAAACCAATGACAGTCGGTCTCTGGTTCTGAAAAATGAGAGAACAAATTTTGCGTCGAGCATGTTCTGAACATCCTCTGAAACAAGTGTGTTCTGAGCTCTCTAAATTTTATCAAATGCCTGTAGACAGCATTCTAGCTATGTTAATTTCTGTTCCACAAGTGAAGTATTGCATTATTCCCCTCCCAATTAAAAAGGACTACGTGCGCTCTGAACCACGCTAAGAACCAAAAAAGGAACGCTCAGAGCAAAAAAAAATAAAAACAATTTTGTTTTGACAGCTCTGGCTCATAAGAAAAATATATTTTTGTCACTGCAAGTTGCAATATTTTAATTCGCTGAACTCGCTTGATTGTAGCTACTTTGACCTTTCTTCTTCGCTTCATTCTTGGTTTTCCTACTTGTTGATAAGTTGCTTCGTGTCTCTTGGTTTTTGTTTTCTTTTAAATTTGAAAGAAAGTCATTTTGCTAATTGAAATTACAACAAAAGTGACCGAAAAATATACTAATTGCTCTTCAATGTAAACTGGATAATTATTATTAATACTGGAAAAATCACGAGCCAACTCTAGAGTTGGGAGGCAATCTTCCAAAAGTCCGTAATATTTTTCGAGTAGGTATGCTGGAGATATTGATACATACAGTCAGAAGAACAAATCGTGCTGTCAATGGTGCCTTTGAGATGAAATCGAATTGTATGAGCTTAAAAGTCCATGAAGCCAAAGCCAAGAATATTCTGTCACCTGTCACCAAGAAAAGACATGCAACACCATTGCCCCAGGCAAAAAGATTCTGTAGATAGCCAAGGATTTGAGGTAGTTAGGGACTTTGACCACCTTGGCTCCGCTTTCAGCTTAGACAACTATAGCAGCGCTAAGATCAAACGAAGCACTTGAGCAGCAAATTCCTCCCTCGAGTAGTATAGTAACTATAGTCCCTTTAAAAGGTACTAATCATTTCAGTTCTGCTACATGGGGCAGAAATATGGACCTTGTCGTACGGTTCAATGGCCACAAGCGTAATAAGAAGACAATAAAATTCACGTCACAAATATCACATAAGGACCTTCATACAAAATTTATTTACATTTATGTATTTGTTTTTTTTTTTTAGATGCCAAAAAATTTTCAATGTTTGATTTTAAGAAAATATTTAACTTCATAAATATTTCTCTAAAATACGACTGTTTTTAAAATTTACTTCGTACCAACAAATATACACTTTAGAGCTAAGACAACTTAAAAAAGGTATTCACCTTTGTACAATATTACGTGTATTCACCTATATCCTACCCAAAGTTTAAATATGTACATTAGGGTGGTCGTTACATAAAAGGTCATCGTGAATGGACCTTCACTGGCTCTAAATGAAGAAAGAAAATTCCCTCATTTTTTCATATTTTTGTTTTTTCCCCCTATAGTTATAGCTTTAGGGATAAATTAAGTCCCCCCTTTTTTGGTAAACTAGGACATTCGCAAATCGCGAAAGATCTGAAAGGGGATAATATCTCCCCCCCCCCCCCGCTTGGATGGGACAAGCAAAATCTGCCGAAATATTGATTTTGGGTAATATTTCCCCCCACATGGATGAGAGGGGCAATTTAATAAAATAATTGCATGAAATACAAAAAAAAAATTAAAAATAACGGCAACATTTGCAGAAATGGTTTCTTGCTTTTTGGAAAGCCAGAAATCAATTCCTACGGTTTGTTTGTTTTCAAATTAAGCTTTTTAAATGAATAAATGAATAAATAAAAAATTCTTTCAAACTCAATATTTTGATGAAAAATTTTTGTTTTCAAAATTTTTAAATGGAAAACACTTTTTGCAAGAATTTTTTGTTTATTCAAAGAAACTTTATTTGAAAATAAACTATAAAAATGGACTTCTGGCTTTCTAAAAAGCTACAAAACATTACTGTAAGTATTGCCGTAATTTTTTATTTTTTTTTTCTATTTTATGCAATTATTTTATTAAATTGCCCTTTCCATCCATGGGCGGGGAGATATTACCCCTTTCTGGCAGGATTTTTTCTTTTGCCTAATTACAACCTACATGCTCTGAATATTTTGGCAGATTTTCTGGAATTTCCTAGTAGATATGCAAAAAGAAAAGGAAAATTTAATTTACCCCAATTAAATTTTTTTTCTTTATTTAGAGCCGATTAAGGCCCATCCAAATATATAAATTCAAAAAGAAAACGACCACACCCTAATGTAAATATAAATACATAGGTAAACAATACAAAAATAAATCTTTCTCAAGGGTTTTTCTTTTGTGTCAAGTGTCCCCACGACCCTCGTTATACCTAAGTATGAAGCAAAATTAAATGAAAAGTTTTAAAAAAAAATATTGACGGATAACCTAAATAGGTACTAATATACATATATAATCTTCAATAAAAAACAGGACTTTGACAAAAGAAAAAATATCATAAAGCAAAACTTACAAGTAGTACGAACATACATACATACGAGTAAATACATATGTACGTATATATAGGAGTATTTTCAATCCGCCTTAAGAACTTTGTGTGAACGTAAAAATGACTTGACACGTGTCTCGTCACCGTTGTCGTATTTAAAGAAAATTTAAGAGCGAAATTGAAAAAAATAAAGTGATTATGCTGCAATATTTGTTGTTTATCCTTAAAGAGTGAATATAAATTTAATCTGAATTTAATGGAAAAAAAAGTCGATAATGACTTCCAAAATTAGAGAGTTTCACATTGAAGTTATTTACATGTTGTGAGATTAAAAAGAAAAAAGAAATATCGAAAAATCTTGAAGTTTCTAATGTAGGAAAGTATATGAAAGTATACAATTTCATTTATGAAGAAAAATTCTATGTGTTGATTTTTTGTGTAAATATACATACATTACCTACTGAACGAAATGAAAACAAAAATTAGTCCACTGAAATGATGCCATTTTATAAAAACAGCTTTTCAATTTCAAAAAGAATGGGGTGCTATATTGATACCAATAGGTAGTCATTTTTAAACTTTTATCAAGTTAAAAGTAAGTTAAATTGAATCGCATGAGATTCATTTATGGTTTTTAATGGCAATATTTAAATTTGAAATATTAAAGTATTTTAATAAACTTTATATATTTATTAAAAAAAAAAAGAAATGTTAACTATTCGATCATGAATAGGATCTGATATTCACTGAATCATTGCAATTTTAAAATGGAGTTTACTTTAAACGTGGATTTAAGAAACAACTATAAATGCGTTCCAAATAGATTTAAAGTATTTTGTATTTACTCTCTACTATGAATGCACTGAACGAAGAAACAATGAACGTGACGCTCAATTGCGTATACAAGGGGTCATGACCCCTCTCCCCCGAGAACTCAAGGGGCTACGTACGAAATTTTAAGAAATGCAAGAAATATCTGCAATTTTGAAATATTATTTCTAAAATTTTCTGTTTATGGCCTTGGAATATTGACTATTCATTATTTGTATAAAGTATCTACCTACTCTTATCAACATTTAGATAGACCAAATAATAGCCGTGTTTTGGTGAAAATTATTAGCAGCGCAGCAATAAAATCTGAACAAAACGCGTATATTCACTTTCTTATAGATTTCAAAGTTGGTAAAGCCTGCTTCCCTATAGTTTACCTTTAGGTTGGTATAGCCAACCATTTTGGGTGGTACTACAGCCTACCTTTGGGGTAGGAATGTTGCAACAAAGTTGAGCACTGTCATTCAATTCACGATTACAAAAATTTATATTCACTTTTTGTTCACTCCGATTACTGACCAAAACTATAAGCACTTTTAAATGTATTATTTTTTTTGTGTAAACAATTTCACTCTTTCAAAAAACTAGACTAAGGGTTTGTTTCACAATGTCTGAGTAAAGTTCTGATTTGTTATTCAACAATTAAATTATCCGCAAATTTAATCTTCCAATTAAGTACATTTGCGTTTCACAATTTCAGAAATCATAAAATCATATGTCAATTAGTTACTTGTTAGTTATTCCAGTTTTCCAGGCAAAATACAGTTTTGACGGTTGATAATATTCAACAAAATAATTGTCCAGTTTATATTTCTTGAGCGCTCAGTATTTTTCCTCCATTTTTTGACCGAGCAGGAGAGTAAAATATAAACAGTATTCCTCACATAGAAGTCAAAACAACTCTCTTTTTCTTTTCTTCTTATAGAATTTACTGAGACAAGAAATAATTAAGCAAGCAAATCCAAAAAATTTCAGTCTCAGTTTTAAGGGGAAAAGTGAGGAATTTTTTAGAGGAATCCTGTTTATATTTCTGAGCGCTCTGAGTCCTCTGAGATCTCAGAAATATAAACCGGCTAAATAATAATTCGTAAATCGTAAGTGTGTATCTTCCGAAATATACATAAATCGGTTAAAAATGTCACAAAAACGAGGGAGAAGTACCAATTTCTTAAGGAAAGAAACCGACATTTTGATCAGACTTGTCAGCGATAGCAAAAGCATTATCAAAAATAAGAAAAGTGATGCCGTTACGTGGTAAGAAAAAGATATGTGCTGGAAAAAGATTGAGGGATCCTTTAACTTTTCAAATGGGGTGCAATACCGCAATGCCAAGATAAATTTGCTAATCAGCACTTCTTCTGGTCACTAAAATATTCAGAACTTTAACTGCTACTTAGAACTATTCAGATATTGTGAAACGTAAATAAGGTTGTTAATTGACGAATTAGTTCAAAGTAGCTTAATTGAAACTTTAATCAGAGAATGTAAAACAAGCCCTAATATTACTTATTTGTTAACAATTCAGGTAGTACCTCGTGGCATGATGGTTAGTGCACAGGACTGTCATGCCAAAGGTCTGGGTTCGATTCCCAGCCGCTACCACCTAAAACAGAAATGTTTTTTTCCGAGGTACTGTCTCTTGCGAGGAACTGACAAATCCTCCAAGAGTATTACTTGTCACGAATAAGTGCTTTCTCATTAGCCGTTCGGACTCGGCAATAAATTGTAGGTCCCCTCCATTCCTGCCAATAATACGCACACAGGAATGGTTGAGAGTTGTTAGTCACTAGGCCTTGGTTCTCCACGAGCTGTTGTGCCACCAAATTTATTTATTTTTTTTTTATCAATTCATGACATATTTTTCAATTGACAAACTGTCGTAATCAATTTCGTGGCATTTTCCAGGAATTTCAGCTAACGTAAAAATTGACATTTAATAATTTCTATTGGTGTTTTATTGGTGAAATGAGTAAATTTTTTGTTTGAAAAAAAAATTACTTTCCCTTCTATTTCAATCAATTTGGCTGATATTCATTTTAAGCAGCTTATCCTCTCTAATGCCAAAAGAATTTACTGTTAATTTTTAATATTGTTTCGATCGGATGACCTAATTTCGGTTGTGAGAATTTTGTTTGAATTCTGTTTTGTTATTTCCGATAACAAAAATACGTTTAATATAAATCGGTATATTCCATGTGTTCATTAGGGTAGTTAAAAAACCGTTTTTTTAATTTTATGACCCGCTCGCCACAGAATTTTGATACCTGTTTTCAAAATTCAGCTGTTCTAAATTTGTTTGTTTTTTTTTCAACGAAAATATGCCAGGTCAATCTGTAATTCTAAATTGTGTTATTTAAAATTATAAACAATAAAATGCTTACTATTTCGTTTTTTTCTCTCAAAAAACTCATCTTTACAAACGAAAATAAACAAACAAATATAATTTTTCAACTCTGACTTAATGTCAGAATCATGTAACCAGAATTTGGAAAATCTGAATTTCGAAAGCAAAATTTTGCAAAACGAATTTTGACTTTGCCAAAATTTCACACCAACTCCTTAGAAGCTATAAAAATATTTTGTTGGTATGAAATTTTAATAGTTTTTTTAAATTTATAAACAACTAGTAAAATAGCTTAGACGCTTAGAGCCCAAAACCAAGTAGGCACGGTTGCCGCTGTGCGACTTAACTTTGCCTCCTTTTATTGCCTCATGCGACTATGAGATGACAATTTTTAAATCTTGCTTTTTTAACCCTTTTTTAAGCATCTTGCGACTTTTCTGACCCCATTTCTAAAAATGTATGAATCAGGTTGCAGTTCTTATTTTTTTAGAGAAAAAAACTTAATAATTTTCCATTATAAAGAAAAAACATCGATTTGAAATCGGCTTGGTTCATCGCACACAATCAGTGTTAATAAGTCAAAATCTTGCAACCTTCTTTGAAAATGCAATTAAATTTTTCAATGAAAAACTTGTGTATCGCAAATACAGCTCTAACGGTTTTGATTAAAAAATATAAGTAAAGTGTTGGAACCATGGTGTACTTATTGGTGAGAATTTTGTTTAAAAAAAAAACTGTTATTAACGATACCTACCTGCCATACATATTTTTTTGGGTTTTTTTTGATTTTCTTTAAAATGTAAATATTGAATATTAAAATTTAGAAAAAAAAAAGAAATCATGGATTTTCAAAAAATTATCTGTTTTATGAAAGTCAATTCATATTTCGAAAACGTGAGATGAATTTTTCTAAATTTGGGATCTAATGTATGTAAAAAATAATAGGTATACCAAATTCTTAAAACATTATCAAGGAAAAATTTTGGTATACAAATCTTAGGTATATATTTTCGGGAATATAAGAATAGAACTTCAAAACAATTTGTCAGCCTGTTTTCGTGATATAAAATTTTCCAAAAAAAAAGTTTAAACGTTTGGTAATATTTTTTTAACTTATTTGAAATTTGTATATAAAAAATAGATCAAAATCTGTTCACCCGATAGTGACAAAACTTAAAATTAAAAAAAAGCATTCTATAAGCGGATATAGCTATACTTTAAAAAGATGCTTTTAACTGTTATTCATTTTTTGTTGTATATCGTACTAATTTTAACACACCCAAAAAGTTTTTTTTAAAAATCGTAAGAGTCCTTTTTCAGGAAAAAGTATTTTCCTTTACGGCTTTTTAGTATTTACCATTGGGTACCGTTATTTGTTCAAAAAACCTAAATTTTCTTAAATGAAATTTAAAAGAGTAAAAACCTTTAAAGAGTTTTATTAAATTTTTGAAAATATTTGATTTTCAAAAAAAATATAATTTTTTTAAAGTCCAATAAAAAGGTTCTTTGGAAGGTATGCCAAATTTCGTTGGCATTTAAAAAACTTTAAATGTATTCTTTGTTTTCAATGTCAATTGTTGTTCTATCAGAAGATACAAAGATCAAACATTTATTATTATCAAAAAAAGATCACATTAAATATCAAAAAACTAAAATTTTATAAGAAGTAGTTCTAGTATTTTCAATTTTCATAAAAACTACAAGACATAAAAGCTTTCGGTTTTGTGTGTTCAACTCAGAATTAATATGAGCATTGACCACCAAAAAAATGGTTTTACAATTTTAAGAAAAATTGATCCAAACATTTTCCGTTTGCGTTTTCTTATTCTAACTATTAATACAAATAATTTAATTTAAACGTAGGATGAAAGAACAGATTACTAAGCTTTTAAAAGTGTTATTTTTTTTGCATTTTAAATATTGTCGTTGTGTTTAATATTTGTTTTTCCATTTATGTACTTTTATTTTGAAAATCACCTCTCCTTCATAAACGGGTCGAGATAGACCCCCTCGTATAGTTAAAAAAAAGCTTGTATTTGACCCTTCTGCAAAAAACCCATATCAATTTTCAGCGCCCAGGTTATCGTACTCTCCCCCTTTTTTAAACTAACGGTGCAGAGTCGATAGAAAATAATTTCTACAAAATCTTAAACAATAACCTTGTGAAAATTTTACTCAAATTTTCAAAACTGTCCTTGAATTTTTTGTATGACGTCATTATTTGCTGGTATATTGGTAATCAAACCGAAAAAGTCAGATTAACCATGCAAAACAAAATTGTAAGACAGCCAACAAAAATTAAATTGAAGCTGAATAAACAAGTTATCTGATCATTACATTTAATTAGCTCAGAACAAATTATGATGACCTTCAAAAAAATGAAAAAAAAACTTATTTTTTTGTTTGATGACATGATTTACAATAACGGTTCTGCAAGAAAAATTATTCCCAAACAAATATCTAAACAAAAAACATAAAGCTGTATAGGGGTTTTTGCTTATTTTTTTGTTTGATGACATGATTTACAATTACGGTTCTGCAAGAAAAATTATTCCCAAACAAATATCGAAACAAAAAACATAAAGCTGTATAAGGGTTTTTGTTTCAACTCAATACGACCACTCATCACAAAAATACAGCTTTTCAAAAGCACTTACAAAAATTGAAAAAAATGTTGTTCTTTTATTTTTTTTGAATAGAGTATATATATCCTTCATTTGAAAATCACTTCTCTTTACATGTTCCAAGACACAAGATTTATAAATGCAAAATGGTTCAAAGGAATACCTATTTTCATAAATTCTTAAAACAAAAATAATAGCTTTTTTCAAAATATATATTCACTTTTGAAATTTAAAAAAAATGCTTCATGAATATCTTGTACATTTTTTTTTTTTGTAAAAATTTTGTAAAATATTTAAAATATTTCTTTCAAAATCTTCAAAAAATATAGCAAATAGTTTAAGTTAGCTTAAAATTCATAATCATTTATAATTTCTTATAAAGATTTTTTTATATATTTTCTCAAAACGTTGTCATCTTATGTCCCACAATTTTTTTGATTTATTTAATGAAAATAAATTTATTTATTTTAAATTTCACTTACCTAAAATTTATTTTAAAAATATTCTCATTTAATTAACTCTTTCTTAAAAAAGTATAGCAGGTAAGTCCACCTGATGATTCTTTATATTTTATTTTAATATTTCTTTTTTATCAAAACACTCACAATCACACTATCAAAACTTTCTCCAAATTTTATACAATTCAAATATTTTTTTTATTTAACTATTTTTTATTATATTTAAACAAATTTTCAAAAAAAAATTATTAACACTTTTTTTTTGAACAAAGAACGTTTACCAATTAATTGCACACTTGAACTTGAAAATCTACAAACTTTCTCTTCTTAGGAGAGCATCATAAAAATGCAACCGATTATCTAGGACGTCCAAATGAAACTGAAACTGACTTTCATCCTCGGTAGATCTTTAAGTTATACCTATTATATGTACAATGTACATTTATCCAGTATACCCTCTTGTAGTATTAGCCTCCTTATTATACCTTTCTTGAGCTACCAGTTGCTGGGATTTTCTATACATTTTTATGTTTGTGTCAAAGTTTGTGGGCTTTGTTGTTATGAAAATCTCTGCAGACTATAACAGGAGTCCAGATATCAGGAGCAAGCAAAACACATAGGATGCTGAAGGAACCATTTTAAAAATTTACAATGCGCAGACGGCGGTTTTTCAATGTCGCCAACAGTGATGTTATACTGTTTAACTTGATTTGTACTTCTTTAAAAAAAAAATTTTTTGAATATAAGATACTGTGTTGTTATTTTAACATTTTTCCTTATAAGAATTAATGTTAGAATCTTCATGCGATTCGTGAGTAACGCTCGTATTTATAAATTTTGTCTAAATTTGGACAGCCGTTAAGATAGAAAAAGTTAGTAAATAAATATTTTTCACTGTTGGCTAAGACTTGTCTAAGCCCTGACTAAAGTTACGTTTTATTTAATTTTCAACAATTTACATTCTTACACTGTCTAGACTTGACACGAACTTTGCAACAACTTTTTTTTCATGGATATCGAACAATTGAAGAGCAATAACTTATAACATCACTGGTAAATTTTGAAAAATGAGTGAACACTTCGTCGCATGATATAAAACACAGACTCCCCGGAAAGTCTCTCATCATCAGCCGAAATAGGATGGTGATAATGATGGTGGTAAAAACGGTCGACGTTGACAAGTAGGGGGTGGTTGGTTGGTTGGTTGAGGTTGTTTGGTTGGTTACAAGGGTAGTCGAGTCGTTGAGGTAGCTGCTTGTTTTATATATAGACAAATTGGCTGGGATAATAGACCCAGACTCAGACCAAGCATCAGAGCCAGCACCCAGGCCGCAGCAATCGGGTACCTTGACAACCATTTTCAAGAGCACGGTGGTGGTCCGGGTGGTGGGCAAACAGGGATTTCCGCTTGTTGGCCTAGGTACACACTACGACTACACATAGGTATCTATGTATATACATATATGATATTGGCCATATTGTTGAAATAGCTTGATTGAAACAGAGTGATTTGCGCGAGCATTTATGTAGGTTGGAGAGCGCAATGGGTGCTTTTTATTTTTGGGTAATAATATATGTGTAGGTACTTTGAATTGGGGCTTTATCGTGTAGATACAACTTAATTAGGGATGCCAATAAACGCATCTATACGGTTTGTTCATGGTTTTGTGTTTCTATGAGGAACACAAGAAAGGAGTGCTCTCAATTACATCAAACACAATCAGGTGCCTTGAGGCATTTAATATATATTATAGCCGAAAAAGCTGATGCTTTTGCAGAGTTTTATTTTTGAGTCTTTAGCCAAAAAGCAAACAATATAGAATAATTCAGATTCTACTCGAAGAATAAAGGATATAGGAAGGGCTAAAAACAACATTCCTATAGTAGCTACATGTGTAGGTAATAAACAACATAAAAGAAGTTATGAAAGCATATCAAAGTTAAAATGTGCCAACAAAATGTTGGAATAAATTGAGAACCGAAGAAGTGTTATGGATGCGAAGGGATAAGTTTTATTCTACCATATGGGAAGTTATCACGATTTTATATAGCTCCCATTGTTGGTGGGTATGCTGATGGAAAATTGGAAGAAAAATATATCTTTGATGTAATTTTTTTTTATTTTTCATCTTAATTCTACTTGAAATTGTATATGGCACATCAAAATAAATTTTATACTCAGAGTAAGCAATAGACATTCGAGCACTCGTAGGCTAATGGAAGAAGCAGAAGAACCCCTAAGCAAACAGGTAGTTATTTTTGGTTTGGATTTTAATTGAAAGAGATTTCATTTACATGATGATTGCTGGTGTAAAGGCAAAAACAGCACAGATTCTATGATCAACCTCACAAAGGAATGATTTGATTAATTTATCTTATATTTATTTAAGAATATTAAGAATAAGATGTACCTTAGCTAGCATCAATTCTTAAATGGTTAGGGATGTTTAAGAAAATAATATTTTTTGAATAAGCATCTGCTGGTTAAGAAATAATTTTTTGTCAAGGTTACTTTTAAGTGGAAAGTTGACATCATTATGGGCTAGCTATTGGTTTTGTTATTTAAAAAGGAACTAAGGACGTTCATAGGTTTTTATTGTAAAAATGAGAAAACAGCAGGGAACTATTACATTAGAGGGCGCATTTTGGAGAAGGGTTGCGAAAGCACTCTTTTTCGATATTGTATTTTATTCAAAAACGGAGAAAAATTTCGTGATAGTACTCACAGCTTTTTGTGTAGAAAATTCAACTTACCATTGCAATGAATTTAAAATTTTGCTAAAAAAATTAGTAAATTAAATTTTAAGCAAAAACTACCTTACAAAAAATGTAAACATCACATTTTTTTAAACTTTATAAGTCTTTTGGTGAAGACATTGCTTCATAAAAAAAGAAAAATAATAATATTTTCTTGGAAAAAAATTTGCTTCAAAATAAACGAAGGGAGGTATAGAGGTACAGTCGCTCAAAGTAAACCAATTTTTTAATTATTTATTAATGAAGTGAGAATTATTAGAAGAACAAAACAAAAATTGGTCCCATCATGGAACTTTTGTGAAAAATCACTATTAAAATGAAGAATCAAAAGGGTCTATATAAACGTATCAAATAAAAGGTTTATTTTTAATGTTTAAAAGAAATGTTTATGCAGAGAAAAAATGTTTTGCATTCAAAAATATATTAATGCGAAATCAAAAATTTCCTGCCTAGAAAAATGTCAAGTTTTTGTCAATTTTATTCAAGGCACTGGAAAGACTTCAGTAGGGGCAATCTAGACAAGAAAAACTTGTAAAATACTACTAAGGCTCTCGCTGCAAAAAAAAACTTGTTGGATAAGTCCTTTTATCCCATCACAAATATCCCATATATAAAAAAAAAAAAAAAAAAAACAATTATACCCATCATAACCCACCTGGAAAAATAAAATGGTTTTTAACGAGGCCCTAGAAAGTTTAACTTCGATGCTAGCAAGGGTCTAGCAAGGGTTACTATTGATTTCTTTTCTAGGGCCTTGCCTGTAAGGTAACCTTTTGCCTCGAGAGACAAAAAAAAAAATAAGCGTTGTCTCTTCTGATGTCCAACATGCTTGCCACTGAGCTATATCGTAATACAGTTGTGCTTTGTGCAATGTTGAAATTGAAAAACTATATACCTACTTTGATTTTTCTAACCATTGCAGGATGGGTATGAAATTATTTTTTTTTTGTTATACATATATGTGCTGTTTGTGATGGGATAAAAAGACTCATTTTCTAGCAAGGGCCTCACTTGTATTTGAAAAGTTTTCCTTGTCTAGATTTCCCCTACCGAAGCCCTTTCAAGGCCTTGACTAAACTTGACTATAACATTTTTCCAGGTGGGAAATAGTAAGAAAAATTAAAGTAAGTACCTATATCCTTTTTCATTCACAACATCGCATAACTGTATTGCAAAAAATTCAGTAATTAGTGTTTTGGACCTTAAACGAAGACAACTTAAACTATATCTTCTTTTCCCGTCAAAAAAAAGCGTTTCGAATCCCAACCAAGACCAGGCAAAAGGTTACTTAACGGGTGAGGCCCAATACAAAATCGAGTAATACCCTTGCTAGGCCCATGTTAGGGTCATAATAAAACTCTCTAGTGCCCCGTTAAAAACTAAAAACTGTTGATATTTTTGTCATTAAAAAACAAAAATAAAAAGAAATATCATAAATATGTTTTGCATTAAATAAAAAATGTATGAAAGTTTTTTTGTTGAAATCGTTAAACTATAGGGTATGCGATAATTTGTCAATAATATTTATAAGCCGGATGGTTCTTGGATATATTTTAGGAAAAAATCGTTAAGCGAGAAAACTCTATCTCCACTCCTGAAGCAGGGGATCCATTTTTGTAAAATTGACATTAAATGCCAAAATATTAAATATTAAAAATCACAACTTTCTATACACCGACGGCTCACAAATAATAAGCTGTGCCAAATATAACTCTAAGATCAAGCTTTGTTTGGATCCCTGCCCAAGTTAAGATCAGAGGTAATAAAGCAATAGACGCTGCTGGAAAACTAGGTATCAATATCAATTTAATCAAATCCAAAATACGTCGACTTATTTTTTGTAATTTTATGTTGCAATAAATACTTTTTAATAAATAAATAACAACGAAAGCCCATACAATAAGTGCTATTACTTTTTTTAAACTCTATTCTTTTATTTTTTTTTTTCAAATCAATTAGTTTAATTGAATAGTTTTTGAGAAACCAAATTTCAAAGTCAACATTTTTGAAAAAAATTGTGTTTTTTCAAGTTTTTTATTTTCAATATTTTGAATTTTTAAGTGCTATATTTGTGTTTAATATTCAATGATCGTTCCAATTTTTAGTCAACTGTCGAAAACCAAAAGTAAACTTTTTTTTAGTTTTTGAGAAATTAAAAAGAAACTAAAGAATCTTTTTCTCAACGCTTGTTTTAATAGTTTCTTTTTCCCTTTACGATTTTTTTCTTTTTTTAATTTTATATTAATGATCCTTCAAAATATCGTAACTGATCAGATGGGCCAATGTTGCACTCGAGCATTTAATTTTTTGTGGTCTGCTTCTAAGTGCAAAAAGGCCTGTAACTATAACATAAATGCTTGAATTAAAAAATTTATATGCATAAATATTTTAATACATTAACATTTACAGATTTTTGTATCTAAAAAAAACCAATTTCAATAAAATTGCAGTTAGACCACTATTGCGCTCACGGCATGATATGGTGTTACACAATTTGCCTGTTTGTTGACTCTGAAAGCTACTCGCAAAATACGAACTCTGTCATAGTTTTGCAAGTTAATCTCTGATAGTAATAGCCGTTTTCCCTTTGGAGGTGGCAAAGTATTTGTGAGTACATGAAAACTCTAATCTAGTGCTATCAACTGCACATGCTCTCATGTGCGAGTAGATACATTTTGTATGGGAAAGCAGGTTGATGTGTTCCATTGAAAAAAGCTGGCAAAGTACTTGCAAGTACTTCACCACCTCCAAAGGAAAACGCCTAGTAAAGTTCAAATATCGGAAGTAAGAAGTTAGCTACTCTCAAAACTGTGTCACTTGCAAATTTTCTCTAGAAAATTGATCAATTCTGATTAATTCTGATTAATCTGGTTGTTAAAACAAATAACCAATGACTGATGAGCCCAACTAAAATACCTGGGCGAAACGGAATGGAGTTGAGCTCATTTGAACTTTAAACTTGAATTACAAAATTTACATATGTAGTTGAAAAAATGTAATAGATTCCTTAATTTCTTAAACAGAAACTAGCATAACCTGCCTGTCTGAAATGTTGAAACTGCTTAAAAGTACTCAAGCTGCATTTGGAACCTATGGACGGTGTTCACATGGGACTGAAAAACTGGATTTTTTTGACGTTTCAGTATTTACATCTTCCTTCACTGAAGAAGTTGGAACGAGATGTGAATACTGAAACGTCAAAGAAAATCCAGTTTTTCAATCTAATGTGAACACCGTCATGTATGTTTTAGCTAATTCAAATGACCATGTTCGAATACGAATTGATGTTTGGCTTTCATTTGATTAATTTCATATTTCATACACCTGCCTTTTTTGCTGAGTATAGAATTTTTGTTCACAGAAATTTTTTGAATAGAAAATCACAGAAAAAGAGACATTTTAAGTTACTAGCGAAGGCATTCAGATACGGGAATAGGTTTTGAATTTTGATTGAAATTTCAGAAGATTCACCTAATTTAATTAATAGCTCAATGTTTAGTCTCGAAATCTATTTTTTTTTTGATAATGCCCAGTGAACAATATTTCATAATGAGCAAAAGTTCCTTAAAATGCCTTACAGAATATGCAACAAATATTTTAAGGAGTGTTTAATATATTCAGAAAAGGGGATGATGATTTTTTGTTTGAAATACTTTTGATCATTAAAAACAATTTATTTAGAAACACACACACTCCCTTAAAAAGCATAAGATAAATAGAATTTGTAAGAAACAAAAAAGAATATTTGAATACATTTCTAGAAAATTTAACACACTTGAAAGCTCTTCAAAAATAATTATATTTATTTATAACTAATGCGTCTATGCTAACTCTCACCTTGTCTTCTTCAGAGTTTTCAAAAATAAAAATACATAAATAACTTCACCCTTAAAATTAAGACAAGAACCTTTTATCGAAACCTTATCTTACATTGAATAATATAAAAGTATGAACATTGTATGTATGTAGCAACATACTGTTAATGATTTGATTCTGAAAACATATCATAAGTTGTTTGAATTGATGTCCTTCGAGAATAAAACATGTGTTTTTGAAGAAAGCTATGAATATTCAAATAGTCCTTCGCATTTGAATTTAGTTCAAACAAAAACTTATGTATTTCAATTACCAGTCAGTGAAAGGGAAAAATAAAAAAAAAAATAAAGGGCCTTTCAATAAAAATATAAAAATCTTAAGGATTTAATAAGGATCTGTACCGTTGCCGTTGATGGTTATTCCAATACAAGTTTGATTTAAATTAATAACGACGCAACGTCGTTGTTTAAAAGAAATTTTGACAGATATAGCTTTAACAAGAACGTTATAACGTAACAAATTTTGAACATCCGTATTGAAAGGCCCTTTACTTTATAAAAACAAAAAACCCTTTTTTAAATCGATTTCCTAAATTATTTTGAGCAAGAAGTATAGATTAGTTCCATTTGGAAGATATTGAATCTAAATTAAAGGAAATGAAAGTTCATATTTAAAGCCTTATAATAAGGTTGTGTTTTTTTTTTGTCAACAGAAAACAGGTAAACAGTTGCTGTTAGTACAAGTGGAAGGAATTTGCCAAACGAATTGAATTTTCCACGTAATTAAATTGAATCGAGTGAAACGATTTTGCTTAAATTTATCAGTCAAAATCAGCTACTTTTATAGCTAAGTATATATCTCTTACTAACAACTACAGCAAATTATTTGAATGTAACCATTCGAAGTTGGATTGTCAATTCAATGAACAATAATTGGAACTTTATTCAATTTAAGCTATTTACCATGAGTTTTTAGCAGTTGTAATATCGTTTTCAAATTTTATTTTTCTCTACAAACAATTGATGAAATAATATGCAGTTATCATTTCATTGAGATTTTTTTTTAAATAGCAATTACTTTATTGGCTATAAAATTGAGCTACATCAAAACTAAGCCTCAATGAAAACACAACACAAAAATAAATTAAAATGCACCACTGGGTCGCATGCACTTGCTCTTATGTTCAAGACGCTGCTGGCACAATAGCTAAGAAAAAACTCCTATGAGAGTTTTATATGAAAAAAATAACGCTATCCTAATTCATAATTGACAACAATTGACAAGAAAATTTTATCATTGAAACGGGTTTTAAAATTTTTTTTTGAAAATTTTGATATGCAATATTTTTTAATCTTATTGGAAATTTGTATTTTAAGAAATCAATTTAAATCTGTTCGGCCGATAATGAAAAAACTCAAAATTTAACAAATAGTTAGTTTTGATTTTGCCCTTCTTTTATTTTTTCCGTTATGCTGAATCAGAGTCTGAGGTTTGCGACAAAACATTTGCAACTTGAAAAAAAATGCCAAAAACAATGTGAAAATGCATTTTTTGGGAATTTTTCATTAATGGCTCGAAAAACTACCAGTTATTTGAAAATTATATCAAAGTACTATTGGAATTATACATAGTTTTCAAGAAATCTCTGTCTAAGGTTTTTTTCTGCGACATCGACAATCCATTTGGACTCAAGCGCTAATTGAAATTTGATGTATGTTTACTGTTCGAAAATCTAAAAGTAAGTACTTAGTACTTTATGCGAAAATTTTTAATGTTTGTCGGTAACATGAACCAAGATATACTTTTCTGCTGGTCTTTGATGCTCTTAGTTAGAATCTGGTCTCAAAGTTGCTCAAGCATGTTACGTTTATGAGATATTCGAAATTAAAGATTTAAAAAATGGATTTTTCTATTCAAATTTGGGGTTATATTTTTTGTCGAGGTAATTATTTTCGAAAAAATGTTTATAGTCATTATAAAGTATGAATATTTTACTTCAAAACCCTATATGAATTTTTCAATACCCTTATTCATCTTCGAGAAATCGTTGGCCTAAGCACAAATTGACTGGACTAAAAACGTTCTATGAGAGGACCATTAATAGGTGCTATTTGTAATTTTTTATAATTTCTGAAGTATATCGTACTAATTTTAGTATACAGAAAAAGTTTTTTAAAAATCGTAGGAAAATGATACCGTTATTTTCTTATAAAAGCAAGTTTTTTTCTTAAAACACTTTAAAGGGTGTAAAAAAAACGTTAAAACCCCGAGTTTTATAAAAATCGACCATGAAGTTTTCAAAATATTTGGTATTTAGAAAAAATTGAATATTTTTGATTGAATTGAAAACCAGAACTACCGTTTTGAAAAATTGAAAATAAAAAATGGTTCTCTGGCAGGTGCCTTTAAAAACCATTTTTTGAAAAATAGTTTCCCGTCCAAAGGTAGCCTTAACTGCAAGGAATTAATTGAATTTTTTTACGAAAAATGGTGAAGCCGTTTTTGAGAAAAATTGGATTTGGTAAAATTGCTCAAAAGAATTGGATGACAATTACCGTTGTTTTAAGTTCTAAAAAAAATAAAAAAAACGTGTGGGCAGAATCATCAAAATACCAAGTACCGAGTTTTAAAAAAGTCGATCTAGCCGTTTAGGCTGTAGCCCAACAGACAGACAGACAGAATTGTGAGACCAACTTTTTTCGTCTTCCCTATCATTGTTATGACAAGTCTGAACACAACGAGTTCAATATTTTTTACGAAATCATAACTTGCCATATAGGACCACATTGCAAGTTTAAACAAAAAAAAATGGCTTTCGAGAAACTATGAAAAACTTAATTTTTGCCCTTTCAACCCCTTAAAATTTTTAGACTCACCCAACTTTCGGTTGGTTTTAGAAAATGCTTAAGACGCCAAAACAAAGATATTCATTTGAATTCAGCTTAGTCGGCTGACAGCCAAAATTTTCCGAAGTGAAAGTTTATGTTCCTGGTTATTACAAAAATTTAATGGTTGCAGTTCATAATTGTTAGAAGCTTAAAGAGTTGTTTGCTCATATTTTGTATTTAGGCTATGTCCTAATTGGACAAAGATCCGCTATCCAGCGATGGGCTACGGTCGGTCGCTTCGCTTGTTGATAGCGCTACAAAATTGTGAACAGATTGGAGACGGAGCTGCAATTGGGCTGCAACTGGAATAGCTGTCAAAGTGTTGAATACACACAAATCCATAGATACGAACAGAACGCGACGCAGCTGCAGGCGGAGCTACATACGCAGCTGGACAAGTTGGCCAGAACAGAACTTTTAACTTTTGCATGCAGCTTTTTTGACATTTCAAAATTGTGAGCGCAACCAAATCTTTACATAGGGTTTGAAGAAAATTTCAAGCTCCTTTTAATCTCTGATAATTGATAAATGATTGTTTTATTTTCTATTTTTGTGTTGAATTAAATTCGAACAGCTGACTTCAAATGCCCAAAATATCTGAAAGCTGTACAGCACATTGTGGGCGAGTAAAAAAAAGCACGTACAGCATGTTTTGACAGCTATTCCAGTTGCAGCTGCAGCTCCAGTTGCAGCACTCTGTTCTGGTTAGGCAGTTACTGATCGCTCCTAAACGACCACGAAAGTTAATTTTAAATGTGGTTTCCTATTCGAAGTTTGCACAAAACCTCAACGTTGATCAGAAAAAAGGTGAGTAAACAAAATGTTTACAGCTAATCTTAAATGTAGAAAAGAAATTTTATTTTAAATACTCCAATCGTGAAATATGACGATTGCAAAGTTCAATTAATGAATGTAAAACTAAATCCAAAGCAATTTAAATTTTAACCCCTACCGTAAATGCATTCCATCTATTCTTGTAGCACTCCCAAAATGTATCCCATAAAATCAGTAGTTTCGCTTCGTTTATCACATTTTCTCTGAAATCCGTTTCATTGTAGTCCGATAAAAAACAAACTCATTTGTTTTAAGGCGATGAAACAACTTCTTGCAGCGTCGGTCGGTCGCACAAATTTAGCTTCAGCGATCTCAAAACAAACATGTGCGACTGTTATACCTCATCGCGCTACCGGATTTATATTCTAATAAGGACACATTGGTGGATTTCTTGATGCTTGATATTTTGATCGTCCGATGCAGTAGTCGGCTGATAGCCAAAATTTTCCGAAGTGAAAGTTTATGTTCCTGGTTATTACAAAAATTTAATGGTTGCAGTTCATAATTGTTAGAAGCTTAAAGAGTTGTTTGCTCATATTTTGTATTTAGGCTATGTCCTAATTGGACAAAGATCCGCTATCCAGCGATGGGCTACGGTCGGTCGCTTCGCTTGTTGATAGCGCTACAAAATTGTGAACAGATTGGAGACGGAGCTGCAATTGGGCTGCAACTGGAATAGCTGTCAAAGTGTTGAATACACACAAATCCATAGATACGAACAGAACGCGACGCAGCTGCAGGCGGAGCTGCATACGCAGCTGGACAAGTTGGCCAGAACAGAACTTTTAACTTTTGCATGCAGCTTTTTTGACGTTTCAAAATTGTGAGCGCAACCAAATCTTTACATAGGGTTTGAAGAAAATTTCAAGCTCCTTTTAATCTCTGATAATTGATAAATGATTGTTTTATTTTCTATTTTTGTGTTGAATTAAATTCGAACAGCTGACTTCAAATGCCCAAAATATCTGAAAGCTGTACAGCACATTGTGGGCGAGTAAAAAAAAGCACGTACAGCATGTTTTGACAGCTATTCCAGTTGCAGCTGCAGCTCCAGTTGCAGCACTCTGTTCTGGTTAGGCAGTTACTGATCGCTCCTAAACGACCACGAAAGTTAATTTTAAATGTGGTTTCCTATTCGAAGTTTGCACAAAACCTCAACGTTGATCAGAAAAAAGGTGAGTAAACAAAATGTTTACAGCTAATCTTAAATGTAGAAAAGTGATTTTTATTTTAAATACTCCAATCGCGAAATATGACGACTGCAAAGTTCAAATAATGAATGTAAAACTAAATCCAAAGCAATTTAAATTTTAACCCCCACCTTAAATGAATTCCATCTATTCTTGTAGCACTCCCAAAATATATCCCATAAAATCAGTAATTTCGCTTCGTTTATCACATTTTCTCTGAAATCCGTTGCATTGTAGTGCGATTAAAAAACAAACTCATTTGTTTTAAGGCGATGATACAACTTCTTGTAGCGTCGGTCGAACAAATTTGGCTTCAGCGATCTCAAAACAAACATGTGCGACTGTTTTACGTCATCGCGCTACCGGATTTATATTCTAATAAGGACATATTGATGGATTTCTAGATGCTTGATATTTTGATCGTTCGATGCAGTGACCATGGCTTATTGCTCAGTCGTACGATGAGTGCCAATTAGGACATAGCCTAAAGCATTCGTTGCTTAAACAGTAGGTAATGACAGTTGTATTTTTTTTTTAATATTCTGTTCTCTCCCGATCTGTGCCCGCATAATGTTTTTTAACTTTTGCTTCGAAAAAATTCGTCGAGAAATACTGAAAATTAGAACAAAATGGTTGAGTTTCGTTACAATTTTTTGACGTTTTTCGACAAATTCTATCAATGCAAAAGTTGTGTCATTTTCGTTAATACGTTCGGAGTTACTCCATTTTGTTTACTCCTTTTTATTCCAAATTTTTCATGCTCGATAGAAATGGAACAAGTTCAAAATCCAATCGAAAACGACAATACAGAACATGGACATTGGTTTCATAGCTGAACTAAACTGAACCACTCAGTTTCTTTATTGTTGTTGTTTCGGGGTGGAGATAAAGCTAATTACGTGACTTTAGTGGAACGATGTGGAAAAAGTTTGGTTTCCAATTTCAATTAAAATTAAAAAACCAACATCACTACATGAGTCTGCTGATCAGGATAGCCTGAATAATTTTAAGGAGTACCCATTTTACATAATTGACTTTTTCACAATGATCATCTTTCAAAACTTTTCCTGGCCAAGTGAACACAGCTAGAAAACACTTATAGCTACATAATTAACGTTTTTACTGTGGATATTCAATTTCTTTGAACAAAGAAAAATTTAATTAGTTTTACAATATGCAAAGGAAAGGTATAATTTGTACTAAATAAGTCTGCTTTGTGTTATGCAAAGTCTCTGGATGAACCAACAGTTATAATTCAATCTTTTTTTCCCTCTCTCTCTCTGGACGGCTCGCTGTTCTTGCAACACTGATATTGACATGACAGCCTGAAGCTAGTAGCCATCAGTACTCCAAGATAAATAACCATTCTCCTCGTACATTCTCTTCTGAACTGCATTTTGACATTGAAACGTCCTTTTTCTGGAACTCAGCATCAGTAGCAGAGCAATCAACAAGTTGCCATAGTAACAACACCCTTAGCCAACGCCCGTCCACCCGTCTATAGTCAAAGATAACATTTTACCTCTGATAATAACCTTGGATGATGGCATCCAGGATATGAATCACCTTGTGTAGACTGTCGACAGGTGCAATGCACAACACAGGCAGGTGGTATTTCGAGCTGGACAAACAGCAAGAGATATACGCACAACAATTTTTCTTTATCAGAGGCAAAAATATGCCCTTCAAATTCATATATGCCTCGCAGATAGGATAAAACCAACCTGAATCAATTAATAAAATAAATAAATTTCAAAAGCTTCCGCTTTCGAGTTGTTCGTTGTTCACCATTGACGATTATGATGGATTGACATTCGGCTTAAATGTTATCCGATACGTGGAAAGTTGCAAAGGCTTTTTGTATTGCAAAATTTTATGGATGAAATTCAAGAGGTATTTTTTTTTTTTTAATACGCATATTGTCATATTCTAATTGGGTGTTTTCTTTTTGCTCCATGAAAACATCAGAAATTACAGCTAGAAAAGCTGGCTTTATTAATCATGAGAAGCCATAAATTGAAAAATCCACTACGAGTCCAGGAGTATAATTTCACCAATGATGTGTTAAATATCTTTTTGAATCCTTTGAAATTTTATTGAAATTATAATTTTTGCAATGCTTATAGCAATATGATCGTATTCATGCAACGTCGCGACGTAAGTTTTCAAATTATGTAAAATGATAACTTTACACAAAAGTTTGCATGAAACGACCTTCTTATTCACTTGGTAAAGTGGTGTTGAAATTAAATCAGCTGTTCGTTAAACGTCAATGAACCATTTATGTCAAGTTTCACCAATTAACAATTATTTCAAATTGGTTTTCGGTAATATTTAACTTTAGTTCTGAAAACACAGTCGCCCTCACATAAAAATGACATCATTTAATAATTGGTGAACAAAAACAATGTCATCAATATCACGGCGTAGATTGAGGGATTGAAGATTTAAAAGCTTAAGACGGTCAGCAGGTTATTAGGATTATTTATCCCATCCAAGTCCTCGCAAAGCGATACGTTCTATATGAACTTGCTGAAATGGTGACGAGACTTGGGAGGCATATTCAAGCAGAGGTCTTACGAAAATTATTAAAAGTGATTTGGTGACATAGGGACAAGAAAATTCTTCTAACCAGCGTTTTACGAGATTGAGAGCTGAATTATCCTAACTAATTATATTGTCGTAATGGGCGCTAAAATTGAGTTGAGTGTCACAAATGACACTAAGTTCGCGAATGAAGGTTACAGTAGGTGCGTTCCAGAGCGAGTTTCAAACAGTTTGAAACCGCAAGATTTAGTCATTTTTAGTGCGAAGTCGTTCCACAAGTGAAAGTTTGTACCTTTTCGGACCAAAGATTGCGCTGATGAGAGAGGAAAAAATTTCCCCTACTTGCCAGATTTGGCCCGAGAAATTTCTGGTGACTGTTTTGTACTGGAAAATGTCAAGTGTTCGTATGTCAGATTTGAAAAAAATGCCAGTTTGAAGTTAAATAAAGTTCAGTTTTTCTTCTCTCTGAGAGGATTTCATTCCCACCTGTCACAATTTGGCATTTAGTCCAAAATAGTGCGAAGAATTTAAGGAACACACCTAGAAAGAACACGCATACCATTGGTCGAGTATTGTCTTTGTGACAAGGGGGACGCTTATGCGAGAAAGTTATGGCTTGATGACATTTCAAAATGTTTAGCTCAAAGTAGTTCTTTTGGCATCACCCAAAAACTATTAAAGTCTGTTTGCAGCAGTTAGAAGAGAATGATATCGTGGGAATTTTTGCCAAACGCTTTACTAAAATTTGTTTGTAATGACATTAACTTCCTTACCTTTTTCTTAGGCAGATATCATTTTTGAAACGAATTCAGTCTGGAACAAGTTGATTTGCAGTGAAGAAACAAGAACTCATAAACTATACTTTCAAAAAGTTTGGGTCTGTAGTTGGAAATATCATTTTTTTTATCATTGTGGACAGGGATTAATAAGGAATGAGGTTTGAATGCAATTGTTCAGAGAGCTAAAATAGGTCAGATTATGTACCTCAGTATTTTTGAAAAAAAACGCTTGGTTTAAAAAATCTACAAAATTATTGGATATTGTGTTGGGATCAGCTGACAAAAATTCACGGAGTCTTAAAGCGGTGGGATAACTATCCGACTTTAACTTACAATTAATAAATTGACTATGCAGACTATGCACTTGCCAGTTTTTTTCTTTTGACAAAAAAAAATACATCCCAGATTAGGTGTGTGGCAAACTAGACGTGTTCAGATTTCGAAGTTATTTTTAAATAGAGGACCTCTCCCGAACCAAGGCAAAATAGGAGTCTCAGTTACAAAATTGTGACGGAATTACTTGGTACTCTATCACTATAAAAGTCAAAAGCTGTCGGAAGCTAATGTCAAAAACCAACAAAAAGTGGTTTTCCAAACAACTTAAAGGAGAAATGACTTATATACTCCCCTCTGAAACTTGGATTATTTACTAGGCCAACATCAAAAAGAACTCAGCAAAAATCAGAACTACCGGATGCAATGCAACAAGGTTACTGGACTATTAGGGAGGGATACCTGTTTTCAAATAAAAAAGAGGAATAAAATAAGCCCCTTTTTGATAAGTTATACGAAAATGAGTGAATTTCAGAGCCAGAATCGTAGGAACTATGAAGTGAATGCGTTTAATTGAGCTGTTTCGATTTTTTATTTGTACTCGTATTACTTAAACTAAACAAAAATTTCAGAGCCTCTAGGATCTGATTAATGTGTTCAAAGTGTTAGAACCAGGTAAAGAGCAGGTTAATTGGTTGTTAAATATAAAAGGATATGTCATTTGATACCTGTGACCCTGCGAGCAATTAATTGTTTAAGAAACTTGTTTTAAATCTGAAATTGAGAAGTTCATTCGAAGTTGGTGAAGCATTGGGTACGTTCAGACGACCTAAGGGACTAGAAATTAAGGCAAGTCTCAAGTCTCTGATTGGCCAGCTGTCAAAATATTGCTTTTCAACTAAGGCAAATTTATTGAAAGGTTGACTGGAAAGTAAGTCAAGAAAAATCTCCCTTGATATCAAGTCAAGTGCACTTCTGTCAGAATATCAGCTGATTATATTTTGTCACTCAACTGAAAGCTGGACTTTATTTGGTTTGTGATTTATTTATATTTTTGTTTGCACGTTCGTTTTTACCATTTTGTGGGAAGGTTCCTTATCAAATACGAAATAGAAAATTTAAAACCGTATGATATGTAAAAAACACAAGTTTTGTATGAGATTTGTTAATTTTAGGTTTGGTTTTCTAATATCACTTGAAAAACTTTATTTCAAAAACTTAATTTATTAAAACTAGTAAAGGGGTTATTTTAGATGTGAGATTTTTGTTAGATAAAAATAATATCAGTACTTTTTTCACAATCAACTGAAAGTAGATATTTGAGGTAAAGTTCCAAGTTTGACATTTTAAAGAAACCTAGTTACCTTGGTCAAATTTGCTTTCAATGAATGTAGTTGACTGAATACCTAGTCGCTTGGGTCGTCTGAACGCGTCCATGCTGACTTAATTCACTAGTCTTGCTTCTAGTTTTTTGGAAGTTAAAGCTGAATGCTTTATGTTTTTGATGCTTCCAGTTACAACAGCTGATAGAACTACATACTTCCAACGTAAAACTTACTAAAAACTATCTCTTAGCTTCTGTTGGACAAGAACGGTTATTGATGAACTTATCAATTTTGTCGAAAATGTGGGAAAATTAAAATTGCGTTCAGATTTAATTTTTAATTTCATCAACAAAAAAAAACCCTAGATAAAAACCTTAAACTATTTCCCTTGTGATATAAAGGATGTGTTTTTTAGACATTTGGCAACTTTTTTCGGAGTTGGTCTTTTTGACAGCTGTCACTTGGTTTATGCTCAGTTTGATTTGCCATTTCATAATAAATTATGAAATGGCAGACCAAACAGATGTCAAAAAGACTAACTCCGAAAAAAGTATTGCCAGATTGAAAACCACACTTCTAAAAAAAACAACCTTTATATAAAATATTGGGCAAATTATAGGACAGGTTGTGGATTGATGCAAAAAAAAATAGAGATAACAATCAAACATGACATTACGTTGATAGAGACTTCAAAAAAAAAGAGTGGTAAAATTCTGTCTGTCTGTACCTTGACCTACAGCCTAAAGTGATTTTCATCAAATTTTGAAGCGAAGTTTTTTTTTATTGTAACCCAAAAATATCGGTATCGGTATTTATCTCAAAAACAGCTCCAACTATTATGATAAAAACCCTTTGATACAATTTTTTTTACTAAAAACTGTTATTAACGGTATCTGGCATACGGTAAAGCCGGGTGATATGGCACTTGTTTTCTTTTTTAACTCAAAAAGTAAAAACGGGTTTATTTTAATCTTTGATACACATAGTGTTTTGTAATTAATTTAAAAAAAATAGGTTTCTTATGAAAGCATGCATATAAAAAAATATATTTTTTTAAAATTAAAATATCTGAAAAAAAAAGACTTGTGAAAAATGGTGGGCGATATGGCACCTGCTAGAGGGTGATATGGAAATTACTTTTTGTATGGATTTTTGCAACAATCAATGCAGTATTATGTCAAATGCATTTGTATTTTTCCCGCTGAAAAGATTCCAAATGGCTTGTACTAACGCTGACAAACTATGCACTCACAGACGGTATTATACTCAAAAAATTAATTCCGGAATACATTTGAATCTTCGGCGAAAATATTTGTGACGAATACAAAATTCACGGCGCACGACACAGAACCTAAATAGTTACTGATCTGAATATGATGCGTCTTCAGGATGTGCCTTTATAAGGAAAACGGAGCCATTGAAACAATTTTGATACGGGGCACCCAAAGTGCTTACTACGCCATTGTTTGCTACTACACCATTTTAATTAGAGCTAAACTTACTAAATATTGATTTTTTTTAAATATTTTAATCAAATGTTTTTAGAAATATTGCCGTGGCTCTCTATTTTCTTTACAAACGTCTATATATGCCATTTAACTAAAAAAAGGGTATCCTTGAAATATCTTTTATTTAAGAATTTTGTCAAACGGATGCCTATGGTAACAGTCTTTGGAACTGAAGAAGATCTACTTTTTCGTAACATTATTTAATACCTACCATGTTTAAAGTCTAAAACTTAAATACAATCAATATAACTTGGTATACTCTTTCATACACCACATTCTCGAGTCTCTGCACACAACAAAGAATTTTTATTTATCTTTCTAATTGGATATGGGAAATATGGTAACTCCTCAAAGAATAAGCTTATTTTTGTATTTAAAGCAATTAAGCTCATACGAGTGATGTGCTAGCTGATGATGCTCTTCTCTAAGTTGAGTGCTCACAAGTTTATTTATTCCGTTTTCTTTTTTTACAGATAAAAAAAATTTAATCTAAACATATTTTGTATGGTTGTTATGATGAAACCATAGAAGAAAATCATGTCTCTTTTTGCTCCTCAAAGCATATGTAGACAGAATTATTTTCTCAATAAACATGCTTTATACCTTTATGCGCCTATACATAGATGAGGTAGTATAAGCAAAGCATTGTTCATTCATCGTCCTCTTGTATGCATGTATACCTGCATATATAATGCTTTGCAGTATTACTACATCCTGCGGCGACCTCTACTCAGCAAAATCCATAAATAGAACTTGAACTCAGTGCAATATTGATCGGATTTGAGTTGAGAATATGCAAAGTTCTTGTATCTTTTTCCTATATATCCAACAGCAACAACGTAGGCACAGCAGCCAGCCAGCGCACGTACAGGTATCCAAGGGCAACAACTGTTTAAACATACCTAACTACGAGGTTGTAATGGTACAGGCATGATGTATGTATATTTAAGTTTTTCAAAAGTATCCTTTTTGAAGGACAAATAACATAGAAATTGTATACATGCCACGCGTATGCAAAAAAGGGTTTCATATCATCATCATCATCATCATCATCATCATATAGCACTCCAGTTGGCATCCTCCTTTTGACGACAGGATGACAACGTCCAACGAAACGTAGGAAATTTTGTGGTCAGTCACAAGCAGGGTTTCTAGTTCAGGTTCTGGTTGTTCATTGTCCTAAAACTTCTGTCAAATTTCAAATTAATTACCAAAATGACTCTATAAACCTCTGGGGTCTAGGTTTCGAACGAAATGGAAATCTTTTTGGTAGGACAATTATAGTATTTAGGCCACTGACTGCGCAAATGCATACTTTCATCAGAAATGTTGTTAAATAGTCGGTAAAATAAAACCAAAAATGTAGATGTTTTCTGAGTTTTCCAGAAATTTCTGTTTAATTAAATGTTTGACTTGATAACATACACTTATTAATAGTTGCTAAAGGTAACATTACATTAGAATATAGGTCCGATCATTCATTTTGAATTTCTGTGAATTTAAGTAGAATAGCGCCCAATCTGTAGACCAGTCGGGAAACCGAAATCCCTACGCTTTTGTGGGGTCCTTTTATATTTGTAATTTTAGTTTCATTTTTGTAATACTGTCATTTGGAGACCATTTTAAAAAAATGGCACCCAATCTGTAGAAAATGGTTTAAAAAAATCGTAAATTACTAGGAAAATTTTCATGATCAAAATAGCGATTGATGTCTTAAAAGATAGGGTTTGAGAAGCCACACACCTTTGGTTAAAAAGAGTTCAAAATATCAAAACTAACACTTTAACCGAAGGTACTTCAACTCACCATTTATCTTTTAAGACATTAACTGTTATTTTTTCAACACACGTTTAGCATCTTTGGCATCTGGAGGCGTTACCGTAACCTTTACATATTAAAAAAAATTGAAAGCTGCCAATGAAAAGGGGAAGTCCTACCTTTTGACAAAAAAAAATGTTCCTGAAAAGTGGCTACATTGACATTTTAACTGAAGGTTAACATCCATTCAACATCTATTTTTTTTAAATACCAATTTTTATTTCCCAAGGCATTTCCGTAACTTTTTTCTTTGTTCAAAATATTAAAAAATATTTATCAAAAAAGTGTAGGTTCCACCCGTTTAAATAAAAAAGTATGTTCTCGAAAAGTGGCTGCACTGATATTTTACCGGTAGGTGTATCTTCTTAACACCTATTAGACATCAGTCATTATTTTGATTATGTAAATTTTTCAATTAATTAACGAGTTTTTTCTATTTTATTTACTACCGATTGGGTGCTATTTTTGAAAATGGTGTCCAAGCGAAAGGATCACAACAATGAATTACAAAATAAATTACATCCTTCCCAAGTAACAATTTTCCTCTCATAAGAGTTTCCGAGAGGCTTGTGAGACTTTATTCCGGGAGTTATTCTCACTCTAGAAGAGTACTCCTACATCCTTATGAAAATGTTAAAAGCCTTAAATGGCTCACTTATAGGAGTTAATTTCCTCTTATAGAAACATTTTTATTGTTCCTATGGGATGACAAATGCTCCATTAATCTTGTTAGGAGAATGCGTCACTTCTTGTGGGAGTTGATGAAAAGAGAAAGAGTATGCGCATAATTAAAAAAAAACAGATACTTATCTTTCACATTTGTATACTTCCAACGGAAACTTGGTACGAAGTATTTATGTCTGTATGTGTCATCGTCATTGTCTCATGTTGAAAAATTAATGTGTGAATTTATATTTTCATTTCATGGCGACGTTAGTATAATTATAGTTTGTCACATATGTGGAGTTAAATCTTAGTGCGATTGAAACTTTTTGTACTAACTTACACATTTTACTTCGAAAAATAACGAAGCGCTTTCAAAATAATTGATATTTAAATTATTTTAATTTTATTTTGAATTGCAAAAAGGGTTACCTTGATGTTTGCTTTTAATTAGAATAGTACTTTTTATGCTGACATTATTTATGGTATTTATTCATGTTATATGACGAAAAAGATATAATAGCAGATAATATGTCGAATTGATAATCTTATTCTTGTATGCCTGTTTTTGTAATCTAAGAATTTACAAGAGGTAAAGAGACGTTTTAATGAAAAAATAATAAGCCAGAACTTATATTTTTAGACATTTGTTATTAGAACAAATACTTCTTTTGTATTTAATGTTGAACCAAATAATCATCAATATCAATACACGTATATACGTAAATATACGTTAAATAGATTCATCATAATGGAAAACCAAATAAATTATTTCAAAATTTAATTTCATATCACGGTAACCCTCAAACTATACAAAAAACACTTCGTTCAAATTTAAATATGGCTGCTGTCGTATCGATATTTTTAACTCTTAAAAAGGCATTTTTATGAGAGTGTTGTCCATTAATATTGGTATGCAAATAAACACTTTCTTATGAGAAGTCTGATGCTTTAATGCGACTTTATTTTGACATCTATCAAACGAACCAAGAACAAATCGGTGATGCGTTCCCTTTTTTCTTAAGAATGTGAATTATTGTTGATGTTTAAAAAAAAGATGAAATCTCAAAGTTTGAAATATTAAATTTTATGCATGACCTTTTCTGAATAATAAATCTTCATTATAACGTCATAATTTTTGGAATAAATGGACAAAGAATATAAAAAAAATTAACATTCCGCAACAAAACTATAATATTTGATATTCGTAGTAAAATTTTAAACTGCGTAAATCTGTCTAATTTTCCAAACAAATTCTGACAAAGTTATGAAGTTTAAAACATTAAAACGTTTACAACGGGCTAACGCCGTAAAAAAAACCTTATATTACATCGAAATAAAATAAAATGAAAGTCTATCACCAAAAGTTCACATTTGTAACAAAATAAAGTACATTTTAAACAGTAATCGGCATCAGCATCCAATGTTTCCTTCAAGTAGACAGACCAATAGAAAACTGAACGCCAGAAAACAATGTACATACAAAACGTTAAAAAAAAGAACGACTGTTGTATGAATCAAATAAAGCTGCTGTCAGTGCAACATCTCATATGAATCCTATAGTTAGAGTTTTGTAGTTGTTACTTTATTAGCTCTTGTTAAGAGATTTTAAAGACTTAAAAATGACGTTTAGAGTTAAAATTTGAAAACAAAATTATTATAAGACTTTCAATTTACATACAGGAGTAATAATTGTTCTAGGTATAAGATTAAAGTGATTTGATCCAAGAAAAATGCTTACATCATTTAATGAAAACACTATGAGACAAATTTATGTTTCATTATGACAGATCATGTCTTAAGTTTAGCAATAAGATCTAAAAATGTACTATGAGCGTTTTTTTGAGAAAATGGGAGCTTAGCTCTCGGGAGTATGTTAGTTGGGTTAGCAAGTCCAAAAATTAAATACTAGTATAAAAACTAGACTTCTTTACAGAAATCGAACAAATTTCTGTTTCCTGACTCGACTACAGATTATGTTTCATTTACAAAAATTACTCCCAAGCTAAATTTCATCACTGTTGTCTGGGGAGTGAATTAAATAATATTTAGAGCGAAAACCTTTATTTATCAAATCTTAGGTAAACAGGACCAGTTGTACAAACGTGGTTCAAATTTTAGTCCGTGGTTCAGCAAATTTAATTTTCTGACCCCAGCGAATTTCACTTTGGTTCAACGATGGTTCAAGCATATGATTGGCTATTATCAGAAGGAGTCTTGAATAATGGTAACCCCCAAATTGCAATAAGACCCACCACGTCAAAACAACTTCTAACTAACATTTCAGTTTCTATCAGGTTAGAAATATTGATATGCTGCAAGTCTGGATATGTATAAGGCTTCTATACAGCTTTCGTTAAAAATAAATTTCTTATAGAAGTCATGATTTCAATAACTGCTTCTTTAATTTTTTTAAAGCTAGATATAGCAAATTAAATGAGACAAGCATTTATTTAATGAATATTAATTTAAAGAAGGAACATCAAGCTTTGACTCTATTAAGGTTCTATTAAGTTATGTTATTGGAGCTGCTGTCCGTCAGTCTTCGAAAGGTTTCTGTTACAATTTCCAAGAAGTTTTATCGAATAGCTACTTCACTTTAACAAGCGAAATCTTAGAAATTAACCACTTTGACGGATGAAATCTTAGTCATGAACTATAAAAGAAAATGTCAATTTATATTACAGAGGCTCAAACTTGTAAAAGTCATTATTAAGAAGCTTTTTAAAAGCAATTTTTATATATTGCGTAAATTACTGTCCAGTTGCGTTAAAGTCTTGTTCTATGAAATATTTCTTGTTATAAGACATATATTAACGCACTAACATCAACCTTATTTCGATACCAAATGAATTTACATTAGTTTAAATAAAATCAAGTATAAAAATATCGATCTCAAATAATAAAAACATTTTTGGTGAGCAACAAAAATGAGCGAAAAGTAAGTTTCAGCTCGGAGAAACTTGAACTAAATTGCTTAAGTTAAATTCAACTTGTGTGTGGTATGTATTTTTGCGTGAGCATTCAACGAAGCCACTTTTAAGGGAATTTAAAAAATTATTTTGCATTATTTTTTCCCCCAAATGAAAGGAGGCCAACAGAGAAATCAAGAAGTCGTCAACAAATCTACAGCTTGTTTTTTGAACGCGTATCTAGGCTCACTTTTAATACATATTTTGAGAGGCTAAAAAAGAAAAAGGTCAGTTAAGTTTTTGTATCCTCCGAGTTATATCTGAGATGACCGCGAGCGGGTAGAGTTCTGGACTGCTGTCACATAGGAGTTTTGGGTTCTATCCCTAGAACCGTTAGAAAAACTTTTGTGTTTTAAAATTATTTCCATTACATTAACTTAACAAATTATCGTATCTTAACACACAGTTACAGGTTACAAAAGGTTTAAATAGTAAAAACCACTTCAAAGAAATTAAAAATAAGTTCTACTTTTTTTCCTTTAGTTTTTCAACCTCCGTAAGAGTTGTATTGTTCACTTCAAGTAGATATTATACAACCTATCCATAAAAGCTCTATTAAACTTGTGCTCTTTTCTTTATAGAGACCTTTCTGAAGCTATCTGTCAAACCCTAAGGAGCAAGTAAAAAACATTAGAACATTAATGCTCAATTTGGTAAGGAAGAAAGCTTCAGCGGGTTAGTTGTTAGGTACAGCATCCACGATGAAACAAATGACAACGGCTTCCGATTAACAGACTTTTTAGAAGCTCGTTATACGGTGGTGAGTAGAACTATAGGTTTTCACGGCTAAAAATCCGTAAAGCAACCTGGCGCCCCCAAAATGGTCGATACGCCAACATAATCGACGAAAAATACACACCTCTGACACGTTCTTACCTTTCGAGGGGCAAAAGTTGACTGAGACTAATTTCTGGCTACTCACAAGGTTGAGAGCTCAACTGTATAATGAAAAGAAACTACGAATCGCCGCCTTAAAGAAGAAATTCGACTTTGGTCGCCTTAGCATACCGGGAGTTGCCAGAGCCTACACAGAGGCTGCAAAGAGCAGCTGAGCGAGATGCTTTCCGCTGTGCATTCACCTGCCGCAGAGTCTAACAACCACTGGTCCTGTATCCCAATATCATTAAAGAGGAAGCCGGAACCACAATAGGCTATGAACCACGGTATAATAATGAATGCGTATATTAGCTGCGTTTAACGGAGATTGAAGGCAAGAATATTATACGATGCCGTCAACAAGATATGACACCCAAGAACGATGCTCTCCCGAGCAATTAAAATATCCATATATAAGACACTTATCAGCCCGGTCCTGGTGTGTGTTTCAAAAGCATGGACACTACAACTGGAAAATGAGAATGCTTTTGACTGTTTTGCGAGGCAAATTCCAGGTAATTTTTGGTCCCGTCTGCTTAGATGTGGAATTGAGAAAGATTGTAGTGACACCGACCTTGCCACACAGTGAAAAGCCAACGACTGAGGTGTCTGGGTCACCTAAAGCGATGGAATATAAATGCTCTGGCCTGGAAAGTCTTCATATCCCACAAGTACATCTCCATCTAACACCTACATATGTCAATGCTGCAGTTTTGGGTTTCGAATGCTTTGATATATTATTTCTTTTCAATCTTTTAAGTTAATCAGAAAAAAATTGAATTAGGGTAAAAAAGGGTAGATGTGCATATCTACAAAGCTCGAAAATCTATTTTCCAAACAGAAAAAGATATACGATAAATTCGTATAAAAATTGAAGAAAAAAAATTCCAACTAAAAATGTGAGCGTTTACAAGTAAAAAATTGCATGTTAAGCTTAAAACACTACAAGCATTTGCAACGCAAATCTTTTGTGGTGGGATAATTTAAATTTATATTGTTGTTAAAAACCAATTATTGAAAAATATTTACCATTACTCAATGGCTAAAAATTAATATTAATAAAAGCAAAGCCTGATAATTTTGTGTAGTTATATGTATTTGTCTGTGATTTAATCCCTCTAACCTTGAATTGGACATGAGCAATGTTGGAAAATATTGATGGACTTAGGAAATGAATGCAGTAAAGCGTAACCATGATGTTTTATAGTTATTTGCATTAACAGCATGCTACCTACTTCACCAAGGTAAAAGCTGGATTAATATTCTGGCAATGAAAAACATACATCCATAACTACCCTCTCAACTTCCACAAGGAGGTGTAGGTGATGCCTGGATAATGCCTGTTGGATTTTGATGTTCAGTGAGAGAGGAGTGTGTGCCGTTGTGGACTTTAACCATCACCACGAACATGTGGTACATATATTGTATTGAATAGATGTTTTTGTGCTGACAACAGGAATTTCCTACCACTTTGATGGAAATAAAAAAAAATATATATATTATAATAAATAAGCGAAGTGTGTGTAAAGGCGAGGTTTGAATTACGTATACGTACAAAATAATTATTGCGTTTATTTGGAGAGTGCTAATTTTGGAAACACTTTGGTGACTTAATTGGATTTGGGGATTTAATGCTTGGCTTAAGTCAAGGTAAATATTATGTGTGCCAGGATGTTGAAAGCCGCAATGTTAAATGAAAGCTCATAATGTTGTTAATGGGATGTTCGAGAGACTGGTAGGAGTGGATCAAAATAAATATGTTGGCACTTGAAAATAGGTAATCAGTCGGTTCAATGAATATACAAATAAATAAATTTATAAAAATGTGGCAAAGTTTTTCTTGAAAAGTTTTTCTAATTATGTATTTACGCTACATTGCTTTGTCGTAATGATTTTTTTTGTTGAAATCAAACATAATTTTAGCCAAAAACGAAATGCATTTAAACATTTCCAAGAATTTAAATGGTCAAATTTGAATTAAAACTGGTTACGTCAATAAGTGAGCAGTGCTGTCGCTTTATCGATCGAGCAATACAATTCATAACTTTGGGACAAAAGTAATATGTGATACCGTTTTCTTTGTATAAGTTTTTGACTAGCTGGGCCCTATTTCATAAAAATTGACAAGTGACAATTTAACAATTTGTCTGACAATTTTTCGATTCATAAAATATTGTCATGTGACATATAATTGTCATTCGAATACAACGACACATTTGTCATGGCAATTTTGTCATCATTAGATTATAACAAATTTGTCACTGAAGCTTGTGACAAATTTTGTCGTGACAATTTTGTCATTATGACAAATAAGTCATAGCTTTCACAAAATAATATTGCCATAAAATAAAAGTAAATTAAATTAAATAGCTTAAATCTCACATGTTTTAGGTAGTTAAATTTTTTTTAAACTATCAGACCTTTCCACTTGATATTTTACTGAACAGTCAAAAATATTGGTTGACAATTATCGCATATATTCTGAAAATTGTATAAAAATGTCAAATTATTTTTGGGACAGAAATTTACAACAACTCTCATTTTACAAATTTTCACCTGTCTCCTGTAGCAATCGTCAATTTTTATGAAACAGAGCCCATGCTCTGTGTGCCCAATATTGCTATTTTTGTTGCGAAAATCATACAGATACCACTTCAATTTTTTTCAGGTTGAAGCTTTGAAGTAAATTTTCAAAACTTAGAGAAAATTGTTATACAGGATGTTTCGGAATCCTTGGCTGATATAAAATTTCCTCCGAAAAAAAAATTCCTGAATAGGCGCTTAAGTACAACCTAAAAATCAGTAAAATTTTGACCCCTGTTCTGCTTGAGGAGACCCTAAAGGCTTGGGAAAACAGAGTGCAATCCGGTGTTTTTATGAAAAAAATACAAACAAAATTTGATCTCTGTGAATTTTTGTCCCCAATATAATTATTATTGGATTGCGTTCTGTTTGACCAGGCCTTAAACGTGCAGAGAAGATAATAGCAGAGTGACAAATTGCAGAAACCTGGGTCTGGCTTGGAGCCAGTTTTTCAGTGTTGAATTAACTCTGAGTTAAATCAGTGTTAGTTCCAATCCCTAAAATAAATAAGTTTTGAATAAACTCTCAATCAGCTTTAAATTTTATCTTTCAGTTGTCAAAAACAAAGTAAAATCGATTTGTGACACTTACATTTATGTATTTCACCCTTTACTCCTTTGACTATCGTAATCAAGACGGCGCACAGTGATCTATTTGTTGAATTTTGTCGACAAAAATCATTTCACGCGCTATTTCTAACTGAATATTAATGAAATTTGGTACAACTTATGATTTCAGGGACGCTGAATACAGTGGGTGGTAATTCCTATGTATTTTTTTTAAACCAAGGCTACACAATTCTGACCTAAGTTGTGTAGCCTCGGTTTAAAAAAAAAAGGAATTACCAACCGCAAGAAAAAACGTTGAATTTTGATTTTTATTTTAATTGTTCCATAAATAATGGTAATTTAATTCTTTTCCAACTATGACATCAATATCAGATTTAAATTATACAACCAGAATAAATATCAACATTATTTAAACTACTTCTAAATCTCATCTCATATACATGATCTAAATTATGTATTTTTTATTAATATTCTATTTTCAACCTAGATTAGCCCGGTTCAACATATTTTAACCTGGGTCATTTTGGTTCAACTCAGTTCTACCTACATATGTAAGTACATATGTTCAACCAGAATCAACATTAATTCAGCCTGGTTGAACTTTTTTGAACCTAATACTACCTGGTTCAAACTTGTTCAACCTTGTCCAAATAGGTTCAAGTTGGTTCAACCTGCTTTTAACTAGTTCAGCTTGGCTCAACCGGTTTCAACTTGGTTTAACCTGGTTCAGCCTAGGTTCCACCTGAATTGTTGTATTCTTTTATTTCTAGTGTCATTAGATTCAACATTGAAAATTATCCCAAAATCATGTGTGGTATAGTCCAAGATTATACCATTACAAAAATTTCAATTTCTTTAACTTCCACCTTTTCCTCCCCAACCTCCCTTTAAATGCTATACGACTTTGAATATAATGTGAATAATGTAATTCTAATATTTTATGAATTACATTTTTTCAAGCTCAGACTAATTATACTAAATTGATTTAAACTATGTTTAATACATACATATATTTGTACATCCAACTGTTAATATAAAGCCTTTATACTATAGTTATCTCTTGTTATAATAATTAATAATAATTGTTAACTGCAACTTATATTTAAACCTTTTTCGGAATAAACAAATCTATTAGGCTTTTATTAAAATACACTGTACACTGTGGCGTATGCTTACTATTACTCAAAATTATAAAATAGGTAAATTACTGCAAAAGAGAACAGTAATACCCAAAGTGATAAGTGATTAGATTTGCATTTAAGTCAATCTAAAACATTCATTATGGAAATATACATTAGGGTCGTCCTTAAATTGAACATAGTCTCAGATAACACCCATTTTTTTTTAGATTTTTATTTCACCTGTTTCGTTTACCGAATTTTACCTAAGTTTATCTATCTGCATACACTCCCGTTCATTTAAATAGGTACAACATTTTTGAGTGCAATTAACCGTTATAACTCCGAATTAAGCGCAATAAATGAATTTTCGTAAATGGCATTAGCGGGAAAGAATTCAATTTAGGGGAAAATTAGAAAACACACAAACGTAAATGTACCGTCATTAGATGTTTTATTATCATTTCTTTAAATTCACGTTGAAATCTTAGCCCTTTTTTCGTTTATTTGAATAGGTACACCGCTTTTATTATACTCGTATCACTTTTTCTTTGAGCTAATTGAAGATCAGACTTTTAAGAGCTATTTTTAGGTTTCATATCATGGATTCTTTGATATGACACAAAAACTGAGAAAAAGTGGAGAATGTGCAGAGAAAAAGCTCTTTACGTGGTTAAGTACGGGCGAATTTTAAGTTTTTTTGACCAAGGACTGTATGTTTTCTAGTTTTCCACTTAGTTCAGAGCTCTAACGGTTTATTGCAGTCGAAAATGTTATACCTATTCAAATGAACGGCGGGAGTGTATGTAAGTAGTTATTTAAATAAGGTGGTTCTTAAACCACGTTAAAAAGTTTAAAAAAAAATTGAAGTTCAAAGTTGGATGAACATCAAATAGCTCAAAATAAAAAAACTAAATTTTTAATTTTGCGGCAGCAAAACTGCATGGACAGTAGCTCTCCTTTTCACTGCACTTTCTAGATTACAGGATAATTGAAAATGAATTGGATTGACTAAAACATAAAACTTATGTAGATGAGAAGCAGTACTCAAGTAAATAAGAGCCAATTTAAGGTATCAATTTGTCCTGGTAGCATCATTTCATCGTACCTATGGAAATCTGGGTAAGATTCTTTAAAGACTTGCATTTTTTGAGGAAATTAAAAGTAATGCAAGTGATAAATAGCACTTGTATAGTTTGTTCAACTGCAAAAAAATATATAAAAAGTATTTTCATAAAAAAATAAATCGATAGTTTAGAATTTTAATTGCAATAAAAACGGTGAGGCAATTCTAATGTTAAAAAAAAAAACCTTAATTTTAGTGACAGCAAACCAAATTAGCTTAAAAAACTCCACCAGCTTATAGAAATAAGTTAAAACTTAACTTAATCTCGGGAAGGCTATCTCATCTTGTGACTCAATACACAATTCCGTCTTTTACATTTAAAAAGTGCCAAAAACAGTTAATTTTAACAATATATATAAGTTTTCCAAATGTTACGGACTGTATTTTTTTCTTTTTGTAGCAAACATTGATTTTTCTGTCAAGATTCTTATAGTATTCGTAAAGAACCTATATCAATTTATCCGTAGAGGTATTTTTTTAAATAACGGGACTCCTTCACAGGTAGTTAGGGAGGAATAAATTTGAATGACCTTGCCACATAACCCTTGAGACAAAAACTATTTTTTCAATGCGAGAATATATCAAAATCTTGTCTGAAAACGACGTTTTTGAGTTCAACGACAAAAATTACATTTACTGCAAGTTTTACTTAAATTGTGTCAAAAACTCCTTAAGTCGGTGAAACCAAAAATAAAAACAAATAAACCAAATCCTATCTGTATGGATATAAAAATAAAAATAAATCTTAAATTTTATAGAAACACATAATGATTTAATAATAATAATTATGTACTTTATCTCCCCACAATCCACTTTGCGGCTTAAAGTGTCTTTTAACATGCACTTTACCTTTGCAACAACTACACAGCAAAAACCCTCTATATACAAACACATATTATTCAATTAGCTTAAGTTAGTGGTCCTTAATTAAATAGGCATGTGATGCTTTCATCATCACACAAAAGCACCACAACAAAGCTGTACATTACGTTTAACCCTCTTCACCAAAAGTATAGTGGGCGTTGTTATAGCAACACCTCTTCCATCAAGCACATGCAAATGCAATCGACAATATTAATTTATGTGTACCACCTTCTTCTTTACCTACTTTTACTCATCTTACTTTAAAAAAAAAAAAAAAAAACATACCATGTACTTTTCCTATATGTACTCACATTCAATGCAATCCCAACCGTAGCTGAAAAAGATCCAGCTTTAAACTCTCCGGTATTGTATTTTACCAGAAATGACGTTTTCCCCACTCCCGAGTCACCGAGAAGGATTGTCTGCAAAGACAAATTTTTCATCATTACATTATCTAAACTTTTCCTCACACAAAGGCTAACTTAGTTATACCTTGTGATTAATAGTATCATCGAACACAGGTCCCTCATCCTCTTCTTCGTATCTATACGACTTCCAGCCATCGTCTAGGTCATCATCTTCTATGGTCTGTTTCACAATGCCCCCAGCATTGCGCCTGGTGATTGTATTCAAGACCATATCCGTATCAGCTTTCAAACCGTATAGCTGCAATGCTTCCCGAGGTGGATGGTAGCCCGGATATCCGCTTGGCGATGGTGTTCGATGAGTTTCTTCTAATTCAGTGGTGAGTTTATTCTCATCCGGTTCGTGCTGGTATTCTTGGCTACGTTTTTCTTCGATGCGACGTGCCGTAGTTTCCGGGTCTTCAAAAACGTCATCACTCATACTACTAGCATCGTCGGGAATTGCAGCCATTTTCGAAATAACCGTTAAACTTTTCACACTAGTGACACCTCGCTTTCAAACAGTGAACACAAAAAATGACACTAGCAATGAGCTTTATCCTTTCTCCGGTAAAGCTTTTCACTTTTGACAGATTCTCTGGACTTAACTTTGTTATGTCAATGTCACTTCCCAATGGGCGGGAGATATTAAATCACCTTTTGTTTTTTTTATTATGTTTGTTTTGACAGCTCTTTCTCAATGCAAAAAAAAAAATATAAAATATTTCTTCAGAACTGACCTTAAATATATGCGTTTAAGAATTTCGTTAGTTTTTTGTTAACTATGATTTGTTATTATGAGCACTTGCTAATTATTTGGACACTTAAAACTGACTATAAACACTAGTAATTAAGGCTGGGTTACATTGCTCTTTGCGTTGTTATTTATTAATTAAATAAGAAAGTAGCTAAGCACACAATTGGTTGAACGTTCTGTAAACTATTCAAAAATGGTTCTAATCACAAGGGAATAATACTTGGTGAATATTTTATTGAAATACTTTTTCGGTAAATGCTGCGTGAGGATATTTTCTATATTCGCCGTATGTTAGGAAATTGCATATAACTATTTTCTTTTATTATACTCGTATTCGAACGGGGAATATTATTTAATTAAAGCTTTTTATTGCAAGTTAATCGAATTTAAAAAATACACACTTTTGTTAATATCACAGAGTTAAACTATAAATTTTGTCAAACAAATCCGAGATAATCCCTAAAAATTTCTTATTTTTCTTTTGCTCCCACGAAAGCAGTCTACATTATGTCACATCAATAACACGAGTGCCGAAATGAAAAAACAAATATTTACACGTTATTATCTCTTGGTACCTAAGAAGCGTGAAAGTGTGTGTAAAAGATGTGTAGAAGGGTATTTAAAAAAAAGTCCTTTTATAGTAGAGAATGCGAGTAAAAGGAGACTTATAGATGAAACACAGTTAAGTGACCGACCGATACGGGTACGATAGTACGCTGAAATGTCGAAAAGGGCTCGAGATGAATGTTTTGGGGATGTTCCTCTTGTCGACCTATATATTCATTGCAAATAATATTTGATTGTGTGTATTTGTGTATATCAATTCGGAAATATAGAGAGAAAGCTTTTTTTAATTTTGGGGGTGGTAATTGCGTTCCGTATAGTTGAGTGCGAAACAGTGTGATATGGCAAGGGGTTTTGAGAAGGCAAATAAATTTTTAGAAGTTTTGAACTGTGAAACTGGGTGAAAGCTTTCTTGAGAGCCATTTTGGGATGCACCTATAATATGACCGGACGAAGGTTAATGGACACATTGTATACGAAATGCATAAAGGATAAATAATTTCCTGAGGTTTTATTGTATTGGGAAGATTCAAAAACGTTACATTTTCATTGTGGAGTGGAGGTTCTATTTATAGAAAGCAATTTTTTTAATAACTTTTATGTGAAATAACCGATGGCTGTGATAATGTCTGTTCATTGTTATTGATCTGAATAGGTAGATAGTTGATTGGTTTTATTATATGCGTGGGAATTTATATTCGAATTGATTGTTACTGATAAAAAGGGGTTTGTTGTCAAGATCAATTATTTTAGCATTTATTTAAGTGCATTTTGACAACTTTGATTTTTTAAAATTATATTAAACCCCAAAGCAGATTAAAGTAGAAAATGTACATAGATAGTAAACAAAATATTAAATTTATAATTAACGGAAATTATAGTTAAATAATATCAGTCAGAGTTTTTGAAAAACCAACTTTGAACTAAACATAGATCGTTCTCGTATATGTATGTAGCTACAAAACTTTACTATATTAATCGCAGGTAAAAGGTTCATCTTTCTTTCTACTTCGGTGTCGTCCCAAGCAACATAAGAATCTATTATTTTTCAGTTCACAAGCCAAAAATGCGAAGAAACTATCATGCGAGAAAACTAACTCAAACTTGTGGTAACTTGTGAATACCTGCGTAAATTTGCTGAAACCTACACCAAAAACAAAAATTACATAACAACAACTGTAAAATTAAAATTTTTGGTTAACAAAAGTGGTCCAACAATAAAAATATGGCCTTGACATGCCAATCGTCACGTTATGACAATAAATGAATTAAAGTGCATGTGGCTTACCACAATGGTCTGAAAACCGCTATTTTCAGCCCCTCGTCCCCACCACGGGAGCCAATTTAATGTCAAGATGCATGCACCTACTACAGACCCTCGTACTCATTTTTTGTTAATGTGTTCAAAAATATGCTGCCAGCTCTTAGACGGGAGCATAGAATAGATTGAAAATTGTTTTGAAATTTTGTATTCTTTTTTCGCATGGGAACGGTAAGTACACCATGAACTCAGATACTGTTATGCTAAGAATATTTAATTATACATATGTTTATTAGTCCAGTCAGTTTGTGTTCAATAAGTCTCTTAAAGAGAAAACTATGGGGTAGTTTTGATTTTGTGCCTCTTTTATGTTTTCGGGGGCGCTAAAGCTGAATCTGAGGTTTGCGACTAAAATTTCGTGACGCAACATGCAAAAAATAAAATTTTTTTAATTTCTGTCTATGACATGAACCAAGATTTACTTTTCTGATGGTCTGTCTTTGATGCACTGAGTTTGAATCTGATGATCTGATAGATAAGAGGATTGAAATCGTATCAGGTATCGATAATGTGAGTATACTCAGGGCCAGTTACAATTTAAAATGTTTTAATTTAAAATGTCACTGCTTTTTAATATTTAAATTCAGTATGACCCACGACGGATTAATTCAAAGCGAAATTCAAAATATTACGATGGAAACTCATAGCATCTAGACATTTTCTGGATAAAATATTTAACAGCCACTTCAACCAGTGGATATGCTATCCGAGACTTTATCAGTCGGATATCACTATCCGAGACATTTGAAACCAAAAGTTTAAATTAATTGGCCAAAAAAATTCTGAATAGACCATCTGAGACTTTATCCGTAAGTCTTGAAACTGGCCCTCATTATTGTATCATATCGGGACTTTATCGATATTAGAACTATAATGTGAATATGGCTTTTAATGTGATCTTTTTTTGATAAAAATTAATGTTGGTGTTAGGTTGATCTTTGTTAGTTATAAAAAGAATAGCAATTGACATTAGAAACAGAGTAAACATTTAAAGTTCTTTAAATACAAACGTAATTTGGCTTATACCGAACCCCGCACATACCCCAAATAGTCAAGTCTTGTCCAGAGACTATACATACATAATACCTCACTTTTAAAACGCCGCCGCCGTAATGCTGGGTACTAGCACTTAATTTAAACATCAAATTTCGCATACACCGAACCTGGCACATATCCTAAATCCTAAATTAAGCCCAAGTAGGGGGGTTGCAGGGGGGCACCATGTACACCATATCTCTTTTTTAAAACGCAGCCGTAATGCTGGCAATGCATGCAAATTAAAAATATCTTAAAAAAGTAGTGTGAGCATGATATGACCATTTAAAGAAAATTTAGTTTTCCATTTCACAATTATGAGAAAAATAGATCCAAACATTTTGTTAACGTTTTTTTATAAAAAAAAAACTTGAGTTTAAATGCAAATGTTTTGAAACCAATTTGCAAAAATAATATAATTCAAATAGACCAAGAGCCGGTAGCAAATTTTGGGAGTGGAGGTATAACCAAAATTCATAGGGCTATATATGCAGGTATACCCATTACTATACCAAATCCAACCGTCTGTCAGGTTTTTTTTTCAGCGGGGGGTGTGGGTGGTGGTTCAAAAATGGTATTTTTTTCGATTTTTGTGATGAAGGTATAACCACTTTAATTTATATACAAAGAATAGAGGATTGTGGACTGATTTAAAATATATAGGTGTCAGACGATTCCGTTTCAGCCTTCGCCCCGTCAGACGGCTGTTAAAGTGTTAAGTTTGCAAGAAAATCAACTTTTTGCGTTCGAGGTATAACCAAATAAATGATACACCAAAAATTCAGAATAATTCTTCTGATTACCAATATGTCGGTCTCAGACGTTTTGTTTTCAGCCTTAGCCCTCTCAGACGCCAATTAAGAATTTTCAAATGCACTTTTCAATTAAAAACCTTAATAACTTTTTTCTTTTGTTATATACTGGTCACATGAAAAGTGTTCAAATTCAATTTTTATCTAATCATAACAATGCAAAAATATATTAAATTTTACTAAAAAAAACGTTATTTTTTTATCATAAGAATGTTATTCCTCTTCAGACTCGTCTGTTGAATAATAATTCTGTGTTTCTTCTTCGCTATCGAATGAATCACTTTCGTTATTCATTATATTTTCAAATTTTTCGGGGGCCGCAACCCCGTTGAACCATTTGAGCTTCACAATATCGTCTTCCTCCATTGCCCAGCCGCAGTGAAAAGGAGATAGCTTTATTCCTCTATTTGCTATGGCATTTTTCCAAACATGACATATATAGTTTCAGCGATTTATTTGCTGTAGTAGAACGCTTTTGTTTGGAGGCAATAGACTTTCTTCAAAACCTTCAGATAAAATGTTAAAGCTTAAGTAAAGATTCTTAATTTCTTAACTTACTTTTAATATTTTTGAAAATTTTTTCAGGTGCAGGCTTACAAGTTTTGTAAAACATCTCGAATCGGGCCTCATTCACATTAAGGGCCGTTGTTTGATACAGTTTACAAACAAATTCTTCTATTTTCATTGTATCCTCTTCCATTATATATGAAAACTTTCTGAAATTGGAAAAAGCGGGTTGAAATTCCGTCGAACCCTTAAGGATTTCAAATGGTTTGATTTTTCCCTTCTTGAAAAAGCTTGGGGTATAATCGCAACCAGTAAAGCTGTAAAAGGCAGGAAGAGCAGCACAAAGCGTAGGGCCCAAATTATCAAACATTTCATTAATATGTATATACCATAACAAATAAAAATATAGACGTGTGGTAGGAGGTTGGCTGAAGTAATTTTATCTGAGACCTAGAAACTCGTTATAGGAAATATGTCCAGAGTATTACCATATGATCAGCATATGGTAATATAACAAAAGAAAAAAGTTATTAAGGTTTTTAGTTGAAAAGTGCATTTGAAAATTCTTAAATGGCGTCTGAGAGGGCTAAGGCTGAAAACAAAACGTGTGAGGCCAACGTATTGATAATCAGTACAATTATTCTGAATTTTTGGTGTATCATTCATTTGGTTATATAACACAAGAAACAAGTTTTTCAGGTTTTAAGTTGAAAAATGCGTTTGATGATAATTTAATGACGTCTGGTGGGAGGTTGGATGAAACAAATTTGTCTGAGACTAACATATTCGTGATTGAGAATATGTGACGAGTATTTCCATGTAACCAGCATATGGTTATAATTGAAAAGAAAATAGTTTTAAGGTTTTTAGTTGAAAATGCATTTGAAAATACTTAAATGACGTCTGAGAGGCTTAAGGCTGAAAAAAAAAACGTCTGAGACCGACATTTTGGTAATCAGAAGAATTATTCTGAATTTTTGGTGTATCATATTTGGTTATACCTCGAACGCAAAAAGTTGATTTTCTTGCAAACTTAACAGCCGTCTGACAACTATATATTTTAAATCAGTCCACAATCCTCTATTCTTTGTATATAAATTAAAGTGGTTATACCTTCAACACAAAAATCGAAAAAAATACCATTTTTGAACCACCACCCACAACCCCCGCTGAAAAAAAAACCTGACAGACGGTTGGATTTGGTATAGTAATGGGTATACCTGCATATATAGCCCTATGAATTTTGGTTATACCTCCACTCCCAAAATTTGCTACCGGCTCTTAGACTAAAATGTGGGATTAAATAACAGATTTCTGGCTTTGAAACCCGTTATTTTTTATATTTATTTGAAGTATTGCCGTTGCTTTTTTAATAGATATTTGTTTTTCCATTTAGGTTAGTGTTTTTTTCAAAAATCGCGCCTACCTCTTAAACGGGCTGAGATAGACCCCCCTCCCGTAGTAAAAAATGCTTGTATTTCACCCGTATACAAAAATCCGTTATCAATTTACGGCGGCGCCCAAGTTGTAGAGGGATATTTCTAAAATTTAAGTCAGAGATAGGTAGGTATGTCTCTCTGTTTGCTTTTGGAAATTGTCTCACTGTTTGCCCCTTGTGTTTTTTTTTTCAGATTTAAAGAAAATACATGCATAACATTCAAATACATGCAAAACTAACTTGACACAACTCGAAAAGCGTGAAAAACTTCTTATACTTCATGATTATGGCTTAATAAATTGCCTGTAATTAGCCATTAATTGTTTGTGTAAATTTGAATTTAATTGTACAGTTTTTTATATGTTTTTTTTTTTAATTCTTCATTAGCTTGACGTAAGCAAAAATTGAATTTAATCATGCAATGTCTTATATGTTTTTATTTAGTTCTTCGCTAGCTTTATATTAAGTAAGCAAAGCACCATCTCGAAAATGGAAAGGGGTTAAAACGTCTAATACCGAAAAGTCTATCGCCTTACAATTTGCTATTAATTAGTCTTTATTTGTGACAATTTTAAATCTGTCGTGCAATATTTGTTTTCTATGTTTTTTTTTGGTGCTTTGCTATATTGACATCAAGTTGGCATAAAGTATCACATGAAAATGGAATAAAGTTTGCTTATACTGGGTAATGTATGCTTAGTAATTTACTATTTATTAGCCTTTTTTTCGTAAAGTGGTAAAAACTTCTAAAACTTTATATTTTATACCTTAACAATTTGTCATTATGGTGGATTTACACGTATCTTGATTTAATTTCTTGAAGAAAAAAAGGATGTAAAATATAAAAGTTTCGTTTGTTGGATAGAGAGGTAAGACCAAAATCAAGATAAAAACAAGATTATAGTAAAAAATAAAAAGGAAGTGAAATGTCATAGCAAAAAAAAAATAAAAGTGTAAATCAATTTGTGTAAAGACTTGAAGAATTCCATGCAAAGCTATTAAAAACGTGAAAAAAACCGACAAATTTTGTTAAATAGAATTAGGTATTGAATGAAAATACAAACTATTATAAACCGAATCTTAATCTACAAATAAAATTTAAAAAAAATAATAGAAACATATGTTTTTGACAGCCAAACAGATTATAGCATATTATAGTAATTAAAATAGAGTTACCACCCTTGTACTCTTTCACACGTTCATATTTTTGTATTATATCTGACCCGCTCTACTTTTCTTGTAGGTCAAGATCAAGATACATGTAAATCCACCAGTAATTAGTTGCAAAAAAATTAATTTGTCATGCGATGTTTTCTATGTATTTTTGTGGGTGATTTGTTTTATTTGAGCGTCAAGTTACCGAATCAACTTTCACTAAATGAAAAAATTGAAATTGTAACAAATAATTAACGGCTAGCTTATTAAAGGTAAATTATTAAGCCATAAACCATTCTGTATAAGTAGTTTTTAGCTCATTTTCAGGTGATGCTTTGCCAACTTGTTACCAAGTTAGCAAAGTACCAACGATATTCCCAAACCACCGATGTCCTGATGTCATTCTTTTCGCCAAAGTCCGTATGGTCATGAAAAACTACGCATCTTATGTTCACATTACATGCAGACTCCACAAGGCACACTGATGTCCAATATCGCAGCCACAATCCAATCAACAATCAGCAGATTTTTTTCTCGCTGGGCAAATCGCTTCATTTCGTTTCATTCCTTTCTCATTACTATTTTTATCTTTGTCACAATGTTCAACGTGACGTTGATGAAAAAGCTGCGTTTTTTTGCATGTCCATATGGATATTGGCGAAAAAATGACATGGGGACATTTCAACATTTACCTTGGTCTGCCATTTTGTATTGAATAATTTTACCAACAAACATTTGACATTTCTATACAAATTATCGATAACACAACGACAATAGTAGTCTGGTAAACCGTTTTTATCGAGACAGAAGTTAAATCCACTTAATTATCTGGACATAGCTAATTCTATATGGACATAGTTGCTGTTGTATTTGACATGTAAATTGCTTCGAGTTGCAAAAAAACGCAGCTAATTTTTACCTCCAGATACAACGAAAACCAGAAGAAAAAAACTCCACGCACGTGAAATATCAAATCTCATGGCCAGGCTTTGAATAGCGTTCATGTTTTGTTCAAAAGGTCCAGTGGAGCTGGCAAGCTAAGATGGTCAACAAAACAAACCTAAATATTTAAAAAGTCGATATATCTTCTCCATTCCAAGAAAATCGCCTTGTGTGAAAGGTGTCCTATTATTTTCTGATTTGCATGCTAACCTGGCAGTGCTATTTGCTCAAACAGTGGTGAATATGCCAAAACAAGTGTCAATCAAGTTTTATTTTCACCTCGCCAAAACGTGAACGAAACAAAAAGAAAAAAGAAAGTAGACGCAAAAATAAAAAATAAAAAAACATACTCGATGAAATTTTCCATCATGGCCGTCGAACATTTGTGAAAACACCGGAGTCTTGTGAACTACGTAATATTTGTAAACAAATTTTAAACAATTACAAAACTCTTAAAAAAACAAAAGTACCATAAACAAAGCTTCTAGTTCTTTGAGTAATAAAAATCCCAATCGGTAAATCCCATATTCAGTCTCAAAAGTATCAAAAAAACCTGTGAAAATCTTCGAAAAAAAATACTTTGTATCCGAAAAGGACTGCGTAAAAAATCACAGACACACATCCCTCGTGTATAATCTTTGTTACCTAGCTAGCGTGAAATTTCAGTGAATTAATCTTCTTGTTGGTTACCACTTTGATAGATACTGTGTTTCGCTTGGAAAATCACCAAAAAAGTGGATAAATTCACGAGGAATCGCAGCCGAACCACGGAGGAGATTTTCACAGTCTTGGAGCAAGAAATTTGTAAAAACTGGAAAACATGGGCAGCTCCGACGATCGGGTGTACGCAGCGGAGAGAATAATCCAAAAACGTGTTAGAAAGGTAAGAAATTAACAAAATTCCCATTTGGCTTTCGGTTCTTGGGTCTTAAATCTTGCAAAATTGCGTTTCACTCTGATTGCGTTCACGGATGGATTTGCAAGGATTAATACGCCATTTTTGTTTACATGACCTTCCCTCGCGAACAAAATGTATGTTGCGCTCGAATTGGGATGATTTTTTGATTAAATTTTCCACTTGGCTGATGACGATGATGGCGATGGATTCGCGTATTTGCCGCCTTTCTTTTCCACTTCCATCCATTTGCTATACAATTTGTTATTCCATTTGTAATGGTTCTGAGAATACCATGTTCCACTTATGTGGTTCTATTTAATACACATTTTGGCTTTAAAAGGCCATTCGATAGGTTTACTGTACAAATCGTCCTTGTTAGCTCAGTGTAGAGACTTTAATTGAAGGCTATCCGAGGGAATTGCAGGTTTCGTCACTCTCCCAACAGCAGTGGGTGTTGTAAATGTCAACAGGATATTTGTGGTTTTTAAAATAAAAAAAAAAACATAATCCGTATGTATCTGGTTTGGGTACTTTAAAGTCGTTTGGGTGACAAAAAGTTTTTCTATTCGGATTAAGTTTTTTTCAAATGTCATGTGTAATTGGTTTTATGTTAAAAACATTTCTTTCAAAATCAAACCATTTTTCAATTTATCGATGTTTTATTCATTAACCCTTAATGGTGAGAAGGTAACGTCGCTCATTTAGTGTGACTCAAGTGTTTTTCGGTTGTTCTTCAAACCATTGAATTTTTGTGTTTCGTTATCTATAATTGATTTATGTAGGTACCTATAGTATCTGTATTAAAAGGAGCATTCAGTATCTCTTATTATAAGGCCCGCTTGATCATACTAATCGTAAAAATGTTAAGTTCATCGTCGTTTATTCTTATTGCTGCTAACGACCTAAAAGGTATAATTTCTGTTCTCCGTTAAAATGATTGTTTAATTTTTTTTTGGAATAATTTATACGTAAGAATAACTAACTCACAATCTTTCTTCTTAAAAACGTAGACTGCTATGAGTTAGGTAAAAACAATATGACTTGATTTAGGATGCAATTTTTATGCCTCAAATTTTCATAATGCTTCATAGTAAAAACTTTGTAGAAACAATGATCTCTTGGGAATGACAGATAAAACAAAATTTATAAATTCCTGCCTTTGAGATATTCTTGTAACGAATGCTGGTGATTCTCTTAGAGGTCATGCCCTGGTCTTCTGTTTTTCTTGTTATTTTTTTAATGATCTTACTGAGATTGTTAAGTTTTGTTAGATATCAATGTTGCTACGTTGATGATGTGCAATTACAATATGCGAGGTCAAAAATGATACTCATCGTATTCATTTAATTTCTTGCTATCCGAGCTATCGAGCTAGCCAGCTCAACGCATAATATTCAATCAACAAAAACATATTTTCTTATTTTAAGAGAAGCTATGTAAATTTCTTTGCGGCGGCTATTAAAAATTATTATAATTTTATTTACATTTTACAGGGCGTTGTTGAATATCGCGTTAAATGGAAAGGTTGGAATCAACGCTACAACACCTGGGAGCCGGAAGTAAACATTCTCGATAGACGTCTTATCGAAATCTACGAACAAAGCAATAAATCTTCTAGCACCCCATCGAAACGAGGTGCAAAAAAGAAGGAAAAAGAACCCGATCGTAATAATATTGAATCGGAAGATGATGACGATACTATTGGTGATGAGAATGATACCCCAACACCTTCGTTGGATAAAGAAAAACGTAAAGAAATGAAGGCATCATCAGAAAAGGGTATCAATTTGAATGTGTCTACCAATTTGAGGCGATCTGAGTCACCAAGCCAGCAACGAGCATCACCATTCGTTCCTGAGGGTGACACAAATTCCAGCAGCAGCGAAGATCAACCTTTGAGCAGCAGAAAAGAGCCAATTATTGGTACCAAACGCAAAGCCGAAGTTCTCAAAGAATCTGGTAAAATTGGGGTCACAATCAAAACATCCCCCGATGGACCACCACCAGCTAAAAACTATTGTTTGGACTCGGCTGCTCCTATTTCGACACCATTGAAAGCTGAATCAGCACCACTTTCACCAGAAACACCAGCATCACGACCCGAACAGGACATTCCATCAGATAAACCGCAGCAGTATGCCAATCAACAGCAACTTCAGCCACCACCCGTAGTGCAGCAACCAGCAGCAGCAGTAGTGGCTCCACCACAACTTAGAGATGACAATGAATCCAAATCCAAAGATCATCATTACCAGCATAACAGCAATAACCATGTCAAGATATCGCGATCACAGTCACCGCCACTATCGCCTAAAACTGCTGCACCACGCTTCTGGCTCCCAGGTAAGTGTAAAATCTCCGATAAAGTCGTCATCACCGATGTGACAGTGAATTTGGAAACAGTCACAATTCGTGAATGCAAAACCGAAAGAGGCTTCTTCCGTGAGCGGGATCTCAAGGCAAGTGGAGATGTGGCCAACTGAAAGCGGGCCAAACACCGCCACAAGGAAGGTCATTATCATAATCCCAATCATCATCACCACCATCACCGCCATCATCATCACCAACATCACCACACAACAGCGACGACGAAGACGGTGGCCGTGGCGACAACAGCAGCAGCAGCTACTGCTGCTTTGTGAAGATGAGTATTGAAGCAGGACTTTCCAAATTATTTACAGTAATAACAACAACAACAATAGTACTCTTCATGCAAATGACTTTTAAAATCCCATTTGCTCTAATTTATTTTAAGTTATTAATTGCGAGAGAGAAAACAAAAATCAAAAAAAAAAAATCTGTTTAAAAATTGTAAATAGTTAATACGTCCCATTATTTTTCTTTCTGTTAAACACTAAGTTAAGCATTTAACGCAGAATAGATGAATATCACTCGGAATATATGGTTTTAGAGAGACAATAGTCAACATAATAAAATAAAGAGGTATTTTTTTGTTAAGAAGTTTATGAAAGGCGACTCAAATGACAAGTTAGACACTTTTTGCTAAACACAAAATTAATAAGTAAAATGACTAAATGGATTTAATATTTTGTTAAGTGAATACAAAGAATATTGAAAAAAACTAGCAGGATTTATGAATTGAACATTTAGAAACTAAAAGAATGATAAAATAATTTTTAAAGAATTTATAAGAACCGTGCGATGTACAAAGACTAGGCGTTAACTTTTCAGTATATAGTTCATTGCATACAAATTTATTTTTGTTATAAAGCATGACAGTGAATTAGCCAAGATACGAAAGCTAATACAAAAAGCATTTAGTCCTATTAAGAGTTCTATCTTAAAAACTTTTACGAATCCCGAAAAAAACTTCATTATGGCGATTTATATTACATTTTCCAAGCCAGCAGCAAGTTTCCAATTACAATGGAACTCACAATAAGACGTTGTAAGGCGAAAAAATTTTAAGTTTCTTAAAACTATCTTAGTAAAAATATCACAGAATCCATCGTAGTGAAACATTTGAAAAAACAAAATTGCCATTGCGAACGAATTTGGCGATGATTTTTTCGGAATTCGTAAAAGTTTCCGATTACGATGGAATTCACGAAAGATCTGATTGTCTTTTCCCAAAGTTTAATAATCAGTTTCGTAGTCTGAGTAAGTGACACTAAATAACGACGAAAATTTAGTTAAGCTTACATTGTCAAACTGAGTCTAAGAAGAAATACCTTAATAACAAATTAAAATATCTATAGGGCACATTCATAGTCGCTTGCTAAAATATCATGTATTACTAAAAATGGTACTGCCAAATCATATTTTTGCAGAATATTCAATTAATCTAATTGGGACATATTCATAGATGTTATTTAAGCTGTTGCTAACTCGATCTGGGGTTTGTCATCTGCAAACTTCATCAGGTAAACTCCAGTTTTATCAAGCAATAACTTAAATAACATCTTTGAATATGCCCCATTCTTGAATTTTAGCAACCGTTCAAAAATGACTATGAAATTTGGTTAAAGTATATTAACTCGAAAATTTAAATGCGTTTTCACTTCCACTTCAAGTATAGCCAGACTCAAGATGAGTTTAATGATTTTTCTCAAATTTAGAGCATTTACAAATGTTATGAAAAGAGAATTAGTTTCCAAATTTGAAGAAAATCTGTGCATCTGTTTAAGCTCTATGGGCAGTGGACGTAAAGACGCACATCCGTTTAAGCTCTATGGGCAATGGACGTAAAGACGCACATTTTTGGAGTTATCATGTTTTTAATGTGAAAATATCAATAAATGAACTTAATCGCTTTGGCTTTGTGTTCACTTCTGTAAAAAGAATTTTCTTGGTGATTCTTTTTTTTTGTCATTATAAAATTTCTTTTACATATTTTTCCAAATATATTTGATATACTACCAATTTTTGTTTATAAAATTAAAAAGTTTTACATAATTTTATATGTCCAAAATATTTAACTGTATATCTATAACCGAAACATTATGCACGTGTCTTTTTACATGTTTGAAGCTGAAGAGATTATCGCTTGCACTATCAGTTTCTTTTTAAAGTAGGAAAATCGAAATGCATTATAAGTCTTGACATTTTCAATGCAACTATTTGCGTTTAGAAAATTATGCTTTGAGTTTGCATTTATAAAAACTAATATAAATTTTGAATTGAAAAAAGGCAGCAACTTTAAAAACGATCAAAAGATGCTATCTTGATATCCTTCAATCGTTTTTATGTATATTTGATGGCTTCCAAGTCTAATACAATTTGTTTTTCAGAGTGGTTTAAAATCTAATTAATTCTTTAGTTGAACATCTATTTTGAAGTAAATTCGCATATAACGAGTATGTTTTTTTTTTTTTTAATTTAATGGAATTTTGGATTTGAATGGTTGCGAAGTGTACCTCAATTATTGAATAAATTTGAATGATTATCAACAACCTGTGTGTGTTACCACCAAATACATAGGGTAGAGTTAAAGTTATTGGCACTTGTGAAATAGCTATAACTCCTGTGGTGTTAACACACACATGTTTTTGTTGTTCATTCAATTTATTTACAGTTCAGAATATGAAATTAATATTTCGAATGAACAGTTGTTAATTCTATCAAGTAAGAGGCTTCAAATTCGTACTCCATTTGAATTCAATACAATTGAGAATGCAGACTAAAATATTTTCAAATCATTTAATTACAAAATATAATTATGTTTGCATATGTAAGTTAGACGTTTTTTCGTAAGTAGATAACATACTTAAGGAACAAACTCCATGAAAACTTGTAAATAATAAGTTGTGAAATTAATTATCTCAAATGTAACTTTACCATCATATTTCAAACTACATTTAAAAAATAGATTTCGAATGCAATCTGTTGTGAATGCAATCTTTTATGACTTTAATTAAAAGATTGCATTCATTAATTTCACCTTGAGGCTGCGACTTCAAATTCTGCAATCACTTTTCATTTCAAACAACTTTTTTTCTATTAATTTTATACATAGCAATTCAATTGAATGCAATCTTTTGAGAATTCATACATTTATTTGAATTCCTTCAAAGAATGTATAAATTCCCAAAATATTGCGTTCAATTGATTCAATTTTGCATTGAACTAAATAAATGATATTTTCAGAATTTGAAGTTGCAGTCAAAAAGTGAAGTTAATGGATACAAAAAATCTTTTGATTGAACTCAAAAATGATCTTCTTGATTGCATTCACAAAAGATTGCATTCGTTGTCACACAGTTTCAAAATGTGTGAAATCCACCTTTTAACATTTAAAAGTAAACTTATTTGTTCTTCATGCGAATTTTTTAGTTATTACATTAGCTATGATAAAATTAAATTAGGTCCAATTTCACAGTACATTCAAGTCTTTGAATTGGGGACTTAAGTATCACTTACTCAGACCTCAGACTGTTAAAGTGGATCTAATTGTTTTTCAATAATAAACCAGGCAATGTAAAATGTAGTAATACAAAAAATATCTTAACTTCCGTCAAAATTGAATTATACAAAATTTTCAATAAATTTAAGTATATTTTTCTTGACGCTAGCTATAAAATATATCAAAAATTATTTTAGGAGTTTTGTTTAATCAATTTTTGATTCCTCATGATTGTTTTTCATTTCATTTATAAAAAACTATCGCAGAACCAAAAACTCGGGTACTAAAAATAATTAAAAAAATTTTTTTTTTTTAGAAATGCGTAAGGACTATTGCAAGATTAATAAAAAGGCCCAATGGCAATTGAACTTTCAATTTTCCATTTAAAATTTCTCTAAACCTCACGACAATTGTTACAACCGTCTCAACTTGAATGGCCACAATTATTAGTATCTAGAAAACTAGCTGTATATGTATGTATAGATAAAAAATAAAAATGAATTAGTAAAACTTGGTCCAGCACGTTACTTGATTCTATCGAGCTTAGTCGATGCAATCGAACCTAATGTACATACTGTAAGTTGTTCCTAATTTGGCGCTATTGATTGTTTCTTATTCGATTGAATTAAATTGAAAACAGTCTATGGTGGCTGTTCTGATATTCGGTCGAATTGAGTCTGTACGGATTGAAAACTGCCATCAAAAAGATATCGGAATTTAAAACAGCAAAAAAAAACGACGAATTGTGGATCCATTCGTTTAGCTGAGCATCTTTAATTTATAGACGTTCGGCAAAACAAACTGATGAATATTCCGCCATTTTTTTGTTTGCGGTATTTTTTTGTTTTCCGTTTTCAATCCATGCAGGTTAAATTCAATCGAACATCAGAACAGCCGTGTATGTTCGATTGTATCGAGTCAACTCGCTTGTATCCAATTACGTGCTGGCACCTCTGTATGCATTGTCTGTCCCCAATACTACCCCTACACCAACCACAAAAATCATTGGTGAGTTGCTATTTCATGGGCAAAGTGCGGATAGTGCAGTTAGTCTATTGCTAATTTGTTGGATAATTTTTCATTCTGAAAAAGCTGAATGCTCTCGATGTTTTCTTACTAAATTTCCCATTAGTTATTAAGCTTTTTGTTTTTAACAACCCAAACAACAATGCCACCTTGCAAGTAAATAATTGGTCACATACCGTCAATTAGTTTCAGTAATTGTTCAGTCATAGGCGGTTTCTGAACTTCTTAAGTTTTTGTTTTCAATGTTCGTACAGATTGCATCTCATTTGATGTCATATAAAAGCTCATTTGATTTTAGTGATTGGTAAGGAATAGGCCGTTTTTCATCGAATAACACAAATCTCAAGTTTGTTACACCCCGACTCCACAGTAGATAATTTCTATCAGAATGCTTATCTTAACATACATAAAATATACAATGGAGTCACTTCATTTCATCTCTTGTTGGGATGTCAGAGATATTTCTCAGCGATTATATTTTGACAGAGATCTCCGACATGAATTTTGACAGATGAAGATATTTTTGCTTTTTGCTTAGAAATATCTTTTTTGTCTCATTATCTTGTATCCTATGCCAGTGTCGATGCTAGTCTCTGCATTTGCGTGTGGCAATTAAGTTTTTGTATGTTATTTAAAGTGTAATTTTCGGTTTCGTGATATGAAATAGCATAACATGATTTGCCCAGTGCAGATAGAAGACAATGTCAGATACAAATATCTGATATTTAGTTGGAGAGAAATTATCTCCTGTGGAGTCGGGGTGTTAGATTCTTTTTCAAAAAAAAATCAGAAACTACAAATTCATCATTTGATAAAAATTCAACGACCAATTGATTAAGATCATGCAGATTCTAGAATAATTCAAATCTTGATCGTAATTTATTACGTTTTTTTTTTTGTTTTCATTGAAACATACTTAACAATGAACACAAGAAAAATAAAGTGTCTAGAAATTTATATGACTAAGAATTTTGAAAGATATAATGAAATACTCATGTCAATTGTCAAAAAAAGATTTAGAAAGAACTTGTTAATAATAATAACTATCACAGAATCCATTTTTATTATTATGTTCCTACATACAATCCATCCAAGAAAGGATTCACTGTTGAAACAAAATTCGTCTAAATTGTCAAATGAGTCTTTGATAATATTTATCATTTATGTCTTCTTTAATTTTAGTTTTGTATTCTCTTAAAGTTTACCAATTTGTATTAAAGCACAGTAGTTAAATTTAATTGTGAATGTTGACTTTTGGAAGTCAATACCTAAACAAACCGAACTTAAAACAAACATGTAACCATATGATACTCAAACAAACAAAATTATTTAAATTTGAATTTCTCTCTTTTAAAACTTTGGCTCTCCGAGTGAATTCATAATTTATTTTAAACTATAACCAGGTAGATACATATATATAATGCGCTTAACCACATAAATAAGCTCCTCAACATATTTTCCCAAGCTGGAAAAAACTATACCTACGAAACAAAAAAAATTCAAAACTTGTATTTAAAAATTATTATTATTATCATTAATATTATATATAAAATCATATATTATTATATATATGCATATATTTATCGTTAGAGTATTAAATAGTGGTCATTAGGGAATCAGTCAAGATGGAAACCATCCTTGTTCTCCTTGTGGCCTTAACAATAAAAATAAATAATTAATATAAAGAAAGAATAAACTATTTTTCTATTCATAAATAAAGTTAAAATAAAAACAAACAAAAAAAAAGTAAATCCTCACAACAACAAATAAACTAAAATCAAATTCCAATAAATTTAATCACAAACAAAGCAACACTGTTAAAACTTAATTAAACACAAAAATAGTCGTTAAGTTTACTAATACATACAAATTTAAAATATTGCAAAATCAAAAAAACAAAAACAAAAAAAAAAGAAACAACTAGTTTATTAAAAATAAACAAATACTATAAAAAAAATCTTATCAGTGGTCGTCTGTTTGCTTTTAATGCTCCCTATTGGAGTTTTATTTTGCTTGATTTTCAATGTAGTTTTTACAAATATTAATTTTGTAGGTTTTTTGCTGTTTTTAAAATCTATGAAAGACTTTTTTTATATATGTCGAAACGTACTATTTACTTGAAAAAGAAATTAAGATATGAAAAGGATTTGCTTCGGATTTTAGAAATATGTATAGTTCCTTTACCCAGGCTTGTGTAATTTTTTGTATTTAAACTTTTATACATATTTAATGGAATTGAGTTCAATTCTAAATATTACATATGCTTCTTAGTTTTTCACATAAAATAAGTAAAAATAGGAAAAGATTATACATTTTGAAGGTATAATCTAGAACTGTTGAATTTCGATTATCTGGTCAACGAAAATAATTGCTTGAGGGCCTGGATTAATCGTTATAACATAAGCTTTGCTTTTGGTGGGTCAGTAATATTTTAATATTTTTTTTTGGAAACATAATTTTTATTTCTCGCCATAATCTCCTTTAAGCTCGATATGTGTATTTCATCCAACGTTTTTCTAATTTTTGTCTCCAAAAAATTGACTTTTTCAGGGGCTTCAAAATATTCACTTTTTACTTGAATAACCTCAGCATTCAAGCCAAATTGTTTCCATTTAGCCATTTCTTCATATTGGGGAACAGTAAATAGTCGCAGGGGGGGGCAAATCCGGAGAATAAGCTGTATGGGGGAGTAACCCGTATCTTATTCATGCAATTTTGCCAGGAGCGTTGTCTTAACAAGAAAAGAACTTTTTTTCAAAATCGGGTCCTCTTTTTTTTTAAATTATTATCGAATCGCTTCAAGAGGTCAGCATAATAAGCACCGGTTATTGATATGAACCTAGCGCTTCCCAAAAAACTGTTGTTATCCTAATTTTGCCAATTTTTGACTTGGGTTAACCTGGAGAAGTCCACTGCTTAGACTGATCTCTAATGTGTAGCCATGAATGTATGTATCATACACAGTCACAAATCGGTTTCGTTTGTTACCCATCTTCCGAAAATTTTTTGTAGACTCAAAATACCTATTCAAATTTCTCAATCAAATAGAACGTAGGGTAGGCTTTAACACTGAAGGCACAATTTTCAACAAATCTGTTCAATTTCAACAGTATGCTACCAATATTGAAATCATCGGCCGCTACCAATATTGAAATCATCGGCCGCTACCAATGTTCCGTTATCGAGCAATTGAAGAACTGGTGAAACTTGTTGGTTTAGAAGTAAATGGGGACAAATTCAAATAAACCAACAAACACAATGCAAGGTCTTTCAACCGGCTAGGAGAAAACGTCACTGTTGATAGCAACAACTTTGGAGTAATTAAGGAGTATATCTACCTCGGAGTAAACATTAATCCCACAAATGACTTCTTTGTCATGGAGATCTGACTAAGAATTACCCTAGCGATGCGGTGGGTGGTGCTATTTCAGTTTGTAGCAACAGATGGGTTGAAAACTCTCCACACGTAACAGGAAAATCGAGCATTGAAAATCCTTTATACTGCCATTCCTTCTTTATGGCGGCGAGTGTTAGGCGATAAGCAGAAATTGGGAGCTGATGCTAAAAAATAAAAATAAATTTGGTAGTGAGCTAGAGCCTAGTGACTTACATTTAAACTCTAAACCATTCCTGTGTGCGTGTTGTTGGCAGGTATAGAGGGGACTTATATGTTTAGTAATATGAGAAGCACTTATTCATGGCAATAGAAACAGATGATATTGGAGGATTTTCAGTTATTCTTAAAAGGAAATACCTCTGAAATAAAATATTTTATGTTTTTAGGTGGGTGTGGCTGGTAATTGAACCCAGACCTTGGGCATGACAGTCCTAATGCAGAAATGCCAGATATTTATTTTGAAACTATAAGCCATAACCGACAACAGAAGGTGCCATTTTGGGAAGTGGGTGCCACCAACTAATTTTTGATGCAAACTAAATATTTGACAAAACAAAAAAAAAAAAACTTTAAGGTACCTTGTAATTCGTTAAATATGTCCTAGATCTCTAACTGACAGCAGACACCCTAAAATTGTAAAAAACCCAAATCGGTGTCCGTTATAAAAAGTAAGTATTCGCCACAGTACAGAAATCTTAGGTTATATACCTAGTGTATTTTCCGGGCAAGTAGTAAAAATTCAAAGCGTGATTAATTTAAAATGAGTATTCGAGGGTCCTTCAAATAACACGTAGTTGGAACAACAAATTTTGACATTTGCAAATCGTAAAAATTCAAAGCGTCATCTTCTATATGTAAATAGACTTAAATAAATTTGGTCGCACCATTTTCTCAAAAAGTATTCAACCGATTTGGATAAATTTTATAAGGTTGGAAAGCTAAAGCCGCGGAGGGTGTGGTCCATTTGAGTGAAGTTCCATTTTATACTGAAGATCAGTGTGCACATCTAGAAAATATAAAATTTTATAAGAGACCAGTGAATTTAAAATAACTTCCAAAGTCCTAAACACAACAACAAATATTAACATTTGTCAAGTAAATAGATAAGCGGACCTATCTAGATATGCAATTTCTACCAATTATGATTGATTCATAGAAATTAATAAAAATTAAAAGGCTAGTTGTAATACTTTTAATATGAGTGCTGTGAGTTTTCGCTACATATCCAATTTACCGTTATATATAAACCACATTCGTACCTTTTAATAAACTCTTCATCGGATCCAATGCATGCTTTATTGACTCAAACTTTAACGACTTGCATGCATTCGATCAGATGCAGATGCATACTTGGTAGTATACGATTTAAGATAGTTAGAAGCAAGGTACAGTTATTAAACATGAGCAAACCTCACAAGTAAATCGTTAACCATTAATTATTAATAATTGTACTTCTCAATATAAAGCTATTTACATAATTTTTTTTTAATGTTATTTATGTGGCTGCTGTTGATAAAAAATATTTAAAGACATCTAAAGAGCCCTAAAAAAGATTCCAACCAGAATCGAAACGTCGGCAAATATTGATCAAAAACAGATACTGTAATTGGCTCATAACTTAACAATATATAGCAGTCGGTAGCTTCAACCAGATAGTCGGTTTATTAAACGCCAGTAAAAACGACACGGATCTAGAAAAGTAGTGAAGAGTGGAGAAAACGCTTAACTTTTAGTTTCATTCAAACACCAATTAACCTTTCTGGAGCCGAGTCGTTGTTTAACTAAATCAATTATCATAATAAGGATGATAAGTCTTCTTTTTAAGATTGAAGCTATGCAATTGCAATGCAGAACTTTTGGTCCAATGCTTCACTGATTCTCGTAAAGATACTTTTCAGTTCCTCATCTACTAGCCTAAGAACCAAGGACATAAAAAGTTAAGTCATGTGCATACTTTTGCAATACATACCAATAATAGGTTTTGAGGGGTTGAACCATTAAACGTTCGCCTGTCTACCTTAACACTTGTCGAACAGGTGCAAAATTTGACATTTATTTTTTACATCTATTTCTTTCAATACCTATTGATCGGAGTGAAAAAGGGCACATGCAACAAATATTATGCTTGCAATTTTGAACAATTGTTGTCATAGGCCAAACTCTCTGTAGTTAGTCCCTAAGAAGATAGAAAGCGATGAAGTTTCCAAAAACCACTCAGGATTATGTGTTTACCTAAATAGTTTTTGGAAACTTCATTGCTCTCTATCATAGCTTGACTTATGACAACAATTGTTCAAAACTGCAAGCTAAATATTTTTCCCTTCCCTTCCCTTCGACCAATAGGCATTGAAATAAATTGATGTACAAATATTACGTTAAATTTGGCACCTTTTCGATGTGGGTTAAGATAGACAGACAAACGGTTATTGGTTCAACACCTCCCTCAAAGGCTATTTATTGATGTGAATTATAAAATTATGCAAATGACTTGACTTTTTATTTCTTTGGCTCTCAGTCTATACTGTTTTACTACTCAGATCTAAAAATAAAATTAAAACTTAAAAACACACTTGATCACTTCATTATGTATGTATGTAGATTCGTCTCTCTCTCTCTCTCTCATATCATCACTTTTTATTTGAAAAAAATCGTTAGTATCGATGACCAGGGTTAGGCCAAGCAGCACTCGAGTAGCCAAATTTTATAATAGGATAAATTTCAAAGAAAGTAATTTAAATTTGTTTTCTAACTTTCGAGTCATATATGTTTTATCTAAAATGCAGCTGGCTTTTTTGGGCATTCTCCTTTAAATAAAAAAGTGTATGAACAAATTGTTGGTAAGGTTAGAATATTTTTCCGTTTTTTACATGTATGTAATTGAAGGAGCATGAATTGTAAATCGTTAAAAAAATTTTGCTTCTGATCTTGTTTAATCCATCATTTTTGTAAAAATGAGAACTATTTTGTATTAAAGCTTGATCTGAGTCCGAAGCTTTGCCAATCCACTTTTTAAGGGAAACTTATAAATTGAATACTATACTGTAGACTGAAAATTTAATTGTATTTTAATCGATGTTGAAAACAAGCAATTGTGGAATACCGTTAGTTAACCAAAAACATATAACTTAAGTATATAGAAGCAATCTTGAACAGTAGATTTAAAGCAAATAGATAAAAAAAAAGATGCAGAAAAAAAAAACATTGAAGAGGATGAAACCAAGCAGACTGACTTTCAAACAATTAAATTACTTATCACTTTAGAGCATTCACTATTATTATGTAATAACAATAAAATAAAATAAAAAAGGTTAACAACTATTATTACATAATATAATATACATTTATAAATCCTTTGTTTGTTATTATCACTTACAAAGTGAACTTGTAAATAAATGCGGCATAATACGCGTAGAAACTATACACTGTTGATCCTTGAGTAGAGCATAGAAACATGTATAATGCAAAACAAAGTATAAATTAAAAATAAAAATCTGTAACAAACTTGTAGCTATTATTTTAATTTATCTAAGTAAAACAAAAACTCAATAAAATTAATAAATAAAAGATGGCATTTGTGTTTATCTTTGAATTCTGTTTTTTTTTTTTTTTAATAAAAAACACTAGGCAAAATATTTTTGATAAAATATTTTATTTTGTGTTTAAACTTTTTATATTTTGATTAGAGATACATTTTTTTTATCATATAATAATAATTTTGTAGAATTTATTTATTAGTCTAGTCTAAAATTTTAATAAAACTGGAAACAAGGGAATACATTTTCAAAAATACAAAAATCATTCAATTTTCTTCTTAGCTTTCACAACATTTTCATTTGAATTTCTATGATTTTATAAGTTCAACAAAAGAAGCGTTTTGGTTGCAAAATTATACAATGCAACCTTCCATAGATGCGGCGGACCATGAAGTAGGAAAAAATATTTCTTTTCTGGACAGCAAAGAAAAGCATACATATTTCAAATAAGAATCATAAGACTCAGTTCTAAGTTCGTTTAATAATTAGACGCCACACACTTTCTTCTATTTTTCTGCATACGTTCGATGTTGTCTTTGATGGGTGTGTGAACATAGAATGCCTGGACAATTGACGTCACTGCCAAAACAGTTGCTATGAATTGGTTTATACTTATTTCCCAGTGATCGGCATCGGTGGCGGTTGCAGTTGTTGGGGTTGTGACAGAAGATGTTGAGAAGGCTGCTTCGGCTTGACGCAATTCTTTGTCAAGAGGCATGAAAAGATTGCTGGTTGATGGTGTTTCCATTGGAGTTGTTGGATTTCCATTAGTATCGGGCTGATTAAAAAAAATATGAATGTAAATAAGGTACGAATATAAAAAAACCACAACTTACCTCATCATTACTTCCAACAAAATCTATCTGAGTAAAACTTTCCAAACTTAAATCTTTCTTCAAATTGCAGGGATTTTGGCTGCCCAACTCCATGAGATTCTCATCTATAAGCAAAATAAATTAAAACCATTTAATCTTAATAGACACTAACACCACCAACTCACATGCAGCTTTCATATCCTGATCTTGGTCGCCAATGATCTCCACTAAACTTCGCCACAAAAATTGGAAATTTGTTTTCTTCATTTTGGGAACAGCCTTGTTGGGGGAATTTCCTCCGTAAGGCTGATCAAAGAAATACCTCAAGCTACCCAGACTTTTTGTGTCTGATGTTGAGTCTGTGCGTGATATACGATGTTCGTATTTGGCATTTCCCATGTCGCTTTGCGTGATTTGGGAGAAATTGGAAATAGTATCCACATTCAACTGGTTTAGTTTAGCTCCGAGATCACTTATATCCGAAAACGTTTCAATTGACTCAAATCGACCTTGTTGGCCTAAATGGTCTGTTGGTAAATCAACATAGAAAGTCGATTGTGAGTTTTGCGGCTGAGAATTGGGCAATGAAAGATTTGGAGTTGGTCTATCCTCGAGTGCTTGATTTGGAGTTTGTTGTGCAATTGAGCTGGTGCCTGCTCCAGTAGCTAGTATTGCAAATTCACACTCATCGAAATTATTGTCTGTGGGTGAGGGCAACGCCTCTATAGATTCAGATGGGTCATCACTGGAATCAAAGAGGTAATCAGAAATTTGGGGTCGAATCCAATCGTATAAATTGGAAACAAACCCAAAGAAATCTTCCGCTTCGATTCCCACTTCTGCCTCGCCTTTGCCACTGCGTGGCTTCTTCGCTTGTTCTATTTCGGATTTGCTCAGCAATGGTGGCAGATGTAGGATATACAAGAGCTTTAGTTTTTCTGTGTATTTACTGGAACACAAAATGCCAATGGCATTAATTACTTGTAAAAAATCTAAAATACCGGTACTCTTTTTGTCAGTTAACTAAAACATTGGATTTCGGTTAGTGGATAGTTTGGTCTTTGACAAAAAACTTACTCTAAAAAGTTTCTCGGCCAAGTCGATTGAACTACAATTTTTCCAGGGTGTCAACTCATGAAACAAAACCCTAAATGTCTCAAAATCTACATTATATGGTTCAGATCGGCTGCAAACATTATGTAGAGTGTATTCTTCATCTCGAGCATGCGGTATAAGAATGGGTGCTTCGCCAACACTATTGGCTTTTTGTTGAATTTTTTTCGGTGTCATTTTCTCTTCTCGAATTATAGCCAACAACTTGTGAAGTTCATCTTTATCAAAGTACATGTTATCAGCGTGAAATTTAACCATTGTCTTTTCGTTATCGATATCAAATTGTCGCATTGTAAGTCGGCGATGTTTGTTTCGGAGTTCTTCGATTTTCTGAACCGATATTTGACTTCCGAAACGGCTGTAGGCTTCATGAATTAACGTCTGCACAGATTGACTGTGATGTGTTTGAGATTGGCGTGGTATAGAGAGTTGGTAGTCGGGATTGTAAATGCCATGTAAAAATTCTCCAAGTAGTTGCATTGCTTCACCATCGTCATTACACAAAAACAATTTGTCACGATTCCATTCGAGAATTTGAAGTGCAATCTTAAACAAACAACAAAGATTTTAACGAAAAATAAATTCATTTAATTAAGTTAAAAGATTGAGGTAATATTTTACCACAAATATGATTTTGGCTCCATCGTAAAAGAAACAGTCAATTATTTGAAGAGAACTCTCGTATGGAATAACACTTAGGAAAATTGTCAGGAACCACGATAGCGAGATCATTTTTATGATGCCAATATTATCCAAGTGACTATGCAGATCTGGTAAATATGTCTGTACTAATTCATTCAGAACTCCCTGATCAATCTAAAATTACAAAAAGACAACGTATAATAATTGTGATGGATAGGGAATGCGAGATGAGGCGTTCAGAATAATGATCGAACACGTCCACTTTAAAATTGAACAAAGCAGCTTGCTCCAATAGGTTACATAAAGAGCTTTTTAAAAACTCTGGAGGAACGTACACCAACTCATCGATATGATCGCTGGAAAGCACTATAATATTAACTCACCTGTGCTCCTACAACTTTATCATTGTAATAAACAGGCAATAAATTCTCACACAAACTTGCTAACATCCAGAAGGCATTCTCTTCATCACAGAATAATAAAAACACCGACGAAACAATATTCATCGCTTGACAATAACCAACATTTGGATTACGAAGTGCATATGCTTGCAGGACCCGTCTAAGGGCGCTTAGTCCGTCTTTATGCTGGAATGCAGGATGCTCTGGTAGAGATCGATGTAAATCACGATCGATTTCATCATGTACTGGACAATGTTGCATTGAAGCCGACTTAAAATAGACAGTAAAAAACATTTTAGTAAAACAAAAAATTACATTTTGATATTTAACATCACTTTTTCTACAAGATCTTCATACAGTCCAGGATTCATTTCTTTTTCATGTATTGCACCGGAAAATATCAACCAAATTTCTTGTCGTAATTTATCTGGAATGCCCTCGATTATAAGATTTATCACATCTGTTGTACGGAACATTGAAATTCCCTGACCAAATTCACGAAAGTGATTTTCCCATTTGCTTATCTGGAAATAAAATGAATCATTATAATTTTTTCCAATTTTTTTTTTCAAAGAAAGAAAATATAACCTTTTCTTCTTGTTTTCGTTGCATGCTTTCTGTTAGACCAGACTTAAATGTGTGCATGAGGGCGGCTTGTTTTGACCATGAAATATCATATTTAGCACGTTCTTTTCCAATCGGACTTAAATTTAAATATTTGTATACAAAAAATATGTTTTTTCTCAATTTAATTTACTAACTTACATATTTATTTTTGATAATAAATCAGAGATCTTACGAATGAGTACATCTCTGTCAGTTATTTGTGCAAATATAATGGGCACATTTTCATTTGTATTGATAATTATTTGATTATCATGTCGATTTGGACCATCATCTTTTTTTTCAGCGCTCTAATGAAAAAAAAAATAATAAAACCAACAAATAAAAAAATAAGAACTTTGAAATAACTCACTACTATTGTCTTCAATGGAACAACTATGCTGACCATATCCATTACATCACTTTTGAAACATAAGAAATTTGTTGAAAGATAAATATTTCCACTGACGTAGCGTTTAGCGTATGGAGTCCAGAGTTTAGCTTAAAATAAAATAGAAATGCAATTTGAGATGGTAGCACAATATACAATTCAACAGAGTTTTGTAAATAAAAGCAGAAAATAAGTTAACTAATATTAAATACACTTTAATTATTGAATAGAACTAATTTTAAATACCCTTTATTTATTGAATATAATTGTAGGACTGGCACAGGAAATATTATATTTAAATTTTAAAAATAAGTTTTTTTTTTAACAATTTCAAAGTCTTATCAAGTTGCCTGTCTAATTGTGCCTGCTAATGTATTTTGCATTTGCTTCCAAATTATAAACAAAAAATTGTTTGAGTTATTTGTCATTGAAAAGTTAAGCATTTTTGATTCAAATCGAATGAAAACAGAAAATAATCCAGATGAAATTTTGTCCTGATTCGTTTTCCTGATCGCTATAACTGAGCCTCTACGAACTTAGTTGTTTTTCAACGTCTGACATATATGTAGCCCAGTATAGTCAAAAAAAGGCATGTAATCGCATTTTTCGATGGACAACATTTTTGTTATGGAATCTGTTTGTGTACGCCTCCTCATTATAAAAACGAGTTTTCTGACTTCGGGAAGAGCCGCCATTTTGAAAAAGAAATTGGTTTTGTTTTTATTTAATAACTCTTTAATAATTTATTTTACAACAAAATATCCGAGTTAAATTTTATAAGAGTAAAAAATTATCTACAAAATAAGCTATTACCTACTTCTGTAAGTTGTTCTGTCTTTATGTTATAGTGGGTCAAAGTTCACCTATGAGTCATGTGTTGGGGTGGTATGATGTTTTTAGTAATATCTAGCTTTGCCTTTTTTGGATAACGATCCCAGATCATTCAATTTTCTAAAACCTTCGGTATCTTTAAAAAAAAAAAAAAACAATCACACTGTCCCTTTTTACATTCATGGAACTGCTGAGTCAAATAATTGTTAAAAATATTGGCCCTTTTAAAACTTAGATACAAAATTAAAGAATTCTAATGATGTGAAAGATTTTGACACAGATTTCTATTTTAACGAAAATTGTTCTTCAACTTTAATTTTTTTTTTACGAGATACACTATTTTCAGTATCAAATTGATGAATAAACGTCTGCAATATTTTTTTTTAAAGTGATGTATGGGTACGGTGACCATCGGTTCTCTTTTTTGGTATCTTGTCCTTTTTATTTTATTTTCTTAAAGAGGACAGTAAATTGTCTTCCTTTAGTCAGTGAATTGTCCTTCCAATGTCCTCTTTTTATCTTTGAAACCATTTTCCTAAGACTACGGATAGTTTGTTTGTATATTTTCTATAATAAAAAATAAATATATAAATTCGGTGGCACAACAGCTCATGGAGAACAAGGGACTAGTGGCTTACAACTCTCAACCATTCCTGTGTGCCTGTTGTTGGCAGGAATGGAGATGATCTACAATTTTCTGCCGAGTTCAAAAGGCTAGATGAGAAAGCACGTATTCATGACAAGTATACTTTTGGAGGATTTGTCAGTTCCTCGCAAGAGGCAGTACCTCGGGAAAAACATTTCTGTTTTTAGTTGGCAGCGGCTGGAAATCGAACCCAGACCTTCGGCATGATAGTCCAACGCACTAACCATCATGCCACGAGGTATTTTCTTTAAAACAATAATTCTTTAGTTTTCTAAGAATACAAGCACATTGAGGACTTACTTTATTCTTCATCACTATATCAACTAAACATAAGAAGTAGACAGCACTGGTTTGCCTTTGAATCGAAAGGATTTTCCACTGTACCTTCTAGAATTTAGAAAAGACCTAAAATGTAAGCTAAATTGTTTTTTCCCTGACCATTTGTTCATATTGGGAAATAAGAAATAGTCAGAAGGGGGGCGAATACGGAGAATAAGCTGGATGGGGAGTAACTCGTATATTTATTCATGCAATTTGTTTTGTTGGACATTTTTCCTCCCCAAATAGGGTCTTTTATTCTTGAAATCAATGTTGAATGGCCTCAACAGTTCAGTATAATAAGCACCGGTAATCGTCTAACCTTTCTCAAGGTATTCGGTATGGATGAATCGCCCTCATTCCAAAAACCTGTGTCCGTCATCTTGTTTTCCGATAAACCTACTTTGTCTTTCTTGGCTTGGATTCACTGGAGATGTCCACTGTTTAGACTGTTCTTTGATCTCTGGTGATTGGTGATCAATCCACGTTTTATCCACAGTTACAAATCGGCGCAAAAACTCGCTTAGATTACGGTAAAAGATGGTTTCGTTTCTCATCGATCGAAGACAAACGCGGCAATTATCTTGCGGAAAGCTGTCCAAATATTTGTGCAAAGTGGAAATTACCGAGCAGTGTAACAAGCCTGAAGCCTTCTCGAGTGCCCTCACCATCAATCGCCGATCGTTCACTATTAGATCGTGTATTTTGTAAACTATTTCCGGTCTACCGACTTCGACCAGCTGGAACATCGGCAACGAAATTGTGTAAACCATAATGATGGATTGTTGCAATAGATTACAAATAGTCCCTTTAATATTTTTGGAGGTTTTGTTTTGTAATGGTTTTTTTTATGCGCAAAAATAACTTTTTATCAATCTGCTTCTGATAAAAACCAATATAAAATAAAACTATTGGACAGATATGAACACATATTTAAGGATATTCACGAATTTTAGACAAGTATTAATTTTCAGGGACTTATTGACCCACACTCTTAGTTAATTATTTATTGTTTAATTTGTTTGTATGTGTATTAAGCCTGTATGACATTACATTTTTTCTTCATAATGTCTATTCGTTTACTTCTGAAATCTACGAATTTAGCCCAAAGTTATGTTAAAGTTAATATTGAATAAAATTCACAACTGGGTCGCAACGTACTTGCTCTTATGTTAAAGAGACTGAGGGTTTAAACAAATTGTATTTAAGGACATGGATTGTATAAGAGAAAAATCTTTAACTTACCAACTCCTTTGATAGTTAGAGGTGAAAAATTAAAAAAGAAAATGCCATTTAAATTCTTTATCAAATATATGTTAGCTGCGTTTTATTATCTCCAGGTCTGGGTCGAGGTTATCTTTTTACACGTATTACAAAAACAACACGGGATCCAGGTTCTTATCTTGGTTAATTTCAATAACCCATATACAAGTTTTCAATCTGACCGGCAGACGGCTATTTACCATAGTCAGGGTTTTGTCAGCAGTGGTCATCAGTGTTAGGAAAAGAGACAGGCCTTATATGTTTCATGAGGTGTAACATAAGGAAAAAAGAGATAGGTATATAGCACTGTTTTCTCACTAACCCGCATCGTTTTATTCTCATGAGGTGAAACATATGGGTTATGAGCGATAATAAAACGCGGTTTATGTAATTAGATGGAAACAAAATTAAAAGCGTTTGAGCGTCTGTTTAATAAAAGAATAATTTTGTATATACAAAATTCATATTTATTAAATATTTGTAAGGAAAAATTTTGGTATGCAAATCGTAGGTATTTATTAATGTATATACGAAAATAAAATTTAAAAAAAAACATAAGAACCCGTCCTTTAAAATAAAAAAAAAAAATAAACTTTTTTTTAAATTCAAAATTTTTGTTTGGAAAATTTTGATATGCAATTAAACTTTATATATACAAAAATTAATTTAAATCGATGAAAAATTTCGGAATAAAAAAAACCTATGAGAGATACTATTAATAGCTTGTAAGTGCAATTTTTTTTCTCATTTAAAAATCTCGGTTTAAACCTACTTTAATTTTACAAAACAAAATTCAAATCTAGCTCTTTTTTCGCTATATCACTCTGGTACGTAATCTCAGAATTGCAAAAAATTTCATTGGATTTTGTGTAAAAAAAATATTTGTTGTTAATAGTGTACATAGGTCAAACAAAGAGAAATAGAGAAATTTAACAACAAGACACGAAGCAGACAAGACAAGCAAGACACAAAGAGATAACAGGGCTTTCGCAGCATATAGCAAACAGCGGATACTCGGTGGATTTCAATGATGTAACAATATTGTACAAGGAGAGCAAACTCAACACAAGACTACTCTGGAATTAAATTAAATATTATTTAAAAAAAAATTAAAAATATGGATTTATGTAAAAAAGGTTCATTAGAAATTTACTTCGAATTTTTCGGTCTACTTCACTTTTTTCTTTGAAAATAATTTTTTTATCACATTTTTTCTGACATTTTCAAATTAGTGCGTTCCCTTTCACACCTCTTGGTAGTATCAATGCTTTTTTATTTGCACAACTTTTATTTTAAATAGATTAGAAATGAGAAAAAAATGTTACAATTTTATGTTACTGAAAATGTGTGCTCTTTTATGTCCCTGAAAAAAAATGATGACGAAATGTATGGCGTATGAGTGTTTTTTCACATGAGGAAAACTTAAACGCCCTAAATATATTTGGGTAGCAAATAGTAATAGAAATTTTCTCTTTTATTGGTCAAAACATTTTCATTAAAATTATTGCCGGAAAACTCTGTGTAAAAAAAAAAACCATTTGAAGTTCCCTTTTAACAATAACCCGGAATTGAAATAAAAACTATTCTAGAATGTGTATATCTCGAAAACGATCAATACTGAGATTAGTTTCATTCAAGGTAATTAAAAACTTCTGAAGAGTATATCCTGGTTCCAAAGACAGAAAAAAAGTCCACTTTTGTACATCCGTGCAGTTGCTGTTTTTTTAATTATTATTTTGTACAGCTATTTCAATTCTTTATTAATTTGATAAAATGTCAGAATATTTTTAACCTCCTCAATTAAAGTTAAGACTATCGCATTGAAAAACAAAATTTAAAACAACTTCTCCAGTTAAATTAAGCTTAGTTTTCTACTTGACTGATCTACATATATCAGTTGTACATAGATAATGTATATAGAAATTGTATTATAAACATTCATAACTAACTAATCTTATAAAAACAATGTCTAAGTTTTCTTCTTATAACTTACCTTTTATTTTTCCATCCATAATTTCCCTTTGTGGTAGTCTGAAATACATCCTGTACTCCTCCGACTTCTGACGCACTGTCAAGTCCCGCAAAAGAAAAGGCTTCTTTGAGGTCTTTTTACCAAAACGTTGAAATATTGTTGCTTCATGATCTACTATTGGACTGTCAGGATCCTTAATAATAAAACAAACAAATATTTTATCATTTCTTTGTCAATACAAATGTCACAAAACAAAAATGTACCTGCATCATTTGTTCAATAGCCATTTTATTTAACTGCTCAATCAAACTATGTGCCTCAGTGGCATCGAAAAAGAGTGTAAAGCTATAATGCATATCATTGATGGTTTTAATGGAAATAACATTTCCAGTTTTTTCAATCTTCATAAGCTCTGAGAAGCGTATGGCAAATTTAACTACATTGCCCAACATATAAGAATAAAAGCCTATATAATTGAGTGATATATACAATTGTCCTTGCCGTGGAATTTTATTTTTAAAGTAACTGACAATGAAAAACCAGACAAAAAAAAAAAACACATTATAAAAGTATGAATTAGATACAAGAAAAAAACTTACTTGCAGGAATACGTATTAACCAATTGTTCTTCTTCTGGCATATCAAAATAATTTCGGAATTTAGCTGCAATAACTTTAAAGTCAGCTGTTTCACCAGAATCATCATTTGATTGGGTATTATGAGCATGAAGAGATTGGATTTTGCAGATTGTGAAGTTAGTTATTTCTTCTTCACTTTCCATTTCATTGAGAACTTTGAATAAATTCTCGACCAGCCATTCCCAATCTTTGATTATTTCTTCGTGTGTTAGTCCAATTGCAATTTCTGAAAATGATGTACATTTGATAAATTAATATTCTTTGTTATCTAATCTAAGGATAAAGTAAATGTAGATGTCAGGATGAAGAGGAAGAGGGTTCACCTAACTTTCTTTGGAAATGCCCCATACTAGTCAAACCAGAAAAGCAGCCCTAAGACCTAAACATCCCCATAATCCCTGGATCCGCAGAGATCCGAGTGAGATGATGCAACTTGCCTGACTATTTCAGATTAAAGCCACGTCTTTACATTAAAATGCCGCTTTTTTATTTGTTTGGATCGAAAGAAACAATAGCCTCAACTTTTTTTTTAATATATTGTATGTCCTACCAAAGTTATGTATATATTTGTTTCCACTCTATATGACTAATATAAATTTCTCAATAAATTTACATTGTTTTATACTCAGCATGGCAAATTTGACCGTCTGCCTTTTCTACTCTATATCTTGAGTTGTAAACAATTTAAAAGATTCGATGGTATGGGATGTTGATAAATACGTATTGAAAATACTATGATCATACGCCCTTACATGCTTCGTCATTAAATTTTCCCTTTCACCCTGATGATAGATGATTCAGAACATTTTTCTTTCCAGATTTCGTTTGCTTTAATATTATTCAAAGAAAAACTTTTTCAAAGAGGTTGAAGATATAGATAGGTGATCAACACTCGACACATGACCGGATGTGTTTATGCAGAATGTGCGTTTCTTGTATATGGGCCACTCTAGCTTAGATTAAGAAAATAGCCTTTGGAAAATTATTTTTCCACCACCTAAGCGATCTTTCGAAAAAAAAACCACAGGCATATTCAGTAATTCCTTCAAAATTCAGAATTATTAAAGAAGTCTTCAAACTTACAGTCCTCATATTAACTTTTCTTGCTTCTCCCATAACTTTCCTAAATTGCTAAGGAGCGCAAGGAATCCATTTAGATCCGAGTTAATGTCAATGCGATCAACCTTATTATAACCCCTCCAAACCTTAAGCTACGCAAAGCACTTAAATTTACTTTATCAAACTGTGTTTGTCCTAATCATTCGTCAGTAATTCTACAAAACAAGTCTTTTACCTATTTCGATGGCAGAAATTGTATGTGATGCCTGTGAATTTGCAACCTAGCTTTGCGTTATAGTTTAAATAGAACTACATTATATACTTATTGTATATCAAACGTGTATTAATCATAGTCATGACACTTTTCTACCATATTTTTGTTTTGTATTAAATATTTCTTAAGAGAAAACTAATCTCAAAAGTTAAAGTTCAACGACAAAACTGTTAGCTCAAAATACCTACAACATAATATCTACAATGTCTTTACCCCCAAAAATAAGGTTAAATCAATTAGTAGGTAAGATGCGTAAGTTGCAAACTCCTCACGAAAAAACCTCGATCTTTTAGTTCAAAATAAATGATAACAATCACATAAGGGAACAAAGAAAACTTCACAACACAATTGTTACCCCTTGGCAGCAGCGATTTGTTTTTTAATTTACGTTTTACCGAATTAATTTCAAACTTTGGAAATGTTGAAATTCTCAACAACAATAAAAAAGTAAAGAGACCTTTTTGACTGATTACTATATATACATTTCGGGGGGTGTCCCCGTAAACTCACCGTAAGATAGCTCCGAAGATGGCGTCTGGTGCAGAATCCGATATGGGGGTGGCCGGGTATCAAAAACACTGTCCAGTGTACCGACCAGGAGTGATGAGAGTCCTCTGGATTCTCCATGACCTCGTCGTTTTTGAAGTACAAAGTACTTGGATTTTATTTCAGCCACCCTTTATTGTTTGTAAATACGCAATGAAACATTCGAACACAAAAAGTTGTGTAAAAAAATTCAGTCAATAAATAATATAATTTACGAATTGCGATGCAGTTTCAATTTTACGATTAAGAAGAAATTCGTAAAGATTTGTCTTTCATTTTAAAGAAATATTATTGTTAATTGATTCATACCAAAATGTTCCGGGCAACAGAACCTCCTTGGGTTGGATCCACATACTGTGATGGATTGTCCACTTTTCTTCGAGTTTGTTGCGTTGTTTATTATGTTTTGCTTTTTCCTAGGTGATTTTCAAACTCCACTAAATACTCATTTATATTGTTCCCATGTACGATTCAATAGTTTAAATTCGTCTATTAACTTTTTTCAAGTAGATTAGGTTAATTAAATGAAAGTAATAAGATATTTATTTTGTAGCAATGAAAATGTATATTTTTATTATTTTCCAAAAATGTTAAAACCTGACTTGCTTGCTTGAATGCACCAAAGAATTTCTGCAAACTGAAGAGACAAGTTTCCGCTGACAGCTGATTTGACATATGCAGACTCTCTCTACAGAGAGAGAGAGAGATGTCAAAAGCAAACAAATGTGTGCAGACATTAAGAAGTGGTTTGTGTATTGGAATGAAATAGGTTTTAAAGAAGCAACAAACATTTTTCATTAAGAAGGGTTAGAATTTAGCACATTTAAAAAATGGAACGATTGATCTTTGGTTAGGACAGTACCAACGGAGTAAAAAGGAGGGGGGGGGGGGGGGTCACTGGGTCATGACTTATCTAAGAACTCAAAGAGCTACGCAAGAAGCTATAAGAAAACCAAGAAATATTTGCAATTTTAAAATATGATTTCAAAAATTGTCTGGGCTTTGGAGGAATTGACTATTCCTTTATTAATCACTACTATTGATGTTTTTCATTGGTGAAATGAATCAATTTATTTTGTATCAAGATCTATCAAAAAGACATTTTTCACTTAAAATCATTGATTTATGATTTATTTTTTCATTTAAAATCAATTTGGTTGATTTACATCTTTGGTACACTGCAATGTGTGCGGTCCTATCTTCTTTGATAAAGCGAGTGTCTATTGGAGGCGTTGAATATTAGGGTATTCGTGCAACGTCGTTTGTTTACAAATTGTGTAAAACGGTTAGTTTACGCAAAAGTATACATTTGATTAAATGCAAGGTCATTCAATCAGAGTAAGGAACAGTTGTACAAATAATTAACTCGTGGTTCAGCAAATTTAACTCACCGACTTCGGCGAACTTTTTGAGCTTCAACGATGGCTCAGGGATTAAGTTGGCTACTATTACATATTTGCGAACCTAAGTAAATTCACCTTTCACTTGTGGAACGGGTTTTCACTTAATCTGATGGTTTCTAACTGTTTGAAACTCGTCGTGGAACACAGCTAATGTCAAAGCTCAATGCAAGTCAAAAGAAAAAAACAACAACAAAAAGCGATAAACTTCCAGTTGAAATACAAAAATGATATGAGCTGTCAAAGGAAATTACCAAATTATAGATGAAAACACTTTTTCCGTAATTTGCGAAATTACCTCATTTCAGGCTCTCCCAAACCAACGCGAATGCGGAGCGATTCACAGCGAATCATTCACAATAGTAAAAAATATGACAAATATACAACGCTAAACAACAACAAAAATTCGTCATTGCTCCGCATTTGCGTTGGTTTGGGAGAGCCTTTCGGCTCTATTAAAAACGAAGGTTAAGCCCAAAACTTTGTGAAATGAATGAAAACTAATATTAAATTCAAATTATTTTCATTTTTAAGTATTGACATTTCACTTTTATTTTGTTTTTTTTTTTAAATTTTAGTATTGGCATATCAGCGAAAAATTGTAATTTGTCTGTCAAATCAGCAGCTGTCTTAGCAGTGGGCCAAGTAATTCCTTTAAAAATCGCAGTGCTCACGCGAATTTTTCTGTCCCACTTAAAAAATCTCTAAATGTTCAGAGACATTAGGTCTGTTCCTTTACTTTGAATTTCTGTGATTTTCTGTGTATTTATGCGCATTTTAGTCAAGTTCTGTCAAAGTTCATATAAAAAAAAATGTTTTGACACAAGTTTTGACTAAAAATCACAGAAATTCAAAATAAAGGAACACACATTTTATTTGGTGAGACGCACCTACTGATTACAAATAAGATTACGACAGACGTCTACTGGCCCCAAAGACGTTCCTAAAAGAGCAATCTCTTTCAGGTTTTTAAAATTTTAGGAACCACTTGAAATGAATTGACTGCTTAGTCCCTGAGTACTAACATTTTTGGTGCAGACGTCTAAGTGACCCCAAAACCACTGACAGACGTTCCTAAAAGTGCCGACAGACGAACGTATTCATTATGACATTCACCAAGACTACCTGTTACACTAGGGGCCAGCTTTCCAGTGCGATGGATGGAATGAACTAGTCGGCGTTAAAGGCTCTCCCAAACCAACGCGAATCCGCATCGACGACAAATTTTTGTTGTTGTTTAGCTTTGTGTATTTGTCATATTTTTTACTATTGTGAATGATTCCCCGCAAATCGCTCCGCATTCGCGTTGGTTTGGGGGAGCCTTGGTGAGTAGGTGAGTTAACTCGTTTTTAGAGTTAACTCACCTACTCACCAAGAATTAACTCGGAGACCAAATTGAGTGCCTTTTCTGTTGTGGCGCCATCTCAATTGCGATAGTGAAAGTTATTGTTAGTGCAATTCCGTTGTTGCGCCCATTGGAGGTGAGCATGAAAGCCATAGTGTCGCATACCAAAATTTTTGACGACTGAAATATAAAGTTAATCCAAGTTAAAAGTTCAAATGAGCTCAACTTATTCTCGTCTCTTCTCTTACCCCTAGGGTAAAAGAAACGAGAATCGTAAAAATGACGAGGGAAAAAAGTAAATAAATAATAAATACAATTGTGAAAAACATACATGTCAATAGCAGCGAAGTAAGTTGCGCTTATAAAAAACTATCATTTTTTGTTTTTATCTGACAACTTTTTTTGATTTCTATTTTCGTATCTTATAATCGCTCTTCGTCATGACTTTCGTTTCTTCGAGTTTCGTTTTTTCTTCCGTTCGTTTCGTAATTCATAAAAAGGGCCCTAGTTTCGTCTAACGCCAAAAATATGTTGCTAGCTCCCGGTCTACCTTAGTACGAGTATGTATCGGGTTTTTCAATAAGAGCGCTACAATATTTTTTTTTTGTAATAAAACAAAAACGGTTTTGGATATCAATGGAATTCTTTATTCATGTGAAAGTACGTTCGATGCCATTATGTGTGGAACTCGATTTTTTTTTGTTTGCATGGCCACCACGGGCACGCTTGCAGAAGTCCAGACGTTGAACCCAATTTGCGACGCTTTTCAAGCATAAATCGGCCGATACTGCTGCAATTTCACGTTCGATATTCGTACAAAGTTCATCAATCGTCGCTGGCTTGTTGGCATAGACCATAGACTTGACAGGAAATAGTCTAACGGCGTCAAATCGCACGACCGAGGCGGCCAAGCCAAGCAAGAAACCAAACTTGGTTTCCAAAAAATTGATTGTGACATTCGCTGTGGCTTGTCGCGCCGTCCTGTTGGAGCCACATGTCCTCCAAGTCTATATCATCCAATTGGGGCCAAAAATTTCGGTTATCATTGAACGGTAGCGATCCCCATTGACAGTAACGTGCCGGTCTTGATCATCACGGAAGAAATACGGCTCAATGAAGCCGCCACCGCCGGCCCATAAACCACACCAAACCGTAATTTTTTCGGGATGCAATGATGACTCATGGAGTACGTGTGGATTGCTGCCTGACCAATACCGCATATTTTGTTTATTGACGAAGCCATTCAGCCAGAAATGAGCCTCATCGCTGAAGATGATTTTTCGATGAAAATCCGAATCATTTTCAAGTTGTTGCTCAGTCCAATTCACGAACATACGACGCTTCTGGTGGTCAAGCGGCTTCAGTTCTTGCGTCAATATATTCTTGTTAGGATGTAGGCCAAGATCTTTTCGCAAAATTCGCCACAACGACGTCACAGAGATGCCCAACGCTTCAGAACGACGTGTGAGTGACACATTTGGGCTTTCTGCAACTGAAGCCTCAGCGGCAGCAATATTCTCCAATATTCACTACGGGCACTTCTTTGTCTCACTGGCACGGGAACATTTTGTACTGTACCTGTGGATTCAAATTGTTCCACTAGACGCTCAATTGTTGATCTGCTAGGACGATTATGATGATCATAAATTGGACGTAGGGCTCTTAGCGTTGAGGCCGCTGACTCCGAATTTCGGTAATAAATTTTAATAAATTCGACTCGTTGTTGGCTCGTATATCATTCCATCATGAAATGGTAAACCTTACTATAGAGATGTGTCAAAAGAGCGACAAGAAATATGGCGTCGTTTGCTGTCCCTGTCGCTCCCTTTTGAAAAACCCGTTATTATTTCTCGATCATTTCTCCTGTAAATTTTGTATGTACAGACTGAAAACAAAATAAGAAGTCTGCAAGTATTTCAAATTGTTCAAAAACTTTGCTGAAAACCAGATTGTAAAAAAGATACTGAGATAGCCCAGTAAGAACAGCATTTTCAAGGAAAACATTTGTAAAAAGCTCTTTGGTATACACATGGATGTAATTTATATATGGAGCCAAAAATGCAACCTGAAAAGTGCACTTTCTACCCATAGCAACGACGAAAAACTTGTCCGACTAGTGGTTTCATAAATGCTTCGACTTAAGCTAGAAATTGATGTCCTTTTTTTAATAAGGGCATATAAGTAATCTTACGGTCATCCCTGGACAAGTATGTACCTTTAATTTTTGTCAGCTAGATTTTAATATTGCAACAAATACTTTTCTTTTTTTAAGTATGAAAACTTCAATTAAAAAAAAACTATAGATAGTGATTAAAGAACTAACTACATTCATACATAAATCTACAATTATTCTATATTTAATTTATTTTCAAACACCTCGACTTGGAGAACTATTTCCATTCAATCTTAAATAGGACCAACCTGTAAGTGAAACAAAATCATTTGTATCGTACTTATAAAACTCAAAAAAAAAAAAAACATTAACTTACCAAATGCCATTCTAGATATGGATTCAAGACAATTATATTGATAAGAACTCCATAAATCACCATTAATAACATTGTATGCTCACCATGTTGCTCCTCAATGTGTCTGAAATAATGTTCAAGTAAAGATATGTTAACAATGGAGTCACGAGTCACGCAGAACCCAATGCTATTAAGTCCAGGATTAAAATATTGGAAATAACATATTTTTATGTGTACCTATATTTTTCTTAAACTGTTAAGACTAGATTAACTTTACTGAAAAAAAAGTATGCATTTATGTATTATTAATAAAATTTACAGAAAATATCAAAAAATGGACCTATTGGCATTGGGTTTTTAGCGATTCAATTAATTAATTCGGGATCAAAAATATTATGTACATACTTATAATTTAGTTGCTGAATTTGAAGGCATGCTGTAATTATAGATATCTGAAGAACACAAACTCCAAAGAAGTTATGGAATGAGGCAAAAAGCTTCCTCCTTCTCTGATTTGAATAAGAGCTGAAATAAACAAACATTGCACCGAGCCACTGTATGAAGACAATTAAAACTAAGCTCTTAATATTTTTTTTTAATTCACTACTTACTTGGGAAATGTACAAAATCGCAGTCATCACAGCAAAGAACGTATGTAATTGTTGAAAAGTAAAATGAACATGTTCGAATTCGAAGTTGTTTTTAAAGTTGTGTATCAAATAGTAAGCATATATAGAACCAATTATAATCACAGTATGAATAAACGCATGGATATATTTAATGATAACCGTCCTGCACTTCGGAAAGAGACGAAACACCACCATTCCTACTTATTAGAAATCAGTGAGACAAGTAATAATTTTTGTTGCAAATCATTTCAATCAAATATAAATTTACAATACCATGACCGTTAATTACAATCAAAGACACAACCATAATTAAAGCGTGATTGCACCATAATGGTTTTGAAATTTCATTCGTCTTCCAGTCATTGTTACCAAGTCCAAATGAAGCAATATTGTTGATAATTAAAACAGCGACTGCTTCAGAAATTAAAAATATGACCCATGCGAATAGATATGACCAGTAACGTTCTTTCATCTTAAAATTGGAGTTATGACGGCTTACAGTATGTGATTTTTTTTTAACGAGTTGTACATTTAAACTTCAGTGAAAACACAATTCCCAAAGAACATTTGATTTTTAAGGTATATGTATGTACAAATGTATGTTAGTATGTATGTACATATGTATAGCTATGGGTACCAATATTGAAGCAGGTATACGTACGTAAACACCGTAGTTTGTATGTCCGGGGAGCTGAGACTGTAATTTTTGCATTTTTGTAGATGCTTATGTTAGTTGGAACAAGATATTCACCCCGATTACAAAATCCGACGATTGAGCTGTGGAGGGAGTCTCAGTCAATTTTGACACTTGCCTCATAATAAAAATGTCAAAATTGAGTCCGATTCCCTTGGCAGCCCATTCGTCCGATTCTGTAATCGGGTTGATTATGAAGGATAGGATATCTCAAAATATTAATGATTTCATAGGAGATCAGTTCGGATTTTTACATTTTAAATACAGCCTATTATTTTTTCTTGATTTTAAGAATTTAATCTTAAAAATCCGATCATTAGAACTCAAGTTAAAATAAATAAATAAAAATAAATTTTGTGGCGCACCAGCTCATGCAGAACCAGGGCCTAGTGACTAACAACTCTCAACCATCCCTGTGTGCTTGTTGTTGGAAGGAATGGAGGGGACCTACAATTTTTTGCCGAGTCCGAACGGCTAGGTGAGAAGCACTTATTCATGACAAGTAATACTCTTGGAGGATTTGTCACTTCCTCGCAAGAGGCAGTATCTCGGAAAAAAAAGAAAAGAAAAGTTATGAACTTATTAATTGAACTTTATCGATGTTTTGAGCGAAGTCGTTTTAAATAAGACAAGAAAAATCCAAACTCTCTCCATCCAAATGTTCAGCCAACGCTCTCATAGGCTAAAAAATCAGCCTGAAAAATGGCAAAATTACGAAGAAACTCCGAAAAATTTGAATTTTAGCGGAGAGGTTTGTTATGGTGTCTTAAGTCCTCAATTACACGATTTTGCGTGTCTCTTTTTTCGAATTTCTCTTTGAAAATCATCCTGTGAGTCACGCGCTTCTATACGGAAACGTTGACGTTTCTTTTTAGCATTTTCCGTATTTTCGGATTTTTCCTATACAGACTTTCTACAAACCGCTTATACAGTAAAAAGAACTGTCAATTTTGCATCTAGCGTCGAGAAACTCCGTATAATAGCGCGTGACTCACAGGATGACTTTCAGAAGAGAAATTCGAAAAAAACAATGATACGCAAAGAATCATCGTGTAATAGAGGACTAAGGCCTGGCGCCCACTAGGCAACTTTAAGTTACTCGCCCCAGAAACTTTTTGTTGCTCCCGATTCAAGTACATTGGGTTATATGGGAGAGCGCCCACTAGGCAACTAAGTTGCCGGCAACTTAAAGTTGCTCGAAGTTGCTCGCGGAGCTTTTTCCCGGCTACTTTAAGTTGCTCGGCCACGCACACTGGGCAACGTTTGTTGCCGGCAACTTTATCTGTCAAGGATGGCCATGTTCAACGATAAAATCTTACATATAGATTTTCAGATTTCTGAATTTTCTAATCCTCTGATTCTGCTTGGAAGTTACCTTGTGGGCGATGACGAGCAACTTAAGTTGCTCAGAGTTGCCGGCAACTTCGAACAACTAAAAGTTGCCGGCAACTAAGTTGCCCAGTGGGTGCCAGGCCTAAGTCGTCGTATAATAGGGCACTTTGTGGGATTTGTTTTACAGCTTCATGCAAACAAAAAAATACATTTCTGTCATTGAATGTCATACAAAATAATGAACAATGAATTGTTTTGCATGCGAGAAAAAGTGTGGTGAATAAATTATTTTTTTTAAGGTCGGTGTGGTGAATAAAATATTTTTTTTTAAGGTCGGTTTACATATAAGTGTATAAGTGAGTAAGTGTATTCACCTCCAGGAATTATTTCCATGCAAATTTTTCCTACATCCAAAAATAATTGTTTTTATTTGTTGGCCTTTAGTTTATTAATTAAGGGTGAATTAATGACTCAATAGATAGCTTAGGCCAAGATAAACATTTTTTGCCTTGAATATTATACAATTTTTTTCGCTTTTGCAAAAAGAAATCTCGATGAGACTGTGTTCAATGCAAAAGCCAATCCCAATTTGTTTCCACAAAATTATGTCAGTGACATTGCTTGGCATGAAAAAACATTCGTAGTGAATACAAAATTTGTTTTCTTTGGGTAGTAGGTACACTGTTCGATAAAAAAGAAAATTTGCACCAATCCCCATACATTTGTGCACATATTTAATAATATTGGATATAAGAATTTTCTAAAAAACTTATTGAAAAAAAAAAATCTGAATTTGAAGAAAATTGAAAAACAATTAGGGTATTCATGCAAAAACGTAAAGTCATCGTGATCGTAGTAAAGTTGTAAACTTCCTAAAACTGTCAAATTTTCCATACATATTGTAACAGAATTACGAAGTTTATGATAACTTTACGCTGTTGTATGAATGCCCTTATTATTTTTCAGTTAAGTGGAGCCAAACGCAATATGGAGTTGAGCTCACATAAAACATTTATTTAAAAAAAATATTTCTTTTGAAATTCGATATCTCAAAAACGGGTTTACAATGTTTTTGAAATTCAATTTTTATATGCAAATAAACAAATACATACTTAAATACTGAGGATTTGCGTACCAAAATGTTTCTTTAAAAATGTTTTAAGAATTCCTCTATTTGCTAAAACTAGGCAGTTCGATTTTATATATAAAGTACATTTTTCAAGACTTTTTGTCCAAACTTATTTCTTTCTAGACAAATGATGGATGAAGTATAAGAACAGAAAAGTTATTTTCATCGTTCTCAAGTAGTTAGTCCCCTTTAAGGCTCTCCCAAACCAACGCGAATGCGGAGCCACGACGAATTTTTGTTGTCGTTGAGTATTTGTCATATTTTGTACTATTGCGAATGATTCGCTGCGAATCGCTCCGCATTCGTGTTGGTTTGGGAGAGCCTTTATTCACTCGAGGAAACTGAGTTGCTAGCAACTTTCAGTTCCATAGTGAAAAGGGCAGGAGGAAAGAGGGGTGAACAAAATCTCCCCGGGGTCGAGGATTTGAAGAGATTTTTTTGACATTTCCTTTTACATCTAAGGTTAAGGTGCATTCAACCAATAGAATTTCAGAAAATTTCAAAATTGCCTAGATTTTGTTTCCTCGTGTGAAAAGTACAAGAGAAATATAAGGAAAAAAAAGTTAACAAAATCTCCAGCAATTTGTTTCTTCGTGTGAAAGGGGACCTAGACATAAATTAAAAGAAAAAGTCAACAAAATCTCTAGCAACTTGTTTCTTAGTGTGAAAGGGGACCTAGACATAAATCAAGATACATTATACTAATGTCATTTGCGATTGGATTTGTTTTCTGTTCCATTCCTATAGCATATGTAAAAATTGGAGCAGTTGGAGTAAAAAAGGAGAAGAAAAGGAGTACTCCAAACATCCAATCAAAAACGGCATCACCTTTAGACGGAGACGGTGTATAGTTGGATCGGTCAGACTGTTTAAAAAAAAAAAACAGTTTTTCACTTTGAACTGTGATTTTTCAGGGCGAAATATACGTTCAAATAATCTCATATTCCTTAATCTGTGGTCAGAGAAGCACTTTCAAAGAAGGGATAAAACCAATTTTGACTTACACACTAACGCTCGAAGTTGCATTCCTATTGTTTTCGATGAACTGTTTCACCAATAAAGCAAGACTTTGTGAATAAACTCAAGCTTTCCACACCTAAACTATAGTACTTCATTTTTTGCTATTATTGACACCAGACAACCGGGCTCTTTTTTTTTATTAGTTCTTGCAATCAGGTGACGAAATGTCATCTGAATCAGATTAAAGAAGTTACCAAAATGCATATGGATGACAAGGTAACTTTAAAAGATTTGGTTGCTCACCATATAGGTGAATAAATTCACTATGAATATAATATCATAAACAAAAAATTATACAACAATATAGTGTATATTAATTATTATTTATTAATAAATACATTTTAATTAAAATTTATTTTTTTTATTTCAATCAACAACTTTATTGTATTTAAATAGGTCCTACCTAAATAAAAAATAGGTATTTTTTAAAAGATTTTTGTAAAATACACAAAATTCTTACCAGTGGCCATTCTAAATATGGATTTAATACAAGAACATTTATTAAAAGTCCATAAAGTACCATTAATACAGATGCAACTGCGCCATGCAACGGTCGTTTCGATTCTAGCACCAATCTATTTATTTTTGGTCAAACATTTTGATTTTAACTTTTCGTTGTTTTGATCCATTTACTGATTCGAAACTTAAGAATTTAACTTCAACTTTTCCCTCGAAAAATATTCAATATGTGCTTATGGTGAATAATTGAATATGAAGAAAATTTAAAAAGAAAATTCTTCTGTTTGAGTTGAGCTCGTTTGAACTTTTAACTTGACTTATGATGAATTTTTTAAAAAAACATTTAAGTTTCGTTTCAGCGAATAAGCCTCATACATATATGTACAACTTACGAATGGTGTTCTTCCCACTGTAGCATACAACATGATGTAGCTATGGAAAGTTGTAATATGCAAATCCCAACAAAGTTATGCCAAGCTGCAAATTTTTTGCGTCTTATCTGATTTGAATACATATAAACAAAAATAAAACATGCAGAGATCCACTAAAAGAAAAGGTAAAATAAATACCAAAAAGAAAATTAAATCTTATTAATAAAGTAAATAATATTTTTTTTTATTAGAGACCTACCTGTAAAATATAGCTTCCCATTGTCAAATAAGCTTGATTTGTATGGAAATCACCGATGCGCAACACAGGATGTTCAGTTGTTTCTTTAAATTCGTATACAACAAAACAGAGATAAACAAAGAGTCCTATAATTATTGTGTGAATAAGACCATGTATATATTTAACAGTTCGAGTCTTTATTCCTGGCAAAAGACGAAATATAACCATTCCTAGAATTAAAATATAAATATTTATTTTGATGATATTAACTGACTAAACTGCTTACTTTACCATGTCCGTTAATAATTATCAAACTGATAGGCATTCCCACTGCATGAGTTTGATACAGTGATTTCTTTTGAATCCATCCTTCTTCGTCAATTTGAAATTTGTACAAACAATAAATTATTGAAGCTGCTACCACTTCAGAGAATATGAAGATGATCCATGCACAGAACAGAGGACGATTTTTATTTCCCATGACAGAACGTTTCAAGTTTAAACACAAATTGTGAATTTTATAGCGAAGATAAATAAACGAATATTTTTGAAAAATTAAATTGTAACGAATTTTTTTACATACAGTGTTAATTTTTAGTACTGCATTAGAACGCCATGCCACCAGCTGGTGGTGGTGACCCGGCACTTCATCTTAGGTTTGTTTGGTATCTTTTTTCAAAAAAAAAATGTGTAAAACCTGTCAAATATTAAAAAGAGGGGAAAATTCTATCAGAGATGGTGAAACTTGAAAAAAGTAAACAAAAGCATTGAACTGTGAAATGCACCACTTTTTGTTAAAAACGTCATTTTTTGTGTATAAACGGCGTTGCCGCTTTGATATGATTTCAATAGATCTAATGCACTTTTTTCATAAAACAAATCTGCTTTTAAATCGAGTCTACTGCACTTTCATTTTTCGGAAAAGAAAATTATCATTCATCAAAATACAGTCCACTAATTTTTCAATTCTGTTCTTACGGCTTGTTTTGATAACAATCGTGACAGCATAATTAGGTTATTATAGTACGCTATTTTGAATTTTTTTGTTCTACTATTTTCAAAATAAAAGTAAAAATTGAAACATGTTGATCTTCTGTAGAGAAATTGAATGTACTGCAGTCTTGTTTTAAAAACCTACTTCCGAAAATTTTCCGATTAGTGGCAACCCTGGGACAGAAACAGACCACCACGATTTTTGACAGTACTCTTCGTACACTTCGTGTACATAGAAATTTGTGTAGCAGAAACTCGAAAGTTTACCAACAGGGGGGAAATTATTTGCTATCTCATTTCGCTCTCTCGATGCATCTTTGTTTTAGTCAACAAACAGGAATTTGTGACAAATTGTGAGAATTTGTGAAAATTTGCAGGAAATTTCATCTAATAATCACATTTAATTTTTGAAGTAACTTAGTTCATTGAACACAGCAAAGCGACCAGCAAAAAAACCTTTACATCTATGTATACTTCAGAGCCAAAGGATGACTTCAGGGCTGAAACACGGGTCGAATTGCCGCATAATTTTTCGAGTAATACGTTACTAAATTATGTGAGTTTGGCATTACCGCTCATGTTTTAAGAAATCTAATATACCATAATTTGAAGTGATTACTCGTTCATTCGATCACTGATGGCACTCACTGATTCGGTTAATGAAGAGGTAATCGGTAATTCGGCCCCTGATGTTCAATGCACCATTTTCTAAAATGGCAGACACACAGAAGCAGAACAGGATTTAGAGGCCTGGTGGACCTGTGGCAACAAGGAAGTGGAGGCCCCCTGGCCCTTAATTATTTTCTTAATAAAATTAAAAAGACATATAGTCCAGTCTCGAGTATTTAAAAAAATTATTGTTAAATGAAGTAAACTATCCTAACAGCCAACATGCTTTTTTGACGAAAAATATTTGATAATTTCGCTGCAACCCAGTTTTCGGAGTAAATCAATTCCGGTGAAAAACTTAAGACATAACTGAAGAAAATCAAAGAATTGAAGACCCAATATACAAAAAAGTAGCTGCCTTTCGAAACAAATTGAGAGAATGACCACACAACATGGTTTATTTTTCACTCATGTTTGCTTCATTGTCATATAATTGGTCACCTAAAAATGTTAGTAAAGCGTTTGCTATGGCCTTGTTTGAATTTTTTGTGCACTAAACTCATTGCTGATTTCAAATTTGCTCCCCTCAATCCGGCACTGCACAGAGTTGCACTGTTTATATAGGGAGGACAAAAATCCATTTTCGGATATTCAAATTTATTGGAGCTTTATTTACTTTTTTGCATTTAGCAATCCTGGTAATAAAATTTTAAATTATTAATTTTTAAAGATTTTTGGAACTTACAGTAAAACCTCCTATAACAGACTGCTCCCTTAAGCGGAATGATCTCTTAAGTGAAAAAAAATTTTCGCGACACTAGATCCACGGTTTTAAATTCCATACACGTTACACTCCCTTGATCAGACGCGGACAGTAATATATCAGCTGTAATTTGTAAGATTTGATTCTCTTAGGTGGACAAAATTTTTTGTATTATAAAATTTGTAACAAACAATCGCATAGTGATATTTATGTGCAGCTGTGGTCTGTTATTATATCTTCTTGTTCCTTTCTTTCTCGTTTATTAATAAATTTTGTCTCACTGCTTTTTTAATTCTTTATTGAAATGAATAATTTCTTTTATTCATTATTTATTATGTTGAATGTCTTAGAGGACAATTAATATTATCTAATTTTTGTAATTTGTTAGCTCTATAAATATTTTCTTTATACAATTTTTATTTGGATAATTTGATACAAAAATTTCTTGCACGGACACTCCCTTAGACAAACGAAAGTGTTGTGACATTCGATTAGACTGAAGTCACGATATTTTGTGGTAGCTAATCAAGTGTTGATTGGTATTGAAAAATAGAAAAATACTAGGTACTAATGCATTTAATATTTTAATTTGGTAGAACAAATAATCCATTTATTTGCGGTCATAATGTATTACAAAAAAGAATATGGAACAATTAGCATGACTTGAAGCAACCCAAACAATCAATTAAGTTGGTGGGCAATCAAACAGTTTTTATTGTTAATGTTCGTATTTTATAACTAGTATTTATGCGCGATATAGCTAAACAAGATACACATTTCTTATAATATTTGGTCTAGGAACTGCTTTCGTTTTCAGTTTTTACTGTTTGAAACACCTCTTTAAGACAAAAACCACACAAAAAAAGGATTCTTTCAAAAATATGCCACTTTTCGGCCCCATAGACAAACTTAATTTTTTTACAGTCACCGACTATCTTCCGAGCCGACAACATCGTCTTCCGATCGTTAATAGAATCTGCTCTCTTAAAAGTTGGTGATTTTTCTTTCCCCCGCCCTATCCTTTAACTTCATCTTTATTTTCCCCGTGTCGTGCAGTTCAGTGAAAACTAAACCTAGTGCGAACACTTATATAACCATGGCCTCAGGGCCACAAGTGCTTTCGGGCAATCGGTTCGGTTTGTTAGATCAACCATCCGACCCCCCTAAGAGAAAAAAGAAAAAAACTGCATTTTCCCCACTAGACAATAATATCAACCTACCATCTTCTTCTATTAATAATAATCCTAAATTTATAATTGTTTCCCCTGCCGATCCTTCCAAACCGCTTACGTCCTTTAGCGTGTTCCTCATAAAAAAAGCCATTGACAGTATTAGCACCTCTTATGAATATATTACACAACTCCGGGATGGAAACTTGCTTATTTTGGTAAAATCACAAAGAATAGCTGAACTCTTCCTTTCGAAAAAAAAACCTTTCTAACCTTTGCCCGATCATTGTTTCCCTCCACTTACATCTCAATTCTTCTAAAGGTACAGTCTATGCACCTTGTTTAATTAATGTGTCAGAAAACGAAATCATAGCTGAAATGAAAGATCAAGGAGTCACAGATGTGTACAAATTCAAGAAAAATGAAAACAATATTGAACGGAACACTGGTCTTGTAATTTTCACATTTGATCGTTTTCGCCCCCCAGCAACTGTCAATGTTGGCTGGTATACTCTTCAAGTTGAAGAATACTTCCCCAACCCGATGCGTTGCAAGAATTGTCAGCTTCTAGGGCACACTTCAAAAAGATGTAACCGCAACCCATCATGTGATACCTGCAACCTCCCTCCTCACCCCTCCGTAAATTGCACACGCACCTCATGTGCCAACTGTGCAGAAGAACACGCTGCCTCATCTAAACTCTGTAAAAGGTACATACAAGCCAAAGAAACATTAAAAATAAAAACCATAAGAAAATGCACTATGTCAGAAGCCAAAAAAATATACTCCGAGCAAAACCCAGTTCCATTCTCTTCACTAGAATACTCTTCCGTTGTAAAAAATTTAAACCAGTCTCTCCCTTCCAATCATTCTCTCAAACCTCAAGAAAGTCTTTCTCCCTCCCTCATTGAAAATAATCCAGTTCAATTAAACTCACCAAAACCGGTTTCTCCCAAAAAAAAAATTCCTATTCCAAGCACCAGCCAGAACAATAGAATACAATCAGCTCTCCCACATGATTCGAGTTCAACTTGCTCAACCATAAAATCTGACTCATCTATCTCTGATTCAATTTCAAGCAAACACACCACAGTCAAAAATACTCCATTCCAAACGGCAAACACAAACATAACTCCCAATTATACATCTCTTCCAAAATCTTCTTCCACACCCACAAAAAATATATTAGAAAAAACTCAATTTTTAAACTCAAATTTACTTAAAACAATCCACTCAAACTCATCAACAAACGAAACTCACTCATTCTTAGTACAAACACCCACACCAATGTCTACAGATCCGATAACCGATTACGATGATAATGATGATGATATCTAATAAACATACCGGTGCCCCTGATACAGACTCTGCCGCCAAAGGGTTGAATCTTCCAAATTCCTCTCGGAATTTGGGTGATTCAACTTTGGGGCGGCAGAGTCAAAATTATTCCACCACAACACACACATCCCCTGATTTTTCCCAGTATAACACAAATTATACTGCCCAAAAGTCACTCATATCACAAAAGTCAATCCTTAAAGTTCTCCAGTGGAACCTTAATGGATATTTGAATAATTACCATGAGCTAGAACTTCTTTTAAAAGAGTTTAAACCATCGGTAGTTTCATTACAAGAAACTCACATACACTCACAAACATCATTCAAGGCTCCTAAAGAGTATGCAACATATTTTCATAACTTTGATACCAACACTTCAGCTAAACAAGGAACCGGTTTGTTAATACATAAATCGATTCCCCACAAAATCATAAACATAAACTCAAATATATCTGCAATTGCAGTAGAAATCCAACTTAAAATCAAATTATCAATTATCTCCATTTACATTCATCCATCTCAGCCTTTTTCGTGCTTAGAGTTAGAAAATATCGTAAGAGCTGTCGAGAAACCAGTCTTACTTACAGGTGATTTTAACTCCTGGAGTCCTCTTTGGGGATCTCCTGTGGGCAACTCAAGAGGCAAAGAAGTTGAAAACTTCCTTGTTAACTCAAATCTCTCGCTTCTTAACGATGGCAGCCCAACCCATTTTTCAACCCACAAAACTTTTACTCATGTTGATCTGACATTGATTTCATCACAATTTTTACTCAACACCACATGGAAAAGAAAGGAATATCTACATGGGAGTGATCATTTCCCCATACTTACCTCCATCGAACTGGGTATGCAAGCCAACTTCGCTAAACCAAACCCCAAGTTTAAAACCGATCATGCCGATTGGAATCTGTTTAAAACAAAATCAAGTGAGCTTTTGAACACCCATCCCCAGACCCTTAACGTAAATCGTGAAGCAGCAACCATAAAAAAATGCATCCTCTCAGCTGCAAATGTTTCAATTCCCCAAACTAAATTCATTCTTCATAAAAAGATGGTCCCATGGTGGAACCAGGAACTTAATTCGTTGCGACAGACAAAACAACATCTTTGGAAAATTTTTAATAAATACCCCAATAATACAAACCTCATTAACTACAAAAAAGCTAACGCAGTTTTCAGGCGACAGGTAAAAAATGCAAAAGAATTAAGTTTTCAAAAATTTACTGAAAAAATAAACCCTACTACTAGCAACAGTAAGATATGGTCGGATATAAAAACACTTACTTGTAGCTACAGTCCATATTGTATAAAAGTCATTCAATCAGAATCTGAAACACTAACCGATGGTGATAAAATTTCAGAGCACTTTGCCAAAAAATGGTCTTCATATTCTGATGACTCAAATTTTACACCCTCCTTCCGGAGAGCAAAACTGCTAGCATTAAACGAGGATAATTTATCGTACTCCCCAAGCCCTTCGGCCAAATTATTTGAAATTCCTATTAACATATTAGAGCTTGAATGCTGCCTCAATTCAGTCAAAGGAAAGACACCTGGCTATGACCGTATTTCCTACCCAATGTTAATCAATACACCTCCAATACTAAAACAAAGACTAATCGCTCTTTACAATAATATTTTTGACCAGGGGATAATCCCACAAGCATGGAAAACTTCAATAATGGTACCTATCCCTAAACCTAATCAAAATAAGACAGTCTCTAACAGTTACAGGCCAATCTCCTTACTCCCGTGTACAAGCAAATTAATGGAAAAAATTATTTCCAAAAGATTATTCCTGTTTATTGAAAGCAACAATCTGGTTAATCTTAATCAAGTTGCCTTTAAGCACGGGCGCAGTACGATAGACTCATTACTTCACATAGATGAATATGTATCTACGGCTCTGTCTTGCAAAAACCATGTTTCAATTGTTTCTATTGATTTTGAAAGAGCCTTTGAGCGTATAGGTATCCATGTTGTTCTTCATAAATTGATAAAGTGGAAAATTGGTCCAAAGATGTTCAGTTTCATTAAATCATTCCTTTTAAATCGAAAATTCAGAGCCAAGGTTAATAACTGCTATTCAAATATCTTTAACCTAGATAATGGCATCCCGCAAGGCTCGCCTCTTTCGGTAGTGATTTTCATTATAGCGTACGATGAGATAAGCAACATAATCACACAATTCAAAAATATAAGCCATACCCTTTACGCTGATGATTTATATATTTTATCCAAATGCAATGATGCTACCCGAACAGAGAACATTCTTAAAGAAATTCTTCAAAGCATTAATAACTGGTGCACTCACTCAGGGGCATTAATATCCCTGCAAAAAAGCAAACATCTGCATATATGCAGAAAAATTAAATGTTCCAAGCCCATTATAGAGCTTGATAATTCACAAATACCATCTGTTAATGTATTAAGTATTCTGGGTGTTATATTCGACTATAAGTTTAACTTTAAGGAACATTGTTTAACTTTAAAAAATAAACTAGCTGCCAGGCTTAATATTATTAAATATTTAGCTTCTAAAAATAGTAATATACATGTAAACACTCTTATTAATGTAACAAAAGCTATTATTGTATCTAAAATAGATTATGGTATTGTAATATACGGTAAGTGCGCAAAATCGACTCTTCAAATCCTCCACTCTACATACCACGCAGCAATCAGGAACAGTCTCAGAGCCTTCAGAACCAGTCCAATAAGGAATCTACTCACAGAAGGAGGTTTTTCGTCAATTGAAGACAGACGAAATTATCTTACATCCCGACTTGTGCCGAAAATTAGTGATTCATTTAGATCCCCGATATATGCCGATGCAGCAAAAATTTTGAATAGGAAAAAAACTCCAAAAATTCCATCAGCTCTTTACAACGCATTGACATTCGCCAAAGATATTGGACTCAACCCTGTTTTGAATAAGGCTACCCTTGAAAAACATCCTCCATGGACTCTGCCATTAGACGCAATAAACACAAATCTATCTTGTTTCAAAAAAGCTAACACTCCAAATGAAGTTTACCTTCAACTTTATCACGAAATGATGAGCAACTACCCCAACAACACCTGGGAAATTCTTTTTACTGATGGCTCCAAAAATGAAGAAAATGTTGGATTTGCAATCGTAAACTCAAACGGAACCCGTATGTGCGCCGAAAGGATTCCAGCTTACTACTCAATATTTTCTACGGAAGCCCTAGCTGTACTCAAAGCAACCGAAATCGCATTAAAAAGCAAAAAGAAAACTGTCATATGCACAGATAGCCTCTCGACACTAACAGGCATTCTAAATCTAAAAAACCAATCACCTCTCATCAGAAAAATTCGTGATAACCTAATCAAAAGGGAAACTGATTTGAAACTAGTCTGGACACCAGGTCACATTGGCGTTCAAGGTAACGAGATGGCAGACCGGGAAGCAAAAGCTGTATCTACAGACTCAAACCAATGTATATCAAACTACCAACCTGTCAAAAAGGACTTCATCAAACTGATAAATTCTCGCTGGAAACAGAAAAAAGAAGAAGAATGGAGACAATATAACCACTACTACTCCACAATCAACCAAAACCCAACTCCAGCTATTTATCCTACGAACACATCTTCGACAATAAACAAAAACTTCCTAAGACTCAGAATCGGACACACCAAACTTACACATGGCCACCTGCTCAACAAGGAACCGCCTCCGATTTGCCACTTTTGCCAAACTAACTCAATTTTATCTATACAACACCTAACGCTAGATTGTGCTTATGTTAAAAAAAATTGTAACGAATTATTTCAAAACGATCTTGGAAATCTCCTGTCAATTCCTTCAGAACAAAATATTAAAAATGTCTCTATACTTTTAAAAAAACTAAAACTAGATAATTACTTATAACAATATCTGCCTCTTTTTCAGTTTTGGGGGCGATCGGGAGAGATCTAAACTATTGTTTGGTTCTCTCCCGACCGCCCCCATGACTGAGCTTGATATTTATTATTTTATCCTTTTATTTTTACATTCAGCTTAAAGTCCTGGTAGCTAAGCTGTTATAACTAAATATTATGCTGTACATTTATGTAAAGTTTAATAAATTATAATAATAATAATAATAATAATTTTTTTAAATGAATTTTCCAACCCAAAAAAAGCTGAGATTAGAGTTTCCGGAACATGAGAACATGTTCTCTTTTTTGCATTGACCTACTAGTATGTCTATGCTTTTTTGACTCCGATCTTTCTTAAGGCTCCCCCAAACCAACGCGAATGCGGAGCGATTCGCAGCGAGTCATACACAATAGAAAAAAATATGACAAATACACAACGCTAAACAACAACAAAAATTCGTCGTTGCTGCGAATTCGCGTTGGTTTGGGAGAGCCTTTATTCTTTTTTTTTTTCATGAAATTCTTTTTTGTCCTCTTTTTATTATGTACTTACTCTTTTTTGTCTCTTTTTTCTTTTTCCTAGAAATATAGGCATTATTCACCTGCAAAATATTCATACCCACTTTTCATTAACATCAAAAGGTAGGCACGAGAAATTCATAATCATTGTTGAAAAGAAAAAATAATAAAAATTAGCAGTACATGGTCGGTTTGCTGTCATTTTGATGTATTACAGATCAAGACAAATCTCTGAATTTAAATATCAATGTTTTGTAACTGTTTTAAAGCTCTCCCAAACCAACGCGAATGCGGAGCAACGACGATTTTTTGTTGTTGTTTAGCGTTGTGTATTTGTCATATTTTTTTCTATTGTGAATGATTCGCTGCGAATCGCTCCGCATTCGCGTTGGTTTGGGACAGCCTTTATAGTTCCTTTTGGAAAAAAAAACTTACTATCTAAAGCAGCATCCACATTATGTTGAACTATGTAGATCAACATCGTTGATCAACAATGTTGAGTAGGTATGGACGTGTAGATCGACAATGCCAATCAACATTTATTGACCTAAATGCAACCCAATTCAAATGGATAGCAATCAACAAGGTTTTTCAACAGAACAAACATTTTTAAGGCGCTGTTTAGATTGGGAAGATTGAGACTGTTCTCACGGTAGTTTGTGGACAAGAGAAGTGAGGGGTCAGGGATGTCGTGAGGCATGAACAAAATATAAACAACGACCTCATGAGATTAATTTCTTGCCATTTCAATGTGCAAAACATTGAAGTTGTTGTTGTTTCTATGTGTTTTGAGGTGCCTCAAATGGTCAAATGTATGACACAATGAGACTCACATAACTAGTCCAGACTCAAATTTCCCAATTTAAACAGGCTCTAAGTATGGGCGTTTTTATCGACATATTTGCTTGCTGTCACTTTTATTTAAAAGGCCACTCACTGCATTTATCTTGACTTTTGATACAAAACAACTTACACAGAATATTAAAATTAAAACAAAGGAAAGTTTAACACAATTAACAGTCAACACCCCAAAGCTGACACGTACACACAGCCTGTTGATTGACAGTGTGAACCAACAATGTTAATCGGCATAGTGTGGACGCAGCTTAATAATTCCATTTTATTGCCTTTTTGAATCTATTTTTTATGTCTTCGAAGCAATTTTTAAAATTAGACTTACCTTATTTTGTCATAAAGCCGACGATATAGCTAATTTATTATAGATCAAGATTTTAGATAAGATTAGATTTGATTTAACTTTTTTTTTAGTATTAATTTTTAATTTTTTTAAAATATATTTTTACCAAAATAAAATAAAATAAAATAAGTGGGCAATGGTGTTGCCGTCTACCTATTTTTAGATCTTAGATTAGGTACAAGAAAAAGAAGTTGAGCAAGCGGAAGTGTGTATTTAATCAAGGGCTATGTTTTCATCAATAGCCAAGATTTTTAGTCCAAATAACAAACAAGGGACGATATGATTTCGAGCTACTCATGATCGAAAACACGCAATTGCATTGCAAAATACAAATGGTTAAAGTGGGAAAGGGGGTCTAACATTAGAAATATGGATTTTCGAAAATGTCATTTTTTTATCAAAAACGTTATGGACACCCTACCCTAGATGGTACAAAAATCATTGTTCTACGACAAAAATTACCCAAGTTACAGATATTTTTCTGATTTCAAGAGTAACAGTAACCATTTTGAAAAAAAGTGACTTCCGATGGTCCGGTTTTAGTTAATTTTTTTCTCATGCATACAACACCCATTGTCCAATTTGTCCCACTAGAAATCACTTTGAGACTCATATTGACTCGTCTATTAGTATTGTTCCATTAAAAATCTTTTATTAACACGCCAACAAAATATATTCTCAAATTCAAGTCGTCTATAGCAGAACGTGACCGTAAACAGGTATAATTAGAGATATTGCTCATCTTTTTTTTCAATCTTTTGTAATCATCAACTCATTTAATTCTTTTGGAACTGCATGAAGTCTTTTAAATCTATTGAGGTCTTTTGCATTCTTTGAATTTTTTGAATCTTTATGAATCTTTTGAATTCATTGCATTTTTTTTTGCATTCTGCCATCCATAATACTTTCAATTGCTGACATCTCTGGGATTCTAAGAAACCTGAACTGGCTACATGCCATATGTACGTTCAAAAACAAGGAAACAATCAAGAAAATATCTTACGTCAAAAATAATTTAAAATTTTTTTTTAAATTTGTTTTATTTAACACAAAAGAAGTCCTGCAATGCCCTGGACTAGAGAAAAAACACAAAATATTTGTAAGCTTTTATTTTTGCTTTCAATTGGTCTGGCGATTTCAACAATATGTCTGATGGTATTCAATTTACGCAATTCAAGAAAACAGCATTATTTTGGTTCATTTATTTATATAATTGTAGTTTTATTTGGAACAGGACTAGGTAAGCTATGCAAATATTTTTCTATTATATACGTTTATGTGAATCCTAAAATGTACTGCCTTTTAATTGTAGGATGCATCTGGTTTAAAATATTCCGGGGAAAACTAATTTGGTCACATGCAGTCCTACATACACTGGTTCTTGTCTTAATGCTTATATCTAATAGAGAAATTTTTGTCCTTCTGAGGGATGGAAAAACCAATGAATGCATTCGAAGACACAACATGAGTTTGCTTAACATTTGTGCTTATATAGTTCAGGTATCCGTTTGAAATAATTACTCTTTTCTTAAATGAAGTCAATGAAAAGTCATAAATTAATATAAAAGTTGGTTCTTCGTGTTTAGCAATGAAAAAAATCTACTCGATATAATTTTCATTTTCAGTACATTTTATCATTTCATTTAATGATTTTTCGATATGGAAATAACCCATCTGAAAAAGCGTTCCGATCTGGGTTGCATGCTTTTGGAGGAGTGTTGACATTTTTTGTATCTTTCATGGATTCTGTGGTAGTATGGCGTAGAATAAGTTGGTAAGATCATTCTTTTATCTAATTTACTGTACAAATTTTAATAAACTTTTATTTTATTTGCAGGGAAGATATGAGTAATTTTAATTTTCCCCTGGTTTTAGTATTTTATTTTAAATTTGCATATGCCATTTGTATTTGGTATTTAGTATTAAATCCTTATTTTGATTGGAGGAGATTGAAAGCTCTGGTTTGTATTGATATTATATATTTCTTGATTTATGGAATTTCTTTATAACAAAAATTCATGCTTTGCAAATGTGATCTCTTGCAATTATATTGAAAATATACCTATATGTTCATAGTAATGAGTTTTAAGAAATTGATAAATCAATTAAGGAGGTGTATTCATATTTGTAAAAACGCTTTAAAAACTTTTACTAAAAAAAGATTTTGCTGGAAGTCATACAATTAAAAGATTTGAACTGCTATTTTTTATAATAAGGGTATTCATGCAACAGCGTAAGGCCGTCGTAAACGTAATAAAGTTGTAAACTGCGTAAATCTGTCTAATTTTCCATACAAATTGTGACATATTTATGAAGTTTAAAACTTTTACTACGCTTACGACGACTTTCCGACGTTTCATGAATACCCTTAATATAATAATAATATAATATATTTTTTATAATATGCAATTGATTGTATATTTACAATACATATTTATTGAAGTTTTAAATCAAACAAATGCTTAAACATTTTACTGATAAAGTATTTTTGGATTTTTTTCAGAGTATGCAAAAATCCAGTAAAACTTTGCAAAGAAAGGCCGGTAAAACTTTAAAAAGATCTTCAAGTCGAACATGAATTTTATAATTTCATTAACTTTATTTGCTTATTTTTTTATTAATAAAATGTCCTCGCCACAACTTTTGAAACTTAAAATTATTGGCTATAAAATTTAAAAATTATTATTTTTACTCTGAGGCCACACAAGCCAGTACTGGCTAGCCAGTCGCAATACACTCACTTTTTTTAGTAACACTCACTCGTGAACTGGGTTTCCTTTTTTCGTAGTCAGCTGGGAAGCCAGTAGAGCAGCCAGTAATAGTGTTTGGCAGTACTTTTTCGTAACAGATTTGGAAAAATAGGTCTGAAACTAAAGTTGACTCACATTTTTTTTCACGAAATATTAATAAAATAAGAATCGGGAAGTCCTTATGCCCAGTCCCAAAGAACTCAAAAGTTTTATAAATTTACTAAAGCCCATATTATTCACTCGTTTCATCTGATTAATCCAATTGGATTTAAACTGCATTACGAAGGTCAGTTTAAGTTTTTATATCCAGATTAACTGCCTGAACAGAATGGGAGACGCAGCAGCAATATATGTCAAAAATGCTGCAATGAAAGTTAAAATTTGTTCAACTCTTGCAGCTGCAGCATTTTTGACATCTATTCCAGCTCCGTCTCCCATTCTGTTCAGGCAGTAAGACTGAATTTCATAATATTAATTATTTCATGACTCTTGAACTTCAAGATATCAAACCAAAAGTTTTCAAACGAGTTTAACCAACAAATTGTTATAATTTGTATGCATTATTTTTGGAAATCAGGTTGAAGCGAAAAAGACGACGACGGCATGTCTGTCGCTGTGGTCGTCCAAACGTTGTTTCCACTATCATGGTCATTAAGCTCGTCTCTCTGTGGATTCTCTCTCGCCATTCCCATTTACACGGGAATCTATGTCGTGGTTTTCTTGCTATGGTCTAGCTTTGGTCTCGCCATAACATTTACACGTAGTTTATGCAATATTGTATGTTCTGCCATCCAAAAAAATTCTGCCAGATTTTCAAAAATTGTTTTTGTAGTACGTGTTAAATGTGAATTCAGATCAAGATCCCGATGATAAAAAAACACGCCTAATGTTAAATATTAAACTTTTCTTTTCGCTGACATTAATCATTTTAACTTATTAAACTTTTCGGAACTTACCGCGTTAATTTAAAAGAATTATTTATAAATTCTTCTTCCCAACTGCCGGTTCTACAAAATTGCCAAGCAACTGGTGTGTGAATATAAAACTGGCACGCAAGCTCTTCGAAACAGCTAAGGGAACCTAATCACTGAAGCACGTTTTAAACTACAGAGATACTTATATCCCTACTTAGTGTTGCATACAAGATTCTATCCAACGTACTATGTGAGCGCCTTAAACCTTTCTGCAACACTATGATCAGCACGTACCAGTGTGGCTTCGGGCCAGGCAGGTCAGTAATAGACCAAATCTTCACATTGAGGTAAATCTTGGAAGAGACCAACGAATTTCAAGTTGAGACCCACCATCTTTCCATCGACTTCAAAGCCGCATATGATAGCATAAGTCGCCAAGAGCTTCTATTGGCGATGTCGGAACCCAGGATCCCGAAAAAACTGATTCCGCTATGCCACATGACGTTACAAAATATGCGGTGCAACGTGCAAATGCATCCGAGCTATTCCAGACATGTGCAGGGTTCAGACAAGGAGATGCCCTATCATGTGACTTCTTAAACCTAGTCCTGGATCAGATAGTTTGCAAGAGTGGTGTTAACCAGGAAGGCACTATCTTTAACAGGTCTTCGCAACTGCTTGGCTACGCGGATGACATCGACATCATCGGCTGCTCCAAGCGAGCTGTACTAAAAGCGTTCACAGCTATTAGTGAACAGGTGAAACGCGTTGGTCTTGAAGAGACTCATATTATGCTATCAATAAGCAAAGCTTCATCGGTCCATCGCATAGGACAAAACGTCACTGTTGGTAGCAGTAATTTCGAGGAAGTCAAGGAGTTCACCTACCTCGGAACAAACATCAATCCTACGTATGACACCTTAGTGGAAATCCGATGAAGAATTTCCCTAGCGAGCCGCTTTTTTGGTTTGGCCAAACAAAGGGGCTTAAAACTCCTTTCCTGAAAGACAAAGTGTATGCTATACAAAATGCAAATTTTACCAGTTCTACTCTACAGCGCCGAGTGCTGGACTAAAAGTAAAAAAGGTGAATTGATACTGGGCACTTTCCAGAGAAAAATTCTTCGACAGATATTTTGTCCAATATGCGAGGAGGGCGAACGGAGGAGAAAATTCAATGGTGAATTGTACGAGCTGTACCAAGATGTGGATGTAGTGCAAAGAGTCAAAATACATCAGCTACACTGGCTCGGCCACATCGAGCGAATGGACAACAACGCTCCAGCCAAGAAAACCTTCGAATCCCAGCCAAATAAACCCGGCTAAATAATTTTTCTTTGAAACACATACAAGTTCGTTTTAAATTTTTCATTGGCTGTCAAGTATATTTTCTTGATACATCCGTATTGAATCTACGAAATTATTTAAGCAACCTTAAGCAACCTGAACGCCTTCTCACCAGTTTTCAGTTTGAGTTTTATTTTATGTGAATACAAAAAAAAATACGCTTAACAGCTTTAGCTAGAAGATTCGAGCTTCACTTTATATTTTATTTTAATAAACTTTTATTTTTTGAACCAAAAAGCTAAGCAAGAAGATTTTGGTTTACCAAAACGGTTTACTTTTGCTTGCAATATGGCAAGTATTGTTTAAGACATTTTTAAATTATTCCGGATTAGCCGCGTTATAAATATTTAATATTTAGCAAGTTCAGTAGAGTACTCACCCCGAACGTTTCGTTAAGAATTTGGCTCAGCGAGAAACGTTCGGGGTGAGTACTGTATTTTATCAATACCTAGCCACATTATGATTTTGATCTACAAGAGCAAGTTCAAATTTCAAAGTAAGAAGTAATCAAAGCATTTTAGTCAGGGGTCCTGAAATCTTGATATTTTTGTAACTTCTACTATAAAATTCTAGCTGAATTTCAGATTGGCTAAAAATCGAAAGGGATTGATAACCAATCCACCCATCACACGACAGATTTTGGATCGGCAATCGGCTTGGGGCCAATTGGCTCGTTGTTGGCTATGTCGAATATGGCTAGCTTAAGATTTGATTACAGAGTAATCTGAATTTTTGCGTACATTATGATCAAAATATACAAATAAGTTTTGTTTTTTTTTTGTTAATTCATTTATTAAAAATTAAACTCTGTTATTCCTCTTCTCCTCCTTCATCTTCTTGCTGATCAATTTCCTTATTTATGACTTGCTGTTGCTGATCTCCAATTACATTATTTATGACTTCTACTTTATGTATAGTAAATTGACTGTTATAAAAAGTGTTATTTAAAGTCATAATAATGCAATGCAAAAGGGTCTGTAGCTGGCTTGCTCGCAAAATGTAAGCTGCTCCTTCTCCCGAAGAAAAAAGAGGAAGCCCATGACTCTGACATTCGAACATAAAATATCCTGAATCAATTTTTCCTATTGCCAAACTCCGCTTCATACATTGAACAATTCCATAGGGATACAGTGTAAAAAAGTACCCAAGTGCAGCTGCAAGGTTAAGTTCATTTTTTGCTTTGGCATAAAGAACACCATAAAGAACACTCTCCAAGTGAACTTCAAAATTGATATGACCAATTTGAAAAGTTGTATTCAGATGTTCCAATGAAATTTCATAATCTCTTCGATTAATTGACGAAATACTCTCATTATAATAATCATTGCCGTTTATAACTATTGAATCTATGATTTGCGTATTCCAATCATTTACACGGTACAAACTAGCAAAACAACAAGCCACCACATTGATAGCCAGATGTTGCTTTCCTCGAGATTCTCCAAAAACAGACGAAAATGGATGTATAGATCCCCAAAGGGAACACAGTTTTTCAGGGATTTCAATGTCGAAGTTCTTGTCTTTAGTCAAAGGCGAGCCACGAATTCGTTTTGCAGCATTCGATCTATTAAGACGGCTCCAGATTACTAAATTTGGATAAATGTCCAGCCATTCGATTTCTTCCGGATGAGTACAGAGATTGTAACTTTCATGTGTCGTCTGGCAAGTATCAAATTCATCAGTTAAAATATTGAGAAGCTGGTTTCTCTTGGGGGCCGTTTTATAAGACACAACACTGATGGCATGCAGTTTATATTCTTCTCTCCATTCTTGGCTAACCGCTCTTTCATTAATGTAATCCAACATTGCGGTCAGATCCCCAAACAGAATCCAAGAAGCAGTATTTTGTTCAGGATGTTTGGTTAAATCTTCAGGACATCGTTGCTCTGCTTGTTCACCAGCATCTTCTTCCTCAAAAGCAACCTCCATAGATCGATAAGGATCAAAAAGATGAAAATATTTATCACGGTAAACTGTAAATGTTGCATTTGAAATTTGAACCAAGATATATCGCTGAGACTGAACTGCTTTATTGATAATGTACTCTAAGCTACCACCAACAGTTCCTGCAGGTGTATAAGCATAAACTTTGACTTGAAACACAAACTCATCTGCATCGATATTTTTGATAATTCGCTCAGAAGATGAATTTAAATTTATCGTTGCATTTGCAATTTTCTTCGCCATACTTATTATTTTGTCAATTCTGTAAGAGTCCCAATGATTGAGAGGACGTAAGATTGCATATAAAAGAGCGATAGTACTTGCAAAGAAACAAGTTTTAATTTTATCAGGTGAATCTTGAAGCCGATTTTCTAATGCTATTAATCCTTGAATTTTAAAGCGACAATCTACATCTCTGAGCTGGTATCCTAATTGCGGAGGCATTATTGGAAGTCCTATGGCTTGTGTTGTTCTTACGCTTGAGTCTTCACGTGGTGTATGCTTAAACTCAATACTCTTATCAGACTCTTCATATGGTTCCCCTTCTTCTGCAACTTCCAGAAAATTTGATGCATTCGATATCGACTGTTGTGTTGCTAGTTTAACTAGAATTAAAATAAATAAAATAGTAAGTAAGGCATAACACAAGGCTAATTAATTAGAAATATATTTGCAAACAAAATTGTAATAAAAAAGTACGTATACGCCATAGTGATCAAAACTAATTGTAAGCAATTAACTGTTTGTACTTTTTGATTATCTCTCTTAAAAAAATAAAAATGCATATGTTTTGCAACTGACTCTATGTGAACTTTGTTCCTTTGTTGAATTTTAGCGTCAGAAATCATTCCCCATGCCAATTTTACAAGTAATACAAGTGATTTCGATATGCATACATACTAACATATGTAGATACAAATATAGGTGTCAAGCTTAAAACAACAAGTTCCAAAGGAGTACAACTAATTTTTGGTATGTAAATCTACCTATGCGCATATAAAAATAAAATTTCCAAAAAAATTGTTAATCCGTTTTTGAGATATTGAATTTTCAAAAAAAAATTTAAACCTTTTTTTAAAAAGTTAAAAAAAACTTTTTTTTTGAAAATTTTTATATGCAATATTTTTTAATCTTATTTGACATTTTTAAATAAAAAAATTAGATTTAATTCTGTTCCAGCCCATTATGAGAAAATTCAAAATAAAAAAAATATGTAAAATAATTATATTTTTTGGTAGTATCTATATCGCATTTTAGCATACAGAAAAAGTTTAATTAAAATCGAAGTGAAAAAATATTGTCTTTACGATTTTTTAACATTTGTATACTTAAGGAAGTGTGAAAAAAAAACATTTTTGCACCAAGTTTAATAAAAATTGACTTTGTATGTAGATAGTTTTCAAAATTTTTGATCAAAAAAAATTTTTTGAAAATATTTTTTTAAGCATTATTGTAAGACAAATTTCTATGATTATTTTTTAAAAGCTTTTGTATGAAAAAATTATTGAAATCAGAAATTCCAATTTGAAGAAATTTCAAAATAAAAAAAATATTTTTTGGGAGAGGTACCATTAATAACCAATTTTTTGAAAAATTGTTTCCCGTCAAAATTAGATTTTACCAAAAGAAATGTATGTTTTTTTTTAGTTATGAAGCCATTTTTGAGAACCATAAGATTTTATAAAATTGCTTGATTGCTTAAGTTCTTAAGTTCCAAGCAACTTGAACATAAGAACAATTATATGCGATCCAGTCATCTTAACAGAGTTCCAAGCTGGAAATATTTTACTGTGGACAATATTTACAACTTAGCGTCAATAGTGCATAAGCTTGAGGAGAAAAAGAAAGTTTAAGCATTTTTTTTGTGGATCTGAAGGCTGCACTCGATAAAATCTCTCGAAGCTTGTTAATCTTTAAACTTTACTCAATTGGAATATCAGCAAAATTTGTTTGGTTATTTCAGAAAAACACTGTTTCTGTGGTATGGACATAGGATAAGAGATGTCTGTATATTTTGAAACCCTATATGGTGTCAAACAAGGATGCCTTCTATCACCACTTCTGTTTGCACTCTATATGTTAACGGTTAGCATAATTTTTTGAGAGTAGGTCTACAAATAAATATAAAACTGAAACATAAGGGTGCTACTATATGCAGATGACATTGTTATCCTGGCAGAGGACATCGGTGTTATGCAACAAATGATAAGTCGACTCGAAAAATATTGTGAAAGTTGGAGTTGGAGTTTGGAGGTTAATATGGCAAAATCAGAGATGATAGAGGAAAATTGGAAATTCAAAGGAGCAAAAATACGAATAACTAAAAATTACAAATATCTGTGAATTCTTTTTACGCCTACGATCACTTTCAGGCAACATCTTAAAACTAGAAACAATGCTGCTAAGGATAGCATAAACACCACTTGGCAATGTTTCTTAACAAAAAAAAATAAAGGATCTGAAATCTAAGTAGAAACTCTTTCTGGCTACCAGTAGATCTAAACTAACATATGGTGCACAAGTTTGGGGTTTCGGATTTTTTGATTAGGTAGATAAACTTTAGCGATATTTCATATAGAAAATTTTAAGACTACCAGCAAGTACGCCAAACTATGCTTTGAATCTAGAAACTGGTGCTGAAGATAGTAATTTCTACAGCCTAGAACTACACCTCAGATGTGTCCAAGAAACTATCTTTGAATATATTGAGGAAAGGTGACCATATCAACTATCCAAAATTCTTTTAAAGAGAAAACAATTCTGGATAAAAGAACTTATTGGGATTGGCTCCAGATATGATCTACTTTGGGATTCTTCATTGCTTGTCCAAAAGAAGAATGGACCTTTAAATGCCTTATAAAGGGTCTTTCAAACGGGACGCTACAAAAGTAGAGCAACAGGGATATTTCCGCTATTTTGATATTTCTCTTCAGTAAGGTTTGCCGTTTCATGATGGAAAGAAATACGAGCCAACAACGAGTCGAAATTAAAAGTTACTACCGAAATTCGAAGTCAGTGGCCTCATTGTTAGGAGAGCTACGTCCAATTTATGGTCGTCATAATCGTCCTAGCAGTGGAAAAATTTGAATCCACAGGCACAGTTCAAAATGTTCCCGTGCCAGTGAGACAAAGAAGTGCCCGTAGTGTCGAGAATATTGCTGCCGCTGAGGCTTGAGTTGCAGAAAGCCCAAATGTGTCTCTCACACGTCGTTCTCAAGCGTTGACCACCAGAAGCGTCGTATGTTCGTGAATTGGGCTGAGCAACAACTTGAAAATGATTCGGATTTTAATTGAAAAATCATCTTGAGCGATGAGGCTCATTTCTGGCTGAGTGGCTTCGTCAACAAACAAAATATGGGGTATTGGTCAGGCAGCAATCCACACGTACTCCATGAGTTATCATTGCATCCCGAATAAATTACGATTTGGTGTGGTTTATGGCCAGCGGCGTCATTGGGCCGTACTTCTTCCGTGATGATCAAGACCGGCACGTTACTGTGAATGGGGATCGCTACCGTTCAATGATAACCGAATATTTTTGGCCCCAATTTAATGATATGGACTTTGAGGACATGTGGCTCCAACAGGACGGTGCTACAAGCCACACAGCGAATGTCACAATCAATTTATTGGAAACCAAGTTTGGAGAACGTGTTATCTCACGAAATGGTCCAGTCGCTTAGTCTCCTCGGTCGTGCGATTTGACGCCGTTAGACTATTTCCTGTGGGGCTACGTCAAGTCTATGGTCTATGCCAGCCAACGACGATTGATGAACCTCGTACGAATATCGATCGTGAAATTTTAATAATATTTTAAAATATGTTTAACGGTAAGTTTTATGATAAACATTTTTATATTCTCTTGTAAAGGATCAAATGGTCTATAAATATTACTAGACAAACTTCCGACAAAATTTATACTCAATATACCGGAATTTTTGTCTGTTTACCTTCTGGAGATTGTTAGGAAAAAATTCTTTTTTTTGTAGAAAATCGACTTATTTTATGTTCGTATGGGATCAACAAGAACTTTTCGCAGTTGAAAATATTGCATGTTCAAAAAGTCGTTTTTATTCAAAATTGTCAAAGATATTCATCCCGATTACAGAATCTGACGAATAACCTGCGGAGGAAATCTGACTCAATACTGACATTGTTATTATGAGCCAAATGTCAAAATTATGTCTAGCTCCCTCCACAGCTCAATAGTCAGATTCTATGTCGGGGTGATTTTTTCGGGATGCAATGATGACTCGTGGAGTACGTGTGGATTGCTGCCTGACCAATACCGCATATTTTGTTTATTGACGAAGCCATCCAGCCAGATATGAGCCTCATCGCTGAAGATGATTTTTCGATGAAAATCCGAATCATTTTCTAGTTGTTGCTCAGCCCAATTCACGAACAAACAACGCTTCTGGTGGTCAAGCGGCTTCAGTTCTTGCGTCAATTTAATCTTGTAAGGATGTAGGCCAAGATCTTTTCGCAAAATTACCCACAACAACGTCACAGAGATGCCCAACGCTTGAGAACGACGTGTGAGAGACACATTTGGGCTTTCTGCAACTGAAGCCTCAGCGGCAGCAATATTCTCGACACTACGGGCACTTCTTTGTCTCATTGGCACGGGAACATTTGGTTCTGTGCCTGTGGATTCAAATTTTGTCCGCTAGACGCTCAATTGTTGATCTGCTAGGACGATTATGATGACCATAAATTGGACGTAGCGCTCTTAATGTTGAGGCCACTGACTGCGAATTTCGGTAGTAAATTTTAATAATTTCGACTCGTTGTTGGCTCGTATATCTTTCCATCATGAAATGTCAAAAGAACGGCAAGAAATATGGCGTCGTTTGCTGTTCCTGTCGCTCTACTTTTGAATTGTCCCTGTTAAAAAACCCTTTATAACTATAAATCTAACTGAAGTCTACATGGCCAGAAAAAATTATTACGATCTGATATATTTTCATTACGCAAACAATTCTTCAAAAGGTCTAATTCTCAGTCCCCTGACGTGTCCCTTGCTCTTTATCGAAGGAAAAAATTCTCAAAGTTCTCTTATTTCAGTTCCAAAACCAAAACTAACTTTCAATTTTTGACGTTAGATGATTTATCTTTTTATGATATAAATGAATATTTAGTACCAGTATATTTTATTACAGAAACAAATCATTGAACTTTGTCCCTTGGATTTCTCATCAGTCCCAGATTGAAAGATTCAAAAATATCCTTAACTTTGGAAACTACCAAAGTTCCAGATCTACCATCAGCGTGAAGCATTAAATCTGGTGACAGTAAACTCATTTTCGTATCTTACGCCCGTTTGCTATTTCATTTATTAAGAAGGCATTTGTGCGAGAGGTCATGAATTGTCCGTTCGGTTTCTCAGTCCCCTGATGAGTGTTTATGGAAAGTATTTAGATGTAAGCATGTCTATATTTTAGCATTTTTTAATAAAGGCTTAGTAAAACCTTAATTATATGAGTTTCTTTTAATTTTTCGTACAATGCGTTAATTTAATATGTTTTAGGGGCAAAAACTATGAAAAAAATCAGTCCCCTGGCCTCAGTCATCTGACCATTTATTACTGATTTTATCTCTTGAGGCTCCAAAAATACTCACTTGATGCTGCTTTTCTTCTTAAATACTTGTAAAATAAAAAGCAGGACTCGATCGTATGAACTTACTCTTATATTTACCTTAAGGGCTGTGAAAAATGGTACCCTCATGATAAAATGTTTAAAGAACTACCAGAGTATTTTGCATGGGAGGATGCTTTTTTCGAAGAAAGGGGGAAACAAGGTGTTATTAATCATAAGCTTTTGAAAAAATCGTATCCTCATGAAAACAACCCAAAAAAAACCTTTTCATCCTTGCATTAAAATTAATAATTTTTTTTACGGAAGTTGTGTCGACTTGGTTTTATTGTCATGTCATTCAGAATTAAAAACTAAATTTAAAAAATGTGTCACCCCTCACCCCTAAAAAAGTCACTCTTCTATGCGAAATATTTGAATTAGAAGACTCTTTTGATTATTCATTTTTGAGGTAAAAAAATGTTTCGTCTAAGTTTTTAAAGACTTTGTGTAAAAATCTTTTTCATGAAATCACCATTTCACTCCGGAACACTTTTAAGGGTGTTTTAACACATTTAAAATATTTAAAAAAATTACTTTTATACAAAAAATAACGGTATCTTCTATGCAATTGGTAAAAACCCGTCAAGGAAAATATATTTTTTTTTCTGAAAAACACGCTCCTATGATTTTCAACAAAAAAAAATTTGGTGTGTACTAAAATAAGTGCGATCTTCTAGCAAAATTATAAAAATTTACTTAGCATTTAGTAATAATACCTCTTATAAATGGTATTTTATTTTAAATTTTTTCATAATGGACTGAACGGATTTAGATTTATTTATTTTCAAAAAAAAACTTTTTTAATACTAAATATTTTTAAAAATTCTCAAAAATGGATTGCCATTTGATTTTTTAAAAATATTATTTTTATATGCACATTAATAAATAATTAGTTTTGCATACCAAAATATTTTTAAGGAAACATTTTGTTTTAAGAATTTGATGTTAAAAAAAAATATTTTTTTTTTATAAAACCAGTCCGAAAATTTTGATTTTTTTTTTTGTACTATTGCATTTGATCAAAAATTTAGATAACATTCTCTTTTTTCACGTCAAACTATTAAAAAGAGTTGTTTAAGACATTTTAAATGTCATATTTCATTTTTTAAAACAATTATCTTTCATAATTTTCATATCTTTATACACATTTTTTTTTAATCCTCGGCTTCTTGAATATAGGAGCAAGTATGCTTGACCCAATCGTACAATTTATTGTAAATATCATTAAAAAGGGCATCTTTTAAAAAAGAGAGTAAAAGAAACTTGTCCTCCTGCCATTACACGTTTTATAATCATTTCTTTAATTTCATGTTTAATTTAGCCTGTTTAATTGAATAAGTCCATCGCTTATATCGTCACTTTTGCTTTGAATTTGCCAGACTTTCTGAAGCTTAATTTTGGTTCTAAATATCAGTGAATCAGTGATTTCTATTATTTAATACAGACCTTTTATTGGCTGTTTGGAGTACTGTTTCGGAGTCTTTTTTTTGGGTACCCGATTTCAAGAAGTAGTAGATATGGAACACGTGCATACATAGCCAACTTCTCGTCGGATTACTTGTCAAAAGTAACAAAGGCTTGAGAAGCCATTTTGTAAAATGGCGTCATTCGGTATTGTGTGTATAAATTTTTGTTTTCATATTCGATTAGAATCAAAAATTAAAATAAACAGTCAGAAAATCTAATCGAATACAACGATAGTTTGCATGACCAAGGACTTATGCTGGGACATAAGATTTCGGAGCACTTGTAAATGTCATAAATGCATCAGAAAATCATTTTATGTTTTCAATTGGTGACTATTTAATGTCTATGTAAATTTGGGAAGATGAATGTGTATATTCCATTGGTATAGAAAAGATGTGAAAATATAGCTTTCAATTTTACATTCAAACTAATTTTAAATACCAACAGTAGATGCATATATTAGCAGATGTTGTCTAATAGCTCTTCCACACTAGCCCACTGAGTATTAATACATCTCAAAAAAGCGGGGAAAAAAATGTGTATAGTGTGGAAACAAAATATGACAGGTATTAATACAAAATGTGACAGCCCATCTTACACAGCTTGACAGCTCTCCATACATGTATTAATACTTTACAATTTTTAGGGTTGGTTCTAATTTTGAATACATTTCATCTGTGTGTCAACACAAGTTTGGCATGTATTAATACAAGCCAGTGTGGAAGGAAAATTTGAAAGTCATATTTCAATTTGACATGTATTAATACTCAGTGGGCTAGTGTGGAAGGGCTTAAAGCAGATGTCGTCTAAGAACTGAAAAAAAAACTTACTTGAAAGCTTGCGTCCTTTTTTCTTCTTTGGGCTTTGTTTTTCTATTTGAAACTGTTTCACTCTATTAGATTCCTTCCTAATTTCACTTTCAATAAATTTCATCTTCTCCTTATTCCTTTGCTTTTGCCGTTCTATTTCAGTTAATTCCTGGCCATAGATAATTTTTTCTTGAGATTCTGTACGAAGTACAAATTTTCTTGGTATAGATTCCGTAATATCTTTCACCTTAATTTCCACCAACACATACATCTGACATGGTCCACATGCTTGTTCAATTCGCCTTATCAATGCATTTATTTCTAAAAATCTCAACAAACATATTGGACCCGCAGATTGTGACCGAAAACCAACAACATCGCACGAACAACCCATAAACATGTAAATGAAATTATATCGTTTCAAGATTAGAAATGCTAGTCCTTTACATATTAAAAATAATCTGCTGACTCTTAGCAGTGCACTTTCTAAATTGGCTTTTAGTTGTTCTGCTGAAACTGTTTTGGTTGCAGTGACTCTTATATCAAAAGTCCTACTGCCTATTTGTATTTTTGGAATTTGTTTTCGGAATATTAAGTCCAAGGTGTGATTGTATGACCAAAATCTTTTCTCCATTATTTCACTTGATTCGAGTGCATAATCAATGACTTCACTATTCCAGGTTGATATTTTGTATTTTGAAGAAAGTGCTGCAGCGCTTATTGTTGAAAGAATACCTTTCAATGAGCCACTCGATATATAAAAGTCAGTTTTTTTGCCAAAAATTGCCCAGCTTCCATCGGGAAGCGGTTTGAAATTCGATTCGATCGATAATTCCTCTTGTGCAGTTAGTTTTGGAATAACAGTCTCTTTAGATTGGAATGTCGAATAAATGTTGTCGAAATCTTCACCGCGTTTTAATTTCATCCTAAGATCCTCCAAGTGTCTTAGATCTGACTGAAGAAGAATCTTTGAAGCTTCAAGGAAAAATTTTGGTTTTTTTTCTGTTGTTTTTTGTATTGTGACCATTAAATCACAAATAAACTCCGCAACCACAGAATCAATGACATCGATTTCGTCAAACTCAGGTATTCGATATTGTTCAGGTATCGATGAAATACTATGTGTACGAATACTCGCTAGTTTCCTCCGAGAAGCCATTTTCTTCTGATGCTGGACAAAGTCACGTTCAGAGCAGGTCCTTTCACAAGGATGTACACTCAATTCTGAGAGACACTGTACCATTGAGCAATTTATAGTGTTTAAAGCCGATAACCTTTCTTTGTTTACGTAATTTTCTTCTTTCTCTGGAATTGCTTTACAATCGAATGGATATTTAATTTGAAGAGTTCCAAAACCAGCTGAGTCTTTTAATGCTTGGTTAATGTTGAAAGTCCCAACAGCCTTAACACGGATTCCATGAAGAAAAAAATTTCCCTCAGTCTTGATTGATACTGAGTTGATAAAAATCATGCGGCACAGTGAGTTTAAATTCAAATGAATTTGAAGGCATCCCACACCAGATTTTGAAAAAGTTCCTGCCTGACCAGCAGGTCCCCTTTTAAACGGATCGAAAACAAAAAGCCTGCTTTTTTCCTTCCATAACCCAAATGTAGAGGAATCAATTTGCATAAGACCAAAACTGTAATTAAGAAAGAAGTCTTGTATGGCTTGTGTCAGCAGAGAGACTCGGTGGGACCTGCAATCGACGACATGTCCTGATGCCACAAAGGCTTTCTTATCAACTAACACCCTATAGTTCCCGAAAAGTAAAACTTCCGGTAAATCGGCAATGTTTAGTTTCTTTAGCCGATTATCACATAAGAAGTCATTGTGATACTTCTTTCCAAACTTAATAAGATCATCAATAACTTGTACTGTCCATTCTCTTGGTGGATCTATTTGGCTATAGACAAGAGCCAAATAGCTTGTCATTAACGAAGCGTTGTCATTTGCATCGAGAGATTTGCCTCCAGGCATTATTGGAAGACCGGATAGACCAGGAATTATGGCATAATACCGATTGACTAAAGCATATAGTTTTCTTGGTCGCTTAAGCTCTTGGAATTGCATCGGTCTTGAAAGTTTTCCAAAATCTTTAAGATTTATTTCGTACAAGTTAAAATCAGCTGTGTTCTCAATTTCACTGTAGTTCAAAATCAAATGAACAATGTGTTCAATGGTTTGAATTTTCATGAGGGAAGCGTTTCCTTCTTTGTAATTCCGTTTACAACATAAATCTCTACCATTCGGATCGAAGATGTAAAAGGAATCCATACAACGCTTCCATATTAAGAAATAAAGATTCCCCGCACATAATATTCCAGTTTGAAATTTATCAAAGAACAATGTGAGAGCTTTAAGGATATTTGGCTCTTCCGTTAGTGCAGCTGTGAGGTGAAATTTTATTTCAATGGCGGCTTCCGTTTCTGTCAATTCAGGTATTATATCAAAATCAGATGAGGAATCCTTAAACTGCCTATCGATACTTTTTTGGAAGAGTTTCATTCCACATTGAATGATAGAATCAATGGTTTTTCCATTCCAATAGTCGGGATTCTTTAAAAATGATTCAATATATGCTGCATACAGACATGCAATTTCTACAGGTCTTGATGATGATCTGCAAACAAAAAGGACTTTTAGAAAAAAATATTCATTTAACTGATTTCCCACCTATTATTTGCTGCATCTAATGGTATGGAATCATTTCCAAAAACTACCTCTGCTTTAAAAGTTTTCTCCAAGTCATTTGGAATTGGAAATATAACAGGTTTGAAATTTTTCGTCTCTTCATCTATTGGATTGAAAAATTTAAATATTATTTTTGATTTTAATTTATCAAAATTTGAATATTTATCATTCCATTAATTTGATTTATATTAATGTCCCCAACTTCGTCTTGTACTTGCATCCAAGGGAAATACAATCTATCACTATCTGAGAAAAGATTATACTTTCGTCTTTGTTCACTTTCAAGTTTTTCTTGAAGTTTGCGTGGATTGTAAGTTTCATAAGGGATATTATTTCCATGTGAATGAGGAGTTTCATTTATGAAAATTCCACTTCTCGGACGTTTTAGATCAAGCTTTAACGAAAAAACAAACCGAATAGAAAAATTTATATTATGTGTAAGTTTTCACTTAAATGAAAATATAATAGAGAAAATAAAGGAATGCATTCAAGAGCGTACGTAAGGGGGCAGGTAGAACCACTTGCCCCCCTTCCTCTAATCACAACGTATATTTTGTACATTAGATACATACATTTTCTTTTGAAAGCATTTTAAAGCAAGATTTCTATACCAAAACAATTCTTTAAATGAGATTCCCCACCCTTACCGAAATTCTGAGAGTTGATCCCCCCCCCCCCTCTTACCAAATATCATCATATAAAAAGCGATTACAAATTTGTTTCAGTTTGTGAAAAAAAAATTCTATGTAATGCTTGGTAAATTCTTGTACAAGTTTTATTTCCTTATGAAAATATCTTTGCGTAGAAAGCACAGCAGTAGTGACAGCAGTGATTCTAAAGCGGGTTTCATCATTAAAGAAAAGTTTAATCATAGTTTTAACAATTGTAGCCTATTGAATAGACCTTTTAAAAAGATCTATTACTTGCAAGGGTTTTTATTATTGAATATATTTGTTTGACCCATAAGCATGCTTCAATCAAAAAATGCTACTTAATTCACTCATGCGTTTCTGAGAGTATGGTCACACTGGCCACTTTTCAATGTTTTTGGTTTAACTCCGAAACTAAGCCAAATTTGACATTTTCCACTCAAAACTTTTTGTTCAAAATAAATTTTTCATACTAGAGAGCAGATTGAGTCCCACATCGATCTGATTTCACTTTTCAAAATGCAAATGTGAAATAAAAATGACACAGTTTCGAAAAACAATGTTCCAAAAAAGTTAATGCACCAACCCTTCTCTACAAATATGCAGATAAGTATTTTTTGTATAGTTAAATTTAACGCGGAAGGCAGCAGTAGCACTTATCCAAATTTTCAAAAAAAAAGTCAATTTAATTAGTTTTAAAAATTCTTACTTTACTTCAAATGCTCAGATGAACAAGATAAAGATATTTAAATAAATTTAAAATGATAAACTACTTTTTTGTATGAAAATTATTGAGAAATAGGTACCAACAAATTTCATACTAAATAGATGCGTTTTCATTTGACAGTACTTTCACTAGAAAACTTTCGAGAGTAACTTTCGGATGTCTTCCCTTCATGAATGTGACCACTTGCTAGCTTAACACTCTAGAGCTTGTCCCCTTCTTTTAACTCTCTTATATATTTCGAGTGTGGTTCAGTATGCAATTATGCTGCACATATTTTTAGCCATAACATACGTTTCTGATGGTAATACAGTAGACGCTCGAAATAGTGAAGTAATAAAAACCAGGCCTGTGCAGTGTTCATTCTTTCGAGATTGTTCAATTTTTCAAGTGGAAGTTTTTAAAGGTGTTGATCCAAAATGCAAATTTGGTTCGATGTGAATGATTTTTATATTTATAAATTTACAAAAACCGAAACAATTCCCTAGTGTTATCAAGTAATGTAAATGCTTGAGAGCTATTTTTATAAAAATCCAATTTTATAGAAAATTTCGTGTGTTTACTATTGTGGATATAGTTAACTATTTTGAGATTCACTTAATCAAGCGTCTACTGTATTCGTGAAGATTTATTTTACTTTCACTTTCAGAACTATTCATCCACAAATCAAACAAAATTTATTTTTCATCGAAAATTTTAGAAACTACAGGTTTTGGCCCATTTACTTGTTAATTTTTTTTTGTGTTGCCTCTGTTTTATTGTTAACGAAACGGTGCCAGTAATTTTTGCTTGCAAGCACATTTGACGTTAACGCACACATTCCCTGGCTTCCGAATACTTATTTGTTCCATCAACTCGATTTTCTTTCAGTGCGTTGAAATTGCACTGTATATGTTATTTTTCAAACATGTGACTTTAGCAAACTGCATTATCGAGCACAGAGCTATTGCAGTAAAACTTTAATTTGCTTTTTTGAATAGAAGACTTTTTCAGGGAATATTCTGCAAATGCATTTCTGACTCAGATAACGGCTTTTAACTTGTCTTTGGCCACAGAATCCCAGCAATGGCTGAAACTTTTGCTCGAACTCGAACGTTATGTGTGGGAATAGGAACATGCCGATGTGCTATTATTCTTTCCGAAGTTTTAGATGGTGCTACGAAGATCCAGAAGGAATTAAAAAACACTGTTAAGACACCTTGTTACTGCCACAAACTGCATAACTTCATTTCACGAAGTTTCAACGTACCCGCTGCTCGGGGCACTATGCAGCTTTTGGCTTTGCATTTTCCCCTTCCAAACGGCCTCCCTATTCATGCAAGGGGAGGAGAGGCAGAAAATCAATAATGTGGTCCTATGGTTACAAGTCAGCTGAATCCAACGAGAGTTATCTAGTCATCGTCCGACCTCTAGTTCTCGATTTTTAGGCCAATGTATGAAACAAGTGGCAATCGTTTTCTCGTTCTTCTGGCAGTGTTGCCACCTTGGAAACACTTCATAAAAATAAAATTAGGACATGAACTATTAGTATACTTAAGCTCAACCCGTAAGGTCAAAATGACAGGCATGCCTTCATATCGTGCACTAACGCCCTCCCCTACTAGAATAAACATCGGAACGTGGCCATTATTATTGTTGTGTTTGATAATGCAGCTTGCTATAGTCATACATAATTTTGAAAAAAAAAAAATAGAGTTGACGATCAACAAAATATTGAGAAGCCAGAGAGCATGTTTGCAAACGTCAAAATGCGTTAGTAAACTGACGTTGATCGAACCAAATATGTTAATTCAGGACGATTAAATATAGGTTTGTTCGTTGAAGTTTATCCAGGGTTGGCCCAAGTTTTTTTGACAACCACACGAAAGAATTATCAAAGAAAACCAAGATTTTTCGTGTTTCAAAAAAAAAAAACAAATGACCAAAATTATGTATGTAGTTAAGATGAGCAAAAAATAAATTTGTTTTAAAAATGAATAAAAACAAACCATAGTTTACTTTTTCTGTTTATATGCATTATTATTGAATTTCTATTTAAAAAAAACAAAAGAATTTAATGCAACACTTCAATCAACAGTTAAAAACTGATTTAGAGCTCATGTCACTTTGATAGTTTCTTTTTTTATGTCAACTCGCCCCTGCAAAAAAAAACTAGATCTACTTCAGGGGGACCTTGGATCTCAAAAAATACAGAATTTGTTGAGTTCAGGGTTTTAACATAAACTGCTCCAATATAAGGTTCGTTCGTTGAAGTTTACCCAGGGTTGACCCAGGTTTTCTTGAGAACCCCAAGAATTATCAGAAAACTCTGGGTTTTTTGGTTCTCAACAAACAAACACCAAAGGACCTTCAATTTTGATATTGAGAAAAGCCAGAATTAAATTTGTTCTTGCTCTAAAAAAAAAAAAACACACTTAACATTTTCTATTTCTGTTTCTTGTAAATTTGTGTTTTGGTTGAATTTCTATTTCAAAAATAAAAGAATTACTTGCTACACGTGAACCCGCAGTGAAAATAATATGTTTCACTTTTGACAGTTTATTTTTTTAACTCAACGCGCCCCAGCAATAAACCTAGTTCTACTTCAGGGCAAATTCAGGGTGACCCTAGGTCTCAAAAACACAGAATTTGTTGGTCAGGGTGAGTAAAGGGCTTTCAAAAAACGCGGTGACCCCAGGTTGACTTCAGGGCTCAACGAACAAACCTATTGTTTTCCTTTAATATCCAAAAATGTCTTTTTTTATCAACAGGAAATCAATTTCGGTTTTGAATTTGATTTTCACATTTTCGTCTTAACGATATTCTCCAGTGTTCCGGAGTAATGGTGATTTTATGAATATTGTGAAGCGTGTACTTATCCAATCAATATTATTAAGGTTTCTATGGACTCTTCAATACTTAAACATCCTGTAACTTGCAATTGAGGTAATGAGAATCAAAACTCGCCATGGCCATGCTAGAAAAACTCGTCACAGCTAGATGTAATTGTTTAATATCTTTTTAATGGAAGATGGAACTCTAAATTTAATTTTTCTTATAACCATAACAAAAGATTTCAAAATCTATGATTTGATATAAAAATTATTTTTAAAGTGCTCTCATTTTGTGACTTTTTCTGACATCGACATGTCGAGTTTTGGTTCCCATTGCCTTAATTATACTAAGGGTATTAATGCAACTTGGTTAAACCCTAGATAAGTTTACAAATTGGTTAAGTTTATCTTTTGGTTAATGAACTGTCAAATTTTGTATGCGAAATGATTTACACAATTTGGTTAAACTTATCAAAGGATTTTGTTGTGTAAAATTAACCAAACTGGTTAAACTTATCCAAACGTCAGTGTGACTTTTACTCTGATTGAATTACGTAGCATTTTATCAAATGTTTAAAAAAAGGTCGTTCATGCAAACTTTGCGTAAACTTATCATTTTACACAATTTGTAAACTTACGACGTTGCATGGATACCCTTCCTATTGATAAAATATAAGAACCGGGTGCAACTTTTTCGAATCGAATACAAAACAAGCTGATTTTTTCTTTGACGACCGTGATTTGAGACGATGAGGGGCTTAGAATAATGGTTTTCCAATTTTATGTCAGGGATATAACCACTTCAATTAATTTATGTATTAAAAATAGGAAATAAATCTCTGACATTTTGACGATCCGAATATGATCAAGATATGTTGATTTCTCTTTAATCTCCAAATATCTTTCAATATGAGCTCGGGTGCATTTTGCCGAGTTTTTAATTTACCCTAAATTTTGGGAATTCGATATTTTGTTTGTCGCCAAATATCCTCAGTAAATTATAATTGGGACAGTGAAAAAAGTCCTCACAAAAATATTTGTGTAGAACATTCCTCAACAGGATTGGAGCTCTGTAGATATATTGTGAGGTTATATTTTTCAAGACAAGACAAACGTTTAAATTTATTTACCAAGTGACGAAAAAACAATTTAAAAAAAAAAAAAACTTGAATTCATATGTATTTATAAAAAAAAAAAACAACAAAAACAGAAAGTGGAAAACATAATATATATTCGAAATGAAATATTTCTTTTCTTTCAAAAAAAAAAAAAACTTATTCTAATGATGTAGGTTATGTACTTTGTAGGTATTTTAAAATTATTCAATTAATATAACGAACTCTTCATCATCTGGTATTGAATCAGTCTGTTGCTCAGGTGATGCTGATGGCGATGGTGTTGAATGAATGTATTTTGTTTCGATATGATTTTCCAAATGTGCAGCAACAGCCATTGCTTGGTAGTCGGAATTCAAAAGTAAAAATTGCTGAATTACAGATAAGTGCTTAAGAACGCTTTCAGCCGATATATTTTCAGCTGTACAACTGTCTTGTGGAGAAATTGTGTCTTCTGTGTCCTGGCTGACTTCCATATTAGCTTCTTTATTATTAAGATTTTCAAGTTGTTCCGGTTCTGGTTCTTGTTCGGAAGGGGCTGATGCACTCTCATCCATATTATTTGAGGTTATATTCGAAATTTCCTGTCGCATGAAACTAGGTAGAAAATTTTTAAATTCAATAATTATATCCTCTACACTCAGTGTTCCTTGAGGATCATCCAACGAACGAGGATTTGAAAGATTCGCATTTTTATACTTGTATTTGAGTCGAAATCTTTCAATCCATCTCCCAGTTGGCTTAAAATCTGTTATATTTAAAAGTGTTGCCATTTTAATGGCGATCATTTTCAATGTTGCATCATTGATGGGCATGTTTAATTGAAGATCCCGGCATCTTTCAACCCATTGATGGAGGATGAAACCAACTGCCTTCATTTCGAACTCTCGACGCTTCTTGGACATTTCTTCCATAACCGCCGGAGCATTGGTTTCGCACATTGCTTGCCATTCAGCCAAGATCTCATCCTTGTGTTCGATAATTTTTCGAATTTGTGTGGTGCAGCATTGGAACATTCGAGCCAAGTTATTTCTTGATAATTGATTGGCCTCATAATGGCGAATCACTGCGATCTTCTCATAGAATGTCAGCGTGTTGCGATCACGCCTTTTTTTAACCTAAGCATTGTGGTGTATTTGATAAAATAGTAGCAAGAAATCTAGTACCAATATTGAGCTTTTCACACTTACCTTTAATTTATTGCTCATTTTTGTTTATATTTCACTTTGATTGCAAGCTCGCTCCTCAATGTAGGTAGATATAATTCAGTTCAATGTGTTCAGTTTAACGCGAAAAGTTACAGAGTTCTAAGACTGCGAACGAAGTTGATAAAATTCAACTCCAAATAAATGGCCTTGAGTTGCTCGTGCCAACGATAATATCACTGCTATCATCAGTTACTAGATATACACATTAGTAAGCACCTGCTTACCTAGCTTTACGCAATACACTGACGAAAAGGCTACAACACGATATAAAGCCCAACGTGATTCCAAGTGATAAACCGTTGAATATCTCTCACGCTTACCTATACACTACACAAATCTAACACTCTGTACATTGGCGACCAGCGTTGTTTCATGTTCTATATTATAATATTTGCTTAGTTGATATTTTGTGTTTCATAAAAAAGTGTTCGTATTCGTATCATCGCAGCACATCATTCAAGTTGATCGTCAGAGCAGAGCGGAATAGCGGCAAATGTTGATTGTATATGTATATGTATCCACATGACATTTTATGCATCTAATGTATTGGTTTGGTGGTTAATAAATACGTACGTATACGTACCTAAGTTATTATTGTAAATGGCTATGATTTTGGTTTTATATAATTTAAACGATTAAATGTTTCACTATTTTGCAAAATATGTTATACCTACCTACCTAGGTACCTACTCATGGCTTTAATTTAAGGAGGTTTGCCATTGGCCGTTGGGTATTGTGCAGCAGAAATGCTGTTGGGCTAGAAACTAGAAATGCTTCACCTAAAATATTGTTACACATTTTAAGAGAAAGAGAACCATTAAAAGTACCGTTTTAGGCTGACAAGGCAAATGAAATAAGTATGTAATTTTGTTTGTTTAGTTAACATTATTGTTGGTGTGTTATTTATGTACCTACCTACTTTTATATGAATAGCTATCTATTAATATTAAAAAGAAACCAAATGAGTTGGTTTTGTTTTGTTTTATTATTGTAATAATGGAGCAGGTTTTTGTGTTGATAGCTTAAATGTTCCTTGGTAGGAACTTACCTACCCTACTTTTAAAAATTTTTTTATATTACCATCATATTATGAAATTACCAGAAGCAATAGTCATAAAGAAATTATATTCATTGCATTCAATCATTTTATTTTATATTGTTTTTTAATGGAAAAAAGTTTTTACGGTCCAGAAATGGTATTAAAAACTAAGTTTGAAACAGAAATTTGATAAATATTGGAACATCAAAATTGAGGGTTAAGATAGATAAGTAGGTACTATAGAATAAGCAAACAATCAAAAAATCAAAAAACATAAGTATACTTATGTAACTTATAAGTTGCTACTTATTCACATACGAATAAAAATACTCCTCCGACATTACAGTAGGTAGTAGGAAGGTACCATACTATTGAAATATTCTATTGTATAATAGGCAACATGTCAAATTGCAAAAAAGCGAATTGCCTGATGTGTGAGATATACAAAAGTTACCGTTAACAATAAAATACACTCTGCAGAGTCGCACATGCATACACTGCGTTTCATTCGTTTAAATACAGTCTCTTTTCAATGAACTTTTGACTATTTCTTCTTAACTTTTTATAACAAGAAAAATTCTTAAAAAATAATTCATTGAGGGTAATATGAGGAAGTTTTCATAAGGGATTAATACTGTTCCTGTAGTGAAGTCCCGAAAAATTTCCGTACTGATTTATCTTACCACCAGAATCGATTAAAGTACAAACAGGACAGTCAGAAAAACCTGGGTAGACATCACCGTATTTTAGAAGATTTTCCAAAATGGCGGACATACCGTGGTATAATTTGTGTGGGAGAACGAAAATATCTCCACAAGAACTAAACCACTGAGCCGATTTTTATGAAATGATCATGATAAATAATAAGATGAAAAATCAACACAATTAATTTCCGCCCACTGCCACGCCCCCCCCTTTTTGAAAAAAATAATATATTCATCAAAATTAATAAAAATTCGGATGTTGCTTCAGTAAACCTTATACAAATATTATTCTTTGAAATATAAGCTAAACAAAGTTCCCATCACGCCCATTTTATGTGCGATTTTGACTTTTTTGACTTACATGGAGTCAGTTTTAGTAAAAAAAAAATCTGAACCACACATGATAACGAACAGTATAAAAAATGGCCGCATACAATTTCCGCCCACATACCGCGCCCCTACCAAAATCCATCTCATGAATCTTCCGGAATAAGGTATCGCTTTTCGAATTTAATATTTTATTAGCTTTTTGGAGGTGTAATTTAAGTTGAAACAATTGCATGTAATCCTGCTTCTATGGTAGTCATAAAAGGAATGAAAATTATAGGCTCCAAGCTTAAATAAAGGTCCACACTAATGGAAATCCGTGAAAATTTAAAACATTGAATCTCAAAGAAAATAACAATAACAAATAACTTCAAGCTTGTACCTTCAAACCTTTGTTGAAGAAGCAGGTAGCAGAATTATAATCCATCTGTTCCATGCCGTCCAGTCCAGCATAAAATATTATCAAATGACACTGATGCCGCTGTTCTCATCCTTCGATATACATTTATTTGAACTTTTCAGTGCAGGAATTGTGTGGATCAAAGTGGGAGCGGTTGATAAAATGTACGATGTATGTGCCCCTACACAAACTTGGAGAGCAACTGGGAGCTGCATTTTGCAATAATTTAATTGAGGTCCACATACTTACAGGTTGTGATATCACGAGCAGGATTGGAGCAAAATCATCTGCACTTAAAGCTCCGCCAGAAACGTTACTATTTGCAGAAGATAATACTTTATCAGAAGAAACACTTGACAAAGAAGAGGAACCTTGTTCAAGTCTTACATCCATCAGCAAAGTGTAAAACACACAATAAGAAATGCACATATCCGAAATTACTTTTTTGCTAAAAGGGAATGCTTAAGCCTATCACAGAGCTATTTTCCAAATTGAGGCCTGCAGCTAACAGACTATGGATTTTCCAAAGATGCAAATGGTGTGCTAAAGTCCGATCTGTGCAATTAAATTAATTTTTTTTTTTGATAAAAAATACTTTTTTTTTCAAATAAAAAATGTACACCCGAAAATCATCGTACAGAGTTCATTTAGGACTCATTTGTTCTGTTTTTACATTTGCTTACATATAAAACAATGAAAACATAAAATAATCACAGTCAAAAATGCGAAAAAGCAAAAAAAATAATTTTGCAACAAGTCATTTTCAAATAAGTGTTACAAATTGTTTAAAATTTTAAATTTCACAAAGTTTAATTTAAATTTAACTATTTTTGGGTAGATGAAAAATAAAAACCAAAGCAAAAAAGGACGGTTTTTCGCCATTATCTCAGATATTTTGAGGTTCTGTTAAAAATTACTGATCTAAAATTTGTAGATTTTTGAGTTATATACAATAACTTTTCTATTGAGCACTTTTCATTTTGACGTCAGTTGAAGTCAGAAAACGAATGAATACAATTTTCCCATCTTTATTCACCCCCAAAAACTGCTTCCAAATCCGCTCCTGGGAAAAAGATTTATTTTTCACTCCTTATAACTCCTTCACCATTTTCAGTCTCTAAGCTGCTATCAATTTTGTTTTTTTTATAAATGTATAATCTGGGTTCGATTCCCAGCCACTGCCACCTTAAAACAGAAATGTTTTTTTTTTTGAGGTCTGCCTCTTGCGAGGGGCTGACAAATCTTTCAAGAGTATACTTGTCATGAATAAGTGCTTCTCATCTAGCCGTTCGGACTAGGCAAAAAATTGTAGGTCCCCTCCATTCCTGCCAACAACACGCACACAGAAATGGTTAATTGTAAGTCACTAGGCCCTGGTTCTCCATGAGCTGTTGCGCCACTAAAGCCCGCACTATTTATAAATTTAGTGTCGCAACAGCTCATGGAGAACCAGGGCCTAGTGACTAACAACTCTCAACCATTCCTGTGTGCGTGTTGTTGGCAGGAATGTCAGAAGCCCGCACTATTTAGCCAGTTTATATTTCTGAGATTTCAGATGACTCTATCAAAAATCTACTGAGCGCTCAAGAAATAACGGGTGATTTTTTAAGAGGCTTAGAACTTTAAAAAAAAAAAACACAAAAAATTCGAAAAAATGAATGAAATATTTATTTGAATCGATAGTTTGAACCTTGCAATTTAATGTTTAAAGATAATTTCATGCAAATGTTGACCGCGGCTGCGTCTCAGGTAGCCCATCCGCTGAGTCCAATTTTGGCATACTCTTTCACACATATCGGCCGGTATCTCACGAATGAATGCATGGATGTTGGCTTCCAGTGCGTCAATCGAAGCGGGCTTGTCCCTATAGACATTAGCTTTGACATACCCCCACAAAAAATAATCTAATGGTGTCAAATCGCACGATCTAGGCGGCCAATTGACCGGCCCGAAACGTGAAATTAACTGTTCACCAAACTCGCCTCGCAATTGCGCCATTGTTTCGCGTGCTGTGTGGCATGTGGCACCGTCTTGTTGAAACCACATATCATGCAAGTCAAGAACTTCCATTTCGGGCAAAAAAAAGTTTGTTATCATCGCTCGGTAGGGTTCACCATTGACAGTAACGCTGCGATTCGCATCATCTTTGAAGAAATATGGCCCAATAATGCCGCCGGCCCATAAACCGCACCAAACAGTGGCTTTTTCGGGATGCATTGGTAGCTGTTGCAATGCTTCTGGCTGATCTTCACTCCAAATGTCGCAATTATGCTTATTTACGTAGCCATTCAACCAAAAATGAGCCTCATCGCTGAACACAATTTTTCGATAAAAAAGCGGATCCTCGGCCAGCTTTCCAAGAGCCCATTCACCAAAAATTCGGCGTTGTGGTAGGTCGGCTGGCTTTAGTTCTTGCACCAGCTGTATCTTAAAAGGCTTTACGCCCAAATCCTTCCGCAAAATGTTCCACGTAGTGCTGTAACAAAGGCCTAACTGCTGGGAACGGCGCCAAATTGACATTTCGCGGTCTTCTGTCACACTAGCTGATACGGCCGCAATATTTTCTTCACTACGCACAGTACGTAAACGTGTTGGTGGTTTAATGTCCAACAAAGTAAATTTGGTGCGAAATTTGGTCACAATCTTCCGAATAGACTGCTCAGAAGGTCGAGAATGCCGACCATAAAATGGAAGCAGTGCGCGATGAACATTTCGAACCGAGCACGAATTTTGGTAGTAAAATTCAATAATTTGCAAGCGTTGTTCATTTGTAAGACGATCCATGGTTAAATTGCAAACCAAACTGAAGCTGTTTGACAGTGACACAAGGTACTAAACACACGTCAGCTGTCAAAACCAGTGTTGCCAAAACCAAACCAGCTAAAAAATCACCCGTTATAAACTGGCTAGCTAATAATAAATTGTTTAACGTACGTATACAGCTCCGTTAAAGTGCGGAATTTAGATATCGTGGCACTTTTACCTTTTTGTCTTGCCTTATTTTCTTTTTCCGTTCTTAACCTGTATAAGAAAGTATAACAACAAAATATTTACCCAAAGAAACAAAATTTGCGTGGAGTTTTTAATTTCACAATTCCTTTTCCTTGGTTAAATATTTTACTGTTATACTTTGAAATTGTGATATTAAAACATTCGAGCAAATTTTTTAATTTCACCACTCTTTTTCTTTTGCTAATTTTTGTTGCTGTTGTAGGTACTCTTCACCAAGGAAAACAAATTAATCAACAGATACAGGAATGTAAAATTAAAAGTTTAAGCAAATGTTTTTTTTTTCACAATTCTTCTATCTTTGAGTAATTTTTTTGTTGGTAAATCTCCACCAAGGAAAACAAATTTGATGAATTTAAAAATTTTCGCGAATGTTTTAATTTCACAATTTAAAAATATAACAACAAAATATTGGGTAAATATTTTAATGTTATACTTTTCGCCGAGAGGATAAATTAAATTGGAACAGATGAAAGTGCCTTGTCTTGCTCAATATAAGCTCACACCCGAAAAACGATGTTCTTTTAAAGGGTTTACAATGAAAACCAAAAAAAAAAAAACAGAAAAATAGGCGAAATTGCAACCTTTATATCTAAATTTCGCACTAACGGAGCTGTATACGTTAATTCGCAGATTAACTAGTAAAAATGCACAAACTTGCTCATTGAAGTTGAATTTCGCACTTTAATGGGTCAAACCACTTAGCACACTTACTATTTAATGTGGACATTAACGTATTTCGCACTTTAAAGATAACATAGACACTTTCAAAGAGGAATAGAGGAAGAGAGAGGTGAAAGTTTATTAAGCTGCAGTGTTTGTTTTTGGATAGCCTTAGCATATGAATTACGATGTACGGTTAAGTTTTAATGGTGAATAAGTTGAAAAAAGTTAAAAATGTTATTTTTATGAATTAAGTTATTGATAAGTACTAACAACAGGATTATTACTGAAAGTGCTTTAAAAATATTCCGAAGGGGGTAAGGCCCCTGTGATCCTACCTCGCTCCGGCCTTAGTTTCATGTAAAAATTGCAAGAAATTAAAAATTGTAAAATGTGATGACTACGAGTATATCTCTGTTTATTTTATTTCTCCTTAAGTAGATATGCCTTGAACCTATCATTGCTCCAAAAAAAGGAATTAATCCATTGAAATGTTACATGAACCTTGAATTTTGGGTAGGACAGCGTTTTTTTCTTTTGATTTCTTGGGGAGGATTACGTGAATATAAAACCCGATTTTCGAGGTCGAAAGCCCCCCATTTGGCCACCATCTTGCAAAAGCGGTGAAAAATGTTTTCCTCGATATCTTGAGAACCGTTAAACTTACAAGAAAAATTTGCTATTCTTTTTTTATAGAAAATCTAATTTTCTACAATTTATGTTGATGTACTTTTTGCCGTAAAATTGAAAATAAAAAAGTTACGTTTTGCAGGAAAAAATGTAAAAGGGGTATAATCTTTTTTTCTATTAATTTTATTGAAAAAATACTCATAATGTTTTTTGTAGATTATTTAATTGCAATAAATTTCTTTTACTCATTTTTTAAATTCCTTCTATCCCAAAACGCTGCAATGGGCTTACAACAAGCGGTCATTTCCTTAAATTTGTTTTTGTTATTCTATTTTGATACTTCTATTTAGTATTTAGTATTTCATGACGTTTTTCACTCTTCCAATGCACCTTAATGTTCTATATCTGGGATCCAAAGTTATAAAAAGCTTAAACATATTTTTGTTTAGCATAGAATGAACAATTTTGCTTATGTTTTTGAAGGTTTATGGTTAAAAAAAAAAAACAGCCAAAAAGTGTTTGATTTTTTTTTTTCTAAAGGACCTTCCCTTCTATGATACAAAAATGCTGGGGTAAAATGGCGCACCAGTAGATATGCCATTTTACCAAAGTACAGCAAATACAGTTCTTATTTTAGTACAAAATTTATTTATAACAAAAACGAACTTTAAATTCACATTTTATAAAAAATTACACTTAAATATAAAAAGAAATTTTTATTGAAAGAGTGAATGCAAGGAATTCAAAATTAATTATTTTCAAATATCTCAAATATATTTTTTTAACTATTTCTTTGTTTTCGATAGCGTTTAAGGTGTTGCATGACTGTGCAAGACTGACACTCCAACCATTTTTCTGGAAATAAAATAAAAATGCTAGTGCATGTCTAAAATGACACACTGTGCACACTGTATCACTTTGCCCGTTCATAGCCATTTTATTTAACGTCCCACATTGAGTTAAATTTCATAGATTTTGGGCAATTTGGATACTTCAATAGAAATAAATACATTTTCCTGACATGTGCTCACCTCGTGTAGTAAATTAATCAACTTTTAAGCATATAATTTTTACTTTTGCACGCCTCTCGCAGTGATTGTTTAACATAAACTAACCTGCCAATTAAGAAAATAACAGCTGGGGCCAATTTCATAAAACTACAAGACTAATAATTATTTGTGAATTATAATCTGGGAGTCGATCGGATTCGAAGCAAAAGTCTGTCTGACCAGCGGTAAAGTATAGAGGGCAGTCTGAGCATTAATTTGATATCCAATTTATAGAAGTTCCCCATGTGAAAAGTATACTTAATCGAAAATACAAACCGAAAATTGCATTTTCTAACCTAAGCAACCAATAAATCTTATTCGACCAGCGGCTTTGTAAATGTTTGGAATAAAGCTCTCGGCTGGTATCGTGTTTTTCAGGAGCCATAAGAGATAAGAAATCTTAACGTCGTCTCTCGAACTATAATTCACAAATAATTATTAGTCTTGAAGTTTTATGAAAAAGGCCCCTGGAAGCTTCCAAAAATTTTTTCGAGCAGTGTTGCCAGAAAAACTAAAGAGCTGCTTTCACAGATTACATTAATTCTCTTCGCTTACATGTTTTCTAGCCAATGTGCCATTTTACCCTGGTGTGCCATTTTAGGCCAGGTTCCCCTAAATTGTATATAATGTTTTTTTATATATTATTTAAAACAATATTTTCTTTCCTTTTTAAATACCTAACTCATTCCCTCGCCACCCATGAGGTAAACAAAGAAAGTGCGTTTTTTAACGTGGTTTCCCCAATAGGCATTATCCACGAAACACTTTAGATTTCTTTAACAAAGAGGTTTAGAAAGACGTTCTTTGTCTCTTCGACGGTCCTGGTCGTGGTACACAATCAATCATGGTGTCATCAAATACGGACTGAGAGTTTATGGATGATTTTAGTGGTGTTAATGTTGGAAGTTCTTCGTCGAATTCATCGTGATCATTCTACTATCCGCAAAATGTCAAAAACAATATAAATGCAGTGCTATTTCAGACACTGCCTGTTTTTACTGCAATAAAGTCAAGGTCCTTGGCAGTCACTCCATCAATAAGATATTTTATTTCACTCGATTTAACAAAAATTAATGGTTTATCACTAAAAGGATTTTTACAAATTAAACATTCATTACCATAATGAAAACGCTGTTAAAAAGTAAGTTAAAAAATGCTTCCAAAGAAAAAATTGTCCAAGCACTGTTCAAAACTAAAGAAAACTACTTCTAATAAAAAGAAAAACAAATAAAAGCAGGCAAATGCGGGCCCTTATTGAATAAATTTCATTATTTCCTATTTAACTTGGTTGTTTGGCTGAACGAGTCAAACATCGTCTATTTTTGGTTGACTTTACCATTTATAGACTAAGGTATTGTTAAAAATCGTTATTAAATACTAAACAGACAGTATAATATAATATGAAAAAAAAACCGTTTGGTGTAAGTCCATTCCAGAGTCTTAGGATAAAAGAAATTTAAAAAATAAGTATAGAAAATTGATTGCAATAAAATTATCTACAAAAATCATCATGACTAATTTTTCAATAAATTTAAAAGAAAAAAAGTTATAGCCCTTTTTTAATTTTGTTCTTCAAAACGTTCACCTATTTTTAAGTGTAACTTCTTTACTCTCAATTTTAACGCAAAAAGTACGCTAACATAAATTGTAGAAAATTAAATTTTCTATAAAAAAGAACAAATTTTTCTCGTAAGACTAACAGTTCTCAAGATATTGAGGAAGCCATTTTTCACTCCTTTTTCAAGATGAAGGCCTAATGGGGGGGCTTTTGACCTCAAAAATTGGGTTTATACTCTCCTTGACCCCCTAGACACCAAAAGAAAAAAACACTGTCCTATCCAAAAAGGCAAGGTTCGGCCAACGTTTCAATGGGCTAAATGCACAATTTGAAAAAATTCAAAAATCTTTGGTTTTTCGATTGGAAAATATATTTTAGACCTTTCTCTTTGTTTACCCTCATTCACCCTACTGAAATTTCAAATTGTTTTTTTTTTAGACACAACCTACATACAAAACTATATTACCATGCATCCGGGCCTTCTGTGGTCCAATCCTAGACTAATAGCTCATCAATAAAATGAATAATCAAGTAGGAGCAATCATAAAATAAAAAAATAAATTTGGTGGCACAACAGCTCGTGGAGAACCAAGGCCTAGTGACTTACAACTCTCAACCATTCCTGTGTGCGTAGATTTGGCAGGAATGGAGGGGACCTACAATTTTTGCCGAGTCCGAACGGCTATATGAGAAAGCACTTATTCATGACAAGTATACTCTTGGAGGATTTGTTAGTTCCTCGCAAGAGGCAGTACATCGGAAAAAAACAATTCTGTTTTTAGGTGGCTGAGGCTGGGAATCGAACCCTAACCTTTGGCATGACAGTGCTACGCACTAACCATCATGCCACGATGTACTACTAATCATAAAATTCTCAATTTTTGATTGTGTATTGTATACCAATTAGGGCTGTCCCCAATTAATGCAAAAAACTCGGTGACGATAGTTTTTTGTTGTCATTTAGCATTGTGTATGTCATATTTTGTATCGTTGCCAATATTTTTTGTTTTTTTTTTACGTGTCTTTACTTCCTCACGTTCACAGCCATTTTTTATTTCTGACAGTTTAAATTTAAATTTGTTGTTGTGTTTACGTGTTCACGTTTGCAGCCATTTTTTATTTCAGACAGTTTTAATTTTGACAACCTGTGCAGTATAATACCTTAGATTTTTGTACTGTTACCATAAATTTATAACGGTAAGTGGTAGGACCCAAGAATTCATAGAAATTCATTTGAATCCATAGAAATTCCTTATGGGATAGCTTGTATTTTTTTGTTTGAATGGTTAGAGAACTCCTTTTTTACACTAAATTTTCATGCAAACTGTGATAATAGTGAAAAAGATCAGGAGTGCTGACGAAATACTCCAACGATCCAAACGAAAATGACATTCGTCAAAAATATAACCGGAAGCTATGATTCTCTCATCATAATAACATGTCACTCAAGTTTGTGACCTTCTGCTAATAACAGTCGCCCTAAGCACTAATACGATGAACTAATATGTATAAGAGTTTAAAAAATATTTAAAGAAACTTACTAGTCTCCTCGAAGGCACATAATACGTTTCCATACTGCAAGCTGGACTTGCTGTCTTCGGCTTAAGTTCTCCTTCTTCAGTAATCAGAAGACTTTCCAATTGAATCAAACTAGCTCCATTTGAAGATTCTCCTTGATGAGCATCATGAATTATTTGTTTTGCATCTGTTTGCAATTTTAAATACTTTTCTCTATTAACAGCATGTTCTTTTAAGGCCTCAGGGGTTCTTCGATTCATAACACAACTTGTATATGGATCAAATGGTTGACATTTCTTGTTGCATGATGTTTGAAATTTTGGATTTTGAGGTATTTCAAACCAATGAAAAATCGCCTCCTCTATATTAATAGGTTTGGTAATATATTTTTTTCCTGATATGCATGGCTTTCGTGGAGTTTTGTTAGCACAAGGATCTATGTTGACAAAAGGTCTAGGTTCATCTTCACTGGCCTTAAATGTTTTTATATTGTAAGGTGTCTGAGAAGATTGAACATCACTATATAATGGCACAAATTTTTTCAACATAATTTTTAGTAATTTGGAATAAAATATGTTCAAGAAAAATATAAAATAATTATAATCACACGAAAAATAGTTTTCAATTTTATTTTTTGACAAAAATAGTTTTGTTTTATGTTATATCGAGTACAATCTAAAGTTCTATAGATTTTATTTCTATGAAACCCTCAAGGTTATAGGTGAACAGTGAACATATACAAACACAATATTCACCATTGTTTTTAAGACAATTTTCCACTCATCCTGTGCATAATTTTGTATAAAATTTAAGGCAAAAAATGTTTGTCTTTGCTCAAGCCTTAATTGATAAACTATAGGCCTGAAAACAGAAAACAATTATTTTGGATACAAAAACGATTTTCCGTTCAAAAATAATTACGCATACGCCACAGTGAACATATCTTAAAAAATTAATTCAAATGATTTTCATAGAGGGATTTTACTTAAAATTACTTAAAAATACCTCGTACCTCGTGGCATGAAGGTTAGTGCGTAGGACTGTCATGCCAAAGGTCTGGGTTCGATTCCTGGCCACTGCCACCTAAAAACAGAAATGTTTTTTCCGAGGTACTGCCTCTTGCGAGGGACTGACAAATCCTCCAAGAGTATTCTTGTCATGAATAAGTGCTTCTCATCTAGCCGTTTGGACTCGGCAAAAAATTGTAGGTCCCCTCCATTCCTGCCAACAACACGCACACAGGAATGGTTGAGAGTTGTTTGTCACTAGACCCTGGTTCTCCATGAGCTGTTGCGCCACTAAATTTATTTATTTATTTTACTTAAAAAGACACTCGTGACGATATTATTTTTATTTTTATTTAGTATGATTTTAGTCCCGGGCCTGGAATACAATACCTGCCTAGTTTCCGCTACCACCTCTATCTCACAGATAGTCAATTTGTTGATAAACTTTTTTGTAACTTGGATGATGGCTTATGTGTGTTATGTGATGACTGTCTCGCGTCTTACATCGAGCTTAGAGGCGTATTTAACCTAACGCCATAAGGACCATTGGTTGGGGCGGCACTCAGTTTTAGGCACAAAATGTAAAATTCTTTTATAAAGGAAAATAGACAAATTTGTATGAAAAATGGAAGTGAGTGGCCACGAATGGTTTTATTTTTGGATATGCTTTAGTCCTACAATCACCGTTCAGGAGTAGTTTTTTCATTGTGGTGCTTTTCAAAACCGAAAAAAATGCATTTTTCGATTGAAAACTTTAGTAAAGTGTTAACCACTTGCCCAAGTGATCTGGTTTCTGGCCAATGCAAAAAATAGAAAAGAAAAGTGAAATAAGAAATCTAGACAATCCCAAGAACATTTTATGCATATAAAAATGCCCATGTTATATAATTAATAAGCACAAAACACATATATTATAATCAACACACTTGTAATATTAAAAAAATGTTCGATAAGATGAATATATGTATGTATGTATATATCGATAATAAAAGTGCACAAAGTCAGACTCTTAATCGATCTTGATTCCCTTGCAGGTAACCAAACGTTGTTTGTTTGGTTTTCGTCAAAAATAAGCCAATCACCAATGGGTGCTTTGGAATATGTTGCCTTTCGTCTTTTCATACTATTACGAAAATCATAGCCCGCCAAGTGATTAAGTTGTTTTAAATATGGCCATTATTAATGTCTACATTTACTGTAGATATATTTACGCTACCTTGTATTGGCATTTGGAAAGCACCAATAAGTCAATCTTCTACTTCAAAGTCTTCAAAAATGGAGTTAAAATCCTGATTAAAATAATAGGTCTGTTCACGTACCTCCCAAAACTATGAATTTCTTCGAACTTAGCCCAAAGTTCTGTCAAAGCTCATATAAACAAAATACAATTCGTAGAAATTCGTAGTTATGGAAAAGTACATGAACAGACCTTGAATTTTAGAGATAATAAAAAAGTTACTCAAAAATCGGTATTGGGTTTGTTAAAAACCTTAACAAGAGCTTAGGATGTTTTGAAACTCCCCAAAACACACTACAACAGTGCTAGGAGAGGTTTTGAAATTTGGATAAAGCATTACACATCTTATTAATTATATAATAACAAATATCTTCTTTTCTAAATGAAATGCAATGTAACGCCTTTAGTAAAAGTTGTTTCTGAGTAACATACCTTTCATTTGACTCTAATTTCATTAATGGCCGCTAACGCCCAAAAATGCCCATTCTCCTTTGTATGGGAAAACTAAAGACTTAGAGGTGCCATCGCCATCGTAAGTCCTTAAATAACATTTTAATGTAGTTCAGATCAAAATGAAATCATTGAATTCAAATATTAATGTCTCATAGCTTTATTACGGTTCCTTTTGGATTTATCAACTAGTTCTAAAAACTTTCATTTTATTACCTTTTAAATCTGTTTTTTGTGTCTTTTAAGCATATTTTAAAATTGGGCATATGAGGTTTTGATAGAAAGTCTACGGTTTGTTTCTGGAGACTGCATTGAAACATTGTAGTGAAGAACATTCAGTTCCCGTATTTAAAAACAGACAAGGTATATGTACGCTCCCGAATAAAGAGAGATCGTTAAGCGAGTCTCTTTTTTTGGCAGAGTCAAAAACAGGGCTCAAGTCCGTATAATACTATATTTTTTCTTCGTTTTGTTTCTCATTAAATCAATCAAAGTATCAGCTGAGCAAAAAAGCTATAAAAAGTATTTTAAAGAAATGAATAGCATCTCTAAATTAGTTTTTAGAAATCACAAATACTATATGTGTCCCAAAAGTGAATATAGGTACGTCATAAATTAAATCTAAATCTAAATCTTAATCATAAACTAGTGCTTTCTAGGGTCCAGTGTATGCCTATACTTTTGTGATTGAGTGTAGGCACAGTCAACAAATAATGTATAATATTCCGTAGGTTGTCAAAATTGCAATTGTCGGAAATAAAAAAATGGCTGTGAACGTAAGGACAAAAACACACGTAAACACAACAACAAATTGAAATTGAAACTGTCAGAAATAAAAAATGGCTGTGAGCGTGAGGACAAAATACACGTAAACACAACAACAAATATTGACTGAACGAAAGTCAACATTCTAATAATAAGTCTGTTCGTGTACTCCACAAGAGTACCAAATTCTACCCAAATCTACCAAATTTAGCCCAAAGCTGTTCGTGTATGCAAAAATTGTGTAGTTTTTGGCAAAAGAGAACACTCACGAGAGAGTAAAAAATTTTCCCTTTCTGACAGTTTTTGCCTAATTCTAGCCCAAGAAATTTCCTTGGGCAGAAATTGTCAGTCCTGTGTTCTGAGTTGAGTGAGACTTATTAAGTCTGTTGGTGTACTCCACAAAAACTACCAAATTATACCCAGATTTACCAAATTTAGCCCAAAACTGTTCGCTTACTCAAAAATTGTGTAGTTTTTGGCAGAAGCGTTCTCTTCTAGAGAGTAAAAATGGACCGTGAAAAACTGGACTTTTTTTGACGTTTCAGTATTTACATCTTCCTTTACTGAAGAAGTGGGAGCGAGATGTGAATACTGAAACGTCAAGAAAATCCAGTTTTTCACTCCAATGTGAACACCGTCATGTGAACACCGTCCTGAACTTTAAGAAAAAGCTGTCAGAGCCTGACAAATAAACGGTATGTTCCTTTACTTTGCATTTCTATGCATTTCTGCGCATTTTAGTCCAAAGATCTGTCTAACTAAAAAAAAAGATATTTTTTGACACAAGTCATTTGGATAAATTTATCCATTTTAGTTAATTTTCCGCAGCAAATTCTATGGATAAGTTTAACCAAATTGAGTAAATCATTTCTCAAACAAAATTTGAGAGTTTTTCAACCAAAAGATAAATTTAACGAATTTTTAAACTTATGTAGGGTTTTACGAAGTTGCATGAATACACGTTTATTATTTTTTGTGACATTTTCACATCATAAACAAATCTTTAAGAAAATGTTTAAAGGAAATGGAATCGGATTCCTTTATTTTATGTGCCGTTAAAATAAATTTGTTAAATAACAAATTTAGTGGTTTAAGAAATTTCAAAAGAGGAACCTTTAAAAATGAAGAAGAAATATTCTGCACTATGGCTACAACGTAGAAATGAATAAGGTAGCATTTGAAAAATAACAAAACTCTTTTCAACTAAATTGCGATGTTATTGAAGGTTTTAATCATAAATTATACCAAAAGATCTATTGTGAAGAGAAGATACCAAACTCTACAAAAACAATTTAAGAATGACGCCTGCCCTAGAACCAAATCAACGAAATTTTAGGAAAAGTAAAGCCTTTTATAACGAAACATTACACTGAATTCAGGAATTGTATGGGCCCGCAGAACGGTTACAACTGACTTTGAGATTTCTCGCGACCGGTTGGTGCAACATTGCTTCAATGTACGTACACATGCATTGTGGGTGTAGCGTGTATACATAGGTATTTTATGAGACCTACATATGTAAGTTAAATTCAATTTCAGGAGAAAATTAATCAACACAAGGTCACATCTCGCATATTTTCAAAAATACGTTTTTTCATATCAATGTTATTTTCGAGCTTTCCTGAGCCTAATATGTTCAAGAAAAGTTCATCTTTAGTATTTACTGGGCTGTTATTGCCATTGTTTCTACAGAAATAATTTTAAATAGGTGAAAACTCTAAGAGATGTGACCTTTTCGAATTTATTTCATTAAAAATGCTAAACACAAAAGTTTGCTGAAAAGAAGTTTTAAAAAGAAAATCAATAACTTATGTTTGATTTAAGTATTATATTTAATTGAGATTCCTTAAATAAAAGTTTCACGAAATTTGTTTGGTTTTTTCCCTTAAATTCTGTGTACCCAATTCTGTCAATTTCGAAAAGGTCACATCTTATAAATATTAATTATCCAAAAATGTGTACAAAACAGCGTTCACGACAAATATTTCTATAATGACTGATTACTTACCGACCCCAAAATGTTATTCAAAAGTAAATTTTATAAGTTTTGAACTACTTTAAAAAATAGTTAGTTTTTTTCATTTCCAGAAGATTTTAAATTTTCAGAGATGTGCCCTTTTCAAAATTGGCCATTCAATTTCCCTTCCGAGCTCAACAATCGACGATATCGAAACTATAACAGCAATTTATTTGGCAGTGAACAAAGAAAACTTAAAATTTCCTAAATCTGAAAAACTCTTTCAATTAAATAAAGAACTATGTGCCCTATTACAAGCCGACTTTAGAGTCATGACTTTTTTTCGAAATTCAATGAGTGTGAAGGTGAGATCAGATGCTTTTTCTCGTTCGCACTCATTGAATTTCGAAAAAAGTCATGACTCTAGAGTCGTCGCGTAATAGGGCACTATTTCATCTTCCCAATAAAATGTTGCCATTTTTTCTATCAGTACTTCTTATAGTTTTGATTTCCAGAAAATTTTCAAATATTTTTGGCAGATAAAATAGTTATTTTTCAAGTGTTTAAATCGCTTTTTGTCTTTTTTCTCTTGGTTGACACTCAACATCATTTAATGATTTACAAATTTAGAAAAAATGCAGTGTCATACGGGCTTTATTGAAAAATTATCCAATAATTTTCGCATAGTAAAATAGCATTTAAAATCTACAATTTTATGCACTAAAAGAATCATTATTTTCGTATTTTTGATAGCCAACATCTGTTTTATTTAGCAAAAACTTTGATATTCAAAAAACTTCATACAAAAAAACCCATCATTCTAGAATTTTATATTTTCGGTCATATTAAGGCATAAAACTTGATGTTTTTGCAGGTATTAGCAGATAATTATTCTTATATTCTACGAGGGCCGGTTAATAAAGTCCCTGAAAAGAAAGAGAAGGGCAGTTCTTTTTGGAAAAAAATAATTCTTTTCTTCTTGACATAATCTTCTTTTAGCGTGATACACCTCATCCAACGTTTTTCTAATTTTGTATTCCCCCTAAAAAAATTGTTTTTTTTTTTTCGAAAGCCCAAAAATACGCACTTGTTTCACTTAGCATTTAATGGCGAAACTGATTTACTTGATTAAAATAACTTCTTGTACAAGACTTGTAGTTTTGTGGTACAGGCCACTGATAAATATATAGAAAATATTGCATTGGCGATTGATTAATTACAGAAGTTGTGATAACTAATAAAAAGTGATCGTCATTTATTTCAGTTTATTGTTGCTAATTGAAAAATGACGCGAAATTAAAAATTATGCCTGTTGTTGGAGGACCCTGTATATAAAACACTTCACTACACATTTTATTTGTATGAAAAAACCGTTAAGAAGAGTAACAGGATACTATAGACTTCGCTGGAAATAAGGACTACCAGCCTTTCTCACAACAAACAAATGCAAAATGTCGTGATGAATATCGATTACGATCAAGTGAAATTACATGGGTTCTGGAAAGTATGAAGAGCCATTCAAATGGTACAATGGAATATTTGTACTTGTTTAAAATTCTCAAAAATAAACAATGTATCGAAAATAGTTCTTATTACACTAAATTAAAAAAAAAACCTTGATTGTTAAACCACTCTCAGGAGCTAACAGTGTCCATGATAGATACTAAAGTTTTATTTTAACCTGCAAGTTTTGTAGGTACCTATACCTTTTTATTGCGTTCTCACATAAAATTATTTTTAATGATGAAATGCCGTGGGGGGTCATTGGACTCTTTATGCTCCAACCTCCCTAGATCCACCACTGCTAATAACCGGAGACAATATTCAATCCTTCTATGGACTTATTTTGAACTAAAGCTAAAATAATCATTTAAATAACTTTGGGTTTGTTTTATTTTTAACATTCATAATAATTTACATAATTTTGTTATTGCTTTGAACTATAAATACATACATACATACAACAATACAGATTTAAAGATTTATTTATAGAAGAAGTTATACATATTTTAAATATTGTTTATTCTTGTTTTTCTTTGAATAAATAAAAAATCACAGGTGTTCCTTTAATATTGACAGTTTCTTGAAGAATTAGCTGCTCATTGGCATCACAAAACTTATTTATTGATATTATTTTAGTGTTTGTAAATTCTTCAGAAAATTTTTCGAATGCACTCTCCATACATGTATCTTCGGTAAGATAACAAACAGTAGTAAATTCACTTGGATATACTTTTGCCTTTTTGCGAAACTTTTGAACAGCACTCACCATCTCGATACGTATTCCTTCCTGATAATATCCTACGTTTTTATTCATTTTTATAACAACGAAAACATCATCTCTGCATATGATAATAGTCTTTCCATCAACTTCATTTTCAAAAACATGCGAAATTTTTACATCATCGAGAGAAACACTATGCTCAAGGATATCTTGTGAGCCCACTCGAACTAACTCACCCACTTCAAAATCATTCAGCTGTTGAATAGCCAGAGATACTTTTTTCAATTTAGCTTGGTTCAGAGTTTGACGTAATGAAGAATTATCTTTCAGCTCAGCTGTTAGGCTTATTCTAAACTGGGCACGATTTGTTGTCCTTGTCACTTGATGAACATTGACTAGTTTCATTAAGACTTCATTTAAATCCTCAGTTTTACCCAAATATTTTTCCAATGGATGGACGACTATTAACTCAATTATTCTATAGCCAATCGCAATTAAGTGTTTTGTTCGGGCCTCCCTGACCATTTCTACAACTCCTTGCCATCGAGAAATTACCAGGTCCAATGGGAGTTGAATGAGGGAATCACTCAAATCAGTAAGTGGAAGGTTATGAACACAATCTTTAGCATGTAAATGAGTCCATGGTTTAAATATTTGATACATATATTCCGTAAAAAATGGAGCAAATGGGGCTAATACAAGGCAAGTCTTGTAGATGACATTGAAAATAACATACTCAATTCCATCGTTGCCTTTGTTTGTAATTCTCATAGCAGGAATGAACCATTTATTAACTTGTTCCAAGAATTCGATAAGCCGCGGAATAACCAAGTGAAGACGATACGCTTTCAATTCGCTGTCATAGAATTGAACTAACGACTCCAAGCGCGATAGGATCCATCTATCGAAAACGTTCCCAAAATAAGTGGATTCAATGGCAATTCCATATGAAACCCAGCCCTCTTTTCCAAAAAATGGCATTACGTCATACAACAATTTGTAAATTGGTTGCAAAACATTTTCTTTAAATTTTCGAACCTCACTTTCTTGCAGGAAAAACGATTCTCCAGCCACTAGTGGTGTGGTTGCTAAGTACAGTCTGAGGGCATCGGCTCCATATTTATCGGCTATTTTAATAGCGTCATTTGGGTTATGTTTTCTTTTGGAAAGTTTCATACCATCAGAGTCCTGAGCCAATCCGTGTACTACTATTGTTTTAGAAGGAGCCGGCAAGGAAAGTGCTGCTGAAAGAATGCACGCAGTTAAGAACCAGCCATTCATTTGATCTTGTCCCTCAACAATTAATTCAAATTGCTGGCTATCTTTTTGTTGAAGGATCGGCAGTGTCCCAGAATCGAACCAACAATCAAAAACTTGAGGAACTCTCCGTAAGGGTGGATTTCCAGGTATACTAGACGGAATAAGTATCTTGTCTATGGAATCCTTATGCAGATCCGATACATCTCTGATACCAGTTAGTTTCCGTAACTCCCCAATACTACCAATGCAACGAACTTCATCTCCTGAAGGAGAGGACCAAATCGGGATTGGAGTTCCCCAATGTCTATCGCGGCCAAGTGGCCAATCGCTCAGCTTATCAAAATGACTATCGATTACTTCTTTATAGGAGCTGGGATGCCACGTTATTTCAGAGTTGTTCATTTTTAGCTTCTTTTTAAGGTGTTCCACTTTTAAAAACCAAGAGGATGCAACTTTGTCTATGAGTTGAACATCAGATCGCCAACAATGCTGTCTCTTTCGTTCTATATTTTCCACATGCACCAACAGTCCGCGTTCTTGGAGGTTCTGAACAATGAATAAACTTGCTCCTTCAATCGTTAATCCAGCCAGTTCAACAATGCTTCTGGTAAACCGACCACAACTATCAATTGGACAAAGTGCTTCGTTGGGGGCTAGGCCATTCTCAAGACAAATGCGATATTCATTTTGATTAAAATGTGGACACAAAGCAGCTATGCCCGTTCCCAAATTGTCACATATAGAGTCATCTTGGAGGATTGTTGAGCTTCCTGCTAGGTACTCGTACAAAGGATGATACTTAAGGTGTCCCATATACTTGCCTTGAATTTCTTCTAATATGGAGTAGTCACTGCTATTTGGAAAAACTGAAGCTAGTCGATTCAGAGCGACAATGTATATTTGCCCGTTGTGAAGCATTTTAATCTTAACATATCTCGAAGTTGGATTGACGCATACAGCAAAGCTTGCAGCCAACTTCCAAGGAGAATTAGTCCAAATCAGTAGTCGTACATCAGTTTCTACAATACGAAGGGCAACTATTGCAGCAACTTCATTTCTATCCTTCCAATTTTGTTCTGCTTCGAAGTGGGATAAGTGGGTGAAGCAGCCAGTTGAATAGGGCAGGACTTTGGTGTCTTTGTACACCAATCCCTGGTTAAAGAGTTTCTTGAACACTCCCCACACACCTTCTATGTGTTCTTGACTCATTGTTGAGTACGTATCTGTTAAATCCACACCAATGCCAATACGACTCAAATTGTTTTTCCAATCGGATTCATGGCGTTCCACAAACTTACGACACTCTTCGTTATAATTCGCAACTCCAATACGATACAGATCTTGAGGTTCTTTGATTTCAAGCTTTTTGTCGACTTCATGCTCCACTGGGAGTCCGTGACAGTCCCAACCAAATCTACTTACCACTTCCAGATTCTTTTGATGCGCATACCGAGTGAATATATCCTTCATTAGGGCATTGACAATGTGCCCACTATGTGGTGATCCAGTTGGGAAGGGTGGACCATTGAGAATCGTTAATTTTCCATTGTTATCCTTTCGACGATTTTCTTGTACTCTTTCAGTAGTTTTTTCTTTAGCCCAGTATTCAAGGATTTTCTTTTCTTCCTCGAGAGGATCGTAAGTTTGTTTCTCTAGCTTATTATTAGGATGATTAGAGTAATATTTCATAATCTAAAAAAAAAAAACTAGAAAACTTTTGAAACTAAGAGTCTGAACCCGAACAAATATGATTCACTAATGACAAAAATTCATTGATGCAGCTATAAATGTAAACAAAAATTTCATTCATTTTGCATTTTTGTGCAATATTTTGAGATTTTGACATGTTGCATTTTGTTGTGAAATTTGGTTGACTTCAAGCGGCTAGTAGTAACAAAAAGCTTGCTGACAAATAAGTGTCACCAAGAGTACAGTATTGTGGTTGTCTGTCTTCTTAGTCCCGTATTACACGTTGTTTTAATTTAGTCCACTTATTTTTCAAATCTATTCTTACAGCTTCCGGCAATTGGCTTGCTGTGATAACAATCGTGATATCGTAATTATTCATATGTTTTTGTTTTAATTTCTTTTGTTCTTCGGTTGTTAAACTGGAAGTCAAAATTGGAATATTCTGTACGGCCTGGTGCCCACTAGGCAACTTTTAGTTGCTCGCCTCAGCAACTTTTTGGTGCTCCCGATTGACCCCGAGGCCACACGCGCAAGTACTGGCAAGCAAGTTGGCTACATACACTGCCTGTCAAATTCGTAGATTGCATTCCACTTGCCTTCCACTTGCTTCCCACTTACATTCCACTTGCTTGTCTCCCAACTTGCTTCACTACTGGCTTCGAAAATTCCATGCCAGTTGATGAGCAAGTTGCTTGGGTTTGTATGTGTTAGTGAACAAATGTGTTTGTATTGCAACTTGCTTGCCAGTACTTGCCCGTGTGGCATCGGGGTCAAGTACATTGGGTTATATGGGAGAGCGCCCACTAGGCAACTAAGTTGCCAGCAACTTTTAGTTGGTAGAAGTTGCTCGCTAAAGTATATATTCAGATTTCTGAATTTTCTAATCCTCTGATTTTGATTTACCAAAAATGAGCTATAAACTTCAATGTTTTTATTTGGTATTAACATTTTTATTAACGTTGTAATGGTCCGTGTCAAAAGTCAACACAACAAATAAACAAAAACATGACATCAAATTTCAAAAAGTTCCTCGGAAGTTGCCTAGTGGGTGATGGCGAGTAACCGGTGCTTAAAGTTTATTTTGATCCAAATATCAACCAATGGCCCAAAAAAAATTAAAATTTTTTGACTTTTATTTATTATGTATTTTCATCCATCCACATTATTGTTTGCCATCAAGAGCAGGCGATAAGTTTTTCTTGCTCTTCAATTGGTCCCCTATTACACGATTGATCTTTGCGTCTAACTCTTTTCGAACATAATGAGTGCAAAAGAGAAAAAAAGATGAGATGGAAGACCAGTTGCCCTGTGCGTCTTGGGCCAAGTTTTCTGAGACTATTTCTGATGTTTCTTTTTAACATAGTCCGTATTTTCGTATTTTTCCTATTCAAAGCGCTTGAACAGCAAAGAGAACTGCCAATTTTGCATCAAGCGTCAATAATCTCCATGTAATAGCGCGTGACTCACAGGATGATTTTCAAAGAGAAATCCGAAAAAAGAGTCAGACGTAAAGAATCATCGTGTAATAGAGGACATGCTCTCAAAAAATCTGATTTCTGTATTTAAAATTTATGTGAATTGAATGGAATTTTTATAATTTTTTAAATTTCTAGCTACACTTCTGTTCTCATTTGACTTTGTTTTATCTCTACACCTTAAGAATTTGTCTTGAGAAAAAAATAGAGATAAAATTTGTCTTTTCTCAATCTGCGTACTAGGCTTTAATGTTGACACAAGATTTTTGTGGAAAATGCATGACGGAAAACTGCTGTTCATTGAAAAAATTTTGTTCAATAGTTTCAAAGAAGTATATTTCAATATTTCAAGCTAATAAATATAATCAACTAAAATACATTTTTCCCTTTTGCATTGATAAATCGTTTGTCCTTGATATTTCTCGTTCTCAGTTTTCTTTTTTACAATGTAAGGCTTGCATAAGTCTCACAAATAAAAGAACCAAGATTTAATGTGCCGAACAATTATTTCACGCACTTAATTTTGACAGATAAGCACGATACAGAAAGAAATGAAAATTTGATTTGCTGCGTACCTCTCGGCTAAAATGTTTGGCTTAGTTTTTTTGCTCGGCTTAATTTTGGAGAGAATATTGTATGGGAGCGAAATTTTAGCTTGGTCTGCGTACTAGGCTTGAGAGTGCACAAACAATAAAGATATAGTGAATGGTATGAAATTGAGCATTAATCTGACCTCCGGAGAACAAGTTTAAATACCATTGGATTTTATCGAGATTGGATTAAAAAAATTGGATTTTAGTTTGGATTAAAAGAGTGAATAATATGGAATTAAATTTTAGTTTGGATTTAAACTACTTTTAATCTGGATTTAAGCTTTAATCTGGATTAAATGAGTGCAATAATAGCTGCGTTTTATTATCTCCTGCTCTGGGTCGAGGTTATCATTTATCACGTATATTCAAAAACAACACGGGACCCAAGTTTCAATCGGTGTTTATTTCAATAACCCAGATAGAAGTTGCTTTGTTTTTTTGTTGTTTTTTCCAGATATAATTTACTGGATTTGCAAAAAAAAGGTAATAAAGCCACTAGATTTAGTGCGGGCCAGAACATTTTCACTTGTTGAATGGGTTTGCACTAAATCTGGCAGTCTGAAACTCGATGTGGAACACACCTAAAAGTGAACATTTAAGAGAATGTTTGAGATCAACTGTGGAATGTGTTCTTATCAACCAGTACAGCTATTCCCAAACTTTTATCATGCATTTAAAAAAACTGTCACTTTGGGCTGTCATTTCATTTGACACTTTGTACTTTTTTTTTGTATCATCGTCGTCGGTCGTCCACTCGATTTTTGCTACCCCCAACAAAATAAAGTGAGTTGCAAAAATATTCCGACTCAATTAAATTCAATTTATTTCAACATCAAATGTGCACACACTTGTCCTAAATTATTATAAACAAAAATGTATCAACTGAGCCATTAAAAGAGCAAAAAATTAAAATTAAAGCAATGTGATAGGACGACCACAAGGAAAAGGATAGAAATCATCAGTTGATATATCACAGACAATTTTTCTCAACCTGCTGAATTTCATAGCAAAATTGAATTCCTTAACAATAATTGGTTTGTCGTTTATTTTCATTTAATTAATAATCCTTCATGGCGCAATTTACGTGGTAAGTTTTTTCTTTAAAAGTTTAATATAAAAATAAACGCTTTTATGTTATCGCCGTCGTGGGAGGTCAGTGGTCGGTGAGAGGCGGTCGGTAGAAGGAGTATGTGACCCAAAAATTATGAAAAAAGAAACTTTAAAGTCTTTAGAATGGAAAGCGTCCTTGGCAAAAGACAAAATAAAATAAGATAAAAGACACACGAAATTAGGTGAAGTGTTTTTTTTTGTTGTTGTATGCATCTACTCTCGCACCGTGAGCCCCTTATAACTAATTAGTTTGTTTTTTCAGTTACACTACACGATACTATCTTGAAAGGTTAAATAATCGATTGATCATCATCATGGCATACCTGTCGTATGCGGGAAGATGAAAATAGATGCCAAAGACCTCTCCAAATGTATGTTTAGTATTTGCATGGTTGATACAATCATATACATAGGCGGTAAATGCACTAAGTGAAGAGTGAAGAGTATGCCTTTACTCATGCCGGAGTCTATTTAAATCAATTAACTTATTGAACAATGACCCAAATATAATGCATTCGTAAACACTTTATGTGATTGCTTTTATTATGTCGGGCGGTTTCAATAAAGTTGGACAATTGGTAGGTAAGCAAGACTCATTGTTTTCAAATTTAGCTTGAGGTTAACTAAGGTTAGGTTGAGTTGGAGTGGGTGATTATACAGTAAGCCGGGCCATGTCACTTTGGTTGGACCCACCAAGAATTCAGTTAGGTCCCCAGCTTAGAAGTAAGGAAGGTAAAATGAAAGATAGCATAGGTTAATAAGAGAAATATTGGGATTTTTTGTATGTTTTTCAAGGTTTGTTTGGAACCATCCTGAATTATAAATAGATTTCTGGATTACCTCTGGGATGCTCTCTATTTTGGGTAGTTCGATTTTTATTATTTTTCTTTTAATTTTTGCTGACTATGAAGAGATACCAGTTATTAGATTGAAAAGGCCTCCATAGTATTTCCGAATAATGATTCTAATACATCCATACTTGGTTCAACCTAAGCTCTCCTTTGATTTTAGGGTTCTTTCATGTTCAGGTTCCAAAAAGTCATCAAATCAGCTTACTGTTCTTTTAGAGCCATGGTATTTTGTCTTGCCTTGCAATCTTTAAAACCACATTTGCAAAGCATGCTTTAAACGATTCCAGAAGGAATCAACAAGATAACAAGTAATTTAAAACGAACTATTTATACCTACTCTGCGGTTAAGCTGTGCCATTGGAGCTAATTGTATCAAAAGTTATTAGATTTGAGCTTCTTATTTTTAACAAAAAACGAGTCTAACTGTAGAAAATAAATTTGGAGCAAAACTTATAACAATTTTATTACATAATATTCGTATCTTATTATCGTTTCAGGTATAATAAACAAAAACACGCCAAAATGCAGAATGAAAATATTCGCCCAGGTATTGAACATATACCGTTATGTTCGGTAACTGATGTTCAACTAAGATTTCTCTGTCCCGGTGATCTAGGAGAAGTGAGAATAAATCATACATAACACTTATTTATTGTTTAATTATTTATACGAGTGCATTTATTTATTTTATACTTTAATTTTTTTTAAGGTAAGAACTTTGTGCCAAGATTGGTTTCCAATCGATTATCCACTATCATGGTACATTGATATTACATCTAGTTCGAGATTTTTTGCTTTGGCTGCTGTTTATAATCTAGCCATAATAGGTTTAATTGTAGCTGAGATAAAACCTTATGTTAAGCTGAATAAAGAAGTAAGTATAAAAAGTAAGAACAAAAAACATTGTTAACAACTAGGTATATTCTTATTCTTAACTAAAATCATATCTTTCAAAGAAAGTGTTCTATTTTTGCTACTCTTTCAAATAACTCCAATGTAATTGTTCAAAGTTAATTTCGTTTCAGGATAAAGACATCTTACCAGATTCGATGGGACGCAATGCTGAGGTTGGCTATATACTTTCGTTGGGTGTTCATAGAAAACATCGTCGTAACGGAATCGGTTCTTTATTATTGGATTCGTTACTAAATCACTTAACAACAGACGAAAGACATCAAGTCAAGGCGATATTCTTGCATGTTCTTACAACAAATCAACCTGCCATTTTATTTTATGAAAAAAGAAGGTGAGTTTTTTTCAAAACCAATCTCAAAGCATTTTCCGTACAAAAAAGGCAACTTTCTTAAGATGGCGGTAAGGTCTGGGGGGAGGCCTCAACTAAAAATTGCTTCTAGCGAGCTCAGTACCTATCTTCTTTTCTCTGATTTTGCACGCAAGTTGGTTGAAGTCCCCTTTCCTACGCGACCTGTTACGCTGTCCTCTGCTGCTGTGTCGTCCTTCGGAGGTAGTTTCAAATACTTTTAGACCCGTGAATTATCATCTTGGCTTCTTTCTGAATACTTAAAGCGCCTTATGTTCTGACAAACCTTTTGTTGATGTTTCATTCATCAGGTACGCTTTTTTTCCAACCAATATCTTGCAGATGGCCTCGTGCATACTCCTTATAAAGTCATCGATTGTCGGATTTCGTCTTCTAGGTTGAATGGGGCAATCTACCTAACAGTGGAATTCAATTCATCATCGCCGGTCTACGATTTGTAGTAATCATTTGTAGTAATCATTTGTAGTAATAATCCTCAGTACTGACTGCAATTCCACTGCTATGTTTCCCTGATCTTCAATGCAGGTTTTAGTTTGGGTTTTGTAGCCTTAAGAAGGTCTTGTTAATTTCTTTCTTAAAACTTCCTTTTTTCATTCTCACTTACTTGCGCGCTTTGTATGCACCTTCTTTTTTCCTTTCGAAAGGCCGGTGTTTCTTCACCGAGGTCCGAGTCAACGTTTGCCCTTGGAACTTTCGGACATCTCTGTAACCTGATGATGGAGAAATGGCTGCATCAACCACAAGACTGAGCTCCAAATATTTGTAAGAAGCCCATACACTGGTTAGTTCAGCCTGACTGGAACTGTATACGACAGAAATAATTCAACCCAGGAAATTTGTTTTCTGCGGCGCCTGGATAAAAAAAGTTACTTAGTGTGAACAGTCCTCCTCTTGTTTAATTCCCCTAACAGCTGTCCACATGGATTAAAACCCCATTTTCAGTTCAAGGAGGCAATAGAGACCCGATGTTTACCACTAGAATGTAAGAGTAACAGAAGAGTTCACAAACAGATAAACCTGGAAGATGGTGTCCTACACCTTGAGCATCACTTTAACTTAAAAAAAAAAAACACTCTTATATCGATATATCTATAGTTAAAATCAACCCAATGATGATATTGCTGCTTTTATTTTATATCAGGAGTCCAGGGCCTATCAGCCTTTCAATCGTTTATATGTACGTTTCGGCCTTTTTGAAAGTGGTTTCAGAATGTCTTATTTGATATAAAAAACCAACTTAATAGATCGCAGCCTATTTTTGTGAAGTAGTTTTTTTTTTACATTTTTTTGCTTTTTCGCATATTTGAACCTATTCCTTTTCAATCAAACTACATTCTAAAACATGCTTCCTTTTTTTCTTTTCAGATTCCATCTACATGCCTTCCTTCCATACTACTACAATATCCGTGGTAAAGGAAAAGATGGATTCACATACGTGACTTATATCAATGGAGGTCATCCGCCTTGGTCCTTATTATATCCTTTTTCAAATCACTTAATAACCCTAGGTTTCACAGTATAAATTTAAACTCTACTTCAGTTTAAGGCAGAACTATAAACCCCGGAGAGCTTATGAATTGGTGGGAAGAAAACAAGCGAATACAGGAAAATCTTATATAGCAGCCATAATTGTGAGGTGAGACGTTTCATTTGTGTACTGTGGATACAAATTACAGTATGGGTGTGTTACTTTTTTGACGATACGGAAAGCTACTTTCGTCGGTTTATAAATATTGTTCTGCCGTTTAAGTATTGTTTTCAGCTTTATTACTGTGAAACTGATTTTTAATTACTTTTCAGTTTTTCTTCGAAAGTTATTTTCTTTAATTTTACTTATACACAGACCACATCAAAAACTTAGGTTCGAAACTACGTGAATCTGGAGGCATTTGCCTTTGGATGATGACACGACTACGCCAGGCCTTCAGATGGGTTTGCCATAAAACAAATCGTTTCAACATTGCTCACTAAGAATTTATACAATTCAGCCACTCACCATATTCATCATGGATTATTATGCAACAATGTGAGACTTCATTTCAACTAAAAAAGGCCAAATCAAAACGAAAAAAAAAAAACAAAAATATATTAATACACCATAAGAAAGTTCGAAACTTCTTCACTACACCATCTGATAAAAACAATAACATCAGCATCGATCCTGGAGATTTGTTTGTTATATGTTATCATTTCATTTAGATAAAAGTATTCCCATTTAAAGTGTCTGATCAATGTAAATATCAATAGTTGTTTATAGTCATCCATTTTAATTTAAATTATATTTTATAGGTAAACAATTAAAAACAAATAGTTAAAGTTATCTCTACAAAAAAAAAAAAAAAAAAAAAAACAATACAAAAGCGTGATAAAATGTGAATTCTTAAGTAAAACAAACCCAATAGGTATATCTCGTTGTAGGCTCATAATTACAGAAACAATTTAAAAAAAAAACATTATTAATGCGTTGAAATAAGATAATATTATTATAGTACAATTGTTAGGACAGCAAAGACATTAAAACCGTTCATTTGTTAAAATTGTATATAGAAAATCGACTTTTTAAATTAATTTATAAGCACAATCATTAATAATTTACCAAAATGACACCAAGAAGGATTATTTTTATTTTGTAATGCTAACTTATGTATGTATGTATTTTATTTTTTTTTTATTCAAGTTTGTATATGTATATTATTTAGGTAATGAGAATTATACTGATTTATTCATTAGGACAATTTGTTTATGATTACCTCAGAATTGGTATTGTCTTTTTTGTATTGTTTCTGTTTTATTATTGTGTATTATTTTTTTTTTTTTTTAATTTTCAAAGGAATAAAATTTATGTTTTATATAATTTTACAAATGCAATTATTGTTGTTTTATTTAGAATATTGATGTTAGAAAGTAAGTACAGTGGTGGTCCAGTATAGCTAATGATATAATGTCTCAGGTCCATTCGTTATATCGAAATTCGAAATATTGCTATATTGAATACTTTTTATCTACAAAGAAGTAGCCATTGTTTATTTTTTTCAGCACAAAGCAAATAGCATTTGCTAACACAATCCAATTGTATCCCCAAATCCGTGACAAAAATAAATTGTTTAACATTTTTATACTGTAAATAAGCAAAGATTAAAGATTTAACTGAGCAAAACAAAACAAAGTTCATAAAATAAGGATAAAAAACAAGGATAGATTTACCCAAATTTGTTTTCTTATTTCATATCTGTTACAGAAAATTAATTATTTTTAAAAATTTACAGCCCTATTATTGACACAATTCAAAACTAGTTTTAACGTAAAACTAGTTCTATAAGCGTTTTGAGTTTCAAGTTTTGAACAAATCGATATTATTCAAACAAAAATTGACATCTTTAACTCGAAATCATAAAACTAGTTTTGGATAAAACTAGAAATTAATAAAACCATTAGTATCTAGTTTTAAGGACTTTAAAAAACTAGTTTTAATAACTTAAACCAGTTATTTACGTTTTTACGTTGGCGCGTAAAAGGATATTGCCCGAATTAGCTTCAAGAACTTTTTGGCAGCAGAAGACGACTGTTTTTTTACAGGCGTCATTACCAATGAGGAAATATGCAGTATTCGAAGAGTTGGAATGTTTGACGTTTCTTCAGGGCTTCAAGATGAAAGCGCAAACTTTTCTACGTGTTGTTGATTTGGCGAAACTGCATATGTCAACCCTACAAAGGCAGTAAGACACACATTAGAGTGCACTATGAACTACGTACATATATATTGTTATTTGATTATAGATCTAGCTATCTTTACCCTTTGGTGCAGCACTTTTTTTTTGAAGCGGGGCAAAATCAAAGCATTTTAGTATGCTTTCTACTTATGAAATTATAGGTACATAGTTGGAATTAAATAAATGAACTCGGAATCAATTTGAATGTTTATTTTTTTTATTGTGCAACGGAAAATAAATATTAAGGGTATTCATGCAACGTCGTAAGTTTACAAATTGTGTAAAATGATAAGTTTACGCAAAGTTTGCATGAACGACTTTTTTAAACATTTGCTGGTAATTCAATCAGAATATGAGTCACAATGACGTTTGGATAAGTTTAACCAGTTTGGTTAATTTTACGCAACAAAATCCTTTGATAAGTTTAACCAAATTGTGTAAATCATTTTTATTATTTTACGTTATATTATATAAATATACTTATGTAGTTTAATTCATATGTAAGCTTAAATGAAGCTATGTATCTGTATCTGCTTTTTTAAGAAAACTGTGCTTTGATGCAATCTAGGTTCTAACCACCGATACCGAATGTCCAACCGCTGACTTACAACTTGCGTTGATTAAAAAAAAGCTTCCATCGCATGTACTTCACCTTGGCAATTGCTCTTGGCCTGTCGATCAGAAGCAATTTGGCGCATTTCGATTCTCGAAATTCATCTCGGCAGAATGTTTATTTTCTCTCTGACGTCGCGTCGTCGTTTCTTTACAGCTGGTGAGTTTTCGGGCGAGTTCCCTGCAATGGCTGACGAAGCATTTCGTTTTTGAACGCCTTTGACGAGATGTGGGGAAAAACTGCACCGGACCGGGAAACAGAGTTGTGTGTAAATGCACATAATATGGACTTATTGCTTCAGTGCCAGGCGGTTCGACTTGTGAAAGCAATTCTTCAACTTGGTTGACAGATTTAATGCTGTGGAAAAAATAAGTTACATGTGACGGTGCATTTTCGTCTGCTCCATTCCAAATATTTGGTAGAGTGTCTTTGGCCGTCAGCAAATTTGGTGCACCTGACCCGAAATCAGCCAAACGATCGAAATAAATACCAGCTACTTCCATAAAACTAGTTTTATACAGTCAAAACGAGAAACTCATTTCAAAACCTAAACTTATCTTATTTTAAGAATTGAAAAATACCCATTTTTTATTTAAACCAGTTTTGATTCATTTTTATAGAACTCGAAACAAAACTAGTTTTACCTAAAACTAATTTCGTTTCTAGTTTAACAAAATCTCAATAATAGGGCTGTTATTGTTTTATTTTGTGAAGTTCGTTATTTGTTCGTTATATAGAATACTGTTGTGTAACCTGAATCCTAGGGGAAGACGATAACCTAACAGAAATCAACAATAGAAACCACCAAGCCAAAAAACCAATAATATTAATAAAATAATCTTTATTTCTCATAAATCATAATTCTTCTTTCTTTTTTGACTTCCTTCTTGGTCTGTTTGAACTTCTTTTCTACTTCTTTCAGTCGCCTGGTGCTCTCCAGGTGCTGCCGCTTCTCAACCCCCCGACTCAGGGCCGGTAACTGATAAATGGCAGCAATACCTTCTATTTGTGTACTGTGGGTGTTTCCTCTCAGGAAGGGGACCGAAAGGCTCCTTTGGCGTCTCTGGAACCTGGATGGCTGGGACAGGAATGGAAGACGACTGATGGCGGAAGCGGTACTCTCCAGTGAAATGGGTCGAGGACCGGCAGTTAGACAGCTTTCTAACCTGTCGTTTAGGGATTGCTGGAATGATTTGTTGTACATACATGCTATTCGCATGATTAGAATTGTATTCTTTTGGTACAGGATTGAGTGATGGGGGTTGGTTCCTTCCTAACTCAGTAGTACCACATTTAGTTTTTAGCCCTGTGGTGGGCCGTTCTTGTAGGCGGGTTCGCCTTAATATTTATTATTCTTACTTTTTGTGTTGATGTGATTTCTTCGGATTATTGTTTAAAAGAAAAGAATTAACTTCGGAGATCGGATGCTTAGTTGGAAGACTTTTATGAAATCAGAAATGTTACCATTTTCTTAAAGCTATTTATACAAAATAATCTTATTTTCTATTCTTAAATCCAACATTCAGATTTATTCTAATCTCTTACATTGTATAATTTTTAAGAATTTCATACGGCATTCTTTTGTGACCCATCAGATTGTGGAGGGGCACAAAAGGTCTTAATAATCGTAGTGCAGTTATATAACCTAAGTCCTTTATTCATTCAAGTCTTAAAGCAACTAGATTAGATTGATTTGTAGTGCCTCCCCAAGGATTACAAGGTTCTCGTTTTCTTACTCTGCTTCCTCTCCTCCCATCCATCTTGCGTTATCTTTTGTCACCTCCTCTATCCACTCCCCCCTTCCTTTTTCGTCTATTATTTCCCTAATTGTTTCCCTATTGATTTTCCTTCATCTCCGGAAGTTTGCCATTTTACCCTAAGCGTCCATTTCATGTACTTCTCTTGGATCCTTTCCCATATCTTATCTCTCCTCCTATCTCATACTTTCGTCTTAAAGTAACTATTGCTTAACAAATATTTAAACAAAAATATCATCTTTAGATTTTTTAGACTTTATACAGTTTTTTTTAAAGTCCTTAATAGTTGGAAATATGCCTTATGTACACAATTAAATAAAATTGGACGGCTGTTTAAAGTTAGACACATTTTATAAATACGACTGTATATTTTCTTCGATGAAGCACATTACAGTACTGTAATGTCATGGAATGCCGATAAATTTATAAAACTAATTAATGAGAAAATCGAAAATTAAAAAAAAAACTTTGTAGGTATGGCAGGTACCCATTAATAACAGTTTTTGTTTTTGTTTTTTTTTTATCAAAAGTACACCATATCTACAATAATACACTGAATTTTGTCATCAATATCATTAGAACCGTTATTGAGATACATTAATGAGCTAGTCCTCTACGGTTGTATAGAATATACAGTCAATCTTTTAGCTTAAAAACAGGATTCAATTTCTTATGAATTCACCAAAAAGCTTTAAGTTCAAAATGTAAAGAGTATCGCGCAATTTTTAGGCTGCAGACAGAGATACAAACAGATATACAGACAGAATTTTGTCATCCACTTTGTTTGTGTCCTCTATCATCGTAATGTCATGTTTGATTGTTATCACGAATTTTCTTTTTTGCACGAAATTAATTATTGGTACTAGAAGTTAATTGAATGTTAAAATATATTTTTTACTCTATCTCAAATTGAAAAAATTCTCGGGATCGCTTTCACCGAAACCATCTACCTTATTCTCTAAAAACTTTTCAACTCAATTTTTTTTATCCATCAGGTTTTTATGCCAGCTCTTTTGTTTTAATTGTTTTTAATAATAGTTAACTTACTTTTCGTATCAGGCTTTCAATCTTTAAAGCTTCATTGCCTGAGACACGGTGGCTTTATTCTATGGTCACACTCACACTAGCAGGTATATTATGTACATATATGTATATGGGACCTGAGATTCGGAGATATTCTTGGCTGGAGCATTATTCACCACTCTATTGATATAATGGACCCAATGTCGTTGACGTATTGGGATTTTTGAGACTATGTAAACATCTTGGAACAGTTTCCAAAGTTGTACTTGGATATCCAACGACAAATGTCTTCTTTTGTGTGATGGTTCATAATCATAGTACGCAACAATAACGGTATATTGAATTAAACGAAACAAGATTTGAGTTTTCTGAAATATAAACTGGTTAACTACATATGTACCACACAAACCCAACTTAAAATTGTGGTTCTCCCATAAAAATTGACAACGAAATCATGAACGAAAAATTTAGTTCTATTTTTAGTTCTGCATTACGCTGTTCAACGAGCGAAATTTATTACTGTAGCAGATTATTTGGAGAAGTCTACACTTTTTTTTTTCCCATACAATTAATTAAGCCTAGCGAAAGGAAATTTTTGTATTTGTCTCCACCAAGACAACGAAATGCTAACATTTATTGACAGTTCACTCAACATTCAGTGAAAACGAAGGATATATTTAAAAAACATTCACTTCAGTGAATCAAATCAGAATTTACTCAAAAAGCCTATAACTTTTACCTCATACAGGGTCAAAACAAAATTTTGGACTTGAATTGGAATTGAAATGACTGAATTTTTCAAGATACAAAAGTTATCGAGATTCAATTTTCTTCACTTACTCGTAAAATACAACGAACGTACACAAGTAATCCTCAAATGAGGTATATCTTTATTGCGTCCATTTGTATTCACATAAAGTGAATGTTTACGGGACCTATAGTCATGAAGAAAACTGAAACAGAAGTTATACAATTCTAAAGTTCCAATAAGTTAACCGAAATGCTGTTACTAATTTATTGGAGTCATTTCCGAGAAACCAAGATAAAAGAATATGCGATGCAGTTGGTGGATTTCACTAAAATCACTTCCTCCACCTTAACAGAATCAAATCTGAAAATTTTGGTTCGGTATCGGTCTCGCGTATAACTCCGTCACGTTTGGTCTCGTATAACAAAGTCTCGCTCCGGTATCGTTTCGGATGCTTTGGAGTTGCTTTCGTCTCGGTATCGTTTAGCTTTCCGATATCAATGCCAAACGATACCGAGACTATTCTGGTATCGTGGCCAGCCCTATGTATAACCACACTGGACTTATATTAAAAATCAGTTCTGTAGTATATAATCGGATTATTATTGAATCTTTGTAATGAATCAAATATGATTCAATTTAAATTCATTCAACCGAATTTGAAAAACTCAGTTTATCTTTATTCTTATGAATCATTTTTGTCCCATTTATATGTTTTAAAAATGAATCATGAATTATTCAATTCACTGAATATTATAAGCGTCCTATTTACATTCACATATTTAATTACTTTAGCATTAAAGAACCTTTAAATTCGATTCGAATTCAAAGAAAAGCAACGCAGTAAATTTGACCCGAACCAGTTTATAAATGAATTAAAAAATTAAATTTTTTTCCACTTTTGTGAAACATTTATAAATCATTTCTGAAGGGAAATGTTTGCTGGGTAGATTCATTCATTAAAGCAGTAATTTTTTGAATATATTTGTTTCAGTTTTTTGAATTTGTGCAACTGTCAATGAATTTTTGTCCGCTTTCTTTTCGAAAACATTTTGTTCTCTAATTGAAGACCAACTAAAAATTTCGTTTCACATCAGCACCGTACTAGGCTTTATGTAAGTCTTAAAAAAGGAATTTGCAAGGCTGTGAGAATTTCGTACAGCCTTGAACGCTGCTTGCGTGATGACGGAAATCGCACACAAAAATAAGGCAGCGAAATCATGAAATCGATTATTGTAGCAGATTATAGGTCTGTTTCTTTACTCGCCCGCGGGTTCCCAAAGTAACCCAAATCTACCCAAAACGTGTTTCTTTACTATTTTCTGACACAAAAATGACAGAGCTTTTGACTTTTTTTCATTTCCCCTCCAGCAAGAATCTACCCGAACATTTTAGTTCCGGCATTTTCTTGCTTGTCAAACAAGAAATCAGCTGATCAAAAAATTTGAAATTGAATTTGTCAAGTAGCGTATATAAAACGGTTTAATGAATTAATAATAAATAAATTAAATGAAAATGATACAATAGAGACAAATATAAATTAAAATATTTCTTTTGGTATCTTTTAATAGAGCCCAACATGATAATTGCCAATGTTAATAGAATTGAAATTGCATAATTTTATATGCGTTGAGCCTACAAGCAATGACGTCGATTGGGTAATTTACACCGAAACGAACCAGAAACATCCCAAATGCGTTTCTTTACTTTTCATTTCTGGTTAAACAACAACAACAACAACAACATCAAAAAGCTCATCCCCAAACTTTTTCCCGAACTTTTTCCCAAACTTTATCCCAAAAGTAAAGAAACAGACCTTATTTAGAGAAGTTTACAATTGTTTCGCGCAAAATTAATTACCCAGGCCAGACCATTATTTGTATGCGAAAAAATGATATTTGTGTTTATTTGTTTTTTCTTTCATTTTAGCATGGCTGCAAAAAAATTGGAATAGCTGCTGTAATCCAAAAAAAAATAAAACGTGAAAAGAGCGAAAATCTCATACAAATTTGTATGGGAAATGTATGGGATTGCAGCCACATGTAAATGAGTTCAGAAAAAATTTGTTGGGCATACGCTTTTGATTAAGGGAGTGTTTGCTATTTAAAAACGATTTTAGGAAATAATGGTTACCCAAATGTACATTGTACGTACTTACATACATATATCGAGAAGCACCACAGGAAGAACAATATTACTTGGCGAGCTTAGCCATGCAACTACAATAAGTGTGCCGCTGCGCTGCCCTACCAACTTTATCTCGTACCAAAGAATTCCTCCATGGAATCCTGGGTCCTGGTTCCTAACAATGACCATGACGAAACGGCAATTTGTGCGGACTAAAAGCCGTTATAAGCTTAATATTAAGCTTAGTATAAATACTCAGTGCGCTAGTGTGGAAAGGCTATAAGTGGATTTAACTTCCCGATAAAAACGGTACTATCAGACTACTATTGTCGTTGTATTATCGATAATTTGTATAGAAATGTCAAATGTTTGTTGGTAAGATTATTCAATACAAAATGACATACCGAGGCAAATGTTGAAATGTTCCGATGTCGTTTTTTTCGCCAATGTCCATATGGACATACAAAAAAACGCAGCTAATATTAAGCTAAAATTTATCACAGAATTACTTTTCTTATATTTTTGAAATTAACATGAAGAAAAAGACATAAAAGAGTATAAAAGGTGTAAATTGATAATAAATTTTAATTAAAAATTAATGCAAACAAATAACAATTGAAACATTTTTAATTTGAAATTGCAGAGTTGGGACAGCGGTCGTTCCCTTCAACACAAATGCACTTTTCTGTTCCTTCTTGTTCTGACAGTTTTCACACACTTGTGCTGCTCTGCTTTGTTCTGATCTAAGTTTTCTTCATTAAACAAAGCTATTATGAGTTTAATTGAAATATCTAAAAAAATAAAGAACATCAATAAAATAGATTTTTTTAAAGTTATTTAATACACATCGATCTTCAACTTATTTATTTTGACCAATTTTAAAATATTCATGGTTTAAAAAAGAACATTGGCCCTTTTCAAAAATATCATTTTCTCAAGCTTAGAAAAAAAGAAGATTTTGGAGGAAGTACATAATCTAAAATTTTTATATAAATTTCACAGTTTTGAACCGTTTTGAAGACTGTTTTTGGATAATTCCACTTTGTTTAGCGGCGGTCTTTTTTAAGGACATATTTATAGCATCTTAAGCTGAGATCCATTATTATTGTGCCGATACCGATACTCTCTCATTGCGATAAAATATTTGTATATAAGAAGCAATGAGAGGATCCAAATCGTATCAGTTATCGATGATGTGAATATATTCTTTGTTTATTGTGTAAGAATATTTTTTCTTATCGAGACTTTATCGATATCACAACTATAATGTGAATCTGGCTTTATCGATAAAAAAAAACTCTGGAAGCTATGAATATGTCTGTTCGCGTACCTCCCAAATCTACGAATTTCTTTGAATTCAGCCCAAAGTTCTGTCAAAGCTCATATAAAATAAATAAAATTCGAAGAAATTCGTAGTTATGGGAAGTTCACGAACAGACCTAATTTGTGTTTCCCATTAGAGAAAATAAAATTTGAGGATATAATTTGACTAAAAAAAAATGTTTAACTTATACAAATAATTGATTATAAAGAAAATTTGAAAAGAAAATTCTCTGTTTAAGTGGAGCGGCTGAATTTACAATTCAAGTTAAAAGTTCAAATGAGTTCAACTCCATTGCGTGTCGTTTCGCAAATGAGAGCCCAACTATGTGTGAATTTCAGATTAACTTAAAATAAATAATCATGTTTTGAAATGCATGGTTTTCACATTCATCTTTTCAAAATTCAGTTTTTTTCATAAAATTCTGTTTTTAAAATTCTGTTTTTATGATTCTGTCTTCAAAAATTTTGTTATTCCTTTAAAATTATGAGCAATAAATCCTGAGTCCGAATCGCGTAAGACTAAAACGATCGCTAAAATAAGTGATTGCCTCTGTGACAATTGCTCTCCCTCTATTTAACTTATGATAGAGACAGCAATTGTCAAAACAACTATCAAAAAGATTTTCAAAATGAGTGATTCCGCCCCTGAGTTTCCTTATTTTCTTAAATAACCAATATTTTATGAATGGAAATTAACAAAACATATAATGTTTCAACTCGGTTAACAAATAAAATTTTTTAATTATTGTATATTATATATATATATATATATATAATTTTATATTTATAAAACTGTATAAAATTAACTCTGTTTATTTAAAATAATTGTTTTGTTTTTGTGATACAGGTATTTTTGTATGCAAATCCAATCCAGATCAGATTTGGGGGAAGATAAAATACAACTTTTTAGCCAGATTAGCAGAAGAATAAAATATAAACAGTATTCGTCACATTGAAGTCAAAACAACTCTCTTTTTCTCTTCTCCTTATTTAATTTACTGCGACAACAAATAATTGAGCAAGTTAATCCAAAAAATGACAGTTTTAAAGAAGAAATGTAAAAAATATATTGTTTATATTTCTGCGTCCTCTGAGCCCTCTGAGATCTCATAAATATAAACTTGCTAATTATAACACTTAATACAACATGCATTCATTTTGACAAATAAATACATATAAATTAACTCGTTAGATCATCTTAGTTTAGTTAGTAAATTGTATTAAAAATGAAATGCACGACTGGGTCGCACGTATTTGCTCTTATGTTCAAGGCACTGAGGGTTTAAGAAAATTATATGAAAAGATATGGACATTATAAGAGAAAAATGTTTAAAAGCAATAAATACGATTTTTAAATTAGCTAAAAAAAACTTCGATGAGAGTTTGAGATGAAAAAAAGAACGCCATCATAATTCTTTATCGAATATGATTGTATGGACAAAACAAATTTAAATCGTTGGAGCGGTTTTTAAAAAAAAATATTCCTTAGAATAAAATTCTTGAAATATTTTTAAGGAAAACTACTGGTATGCAAATCTTAAGTATTCATTTATGTGCATATAAAATAAAAATTTGAAAAAAAAATTGTCAATCGTTTATAAATATCGAATTTGAAATATTGAATTTTCAAAAAAAACGTTTTTTTTTTTTTTGGAAAATTTTGATATGCAATATTTTTAATCTTAGTGGTAGATCAATCTAATTTTAGCCAAACACAAAAAGATTTATAAAAATTGTAGGAGCCGTTTTTAAGAAAAAAAATTATTTCCTTGACAGTTTTTTAACATTTGTATGGAACGTACCGTTATTTTTATATTTATTTATGTAAAATTTGTTCCTTAAATACAGAGTTTTATAAAAATTGAAAAATCATGTAGTTTTCAAAATATTTGATTTTCAAAACAAAATTTGAAACATTTTTTAAAAATCCAAAAAATATTTATTTTAAATTTAAGTACACAAAAATATTTATAATTTTTAGAAACATTTGTATAAAAAAACATTGAAATCAGTTAAATCGAAAATTAAAAAAAATAGTTCATTGGGAGATACCATTAATAACCATTTTTGGAAAAATGGTTTTCCACCAAAAGGAAGCCTTTACTTAAAGTAATTTATTGATTTTTTTTAAAGTAAAGTTCTAAAACCGTTTTTGAGAAAAATACGATAATAATAAATTGCTAAAAAAAATTCCATGACAGGTACGGTTATTTTTGGCTCGAAAAATTAAAAAAAAAACATGTGGGCATGATCACCAAAAACCACAATGTACCAAGTTTGAAGAAACTGATTGTGCCGTTTAGGCTGTAGACGAAAAGACAGACAGACAGACAGTATTGTGCCACCCACTTGTTTGGTGTTCTCTATTATCGTTATGTCAAGTTTGATTGTTATCTCAATTTTTTTGCACGAATCCAAAACTTGCCTTATAGTAGCTAAGTACATACATCGTAAGTTAAAACAGTCAATTAAAAATAAGTTATGCAAAAACAAAATGCAATTTAAACCACTTTAGCAGGTTTTTGGAGAGGGGCATAAATATATCATTGGCAGGTAAAAACACTATACTTAGCATTTGATACTGATCTTGAATTTTAGGCCCACGAAGTCTTTGGTTCGGATAGATGACTGTCCAGTATAAAAGCAAAATGAAAAATGCAAATAATTTGCAGTACTATTTCTGCTTTCTCAGAATAACCTGCATAGAACTTAATTTAGAATCAAAATGTTGAAACTTGTAAGTACATTAGCTTTTTAAAATACCTAGCTTCAAAGGATATATGTATGTTCTTCGATTAATTAATTATTGTTTCCAACTCGAAAGGTCTTAATCACAGCCTTTTTGGGACTATTAGCTGCACAAGACATTGATCAACTAGCAGAAACTCTTAGCAGCGTTAATAATCCACCCGATGCTGAAGGAAATTTTGGATATTCTTTTGATACCTCCAATGGAATAGCTGTTCAAGAGTCTGGCAACAGTGCAGGTGTATCCGGTTCTGCTAAATGGACATCACCCGAAGGAACTCCTATTGAACTGACATACACCGCTGATGAAGCTGGATTCCATCCGGATGAGTCAAATTTGCCAACTCCACAACCATTTCCAGGTCAAGGCTTCTAGGGCCCTTGAATACAAAAAGAATCTTCAACCAAGGGAACAATCTGATCCGGTTTCACAAAACCCATTTAGTGACTAAAATTCAAAGTAAACGTTTATACATATTTGTGTTTGTGATATTACTCAAAATAAAAATTAATAATAAAATTGTAACTACTCACATCCGTACGAATATATGTAAGTAAGTATATATGTATGTATGTGTGTGTATATGATTTAGAAAGAAGTAATTTCTGTTCTGGGACATTTTCAAAAATTGAATTTTTAGACCCCGTGGCCATTTTTATGCATCTTTAATAAAAAAAAACAGGCACCCCCAATGTACGTAATGTTGAAGCATTTTTATCTTCCCGTTGGAAGTTAGAATATAAAATTGGTCCGATTTGTCAAAATGAAAATTGCGACCTATCTCCAAGTTCCTATGGAATCCATCAACTCGATCGTTTCTAGATAGTTGGTATGTGTGTGTGCACGTTTTATAGTAAAACGAGAATTGTAAGGCCCAGATCCCCACTATTGTGCCAATACCGATACACTCTCGCTACGGTAAGATATTTGTACATAAGAATTAATGAGAGGATCGATATCGTATCAGGTATCGATGATGTGAATGAACTCATTGTTTCTTGTGTTAGAATATTTTATCGTATCGAGACTTTATCGATATTAGAACTATGTGAATCTGGCTTGAATGGAAAACAATTTTTTTCCCTTGAGAGGGTAGTGCCACGCCATGGGTACTTATCTAAATATCCTGATTTCTTCCAAATAGCTTTATGATTAGAATGATATTTTATAAGAATTTTTTCTTATCTGTTGAATATAAGAAAAAGAAAGTAGTTTAAAAGGAAAATCCACCCACTACCACACCCACTTTCCTTTGTATCTTGGTTTCTCACAGAGGAGACGTGGCTCAAACGATGTGGATGACATTTTTAGAGCTTTGTCCCCTATTACACGATGGCGATGATTTTTTGTGTCTCACTCTTTTCAAAATTCAAGGGGTGCGAAGTTGAAATAAGATGTTTTTTCTCATTCGTCACTCATCTTATATTAATTTGTAAATTGTATTTAAAATAAAATGCATGACTGGGTTGCACGTACTTGCTCTTATGTTCAAAGCACTGAGGGCTTAAGAAAATTATAAGAAGGACATGGAAATTATAAAAGAAAAATGAAAAAGCATAAAATACGATATTTAAATTAACTAAAAAAAACTTCGATGAAAGTTTGAGATGAAAAAAAAAAACCCCATCTTAATTCTTTATTGAATATGATTGAATGGACAGAAAAAAATTTTAATCGTTGGAGCGGTTTTTTAAAAAAATATATATAAATATAAAATTCTTAAAATATTTTTAAGGAAAACTACTGGTATGCAAATCTCAAGTATTTATTTATGTGCATATAAAAATAAAATTTGAAAAAGAAATTGCCAACCCATTTTTAAAATATCGAATTTTCAAAAAAAAAAATTTGAAACTTTTTTTTTGAAAATTTTGATATGCAATATTTTTCAATATTATTAGAAATTTGTATATAAGCAATTAATCAAAACTAAAGCAAACGTTCTATGACAGGTACTACTATTAGCTATTTGTAAATTTTTATATTTTATGGTAGTAGATCAAACAAATTTTAGCCTACAAAAAAAGATTTTTATAGATTGTAGGAGCCGTTTTTAAGAAAAGAAATTTTCTTAGGTGGGTTTTTAACATTTGTATGGAAGGTACCGTTATTTGTTTGTATCGGGTTGTTCAATAAGAGCGTTAGTAAAGTTTTTATTAAATAAAACAAAAACGGTTGTGGATATCAATGAAATTCTTTATTCCTGTGAAAGTACGTTCGATGCCATTATGTATGGAACTCGATTTTTTTTGCATGGCCACCACGGGCACGCTTGCAGAAGAAGTTGACGGTTTTCAAGCATAAATCGGCCGATACTACTGCAATTTCAAGTTCGATATTCGTACGAAGTTCATCAATGGTCGCTGGCTTGTCGGAATAGACCATAGACTTGACGTAGCCCCACAGGAAATAGTCTAACGGCGTCAAATCGCACGACCGAGGCGCTTGGCCGACTGGACCATTTCCTGAGATAACACGTTCTCCAAACTTGGTTTCCAATAAATTGACTGTGACATTCGCTGTGTGGCTTTTGGCGCCGTCCTGTTAGAACCACATGTCCTCCAAGTCCATATCATCCAATTGGGGCCAAAAATATTCGGTTATCATTGAACGGTAGCGATCTCCATTCACAGTTACGTGCCGGTCTTGATCATCACCGGAGAAGTACGGCCCAATGACGCCGCCAGCCCATAAACTACACCAAACCGTAATTTTTCGAGATGCAATGATGACTCATGGAGTACGTGTGGATTGCTGCCTGACCAATACCGCATATTTTGTTTATTTTCAGCTAGAAATGAGCCTCATCGCTGAAGATGATTTTTCGATGAAAATCCGAATCATTTTCAAGTTGTTGCTCAGCCCAATTCACGAACATACGACGCTTCTGGTGGTCAAGCGACTTCAGACTTCTTGCGTCAATATATTCTTGTTAGGATGTAGGCCAAGATCTTTTCGCAAAATACGCCACAACGACGTCACAGAGATGCCGAACGCTTGAGAACGACGTGTGAGAGACACATTTGGGCTTTCTGCAACTGAAGCCTCAGCGGCATCAATATTCTCGACACCACGGGCACTTCTTTGTCTCACTGGCACGGGAACATTTTGTACTGTGCCTGTGGATTCAAGTTTTTCCACTAGACACTCAATTGTTGATCTGCTAGGATGATTATGACGACCATAAATTGGACGTAGCGCTCTTAACGTTGAGGCCACTGACTCCGAATTTGGGTAGTAAATTTTAATAACTTCGACTTGTTGTTAGCTCGTATACCTTTCCATCATGATAAGGCAAATCTTACTGAAGAGAAATGTCAAAAAAGCGGCAAGAAATATGGCGTCGTTTGCTGTCCCTGTCGCTCTACTTTTGTAGCGTCCCGTTTGAAAAACCCTTTACATGTAAAATTTTTTCTGTAAATATCTTAGAAAGTGTTAAAATACCTTTAAATACAGAGTTTTATAAAAATCGATCATGTAGCTTTCAAAATATTTGATTTTCAAAACAAAATTTGAAACATTTTTTAAAAATCCAAAAAATATTTGATTTTTTAAATTAAGTACACAAAAGTATTTATACTTTTTGGAAGCCTCTATATAAAGAAAATCGAAAATTAAAAAATTAGTTCATTGGGAGGTACCATTAAAAACCATTATTTGACAAATGGTTTCCCACCCACAAGAAAGCCTTTACTTAAAGTAATTTATTGATTTTTTCAAAAGAAAAGTTGTAAGGCCGTTTTTGAGAAAAATACGATCATGTTAAATTGCTAAAAAAATTGAATTGCGTTATTTTTGGCTCGAAAAAAATTTTTGAAAAAAACATGTGGGCATAATCACCAAAAACCACAATGTTCCAAGTTTGAAGAAACCGATTGTGCCGTTTAGGCTGTAGACGAACAGACAGACAGACAGTATTGTGCCACCTACTTTTTTGGTGTTCTCTATTATCGTAATGTCAAGTTTAATTGTTATCTCAATTTTTTTTGCACGAATCCAAAACTTGCCTTATAGTAGCTAAGTACATACATCGTAAGTTAAAACAGTCAATTATAAATAAGTTATGCAAATACAAAATGCAATTTAAACCTCTTTAGCAGGTTTTTGGAGAGGGGCATAAATATATCATTGGCAGGTAAAAACACTATACTTAGCATTTGATACTGATCTTGAATTTTAGGCCCACGAAGTCTTTGGTTCGGATAGATGACTGTCCGGTATAAAAGCAAAGTGAAAAATGTAAATAATTTGCAGTACTATTTCTGCTTTCTCAGAATAACCTGCATAGAACTTAATTTAGAATCAAAATGTTGAAACTTGTAAGTACATTAGCTTTTTAAAATACCTAGCTTCAAAGGATATATGTATGTTCTTCGATTAATTAATTATTGTTTCCAACTCGAAAGGTCTTAATCACAGCCTTTTTGGGACTATTAGCTGCACAAGACATTGATCAACTAGCAGAAACTCTTAGCAGCGTTAATAATCCACCCGATGCTGAAGGAAATTTTGGATATTCTTTTGATACCTCCAATGGAATAGCTGTTCAAGAGTCTGGCAACAGTGCAGGTGTATCCGGTTCTGCTAAATGGACATCACCCGAAGGAACTCCTATTGAACTGACATACACCGCTGATGAAGCTGGATTCCATCCGGATGAGTCAAGTTTGCCAACTGCACCACCATTTCCAGGTCCAAGCCGCTAGGGCCCTTGAATACACAGGGATTCATCAACCAAGGGAACCTGATCCGGTTTCACAATACCCATTTAGGGACTACAATTCAAAGTAAACGTTTATACATATTTGTGTTTGTGATATTGCTCAAAAAAAAAATAATAATAAAATTGTAACTACTCACATTCGTACGAATATACTCGTATGTAAGTAAGTATATGTATGTGTATGTGTATATATGGGTACAAGATTTAGAAAGAAGTAATTTCTGTTCTGGGATATTTTTCAAAATTGAATTTATAGACCCCGCGGCCATTTTTATCATACTTTATACATACAAAATGAAAATCTATCTCGAAGTTTCGAAGTCGATCGTTTCTAGAGAGTTGGTATGTGTGTGTGCACGTTTTATAGTAACATGAGAATTGTAAGGCCAGATCCACACTATTGTGCCAATACACTCTTACCACGATAAGATATTTGTACATAGAGGATCGAAATCGTATCGGGTATCGATGATGTGAATATACTCATTGTTTCTTGTGTAAGAATATTTTGTCGTATCGAGACTTTATCGATATTAGAACTATAATGTGTGAAGTGCCACGCCACGGATACTTATCTAAATATCCTGATTTCTTCCAAATAGCTTTATGATTAGAATGATTTTCTATAAGAATTTTTCTTACGTATAGAATATAAGAAAAAAAAAGTAATTTAAAAGTAAAATCCACCCACTACCACACCCACTATCCTTTATAGCTTGGTCTCTCACAGAGGAGACGTGGCTCAAACGATGTGGGTGCCATTTTTAGAGCTTTGTCCTCTATTACACAATGGCGATGATTCTTTGAGTTTGACTCTTCTCAAAATTCTAGGGGTGCCATGGTGAAATCAGATAGTTTTTTTCATTCGCACTCCCGAAAATTCGAAAAGTTTCAGACGCAAAGAGTGTAATAGGGGTATTTGTTCTTATTAGCAACAGTTTAAAAGCACCTTTAAACTGGGTATCGGATATCACGCACGCTGAATGATGGGTTGACACTCACAGCCTGCTGAATTGCGTTTTTTTTTCTAACCAAATTTAACTATAATTAACTTTCATCGTTCCTTTAATTCAGAAAAGTAACTTTATTTAACTTTATGACATTAAAGAGTCGTTCCTAAATTCAAAGTTAAAGTGTCAAAAAGTAACTTTGAGCAACTTTTTTCAACTCATCTCCTCGATATGATTTGAAAGCGTTAATCCTTCAAAAGCAGTTGAAATCGCAATGTTTTCATTCTGGATTATCTTTTGTGTGCTTCTCGATCGTTCGGTCTAGAATTGATACGTTTCCCCAGGTACAACAGCTGAGCTCATCAGTTAGATGCTGTTGTACCCTTCAAAGACACACTATTTTCAATCGATGGAAACCGATAAACTAATTAATTTTACAGTGCCAAAGCACTGGAAATTATATGTTTCTAGGGGAATTTGTTTAAATTCACTTGTACCTGGGGGAAACGCATTTGGACTAAGGGTCGCAAAATCTTTATTATGAATAATATTCAATAGTCCACAAAAACAAAAAAATTATCTATTATGTGCTTCTCGAAAAACACACAGCGTCGCTTTGAAGAATGGTTCGTGTAACTTACCCCTTAAACATCTTACTTTCATAAATGTTCTGCCTATCACCTGCAATGCCACCTGTTTCACTTACAAGCAAGTGTCTGTGACATCTGTCATCTCATAGCGTTTTGTGTATTCCCCCTGAACGGTCATTTCTTTTTTTTATAGACCAAAATTGAAATATTCAATTACAAAAAATACATACTCAGTGCTATTAATATTATGAGTGATATTCAAGATAATGTTTCTAATAGTGAAATCCGAAAGGAAGTTTCTGATGCAGATTTACACATCAAAAACAGGGAGCAAGAAAGGAAACGACAACGTGCTCAAGAAAGTGAGGTTAGCAGAAATTATACCTCGTCTGGCTCGGAATCTGATTGGAATTCTTCGAGACCTCCAAACAAAAGAGCAAAACAAGATCCAAGGATTGAGGCTCTGTTTAATCAAGTAAGTTATTTAACTAATATTATAACATCCCAACAATTTCCATCCTCGGGTGAATGGAACGAATCGAATTTACCAACAACAAGTAGAGAACGAGATGGCAATACACCCTTCTTGATTAATCCTGTTCAGACAAGAATGCTCGATTTTGGTGAGGCAAAAACCTGCGTCGACAACAAATATGCTATTAAGCAAGCACCTCATTCTAAAGTGGAGTCTGTGATTAAGCTCCAGCATTTTCTGTCTGATTCATGGAAAGATGTTAAATACTCTAAGTCGCTCCAGGGTTTCTTAGCTACTCCTGGCTTTATCGAATTAAAAGTCAACGATGAGTTATGTCACCTGAATAGGGGAAAAGATTACTTAGCATCGACTGAAAGAGTAATGGCAGGCCTGACAAATGGCTTGCTGGATTCGAAAGATTTAATGCGATCAGGTTTACAATCTATAATTAATTGGGCAAATAATTCTTCAAGTGAGTTGACTCCTTCTAACTTACTGGATAAGTTTGTAGAATTATTTGGCCCGAGTTCTGAAAACTATAAAGTTATGGAACAAATGTTACAAGTAGTATGCGGAAAAAGGGCCGAGTGCGTCGAGGTTAGACGTGAGCGCATTCTATCCGAAATGGGAAATAAAAACTTGCAGTCGACATTGCGAAAAGTACCTCCAAGTGCTGATCATCTTTTCGATCAGACCAATTTGGGCTCAATAATTAATTCGCTTGGAGGTACATCTATGTGGCTTAATCCGCCCATTTACTTAAAAGATAAGAGAGAAACTAAGCGAAATACGAATTTCCAAGAGCCGTCTGCAAATACTTTTCATTCATCTCGTACTTTTCGTAATGATTTTCGTTCGTCAAACAGAGACAAAGCGATTCCAAAGAAATTTAAAAGGGATTCAAAGAATAATTCCTTTCGTACAAAAGATAAGAAGTGACGATCAAAACAAATCATTCAAGGGGGGCTGTCTTCAGGAATTTCGGACAAATTGGCTTTCTTTAGGAGCAAACAATTTTATATTGAAAATCATCGCTGGTGTTCGAATTCCGTTTTGCCGCAAGCCCCCCTTAAACTTTCCAACAGCGGCATTGATACAAAAATTCAACCACTACTTCTCCAAATATGACAAAATTAATAAACGAGTTGAAGCTTCAAAATATATTGGAAAAGCCGAACATTGCAGAGCCAAGTTTCTTGTCCAAAATGTTTCTTGTTCAAAAAAGCGACCAAAGTTTTCGTCCCATTTTCGACCTTCGAGGTCTGAATTCTTATATAAAGACAAAGCATTTTCAACTAATTTCCCATGCAGTAGTCCCAGAGTTTCTCCAAAAATACGACTGGATGGTAAAAATCGATTTATCTCAAGCATACTTCCATGTTCCTATATCGGTGAGCCATCGTTGTTTCCTAAGGCTAGTTTACAACGAAGAGATACTGGAAATGACTGCTCTACCATTCGGCCTTTCTCCATCTCCTCAAATATTTGCCGCTTTAACGAATTGGATCGCGGAGATCCTTCGAAAGCGTGGCATTCGGGTTTTAGTCTATCTGGACGACTTTTTGGTTGCCCATCAGGACAAGAACATATTAATTTCACAAACCGCGGAGGTTGTGAATACTTTGGAATTTTTGGGATGGTGGATAAACTACCAAAAAGCGGTACTAAATCCAATGCAGAAACTCGAGTATCTCGGAGTAACATGGGATACCAAGGTCAGTACAATTTCTCTCTCAAAAAAGAAAAGATATTGCATACAATAGAAAACTTTTTGACCAAACAGCTCCACAGCCAGAAACAAGTCCAAAGATTGTTAGGCCAATTGAATTTCGCAACGTTTGTAGTTCCGAGAGGTCGCCTGTACTGCCGTCAATTGCAAATATTTTGTCGCCGCTTCAATCGAAAGCCATCAAAGAAACAAAGAGCTCCCCCACAAGTAGTTGTCGACTTAAGATGGTGGCGCGGAGCCATTCACATGAAGTCAGACTTGCATCCAAAGCCGTACACCAATTTCTTGACAACGGATGCAGCGGACACAGGTTGGGGAGCGCAGATAGACGAAAAACTGTTGTCGGGCGTCTGGACAAAAGAACAGAAAAAGTGGCATTCGAACCGCAAAGAATTGTATGCGGTTTATGCGGCCCTGAGCGCAGAAAAACATCATCTGAGGAATGCCCACATTCTTGTTCAGTCAGACAACAGAACATTGGTAGCATACATTCGAAAAGAAGGAGGAACACACTCTTTAAGTCTACTGGCACTAACACGAAAATTATTGATTCTGGCAGACCGTTTGAAGATTCGTCTGTCAGCACAATACCTTCCGGGGAGGTACAATTGCAGTGCGGACAATCTGTCTCGGGGACGGCGTCCACCAGAGTGGCACCTGTTGTCTCCGGCAACAAACAAAATTTTCAATCTTTGGGGTACTCCAGACGTCGATTTGTTCGCGTCTGCAGAAACAACCGTCGTCAACAGCTACGTCTCATTAGACTGCAAAGATCGATTAGCTCTCTTCTCAAACGCCTTCAGCCATCAGTGGGACTTTCCACTGGGTTGGATATTTCCACCGCCCAATTTAATGCCCAGGGTATTAGACCACTTGAATTCGGCAAAAGGGCGCTACATTATAGTGGCACCAGTTTGGGAGAAAACGTTTTGGATGGCCGATTTGAGGTCACGAGCCCTAGCAAATCCAATGGAAATAGAAAATCTACAAAAAGTTTTAGTGGATATGTCAACCAACCTTCCACCAGCTCAAGTAGACCGTTTGGCCCTTCAGGCTTGGTTAGTTGGAGGTGGGGCAAACTAATAGACAAATGGTCTATTCCTGAAAAACAACTTCTTAATGAAAGCTGGAGGCTTTCTACGCTAAATACATATTATCCAGCAATTAAACGATGGTTAGACTGGTGCGAACAAAATACAGTAAATCCGAATTCACCACAATCTCAACACATTGCGAGGTTTCTAGCGCATTTGTTCTTAGACGAAAATCTATCGTACAGTACAATTTTGGTTCACAAGTCAGCCATAGCTACTTTCTGTGTCCAGTTACCTGAAGATTCCGAAAATATTTTGGTTAAACAAGTGCTCAAAGCAATTTCATCTGCTCAACCGAGGAGAGTACAATGGCCAATTTGGGATCCCCAGATTGTATTTGACTGGTTGGCTTCATCCAATGCTAAGAATACATTGTTTGAGGCATCTAGAAGAACAGCTACAATTCTCTTGTTAGCATCAGGTCGCAGAGTGCACGATCTAACATTACTGCGGATTTCAAAAGATAATATGTCTTCAGCGGATGGGGAGATAATATTGTGGCCAGTTTTTGGTTCCAAAACTGATTCTTCCACTCATAGACAGTCCGGGTGGCTTTTATCCAAGCATCCTAATCAAAATGTCTGTCCAGTATTTTGGATTAATAAGCTTATATCTGTTTCGGACAAAAGAAGAACAAAGGTAAACGGATAGTCTAATCTTTTTATAACCTTAACAGGTGATCCAAAACCAGCATCTAGGACTGTAATAGGTGGATGGGTTCGATCAGTTCTCAGAGATGCCGGTATTGAAGCATCACCGGGAAGCATCAGATCAGCTATTGCTTCAGCCAGTTGGGAACAAAATCATTCTATTCAGGATATACTTGCCAGAGGCAATTGGAAAAGCGAAAACACATTCAAAAAATTTTATTGTAAAGAGATACAAAAGAAAGATAGAAATAAATCGAAACTTTTATTTTCGAGTTTTCGTCCAGATTAAAAGTGTATTCTGGATTATTATATTTTAATGAATACCTATTTATGTTAAAAAAAAAAAAAAAAAAAAAAAAAAATGTGAAATAAAATGAATTACTTTTGGTTAATTTTTTAATAAAAATACAACCTTTTTCACATAGCGTTTTGTGCCTTATCACCAGCAGATATCAAACACGTCTTCAAAGCGACGCTGTGTGTTTTTCGAGAAGCACATAATATGAAATTTTGAATTACAACAAAATTGTTATTATGTGCTGGAAGAAAAACACACAGCGTCGCAGGAATATCTTCCTAGTGAAGACGCTATGAGATGGCAGATGTCACAGACACTTGCTTGTAAGTGAAACAGGTGGCATTGCAGGTGATAGGCAGAACATTTATGAAAGTAAGATGTTTAAGGGGTAAGTTACACGAACCATTCTTCAAAGCGACGCTGTGTGTTTTTCTTCCAGCACATAATAACAATTTTGTTGTAATTCAAAATTTCATATTATTTTCATTTTTACTTCTAATCATTCTTAACCAGCCAGTAGACCATGGGCTTTACCATCAATAAATTCTAGCAGCCTTATTTATTAGATTTTTTAGACGGTTAACTAGTTAGACAGTTTTTAAAAAGTCCTTAATGGTTGGGAATATGCTTTATTTAATTAAATGGCTAGTTTCGAAAAGGTCACATCTCTGAAAATTTAAAATGTTCAAGCAATGCAAAGAACTAATTATTTTCAAAAGCCTAATTAAAAATTAAAAAAAAATACTTTTGAGTTACATGACAATAACAGTAAATATCCTTTTTTGAGCATAGTAGGTGCAGGGAAGCATTATGATTATATTGATATGAAAAAATGTATTTGTGAAAAAATTCTAGATGTGACCTTTTCGAAATTGGTGATTCAATTAAATAATATACCAAGTAAGACAAACCTTAGACAACCGATGATATTGTCCAAGTTAAGAAACTTTAGGACAACAGTAAACAAAGTTTATTAATCACATTTTGGAGTTGTCTAAAGTTAGACAAAGTTTATAAATACGACTGTAGGTGTCTGAATTTAATCAAATTCCTCTACAAAAATATAATTTATAGTGCTTTGGCGTTGTTGCAACAAAGGTTGCAAAATTCTTGTTATAAATAATGTTCAATGAAGAATAAAAACGTAAATAATAGAAATTTATTATTTTAGTTTTTGTTTTTGTGGACTTTAAATTGAATAATGTTCAATAGTCAACAAAACCAAAAACTAAAACAATTCTCTATTATTTTCGTTTATACTTCTTATCATTGTTCCTATTAGTGGCAACGCTGTGGCAGAAACTGAACACCACACTTTTTGACAGCAGTTGTAACACTAGGCCCGTTTGCTATCGTGAAATTTCTTGCAAATTTTCACAAATTCTCAAAAAAAGTATCTTCCACACCGAGCTTCAAACAGTTTGAAACCGCAAAATTTAGTAATTTTTAGTGCGAGCCCCTTTCACAAGTTAAACATTGTTCTGTTTCGGACCAAAGAGAGCACCCATGAGAGAGTAGATAATTTCCCCTCCTTGCCAGATTTTTTCCAAGAAAATTCTTGTGGCTATATTTCGTATTGGATGTTAAATGCCAGGTTTTCGTATATCAGATTTGAAAAAATGGCATATGCATAATTTATTAATTTATTTATTTTATTAAAATGCATGTGTCGCTAAGCAAATCTTATACTGAAGGAGAAAATTTAGGGCCAGTTATGGACAAAAATTTAATCCGTGGTTCAGCAATTTTAACTCACTGACGTTGGCCAACTTACTGAGGTTCAACGATGGTTCAGACATTAAATTGGCTACTATAACATACTTGAACCTTGAACCAGCGCATCGTTAAGCCTAAGTAATACCGCCAAAATCAGCCAGTAAAAATTTTTGAACAACTGATCAAAATTTGAACCACGTTTGTACAACCGGTCCTTAGTAATGAAAATTTATACACTTCCAGCCGTATTTATAAAGGAAATTTAAAGGCTTCGTATCTTTAAAATGCCTCTAAGTTGCTCTTAAGTGCGAAATCGGTATCTATAATCAATTTTCACTTTTAAGCAACGTTACTTAAATGCATCTTAACTTAAGAGGCCTCCACCCATAATTTCAAGAAAAACAAGAAATTGGGCAAATCGTAACATCGGTTGTGAAGTCCATACAATACGTATTGCAAAAAACTTAAGTGCTTATGAAAGAATGACATTTAAACTAGAAAAACGTCGAGCCACTTTTTTATTTTTTTCACTTTTTTTTTACTTTATTTTAATATTTTGGTAACCTCTTTCGGAAAAATACTCAAAACTGCTTAGCTTCAACAACGGTTCTGAGAAATTGAAGTGGAAAACACATATTATATTTACGTAATTTTAAAGCTAATGAACAGAGCTAGGAAATCGTCGGAGTGGATTTTTAAGTTTGGGCTCTATTTTTGAATAATGATCTCTTGAAAAACATCAAAATTGGTAATTTTCTAATGCATTTTTGAATGTGTAATTATATAAAAACAATAACAAAACATTCCCCAAATGACAAATATGTTTTCTAAAATTGTTTCAATACAAAAGAAATGCCAAAAAGTAACCAATTATTGCAAAATAGCACAATTTATAAAAGTCTTTATTTTCAATCAAAAGTCGTTACTTTATTAAATTGGCAGTTATTAGTTAACATATTCGCCACAAGATGGCTTTTTTCGAAGATACCTTTTTTATGTTGGAAAATAAACAAAAAAAAGTATAACCAATATGAAAGGAGAGTCGGTATTTGTGTGTATGGCTTAGGCAGATGGGTGTAGAAGGAAAAGAAATAAAATGAGAGTGGTTGGTGGCTTATGCTAGTTAACACGAGCCAGCGACATTGACCTTCGAGAACGTGAGCCCAATGAATGTCGATGAACCAAACGCATTTGTGGGAACCTGCTGACGAAGCACCTGCACATTGCACAAGTTCAGTTCATGATACTGAATACCTTAAGCTGTCAGGTAGCAGGAATAGCTGACTCAGCGTTGCGATTGGCCGGGCAGGTATCAATTAGGTGGGTTAGGAAGTCAGTCTTGTGCGAGACGTGAACGTGTCAATACTTAATAAAATAAATCTTAAATTTAAAGAACAGTTGTAATCCTTGAACTACTCCCGGTATGACCGGCGCGAACCGTTGGGCCGATTTCGATCGGCGTTCGCTATTTTTTTAATATTCACGGATGTGAAATTTATAACTTGCTTGATGATATTTGTGTCTGGTTTTGATATTAGTTTTTGGTATTTGGGTATGAATTTGTTTTTTTTTTGCTGGGAATGAATTTTATGAATGTCTTAATTTTTGCTCTACCGCGCGGTTGTGTAGGTACACTTGCAGGTTGTCGATCGTCTCGATCCTTGGAAAGATTTTCTTTTTTCTGTTCTTATTTCTTTTGAGAGTTTTTGTAGGTCATCAAAATACATATGTTTGTATGTACATAGGTATATGTTGGTAGGTTTCAAGGAAAGTTTTTTCTTTGAAGGATTTCTCTGTTCTCACGTATGAGGGTCGAGAATATATTTGTTTGTAATGATTGCAATGCTAGACTTGGTGTCGGTTGTTTCTTTCTGTCATTTTTTGCTGAGCGTGCAAAGTGCAAAGAAACATATTTTTACGTTACTAATAACCTATGCACGGATTTTAATTCTTTAATAATGTTAATAATAAATAAATTTCAGAAATGTTTTTATGTACTTTGTAGGTAACTATTTGTCTAGATTTATTTATATATTTGTAGTTGGGAGAAAGCCAGATTTAGTTGATTTGTTTTTAGATAAGAATTTGCTTTTTGGAGGAAGGTTCCTATAGGTATACCTATTTTAGGACAGTAAATTAATGGTACCTACCTACTCACATTTAAACTCGAAGAATTTACTTGTGCTTTTTGAGTAAAAGTTTATTGATCTGTATAGGTATAATTATATATTTAAAGTGAAACTAGGTAACCCGGCAAACGTTGTTCTGCATAAAAATTCGCAACTTAATTTGACATTCAACAGCCAACATCTAATTTCAATTTAGCAGCTTTGTGCCTAAGTTCTGTTACTGTTGCAGCAATAAAATAGGCAGAGTATCAATGAAATTTGAAACAACATATCTACATGATTTTTGTTTAATTTTTCAACGTTTCTCAACCAATTTTCTAGACAGTTACAGAACATAGACACAGTTTTTTTCCCCCGAGCACACATCAAATACAGTAAAAATAAACTGGGGTAAAAAATGTGTGTCATATAAATCAATTATAAAAATAGGATATGTAAAGGAAGGAAGACGAAAAATACCATAAACTTCTATTTGGAAATCGAAATTGGAACTGTAAAATGGTTTTAATTTTGGTTCATACCCATATTTTTTTTTTAAATCCAATTTTTTTCAAATTTTCGTCTGTAGTACTATTGAAATTCTAAAGGAGCTTTTGTATAAAAGTTTTGATTGAAATCAACTGAGCTGTTAATGAGAATATTGAAAGTCAAAAAACCATTATATGGCATGTACGGTTAATAAAATTAACCATTTTTCTATCCAGAAAGTAGCCCATACAAATATAATGATAGGTACACTGATTTTTTTGTCAAAATCGTTGGAGTGGGTTTTGAGAGACTTAAAATTTTCCTTATGGAATGTTTGGCAGGCAGGTAGCGTTATTTTTGGAGATAATAAAATTTCAATTTCCCCTGTAGGGAATAATAAAAAAACTTTTAGTTCAAAATTTGAATAAAATCGATTGGTTTAGGCTGTAGGTCGAGGAACAGACAGACAGAACTGTGCCACCCACTTTTTTCGTGTTCTCTATCATCGGTATGTCATGTTTAACTATTTTTATCTCAAATTTTTGTATGCACGAGTCCAACACTGGCAATAATACCAACATATACATACATGTAGTAAAAAAATCAACACTCAGTTTTCAATAATTTTTCTTAATAAATGTGAATGTGCACAAGAATATCTGAACAAAAAATTTGATGGTAAATCCTACACATGTATGGAGATCTTTTTTGTTTGTCCTTATTGCTTCTTCTTATATATAGGGGTTATTATATCAGAAAATTGTTGAAGCAAAAGTTTGCTTTCACTAGTTTACTTGAACTTTTCAATTTTTATTAACTTTTTATAATAAAACTGAAAGTGCAAAAGCAAATGTAAATAAGGATGTTGATGGATTCTTATAAGGATTTTTGTTCTTCCTTATGTCTTTTCCTTCCTAATGATGATGATGGGTCATTTTCGCGACAAAAGTTTTGTTCGGGTCGTCAATTATCATTTCGTTTTACCTTTTTACAAAGTTTAAATGAAAATGCAAATTGTACCTATACCTTCAAAATTAACGATAAATTCAATGTTATGAAAATCTCAACAAAAGGAGGGTAAAAAAACTTGTTTTTTTTTCATAAAAATATTTGCCAATTTTCCCGTATCAGTCCCTTCAGTGATCTTATTCGATAGGCAACCATTTTACCTTTATTTTTAAACATTAACCAAAATAATGCGACCAACCGCATACATAAATTTATGTGTAGTATTTTATCCAAGTTATAAAAAGTGTGCATGGCAGCGGGTGAATTCTGATAAAAAAAATGTTTATGTATAAAATTTTGTCTTGCTAACACAAATCAACTTTGAACATTTCATCCAGATTTTCAAAGATGTTTTCAATGCATTTCTATAAAAGTGGACGTGGTTGTCGGTGGATCCCAAAAAAACAACCTACGTTTTTTTCTTACGCATACAAAATATTTTTGATACCTTTGGTAATCTCTGGTACCATTTCTGAGAAATCAAGATTTAAAAATCGGGGTGGCAGTGCGCGGATTTCTTTTTCTTAAAAACGATAAAAGTAGTGCGATGCTGTGGGTGGATTTAAAAAGCTAACTTCATTTTTTCCTAACTCATACAAACTATTTTTGATGTCTACAATACTCTTTAGAGCCGGTTTATAAAATTCAAGATATATAAAAAGGGCGGATGTTAATAAAAAAAAATCTAAAGTTTTTTCTTGCTCACACAATCAACTCTGAAGATTTCATCCAAGTCATTACGGTTATTTTCTCGATATAGAGACATGATAAAAGAGCGAAGCAAAGTTGTGGGGGGACTTCAAAAAATCACCTACCTAGTTAGGTATGTATACCTAGTCACGTATTTTATATGACAGCAAAATAATCAAAACATAAAAGAAACTAGGTAAGTATGTATTTAATACCTATGGTATTTTACTATACCAAATTAGTCGAATTGCGCTACGAACTGCTGCCCCATCCACCGTATTATCCAGATTTGGCCCCGTGGCCCGTACGACTTCTCACTCACAGGGTAGAGATTTCAGTCAAATGATGAGGCCATCGCCGCTACGGAGGCCTACTTTGCAAACCTCAAGAAAGCGTATTTTTCAGACGTGCTAAAGAAGTTGGAGCATCGCTGGGTCAATATTGAAAAATAAATCGCCACGACTAAGTAGGTACTTATAGGACCACCCTCATATATAAATACTAGGTACCTAGGCATATGCTTACATATACCTATCATATTCCTACATAAATTGGCATAGCGCAGCCGACCGACGACGATAGCCCCGAAGTGACTATGTATCTACCACAAAATTGCAGTGAATTAAATTGGATAAAAAACTTAATTAAAAAAAGTTTGTATTTTTTCATTCCAATAAGTTTTCTTTAGTTTATCAAAATGTCGAATACCTAACAAAAGCAAAAATACAATATGTTGCCAACTAACTTTGAAATTTCAGTAAAAACAGTAAAGCATAATGCATCTACCTGCTACAACAATAACTCTAGATAAATACGATTCAAGGTCAACATCACCAATTTTCCATTTATGTAGTGAAAATATATTTTTCGTTTTTCAAATGTTCCACGATCTCGCTAGGAATGAAAAAATAACAACCCAATATTTCATACCTAAAACACAACGAAAACGTAAAACGTACATGCCAATAAGTAAACACATATCACATACAGATACAGAAGGCAATGCAAACTAAAAAAACAAGCAAGCAAAAAAAAGAAGCTTGTGTGTGTATATTACCTACTCTTATAACTCTGTGTATCGTTTGCCTTTTTCCTTCTCTCATGCAGAGTGGCTTTTTTGCTTTTATTTTTATTCGAAGTTCCGATCTTCGAATCTGAGTTCGACATTTTGGGCAGAGGCCTCTTAAAGCCATCTTAAACATATTTTGACATTCGAGACTAATGGTTTTTTTTATTTCAGAAATATAGGTATACCTATGTATGTTTGTGGGTAGAGTTTTCATATCTTTGCTGTGGGTACCTAATGAATGTTTTAAGATTTTTGGTTTCCTTTAGTAAAATGAATTGTAAAATAAATTGTTTTTATTTATTTACATATTTTTCTATCAAAAGGGCAAGATGTGAATCAAAGAATTGAATAATAGAGTTTCTGAACACAAACATCAAAGCATCAGGAACCAAAATGGAACCATGTTTCATTTCGTTTGCTTTTAGTATACTAGTTGCTTCTCTTTCTTTCTTATAAATACATGTGCTCATCTTTTGTTTGAATTTGTTTGCAAGCTGTCAAAAAACAGCTGAAAAGAACATGTATTAGTGAATTTTCTCACGTTACGTTACATTTCAATCGTTTAGTTAAGTAGCAATGAAAAATTGATTATAGATGAGAATTTAAGTAACGTTATTTAAAGGCAACTTAAATATTTAAGCAAACTTAACTAAATGACCTCTAAGAGGCATTTTAAGATAATCTAATAAATTCGGCTGTTCTTGTTTATTGTAGTTTTTTTTAACAAATTGAAGTTTCATGATTTAAAACGTAATTAAAGAATATTTCATTGTTTAATCATTTTTATACGTGTACGTTTCTTTTTTTTACAGTTTTCTTCTCTCTGAGAAATTTCATCCCCAAACGTCACATTTTGACATTCAGTCCGAAATAGTGCGAATATTATATTGAATTGAACAACAATATGCTTTATGCAATGATTTGTAGGTGTATTTGTAGAAAACAAAGCCTCCATTTATTTTCACCAACAAAAAAAAAAAAAAAACAGCAAGAACCAGACAACTCCAAAAACAAATTAATTTATTTTTTAATGAAAAATTTACTTCTAAAAAAAAAATAACTTATTAAATGTGTTTTTCTATTGTCTTTCGAAAAAAATTGAGTTGTTGAGAATATTTCCATTTTTTATTTTTAAAACAGTTTTTTTGTATTTTTAGTTGGAGAGAAAATAATTTCCCCTCCGTTGGAAAACTTGCGAACGTCTGCTTCACAAATTTCTGTGAACACGAAATGTTATAAGTACTGTCAAAAATCGTTGTGGTCAATTTCTGTCACAGCGTTGCCACTAATCGTAAAATTTTCGGAAATAGGTTTACAAAATAAAAATGCAGTATATTATAATTTCCTACAGAAGATCTACATATTCCAATTTTTACTTTTACTTTGAAAATAGAAGAACAGAGAAATTCAAAATAGTATTACATAACTAATTATCATTGACCTACTGTATAAGGACTACCAGGAGCCAACTTCACTTCTGTTCAGTCTATTACTATACGGCACTAGCGCTGTCGTCGAATTGGCGGAAGACATGGTGTAACTTTTCACAGTTGAACTGAGTGTTTTTTTGTTATTTATTTTATTTTGAAAAACAATAATAACAAACAAATGAATTAAGTTTTTAAAATAGTTTAAAAAAATATTTATTCAAATATTAATGTTCCCAACATACTTTTTTTTTTTCTTCTCTGAATCATCGTTTATTGCAGCTTCGGTGACTTGACACTTGAATAGTTTCTTCAGAAATTCGATTTTTCTTTAACAAATTGTGAAGAAAAACTTCCTTTTTCTTTGGAAATTTGTTTCTTTTTATAAGTTTTGCTAGTCGATGGCTACCCCTCTGAATTCTGAAGAAGAAAAAGATAGATTTAAGGTTTTTTTACTCAAATATCAATTAATTTTTTGAGTTCGTTTTCGAATAACAATTTTTGCAATTCCTTGTATCATGTTTTGATGATTGCGTGATGATATTTCTGGTTATTGATATTAGTAAGAAGGTTAAATACCTATTTTGTAAGTTCAAACTGCACCATGATAATTTTGTAGACATTTTTTTTAAATTTAATTAAATGATCTACGAATTTTTCAATAAAAATAATAATTAATATTAGACTTTGTTTGACAAATATGATACAATAAGTACGTTTTGTTGGTATTTATAGCTAGTGCAGCAATGCAAGTTCCAATAAAACGCTATACTCACTTTAATAATCATTCCAATTTCGGCGCCACATAAGTTCAAACATAGCGAAAATTTATCTCAACTTTTATATCCACTTTTTCTTGCTTGCTATAACTTTTTCAATAAAACACGCCTAATGATATACAAACAGAGACGTTACATGCCGGCTCCACTAGACATGAGCAATGCTCGGACTATGAACTTGTCGAGAAAAAAACCAATGGAGGCAAAAAAATCCATGTCTTGTCGACGACATGTCGAAGAAAACTAACTTTTGAACAGCACATTGACACTGTTCAAAGCTTGGCCATGAGATTTGAGAATTCACGTGCGTGTGAGTTTTTTGTGTGATTTTCGTTGTATTTGGAGATAAATATAGCTGCAAAAGTTGTTATTTACTAACGTGACCTTTGTTTCTATAATTTGAATTGAATATTGTTGCAAAAGATAGAAGAACTGGTGAGAGAGAAATAAAACGGCATGACATCATTTGCCCAGCGAGAAAAAATCTGCTGTTTGTTGATTGGATTGCGGTTGCGATGTTGGGCATCTGTATGTCATGTGGAGTCGGGGTGTTAGGATAGTTGTTTTGTTCGCCGCATGTTCGATGGAAGCTAAGGAGAAGCTGAACCCCTATCTATAGAGCTTTTGTATGGAAAAAACATACGACTAGCAGTCCATATGTTGTAGATCAATGTTAATTATGCTATCAGGATTATTATTAAAGCAAGCTAATAGCAGAGAGTCGAATTGAAAAATCAACGGACTGATTTTTGATGAATGATAATTTTCTTTTTCGAAAAAGAAAAGTGTAGTAGATTTGTTTTACGAAAAAAGTGGATTAGATCTTTTTAAATCATGGAAAAGTGGCAACGCCGTTTATACCCAAAAATGACGTTTGTTAATGCGTTTGTTAATTTTTTTCACATTTTTTTTGTAAAAAGATACCAAACAAACCTATATAATTTAGCCAGTTTATATTTCTGAGATCTCCTCTCAAAAAGTACTCACTTTTCCCCTTAAAAACTGAGACTGATATACTTTCTTTTCAAAAGATTAGAGTGAGATACAAATAAGAGACGTAAAAATGAGTCGCCTCACCTGAAGCTCGTATAAACACCGCAGTCAATTGCATAAGAAGAAAAGAAAAAGAAAGTGGTTTTGACTTCTATGTGAGGAATACTATTTATATTTTATTCTCCTGCTCTGTTGTGCTGCTCTGAGTGCTCAAGAAATATAAACTGTCTTAAATTATGTCAAATGACACTGAGTGTCAGGGGAACAAAATTAAAAAAAAAAATGATCTCAAAATAACTTCAATTTTTCAGTTTATATATCAGAAGAAAAGATTTGTTTCCTTAGTTTTTGAAAGCAAAACTGGGTCACAATAAATAGAAAGAAGGTATGCTCATTAGGTGTATGGCGGATTGACGTCACAATCATCTGCCTAAGTTTGGAGAACAGCAAAAAAGAAATTAATTCTTTTGATGGTTTTTAATAGGCATGTTCAGAAAAATGAGATCTCAGAGCCCTCAGCAGTCTCAGTCTCGTGGACAAATTACAGATTAAAAAAAATATTGGATTCGCTTGCTTACTTTTTGACGGATAAAATTTGCTGAGCCCTCCGAGACCTCATTTTCCTGAACACGTCAAATAGTTTTTCTATTTTAAGGCTTTTTATCCTTAAAAAATCACTATTTTTATTATTTGAATTCGTAGTTATAGTTTTAATTAAAAAATAAAATAATAATTAAAGATGGCAAAAATGATTGCTATGTCACAAAAAAACAAGATGGTGAATCAGAGGTGCATCTAATGGACATACCCTAAGGCCTATTCTGTCAAATCTGTTATTCTGCTAAGAATTTTTTGCTATGAATCATAAAAGATTTTTTATGATTTGTATTCAGGTGTTCGAACTTTTATAAAACTCTGTTATGAAACTTCGGGAACGAACTCAATCAACGAACAGACCTAAAATGTGTTGTCATAATCACCTGTTCTGTTATAAAATGTATGTACATTTTGTTTGTGGTCCAGCTTAAATGCAAGTTCTCGTAAAAAAGAAATTTTGAGCAACGTATATTAGTGTTCTATTCAGAATTCGGTGAAAGCTTTAAGTAATGCCGGATTTATACGAGTGACAAAATGTTATAATGTCTCCCATTTACTCGCCATTATTGACATAATCGTGTAATGCCGGATTTACACGAGTGACAAATTGTCATAATTTCTTCTATTTTTAAGACATTAATGACATAATCGTGTAAATGAATTAAAAATTTGCCATAATATTCGTATAAAATAAATGACCCAACTAACAATTTAACTTGTTTAAGTTTTAATACAAGTTATTTTCTGGCTTGTGTAGTAACTAAAACAGGCCTTACACAAATCCTTTTGGCTGACATTAAACAAGCTATTTGATTCCCTTAAAACTTGTCATCACAAGTTCTATACAATTCAATAGCCTCCCATCAACAGTGTATTAAGGCCTTAACAAGACAAAATATTGCTCACCTAAACAAGTTATTATATGACAGCATATGGCTTGTGTAATAAGACCTTTGAGAGGCCGTATACAGACTTTTCATTAAGGCCTTATAAGAGCCACTCAATGCAGTGGTATACAAAAAAACTTCTTTCTTTTAATTTTTATTTACATAATTTTATTTTTTTAGTTTATTTTCTCCTTATGAGAGGGCTTGGACTGCATTTTTCTTTATTCTGAAATGTGAAGAATTTTATTTTATCTGAAAAAATGTTACCTATTTATATGACTTTTCCTAGTTTTGAACTCGCGTCCTTCCAATCACCGATCCAGCGCGCTACCCACAAGGCCATTGCTAATTCAGAAGAGTCATATACAAATTTTAACCAGTTGATACACTTGAAGTATACTTCACAGCCTGAACAATTCTGCTCGCAATATAAATGAGTAGTAAAGGCCATGTATTAGAATTATTAAAAATCTAACTCGAATTTTTAATCAAAACTTATATTACACTATACTTACATTTGAAGATAAGTTTAATTCTTTATTGTCTAAACCTCAACCTAGCCTAAACCGAACTTTTACGATTTTCTTAGATCTTGGTACCTTTTTTTAAGTTTTATATGTGAATCAATTGATCTGACAAGATATTTGAAAATAAATCAATTAATGATTTTAAAAGATCAGAAGTTATACTTCTATTTCTACTGAACCAAAACTTTGCTATTAAATTTTTTGGTCGTTAGAAAGAAAAACTTTAATCCTCACAATCATTCATCTCGTTATTAAGTTTTGGGTAAACGATATAATTGTAAAGAAAGCTTTAGAAACAGCTTGAATTATAACAGCAAGTACGTACAATTCATTCATGTTTATTATAAGATATATTTCACAAGCAAAACAAAATAGCTCATGAAAGAAGGCAATCAATTCTTAAAGTTTGCTACCAACATTTTATAAAACCTTTTATTTCTTCACGCAGGGCAACATCTGGCACATGCAAAATAAAATAGCTCACAAAAGAAGGCAATCATTTGTATAAATTTCCTATTCACATTTTATAAAAACTATCTGTCAGAAGCCAAACGAAATAGCTCACGAAAGAAGGCAATCATTGCTAAAAGTTTGCTTTACTTGCATTTAATAAAAACTATATATTTCCTTTCAGAGGGCAACCTCTGTGCATCTGTCAGAAGAAAAACGAAATAGCTCATGAATGTGGGCAATTATTTCTTAAAGTTTGTTACCAACATTTTATGAAACCTTAATTTTCTTTACGCAGGGCAACATATGTCACACCCAAAAGGAAATAGCTCGCGCAAGGAGGCAATCATCTGCATAAATTTGCTTCTCACATTCTATAAAAACCATAAGCAAAACAAATTAGTTCAATGAAAAGGCAATAATTTCAATAGGTTTGCTTTAAATATTTTATTTTATCTTCTTAAACAATTAACAAAATTCATATTGATCGTAGATCAATGTGGGTTGATGTAAAAACTAAACAAACTACAACAAAAAACTCATAACAATTATTTTAAAATGCATTTATTTTTGTTTCTCATAGTAAGATTGTAAACGAATATGTTTACGACAAAAGTTGTTAAAAGATGAACAAAAAATAACAATCCATTCTTTAAATTAAAAACAAATAAAACACAAATTCCATTCAAAAATACATCAATTGAGGAAAACATCGGCGAGCGCGCGGTTTACATCGTTAATAGGCTTTTGGGCACTCGAAGTGCATTGATATTTTCATTACTTCTTTTTAACTATTCACTTGCTTTTGATAATTTAGATTTTTTATAATATATTTGTTTTTAATCTATTAAAATGAACGACGAACACTATCGAATATATTTTAAGCCCGCTGCAGAATACTTTGAACTCAAGAGAAATGTCAAATCTTACAGCTGTCTGTAAGAAGCTTTTTTAAGCAAGCCGTATATAAAATGTTTTTATTTACTTTCAGTAAAACAACTTAGACAGGCCTTAAACAGGCCTTTTCATAATAAAGAATACAAGTCTTGTATACACCTTGCCAATCTAATTTTAAAAGTCACTAAACAGGCTATTTTCAAAAATTTGTATTGGAAAACGGTTGACTACTGTAATAAAGCCTTATTTTAGTTTTATTCGAGCTATAGCTAACCATATTCAAAAAATTGGACCTTATACAAGTTAAATTGTTAGTTGGGGACAGATCTAAGTGGCATTAAATATTGTCACTAAAATGAAGCCATGTAAATGCACAGTGACACCATTTTGCAAATAATGACAGTACACAATAAAGAATGAACTTGCTCATTCTTTGCCAGTAAAACGACAGAGCATCAGAACACCAATATTTTGCCTTCGTGTAAATGCATGTCATCACTTTATTGACCTGAATTAATGGCAATTTGTCACTCGTGTGAATCCGACATAAATACAAAAAAATATTTCTAATGTTTAATTAAGTTGTTTTTGGTTGCGGTTGAGGGATGTCGTGATGAAGAAACACACTAGGACTATTCAACAGACTCCGCTTAGCCGATGTAGCTGGTCCTGTGCTCCGTCTACAAAACCAATTTTATTTTAATTTGATAATTTGTTTATAAATATCTATTTTAATATCTTTGTTTACGTTTTCTCTCCTTTTACGAGCATTTGGTTGACGAAATAAAAGGTAAATAAAATTATTTTACTTGATATACTCGAATACTCATTGAAATCTTGTATGGTAAAAGCATAGAAATTTATAGCAGAGTAAAAGATCAAGTTGAATAGACCCACTTGTTTCTCTTTATCCATAAACTGAGCCCTCTTTTATAGATATCAGTGAGATCAGTGTATAGGACCCCTCATACACGATGATTCTTTGCCACTGACTCTTTTTCTAAATTCAATTGGCAAGTTTATATTTCTTGAGCGTTCAGTAATTTTCCTCAACTTTTTGGCAGAGTAGGAGAATAATATATAAACAATATTATTCACATAGAAGTCAAAACAACTCTCCTTTTCTTTTCTTCTTATGTAATTTACGGCGACAAAAAATAATTGAGCAAACGAATCCAAAAAATTTCAGTCTCAGTTTTTAAGGGGAAAAGTGAGGAATTTTTGAGAGGAAATCCTGTTTATATTTTTAAGCACTCTGAGTCCTCTGAGGTCTCAGAAATATAAACTGACTAAATGCGTGCGAAGTTGAAATCAGATGTTTCTTTCGCACTCATGAATATTCGAAAAGAGTCAGATGCAAAGAACCATCGTGTAATAGGGGTCTAAAGTGGACAAATAGTTAAATCCTACCCTCAAACAGTAGCGGTCAAATTTCCCAAAAACAAACAAAAATCAACAGGCAAAAATCCATTCTACATGGCAATACCCTAACTGTCAAAAATTAATTAAATTCTGACGTTTTCTGCCACTGCGCTTTGAGCACTTTCCGTCTCCCTCCATACTACTTCTTCAACCGATCCAAGAAACGCAAGTCCACAACTTCACTTCGCCTCCTTTTTTTTGTTCGAGTTTAATAAAATCAGAATAGCTACGTCAAAAGTCCCACAGCACATTTCCTACCATATATTCAATGATTTGCGCTGATATCACTTTAGTAGTCGATTAAATTTTTATTAACAAACAACTTGGTTTTTCTGTATCGTGCTCCGCGGTCGGTTACACAAGTGCGGTTCGGGCTGCTTGCTATCCAATCCTACTCTCGAAGAAAAAAATAAAAGAAAAACCGAAACTTATTATTTATTTTATTACTTTTGTGTGTAAATGTTTGAATACAAAACAAAATAAGCAACTAACTTTGTAACTTAAAAATCTATTTCCATTAAAAAAATTAAATATACCCACAGCGAAAAGATATCAATAAAAAAAAAATATGTTCAAGAATTCAATTCAAATAATTTTCAGTCTGCTGTTGTGCACGCCAACAGTTTTTTCCCAATGGGGTAAGTTTTTTAATTTGTTTGTATTCTTTTCAAACCTTAAGGTTAGAAAATTCGATGGTGTAAGAGTTTTTCTATAAAAAAAAATTAAAAAAAAAACATTACACTTCTATGCATAAATACATCAAAAAGATATAGATATTAAAGTTGTATCGAATTAGATAATATCAATGACGACGGACAATTGTAAGCAGTTCAGTTCACCTCGTTACATAATTTAAGATATAGACTCGACAACACCACCGTTGTCACCTGGTTTAACTTATCATCAAAAGGGTTATCGAACTGGTATATACCTAATATTCGGGTGTTTGTAGCTTTGCTAAAAGATTAAAAATTGACATTGAGTCGTGTGTCTTTATTGAACCCAACCACCAGTGAAGATTTAGAAAAAACACAATGTGAAAGGTCATCGAAGGCTTCTTTGATTAATGCAAACTGCCGGCACCGGCAGTCGTTCGCCATTCTATCGATATCCACTGTCACGTACACCAAAACTGCAAAAATCGTCCCTACCCTTTCCGCCATTAGAAAAAAACTGACAAGTGTGTCCCACCAAGCGGGAAATCAATAAAATCTTCGTAAATAAATCCAACAACACGTCGGCGGATGGATAAGAGTAACTCAACATAATCAAACTATATAACCACTTAGTGAAAGAAGAGGTGTTGGCCATTAGTTGTGATTCCTTTAAGATAAATTCGTAATCTTATCTTGCTCTTATTATTCTTTTTTGCATTAACCTTGCTTTCACAAAATCGTAAGTGCGAAACGAATGGACACACAAACAAAAATATAACTTGGCATCAAAGGTGTAGCCAAGTGGAAAGTCGCAATAGTTTTACGTTGTTTGCTAGGCTAGAGTCTTCAGTCATCAATTTTATTTTTTGTTTTTGTTTTTTCCAAGTATACGCACTTGATACCAACCTATCAGGAAAAATAGACAAGCTTTTTGTTTATTAATGAAGTTAAAAAGCGTCTGTTAATATCTATACATACCTACATACATAGCTATGTATAAGTATTTTATTCGTATTGCACGTGGTCGTTCTTTGGCTAGACAATATTAGACATAGTAGTTTCTTGTACAATTCCTACCAATTCCCTGATTATATCTTAAGTGAAAGCATCTCTTTCGGTTAATCTAGAATATTTTAATCGTTTTCTAGTATATTCTATTATTTGGGTAGAATATCTTTAATTTTAATGTTTTTGATTTTTTGATGAGAGTGGGATATTCATAGGATGGGACACTCCAAGTTGATGACACACTTTGAAACTAGTTTTCTTCGATTGAATTCAGTTTCAATGACCCTAGTTGGTTTAAATTTGTTTCTAGGTTTTTTAGGTAAACAATAGATTTAAAGGTCGCAGTGCACTTGTATATACTCAAATTTTATTCAAACCCTACGTAATGTATACCTATTTTATGTTCAATTCGACGTAAATGGGAAGCACGTAGGTTTGAATGGTGGTGATTTGATAACATTTTATAAATCTCTTAAATAAAATTTAATTATACAATCCTAGGAAGTAAACTTTTTAAGTATTTTTCCATTTTATTTTGGGGTTTGGTTAGTTAAATATTAAGTAAGAAGTCTAGCCATTTCTACAATTAATAACATATGCTGAAGCAAGATTCCTTATAGAGAACAAACCTTAGTTGGAACAACATCAACACTTGTATGTCAAGAAAACCAATTTGGCCAAAAGTACATGCAAGCAGGACCAAAGATGCCATTTTTCTAGTTTGGGAAATTTGATCTGTATTCACCTGTAAACATTCTCCTGTCCAACTTCAAATCGAAATTGAATAATTATTTGTTTTGCGCCGGTGACGTGTGTACTACATATGTATATGTATGTGTGTCAATTGATTGTATCTTCATTGAATCTACCAAAAAATATGTTTTGATGTTTCTTTCAAAAGAACAATTCTGGATTTTGAGATCAATTCCTTCAGATTTCAATGAAAAAAACATAAGTAAGAAGACTGAAAGAATACTTTATATAAGGGTTCGTAGTTCGTAGGTAAATCTGGAATAGGAATGGCCTCCCAGATTCCAGGAGAGCTGAGGGTTGGTGATCGGTTTGCACCAACATTTGCAAACACTCGAAGAGCTGCAAAAGAGGAAAGTGGGAGATGAGAGTTTTGAATTGGCATAAAATTACTTTTTTGTAACGGGGTGAGGTTTTGCGAAGAGCCAGCATGCCGCGGCTTCCGGCAAACATTCCCACCCAAAGTCCTATTCCTGGTCATTTTGTTTCGGTTCTATCGCATTTTAGGCAATCAGTTTACTTTTCATAATTACTTTTACTTTTCCGATTCTAATTCCCATTTCTAAATCCTTATCCAGTTGGGCCTGTTACAAATAGCTTATAGTGAAGAAAAATATTGCAATGCAAACGATTTTCTCACAGAATCGAGAAATGTTTTTTTTTTATTTGAAAACCATGTTGATCAATTTGTCAATAGTACGTTTGTTCCTTGAAGTTTACCCAGGGTTGACTCAGGTTTTCTTGACAACCCCAAGAACTGTCAAAAACACCAGGGTTTTTCGGTTCTCAAAAAACACCAAACGGCGCTCAATTGTGTTTTTGAGGTAAGCAAGAAACAAAGTTTGATTCAAAAAATAAAAATAAACCACAGTTTCCATTTTCTAGTTCTATTTGTCATTATTTAAAGTAAATTTGTGTATTCCTAGAATTTCCATTTCAAAAACAAAAGAAAGAGCTCCTGCCAATTTGACATTTTAATCCTTACCTCAACTCGCCCCAGCAAAAAACGTACTTCTACTTCAGGGCGAGCTCAGGGCGACCCCAGGTTTCAAAAAACGCAAAATTGGCTCGTCATAGTAAGTTTTGGTTTTTCAAAAAACTCTTTATGGCGACCACAAGGTGACTTGAGCGCTCAACGAACAAGCCTAGTATCGGTGAACATTTACACCTCCTGACTATTAGCTCATAGGATTGTTCAGTGCAGAAAGGTCAGAGTATAATAGCATAGCACAGTCCCATGGTTTAGAATACCAGCCATTTATCTCATCTGCCATTGAAAAAATATCTATTTCTACACTTCGTGTTAGGTATATGAATATGGACGTATCGTCGGCTTGCAAGCAAAACTGATTTACTTCAAAAATGTAGTTTGTTGGGAGTTTTTTTTGTCTGATTTTCTTGAACATGACAACATGTCAAAATATAACATAGGCAGTTTTCTTATACTTGCCATCAAGAAATGCAAAAAAAAATTGTTGGCAATTGATCACTTTTACTTGTAAGTCGACAATATTATGTCTGTTGCATCCTTCTAAAAAGCTACAAATCTTTACGAATTTAGCCAAAAGTTTATATAAAAAAAGTAATCAATGAAAATAATTCTCACACGTGAAGAAAAATTTCAGACCGCCAAATTTAAGTTAAAGTCATTTTAAGTGCGAAAATTGTACTGTTCCGGACCAAAGAGAGAGTTCACAAAAGAGAACAAAATTTCGCCTCCTTTCCAGATTTGGTCCGAGCAATTTATTATGACCATTTTATACTGGTTGTCGAATCCAAGCTGTCAGATTTGAAAAAAAAACTCAGTTTGAATTCAAATAATAAAACAATATAAAAAAAGCTAGGGTTACCCAAGTGTTACTTGTTTTTTTTTTTTTACTGTTGGTTGATGTGCATAATTTATTAGGTAATCTTTTTAATTTTTTATAAATTAATAAATGATTTTCTTAAAATTAATCTGTTGCAAGTCAAATCTCTTTCTGAAGAAGAAAATGTAATGAAAATTTGTGAACTTCCTTTTGATTATAGTTTTTTTGTTTTTGAAAAAATATCAAACTAATGTTTCATGATTTAATATATAATTTAAGCATAATTGTTTGCTTTTTTTTACTAATTTTATTATGTAAACCTTTTTTTTGCTTATTTCTAATTTGATTGACATTTTTTTATTTCTTAAAAATTAAATATTGGCATGACATGAAATTTGTCGTCTGTCACATTGGCAATTCAGTGTTCAATTTCTAAAATGTTTTAATTTTACTTTTCCCTTTTTTGAATACTTTTCCCATTTCTTTGTATATTAATATTATTTTAAATAATTTATATAAATATTGGTTTTGAAGCAAATTATAATTTTGTACTTATTAAATTAATTTCGAAAAGATTCAGATATGATTCTTTTCCTAATGAATGTTTTATAAAATTTAATGCTAAACAACAACAAAAAACTGTCGTCGGCGAACGTTTCGTGTTGGTTTGGGAAGCCTATATTTTTCAGCTCTGAGCGTTCGGAGCTTCTTTTTAAGGAAGAAATATACCTAATGCCAGTTTGACGGAGGTAGAATGGTTTGGTGTGACAAAACTTTCCTTTCAATTGAATATTTAAAGCACAATTGAATTTTTGTTTCAAGAAGTCCAGTTCGAGAATTGCTATGTATCTCGTTTTGGACTTTTTGAAACAAAATTTAAATTTTGCTTTAAATATTCTATTGTTTAAGCACAAAACCTTATGAAATGAATAAAAAATAATAGCAAGTTCCATTTATTTTCATTTTTATCAACATTTCATTTTTATTTTGTATTTATTTATCGTATTATCGTTATCGTATTTGCACATCACCGAGAAATTGCAATTTGGCATAAATAAATTAATTAAGCCAAAAAAATCTCAGTACTTTGCTCAACTCATGTGATACTTGGCTAGTTTATATTATCTTGAGCGCTCAGTATTTTTCCTCAAGTTTTTGACAGAGCAGGAAAATATAATATAAACACTTTTCCTCACATAGAAGTCGAAACAACTCTCTTTTTCTTTTCTTCTTATGTAATTTACCACGACAAAAAATAATTGAGCAAGCGAATCCAAAAAATTTCAGTCTCAGTTTTTAAGGGGAAAAGTGAGGAATTTTTGTGAGGAATCCTGTTTATATTTCTGAGCGCTCTGAGTTCTCTGAGATTTTAGAAATATAAACTGGTTAATTTACTGTTTTAAAAATTGATCAATACATTTATCTAATACAAAAAATTAACAGATAAAAAAGACAAGCACTTTTCAAAAAAACAAATTTAAAAGTAAACAACAGCCGTTTTGATTTTTGTTGTTGCTCTCAACTCAGAACACAAAATTGACAATTTCTGCCCAAAGAAATTTCTGGGCAGAATTTGGCAAAAATTGTCAGGAAGGGGATATTTTGTACTCTCTCGCTAGCGTTCTCTTCTGCCAAAAACTACACAATTTTTGAGTACGCGAACAGCTTTGGGCTATATTTTGTAGATTTGGGTAGAATTTGGTAGTTTTGTGGAGTACGCGAACAGACTTGTTGCCACTAGCAACGTCATTTCATGTGTTTGACATTTCGCATAGAAATGAATATAAAAAAAATTGAAGTTGCTGGTGCTGCTCTAATCTATGCTGAACGAATGAAATATATTGGCCTGCTGTTGCTGCAACTGGTTCAATCTGTATCGAAAAAATATTCATACCTTATAAAAAAACTCTGGTGATAGGAAACCCGCCCTCTATCTTGTTCGGCATTTACTCCATAACGTCGGGCAACAAATGTCCAAAGTTGCAAGCTGAATATGTGCACAGTTTCACTTTGTCTACGACTGGATTTGAAAGTAAACAATTTGGATGAAGATGCACTGAAAGAAGAAGTTTGGTTTTGACTACTAAAAATTCAACTACACATTTACTGAACTGTTTTAACAAACTTAATGAAACGTAAGAAAATTTTAGATAAACAGTAGATTTGATTATGCATTTAAAAATGTTATTTAACTTTATTCTACACCGTTATCATTTTAGCTGTATTGCACAGATATATTGTGTGTTCGAAGCAACTGCTATTCTATATATTGGAATGACAAAATCGACTACAGCTTCCACACCAAAGATTGCCTTGATAGACATGACATCCAAAAAGTGCTAAATTACCAACACTTGGCTCAGTTGCTCAGCAGAAAAACGCTGGCTTCACGATGTTAAGCTACGCAATTCTTGGGTTTTAAGTGCCACCAAAAACTAAAGATACAATCAACATTGGCATGACCATGAAATTAAAATCACTTAACACTGATAACAAAAATCAAGATAACATAAATGGGCATAACATGCATGGATTTAGAAATACCTACACGAGTGACATAATCAAATGAACACTATTTATTGGATGCCATGAGGTTTCATAAATCCTTATACAGCTACTGGTTAAACAAAAAAAAATATCAATTTCTAAGGAACAATATTTTGTTATTCCTTGCAAATATAAACAAACTGTTTGAAATTTATTATAAAAATAATGGCAACTTGCCAGTCGTTGGAAAATGTTTTTAAAAAAATGCTTAAAAAACTTTGACATTTTCACAATTAATCAAGACAAAAATAAACATAGAACCTACATATGCATTTATATAGACAAGCAACTCTAAACAAACAAATTCAAGGCATTGCAGATTAGCTCACTGAATCAAGGTTGATAATTTTCAAAACAAAAAGAACCTTTACCTAAATTTTATTAAATTGCAATTAGTCTGATTCTGTAATTCTTCTTTTAAAAAGAAAAACCAAAGTTAAAAAAACTTTTATAGTAAAAAAAAAAAGAAACATACAACAAATTCTTATCATCTGATATCTAATTCGACAATGCGAAGACAACAACACGACAAAAAGAGAATTTAATTCATTTAAATTGAATATGCTAAAGCAAAATAATTCATTTTCATCATACAAATGTGTTGAGTTGAATGAATGAATATAGTTCTTATAGTTGACTGACACACAATACATAACAAAGGGGCAACACATCTTATATTCTAAATTGTTTCCAATTAAATTTCTTTTTATGTTTTCAGTTTCTATAGATAGATTGTTCTTACATGTTACATACATAAATGCATGACGTCGTGGTCGCGTCAATTTAATCACGTGCTAGGTATATCGAACTATTTTATTAGAGGCAAGAATTTTCATATTGAGTGAGTCTAGTCAACAAGTACGATAGCACCTTAAATCACTTTAAAGCAAAACCCAAAACCTTGTCTATGCATATATATCTGTATGTTTGTATTATAAAACGCAATTCATGAAATTCCCACGAAAGTTTTGTTTACATCTATATAAATCTCATTAAATAAATTGATGCAAAAACAGTTTTAAATTTCATTTTTACAATCTCGGTTTTTAATTCACTGTTTGGAAAATTAAATAAAAAAAAAAGTGCAATAGTAAATAAAAATTCCTCTGAATTTCATTAAATTGATACTACGGTTGACATCGTTTTAATGTCTTGCTTAATCTTGACCTCTACTTAAAGGGGCTCCACAATATGGCTACGATCCAATGGCGATTATTGCCGTTTAAAGTAAACGTTTGCACTCATCACTAACGAATCTACAACAATATATTAATTATTTTAAAATAATTTGACGTGTGTTTCGATTTGTTTTGATTGTATGACGACAAAATTTTGTTTAAAAATCCACCGTAGGAAGTATATTATCTATTTATGTTAAAAATAAATATAAACTTATTTATATTGTTGTCATTTGGTGGAAGTGAAAATCAATATTCAATTAATTATAGCATTTAAGCAAATAGCAATATTAATTTAATGAATGTATATAAAATAAACCTCGTTTATCATGAAATAAAGAGTAGGCAGCAAAGTAATGACATTTGTGTGTACATTAGATCCTGTTTGGGTTGGACAAATTGAGTCCGGACGCCTGAAAACACATTGAAAAAACAACTTCAATGTTTTTGACATTGAAATAACCTCAATTGAGACTCGGGAGTCCGGTGTTTTCTTTATACCTGTTGACATATTATACCGGATTTAATCTTCCCAATCTAAACAGCGTCTTATATAAAAGTTTAGGTATTCAAATAAGGTAAAGAATTGTAATTGCAAAATGCGGCAAAACGTATTGTGGAATTACCAAACAACTTTAAAGTTTCAGATAATTATGTACATCTGTATGTACCTGTTATAAAATACATTTCAGACTTCTAACTTATACAAATCAATTGTGGTTAAGAGGTTTTATTTAATTCTGGATTCCGGTAATTTTGCTTTAATTCCTAAGAAGGAACATTCCATGGAGAATTGATACCTACATTATTTGTTGATTGTATGGGTACCAGAAAAATTATACTTGAATTTATAAATCAGTACTAAATAAGAAAAAATAAGAATACAACTGGGCTATAAACAAAATTTTAAAAACAAATTTTTGCAAAAACTAGGTAAGTGTGGAATTATTTGTTGTTTGTTTTTTATTTGGCTAACGTTTGTACAAGTAAATTTGTAATAAATGTAAATTTTTCTTATTAGCCACAAGCACATTTCGTTGGCGGGAAAAACTTATAGTGAAATTGTTTTTAGGAACTTAATATTTTATTATTCAAAAAACTATTTAAGAGATAAATATAATGAACAATTGAGTCACAATAACTTGATCTTAAAATGAGTCAGAATTCTAGAGATGTTATGTATGAAACATGGATATAACTTGAGATATTTGTAATTTAGTATGAAACTAAATATAGGATAGTTTTTGAGATACATTTTTTAACGGTCTTATCACAGATACTGTTATTCAAGGCTCGTGGAGAACCAGGGTCTAGTGTACTACAACTATCACCCAAAACTACCTGTAGAGAATTTTTAAAGGGTTTTTCAATAAGGGTGAGTTGATGTTGAAATAGAACAAAATTAGGTGTGGTTTGAATTTTATTTGAAAATTCCATGTGAGTGATTCCAGAGTTAGGTAGTACTCATTACACAAAAGGTCAATTAAATTTTTCAAAACAAATTACATGTAATTGAAAAAAAAAATACAATTACTTTATTTAATTACATGTAATTGGAAAAAAGTTGTTGAAAAAACCCGTAATGATTACTTTTTTTGTAATCATTACACACAAATGTAATTTACTCCACACAAAAACAATTACATTTAACAAGATGTGAAAGAAAAATCTCCCGACCGATGTGCATTCCCTAGATGTGAACAAACTAAAAATCGTGTTTGAAAATAGCCTTTGAGGTGCGTAACCATTATTTGAATTAAAAACAATTTTTGATTTTTATATTTTTGCGTTAAAAAGCTTGAAATTTTGGAAAATTATAGAAATATTTTTCTAACCCCAACGCCACGCGGGCAAGAACTGTCAAACAAGTTGCAATACATACACATTTGTTCACTAAGACGCTGTTTAGATTGGGAAGATTTAGAACGGTCTCACAGTAGTTTCTGGACAAGAGAAGTGGGAGGTCAGGAATGTCGTGAGGCATGAACAAAATATAGACACCGGACTCATGAGACTTAAGTTGTTGTTGTTTCAATGTGCAAAGCATTAAAGTTGTTGTTGTTTCTACGTGCTTTAAGGCCCCTCAATTTTTCGAATGTATACACGATGAGACTCACGAGTCCGAACTCAATTTTCCCAATCTAAACAGGCTCTAACACATACAAACCCAAGCAACTTGCTCATCAACTGCCATGCAATTTTTGAAGCCAGTAGTGAGGCAAGTTGAGAAGCAAGTTGGGAGACTAGCAAGTGGAATGCAAGTGAGAAGCAAGTGGAAGGCAAATGAACTGCAAATTACGTATTTGACAGGCAGTGTATGTAGCCAACTTGCTTGCCAGTACCTGCGCGTGTGGCCTCGGGGTAAGACATGAATGTAATATGGGTCCTTCTCCATCTCTACATCTTGACACGCTCTACACAAGTCCGACGAGCAGGCACAACAGTTTGGTTCATCATTTAGATGTTGTTCCTTGTTGTAGGTTGTAGCCTTCTAAGACGCATAATTATTTTCAGTCGATGGATGTCGGCTCATATTAAATAAACAGCACAAAAGCAAGTGAATTAAGTTAAGCCCCTGGTCTCGTGGATATAAGGTGCAGAACGAAAACGTAAATAATTGAAAATGAGTTATTTTTTTCATTTTTTATTTTGAATTTCAATTCAAGAGTCGACAGAGACAAAAACAAAAACAAAAATTAGTTCACGTGTGTGTTATTACTAAGTTTATAGGCTGGATTTATAGCTATTTTAAGAGAGCTATTTTAGACTTATATAGTGGCGTTTAGTCTGGTTTTGCTCATATTTATTGAAAAAATTCCTTGCCGTCATCTGGGAACTGTGGGTTTTAATTTAACCTCTCTTTGTTGCCCAATTTTATACCCAAATTCTTGGCTGGGCATATTTACATACATTTATGTTCATATACAAAAAAATATTTTTTTTAGATCGTTTTCCAAGGGAAATCCTTAAAATAGTGGGTTACATAACTTTTCGTCTTGATAGAGACAAACCTATACCATGTGAACGGGTGTTATATGGCCATCGCTGATCTTGACTTATTTAATTTAGTCATAATGACCATATTATCATTTATTTTTGTTTTAATTTTACAATGTTTATGTCATAATTTTGCGAAGGCGACAAAAGCGCTGAAAGCGGAAGTAAAAAAAAATTTCTGCAATTTATTCAACATTCTCATATTGCCGTGTGAATAAATTGATGCAGATATAATAGCGCTGAGTTGAGATAGCCTTGATACATTGATTAAGTTTAGATTTAAAAAAAAAAACAAAAAAAAAAAACAATGCTTTAAACAATGATTAAATTTAAAGAGAAAGAAAAGTTTTCTAAAACTTTTAACTACATGCAGCATCATAGCATTGTATACTCTATACGATAAACATTTCAAGTTTCATATTCATCATTAATGAATTAATTGTCATTAAAAGGAAAAGTAAAAACGCGCCAGTTAATGTTCAATATTTATGTATCAAACTACTACAATCGTTTTAAATAAATCAAATTCAATTCTGTCTGTTAATTATAAAATTGATATCTGCACGCTGCGCTTTTTTGTGTCGTGCAAGGTTTTTAGTTTGCTTGATCTTATAATTGGCTTATTGTTATTGAATGCAGTTGAAAAATATGTGTCTGTTTGTATTATTTCTCGGGTGTCTGCCTGATAGTGTCTGGATTTCAAACAAAAATGATACTTCTTGAAGACAAGGGATTTTCTTGCAAGCTCAGCTTTTTATTTCTTAATTCAATTTAACTGAAATAACAAACAGTTGAAACCCGGACACATTAGATATAAATACCAAAGTGATGAATATCTTGCTAACTGTCTTAAGGAATGACTGCAAATTGTTTCAAATATATTAGTTCTGTGACTTGAAATCAATAGCTTGAAGCACACAATTATTTTGCCATATTGATTAATATGCGAAATATTTAAACAAATTAAATTAATTCTTTGTATCAACATAGTATTCAAATGGAATATATACGTATAGAAAAAATACCCATCGAAAAATCTCTATTACCTTATGAATAAATCGATGTGTCTTGCTAGTGTATCTTGATTATTCACTGGACTTTTGATCTCATATAACCGAAACTAATGCTCGGTAAACTCTCATAATGAAGAATGAAAATTCTAAAATAAACTTGAATGTATTTTTAACAATGTTTTTAAATATTTATTGACTAACTGGATTTTATCATATTTTATAAGAAGAACTTAAAACAGTGCTGTGTAGCTAAATTTTTCAAAATTATTTTTTTTACTAAACCATCTAGGAGATTACAAAAAAAAAATATATGTATTTTTAGAACTAAAAATGATAATACTGCCTAAAATTATTTTAATCTCAAAAACAACTCCTTATTAAGATTTTAATGAATATACTTTTTTTTGACTAATATCAATACGAGCTGGCTTCGAGTAGAAACAAAATTTACAATAATTTGATAACTCAAAATGGATTGATGATTTTTTAAAATTTAATATTACATTTTCGCACAATAACAAAAACTTCAAATTAGCGTCTCATTTTTTTTCTTATTACAAATTTTGTTTGAATTTAAAATAAACAAAAACTCTTCGGTTGGTTATATGAAACCCGGAACTTCAATCGGTTATTTTCAATTCCTCTAAACACCCTGTCGTTTTTTTTTTGAAAACAAATCAATTTTTCATATTTAAAATTTTGAAACGACCTTAAAAAATCTATACCATGACCTTTTAAATGTCGCCGATTTAAATTAGTCAAAAAAACCCCATGGGAAGAGTTTTTTGTATAGCTTAACATTTCTGCCTGGAAAAACAATCTAGTTTTCGACAGGGCTGTAGAGATTTTCGCATAGATACTAACAAGAGGCTAGCAAGAGCTACTAAGCCTTTCCCAACCCGCTTGGAATAATGGCTGTTTTTTGTCGAGTTTAGTCGAGGCCTGAAAAAGCTTTGGTAGGGGCAGTCTAAACAAAGAAAACTTGTCAAAAACTGGTGAGGCCCTCGCTAGGAAAAACTTGTTGGATAAGTCTTTTTGTCCCATCACAAATACCCCATATATAACAAAAACAAAACTAAATTTTTTGTATACCTACCCATCATAAAGTCGTAAGAAAAATAGTATATAGCTTAGACAAAATCGAGAGTTATCCTTGCTTGGCCCTTGTTAGAGCCAATGTAAAACCTCCTAGTGCCATTTCAAAGACTAGATTGTTTTTCAGGTGAGAATAATAAACCAAAAAAAAATGACAACTTCTTGACAAGTTTAGTCAAGTCCCTGAAATGGCTTCGGTAGGGGCAATCTAGACAAGGAAAACTTGTCAAATACTAGCTTCGCTAGAAAAAAGGTTGATGAAATAGTGCATAATTTTTTCAGTTTTATTTGGTATTACTTCTCTCTAATACAATCCTAAAAAGTAGGCGTGGTAAAAACTTTGCGTAACCTAGTTTTTTAAAAAGGGCATTCCATTGACATTTTATTCTAGGTAACTTTTTTAATATATTGTTGAAGGAAACGATTAAAAAAGAAATATTGGGCGGGGCATCATTTTTTAATTATAACCTGTTATTAGGAGAAATCGTTCTGCTTTCTTGATGTTTGTCAAAGACACCCCCAAAAGTGTGGTGTGGAAAAAAGTTTTTTTATGGAAAAATTATTACAAACTACATTATCGACAACTTTTCTAAAGAACACATTCGACGATTTTTATGATGACTTATCTTAAAGCGGGTATGTCAGTGGGCGTACAAATTCTTTGACGATATCTTATGGTGTATAGATTTAGGACCGCCTCTTTATATTAACTATGGTGTCAAAAGGCCACTTTGCCCATTCTCCTTGATCCCCATAGGGCCAGTTTTTCAGTTTAATGTTAACTCTAAGTTGAATCAGTGTTAGCTAATCCTGAAAATAGATTAACCATGAGTTAACTCTGGAATAGATTTTCAGTTGCGAATACTTTATCTCTCAGTTGTCAAATATCTTGTATCATGGATTTCACCTTCTGCAACTTTCGTACAATGAAATAGAGATGACGCCATAACGGAATTGCACTAAAAATAACTTTCACTATTGAAATAGAGATGGGGCTACATCAGCTAAAAAAAATCATCAGTTTGGTGCCTGAGTTAACTCACCAAATTAGGTGAGTTAATTTGGGGTAATTTAGGATTTCAGTTGACGGAAAAACAAGTTTTCGGAGTTAACTCCAAAGGCACTTTAAAATGCAGCTCTTCAGGCTTCCCAGTCATACTCCCACGTATATGTTGAAACGGGTCCGCCATTACTTCGACTGTTTACACTGAGATTACATTTCAAGTATATCATGAAAATAGTGCAACTTCCTGAACATCGTCTATCTAAAGTAATTCTTCTGCATTTGCTACCAAGAAATTCAGGATTTTTCGTGAAATAGCAAGAACTAAGTTAAGATCTAGGAGTGGAGTTATCTCTGAGATGGGAGGATAGAGCAAGTTGGAAGTCAGCACTAGATAAGAAAATTCATGCAGCTTTTTTTGGAAGAAGTCGGTAATGCATCATCTAGTCGTTTGATCTACAAGGAGCTGAATCATAGCCTGTCAGAGAGGAACTACTTCCACGAAAGTTTCAGTACCTCCCACCAAATCTTGCATCCAATTATGTTTCTGGAAGACCCCCGAAGGAATCAGGTTTGTCGAGTTGTACAAACAAACCTACTGCTTTCGCGGGCCCCTCTGCTGTCAACTTCAACCCATTGAAGGCGATCCAAAAATCCTCACTTTAATCCACTTTCACCCACAGGCCAAACGAGTTTGGTATCAAAACGGCTCAATTCAGCGCTAATTGGGCACCGAGCGAGTGTTATATTCTACCTACCTTGTCTCAGGTGCTCTCGCTTATAGATCTCGCACTGAAAAACTGGCCCTTAGAAAATATAAATTAGGTTCATTAGAATGTTTGGTATACATTTTGAGAAAATATACTTTTGCTTCGATGTTAAGATGGATGTTCAGAAGCATATCTGCATAACTGACAGACATTTTGACATTAATTTTTTTTTAACTTCTCCATCTATCATACAGGGTGGCGCAATAGTCATCACCCAACAAAATATGCTATAATTTTTACAAATGGCTGGGAATTCCAATTCTACTTTGATTTTTGTGAAGTAAAAAGATATAAAATACACGTCAATAAGACATGAAATGTCGATGTTGCCATAGATCTGGCTGGCTACAGAGCAGCCTTTCTGCTGAAAGCACCCTTCCAACAAAATTGATCAATCGACACTCTAAGGGCTGCATTTCTAACTCGCCTAATTTCTAGTTTTGACTACAAAATATTACAAAATATTATGATATTTCAATTAAAACAAAATCAAAAACAAAAAAATGCTTCAATTATCAACAAAGTTCAATATCCAATAAATGCTTATTTAATACTAATTGTTAGTAAAAAGAACAAGAACATAAAAACCAATTCACAGCTGACCTACCAGTATTAGTTTTTTTTGTCTATGACTTGTAAACACTTTACTTTAGCTACATAGCTTAAATAAAATAAAAATTATATAGGTAATGACTACATTGACCTTTCCAAGGTAATAAAACAATCAAAGTTGTATTAGTCGGTCAAAGGCAAATAGCGCCAACTTGGCAAAGAAGTATGTTCAAATATTGTGTCTTACGCTACCATAATATACCAAACTATAACATGGCGTGAATTGTTTTGTTTAAGTTCGAATTTTTGCTTAGTGTTGCAACACTTAGAATGGAAACAATATCGATTGTGTGCCAATATTTTTTTTACAATTTTATAATGTTAAAATGAAAAATTAAATTCAGCTTGTTTAGCAAAGTAGTAGTTTTAGTTTCAAGGAGCGCTGCGCGGAAATGAAGGGTGAAAACAATAGTAAATGCGCTGTTGTATTAGGCTGCAAAAGTTTCGTCTTTCCTCGTTTCGTCCAGCATTAATAGGTATTGGTAGTGATATTCAATATTTCTATATCTAAATCGATAATTATTAAGAATTTAAAAAAAATGTCTCTGCCATACTCAAGGAAAAAAAATGGAATGATTCACGTTTTTAGAATATTTTTAATCTTATGAAAAACAAGGGCAAACATAATCGCCATCTGAATAAAAAGTTAACATCTTTGGTATAACTCCTAAAACATAACCTGAAATTAGGACATTGCTTCAGTTGCAAGTTTGCAAAATATAAATTCGGTCAAATATCATTTTTATATGTATTTTACTAAATTTGTATAGCACTCGTCAGCAATTTTTTCAACACATATTTCTGTGACTCAATCGAAGAAATGAATGCAAACAAAATTATGGCATACAATTAGAAAAAATGCAAGTTTTGATAAGCTGTGAAGTCTTAGTTTCTTTTAATAGATCCTCAATTTTGATAATGAAACTTTATCGAATTTCAATTTTAAACTCAGAAATAAGAGTTCCAAAGTATAAGAACTTAGTGAATCAAATTCTTGTTAATTTTTTATTTTTTGCTTAGGTAAATGATAATGGCATACCTAAAATTTTAAAGATTAGAAAAATAGCCGGTCTTGATAAAAAGCTAAAAATATGTACATTAAAGTAAATAAATAAATAATTTGTGTTTTTAATCTTTAATTTAAGCTAATTTTCGGTGCGAAATGATTCCAGTTTTGGGGTTGATTCCAAGTTAACTCCTGAAATGTGTTTTCAATTAATTGGAATCTTGAGCTTACTCCGAGTTGAGGAGTTTACTAATAAACTAAACTGAACAGATTTGTCTGACATATACCTGTTAAAAATTCTTTGAAATTCTTGGAAAGGGCGATTTCCGTTGAGGCCCAAAACAGTGGTCTGCTGAATTATCGGGGCAGAAATCATTTCTCACGCAAATTTTTAGTGAATATTTATGAAATTTGGCACATTAATGATTTGTAACAAATTAAGAAAAGCTAGTCAAAAATGCCCTGCAGGAGTCGATGTTGATTTTGAATAAAACACAAATTATTTAGAAATTATTCTCATTTATTTTTATTACGGTAATATTGGTATGGTTCAATTATGTGTGGAACAAAATATCGGCCAAATAGCCGCTGCGACCTCGGCGACACACCCCCATCCGATGGTCCAAAATTTCGATGACGCTGAGGCATAATTGAGGTTCTATGCCGTTAATGTGCCGAATTACCTCATCCTTTTCTTTCACATAACCCCAAAGAAAGAATCCCAACGGTGTCAAATCAAATGATCTTGGCGGCCAATTGACATCGCCACCACTTGAGTTAACACGGCCATTGAATTTGTTGCGCCAAAGAGCCATTGGTTCGTTAGCTGTGTGGCAAGTGGCACCGTCCTGTTGAAACCACATATCGTCCACGTCCATATCTTCCAATTCGAGCCATAAAAAGTTCGTTATCATCTCACGACAGCGAACACCATTCACAGTAACTGCCTGACCGGCCTCATTTAGGAAAAAATACCGATGATGCCGCCAGCCCATAAACCGCACCAAACAGTCACGCTTTGTGGGTGCATTGGTTTTTCGACAATCACTCTTGGATTATCATTCGCCCAAATATGGCAATTCTGCTTATTGACGAATTCACAGAGGTGATAATGTGCCGAAAAATTGAATAAAAAAATCACGAACGAATTGACGTTTAGGTTTGGTTCACATTCAACATCGGCCCTTAAACTTTAACCACCCTTTATTAGTACTATTCTCTTCATTTTGATTTTATGAAAATTATCTTTAGACCTTATCTGATGGAATGTGAAAAGTTGGAAACTGAAAATCAAATTTTAAGTCACCTTCGTTGACATTTATTCTGGTTGCATTATTTAAATCTCACGAAATCTCTCAAAAAAAAGTAAATTATACTTTCGAGCCCTTAGTTTAAGACGTTTAAAACATAAAACTTGATTGATTTCCTGAATTGGACAATGATTTTCTTTAAATTTTGATATTTTGGACCATGTATCTAAATTGTGAAACCCTCTTTTGGAAGAGAAAAAAAATAGGCTGTACCCCTAAATTCAGGGTCTCTGAGTCATGAAAGCCATATAGTCCAAGACCAAACGACATAAAAAGTCAAGTCATTTGCGTAACATTGTAATTCATAGCGTTTTGGGAGTTGAACTTATTTCTGCCTACATTAACACGTGTTGAACAGGTGTTAAATTTGAAGTTCATTTCATGCATCGATTTATTTCAATACCTGGATTGGTTGGAGGGAAAAAGTGTGCATACAACAAATATTTAGCTTGTAATTTTGAACAATTGTTGTCATAGTTCAAATTCTCTGTAGTTAGTGCCAAAGAAGACTAATTCCCTTCGACCAATAGGCATTGAAATAAATCGATGTAAAATTTTTACATCAAATTTTACACCGACATTTCTGAATTAATAATTAAAAATAATTTCAAATTATACTAAGTTACAAAAGTAAGTATACACCGAACCCTAGAGAATACTAGTTTATGATGTATATTCAACTTTGGGGCACATTACTCGTATCATTGTGAAAACTATAGTTTAGAGTACTTTTATCTATATCTTCGCTCTGCTGACACATTGATTGATTTAATGAGAAATAAAATTAATTAATTTCTTATTAAATTGATTTTTGTCACCAAAATTCAACAAACCGACCACTGTGGTGCCATATCGATTTCAATAGTGAAAGGCATGAAATGGTGATATCCATAGTGTTGCACTTCAATTTCAACAGAAATAGCAACTGAAAGTTTCTTTTCTAGTGGATAACTCTAATTTTACTCAGCACTGAAAAACTCACCCTTAAAGTGTATAAGTGCATATTCCACGACTAGTTCAGATATCAATTAACATTTTAAACTAGATGACCGAATAACTTTAGTAGAGGGGTGGGGGGGGGGGGGGGGTGGGGAATCGTAGCTGTTGGCGCCAAACAAATTACTCATATGAATGAAATATCAAAATTTGCGACTATTCGCAACTCGCTGACCATGTTTCATGTCTTAAACGCTTTAAGCCGCTTATCTCTCCACCCTTGTTATCATTTGATGGAGATTCATGATCATACGAGATAGAAAGCATACGTCATCCGCGTAGTCCAGATGTTTCAGGTCGATAGCACATTCCACTGAATTCCTCCATTTACAGTTGACAATAAAACCACAGAAAAGTGCTCCTTCCAACTTTTGAGCTGGTTCTCATCCGAAACTAGCAGTGATCCGTCATGTCCTTTACCAGGTGTTGCTTAGAGCTTTGGACACCTCTAAGCTCTTTGGTAATTCTGTATACGGTCCTAATGTCACACCAAACATTTCGTGTGGGAGCTAAATTTTAGCGCGAACTGCGTAAATCCTCGGACGACAGTAAATTATGATTAAAGATCATATTTAATAAACACCCCTGAAAAAATAAAGTATGGAATAAAGTTTTTTATTTGCATTAAGATAAGAGTGACCAAAATAGCCTGAGCAATAAATAAGTATTTTTACTTAATTTTTGCAAAATCTTTTCAAGCATGTATTGCACTCAGCCTGTTCTAAAAAACAACTTTTCTATTCAATAAAGTTTTTCATTAGAAATAAGTAGATTGAATTGGAAAAACAAGGAACTGAAATGCCACGGTACTGACATTTTGACTATACTTTCCGAAGCCCTGTGGAATAATTAGTCTTAATATCGAATGTAGAATGTAGTAAATATCTAATTATCAAAAATATATACGAACATTTTACATTTAATAACAAAAAAAAGCACTGGACACAAAGTAAAACAGTTGGTACGGAATCACCCGTATACCAAACTTAAAAATATGCGGTGACAAACCATCTTAACGAAAATTTGAATAAATTGGTACAAATAAATTAAAAAGATCACTTAGTAAACAAAAAATACTTAACTTGTCTTTACAAAGTGGTTTTACCACTTTTTTGGGGACTTTTGTTGACCATCATTTATAAGAAAAAAAAATTCCAATAGGTCATTAAAATAACTTTTGTATAGTGCTTATAGCTGGATATTGACATTAAGGTGAGGCAAAAATGGGTGAAGATTTTTGATTGTTTTTTATTCGTAACATAGAAACAATAATTAAATAGAGCCTTATAAATGTGCCCAATTATTTTACTTGCAATATATAGATATAGATACCTAGCTATTACAAAGGCAAGTTATGCATTCGTAAACAAAATCGAATTCGAGATTTTGATCAAATCTGATCTTATGATAATATAGAAGACGAAAAAGGGTGAGTCTCGCAATTCTGTCTGTTCGACTACAGCCGTAACGACTAGGTCAATTTTCTTTAAACTTGGTACATAACGTCTTTTCATATTTTTAGCAAAATAACAATACCTGCCATATTTTGTTTGCAATTTTACATAATTTTACTTTTCTTAAAAATGTTTGGACAATAATGTGCTATCATTTTTTGAAAGCAAATATTCCTCTCTTTTATTTTTTTTATTAATTTATTTATTTTTAATCAATAACTATTTATTGAAAAATTAAATTTCAAAGCTAATATTTTTGAAAAAAAAATTCTGGGGGGTCATTCCGTATTTCGATTAATGCCAAACGATATCGTTTAGACGATAGTCTTGCTTCACGTAATATTGAAAATGATCACGTCTTGACGATCTCGTTTTGGCGATAAAATATTTGATTTTCCACCTGGAAAAATAATATATAAAATAAATAGTTTTTTAACGATGTTCTAGAAAGTTTAATATTTTTGTTTTATGTATATGAAGTTTCTTTAATGGACTCAAAATACTTATCCAACAAGTTTTTCCTATCGAGGGCCTCACTAGTTTTTGAAAAGTTTTCCTTGTCTAAATTGCCTTTACCGAAGCCTTTTCACGGCATTGACTAAACTTCATAAAAACTTACCGTTTTTCCAGGTGATATATATCGTTCTTTCGTTTTTACTTGCGATATATGTAGGTTCTATAAGGCAAGTTTTGGATTTGTGCAAAAAAAATTGAGATAACAATCATTACAATCAAGCATACGATGATAGAGCACACCAAAAAAGTGGGTGGGACAGTTCTGTGTTTCTGTCTGTCTGTTTGTTCGTCTACAGCCTAAACGGCCCAATAGATTTTTTCCAAACTTGGTACATAGTGGTTTATTTTTTTCATTTTTTTAGAACCAAAAATAACGGTACCTGCCATACAATTTTTTTTATCAATTTTACATAATTGTATTTTCTTAAAAACGGCTCGGCAACTTTTCTTAAAAAAAATTCAGTAAATTACTTTTAGTAAAGGCTTTTTTAAATGGAAAAACCTTTTTCAAAAAATGATTATTAATGGTACCTCCCCAAAGAACAATTTTTTTTAATTTTCGATTTTCTTCAAAACGGTTTGACTGATTTCAATAATTTTGATTTATACAGAGGCTTCCAATAACTATAAATATATATGTACTTAAATTAAAAAAAAGTTTTTGGATTTTTAAAAAAAATTTTATTTTTTTTTTATCAAATACATATTTCGAAAACGATATAATCGCTTTTTTAAACTCGATATTTAAGAGTTTTTTTAAGTACCCATTAAAATATTTTTAGAAAAAAATTTGCATATAGTATGAAAAAATAACGGTACTTTCCATACCAAAGTTAAAAAAACCGGAAAAGAAAATATTGAAAATATTTTTTTTCCTACGATTTTGATCAAACTTTTCCATATCCTATAATTAATAAAATAAAAATTAAAAAATCATAAAAATTGCATTTAGCAACTATTACTTGTACCTGTCATATAATCATTTTTCTCTTATAATATCCATGTCTTTACATATAATTTACTTAAACCCTCAGCACCTTGATCATAAGAACATGTACGTGCGACCCATTGTATTTATTTCTATTTTAAGTCAATCTTCAGAATTCTTTTATCATTTACATAAACATTTCAAGATTGAAGATCACATATACTGTCCGTAACATTTGGATAGCCTCACTTATATTTTTTATTAAGTAAGTAAACTGTTTGGGCACTTTACGAATACGGAATAAGGAATCGATTATTGAGTCACAGGATGAGATAGCCTTCCTGAGATTAAGTTAAGTTTTATCTGATTTCTAAAAGCTGGGGAAGATTTTTAAGATAATTTAGTTTACTGTTACTAAAATTAACGTTGGAACATAAGAATAACCTCACCTTGTTTTAAAAGTTAATTTTAATAATAATTATAAGTGAGGCTATCCAAATGTTACGGACTGTATGTATAATTGGGCTCTAGCTTGATGTAAAGAGGACTTGAACAAGCAAATTAAATTTTGGAGTTATTAAATTTCTACCAAATAGAAACACCTCAAACTTTTTTCCGAATACCCCACAAATGAGGGGCTAAAAATCTCTAATGACCTTCAAGACTATATTGATTTGAAATTAAGCATACAAATAACGCTAACCTTTCAATACAATTTTTACCTTTTTTTTCATGTTCAAAATTCTTACATTCATATGATTTTGATTTTTTCAACAAGAAGGCGTTAAAAATATTAATTTTGTACTAATTAACACTAATTAGAACGTTAAAAACAAACAACATCATAGCTCATGTAATTTAAATTAAAACTGCTTTTTTGCAACCAGGTGCACCATATATTTTAAACTGCCTACTAAATCAGAACATAATCTAAGTACATATATCTACATTGTACCTTTTCTTGCTGTCAGTCAGGGAAATCAATTTCAAGGTTAGGTTGCTATTTTCTATACAAATATCGTCGTTAAAGTCTATTTGAATCTAATAAAACGGAAGTAGGAAATTTTATTTCATTTAAATGAGAAAATACAAAAAATAAATAATCGTATGTAAACAAAGCTTTGTTGGTTGACTACCTAGTGAGAATTAAAGCGCGTGCTCACCACAATCTGTTCCGTAAAATATGTTTAAATATAAACCATATTATCGGCTTTTGAGTCACTTTTGTAAAACCGTTAAATGTTTTACCGCCCTCGTGGTCAGAGGGATTCCCTTTGTTTTTATTTATTTTTTTTTTATGTCTAAACGATAATGATAGTCTCTTTAAAAATCAATCCCGCCTTCCCATTTGCGGGGGTTTTCTCACAAAGATTGGATACAAAAGCGTGCCCGATGATAAATATAATATATCCAATGTAGAACTCTGACGACAGCAAAATAACGAAGTCCAATATAAGCTGTTTTATCAATAAAAGATGTTTCATGAATCGTGACGCAAGTGCATGCAACGTGGTTGGAGTTATTATTTATATATTCATTTATTCTCAATAAGTTTTGTTGTTTTAGAATAGTGCGATTTATTTCTTCTTTGATTTTGATTGCTAGTGATGACAGTGATGTGAGTAATTTTTAAAGAAAAACTGTTATCCTAAAAGGTTTTACTTAGTTATTACTGTCCACTTTGTTTGTTAGACTATTTTGTAACAACCTAGAAAATAAATAATATATTAACAATATGGCCGGCTTGAACTGTCAAAATATACTCTTCCATATTGAAAATCCCTTTATATACATATATGTATGTATTGTACAGGGTATTTCAAAAATTTGAATTTTGTGCCATTTTTGAACAACTGTTATCGCAATGACGTTCGATAAGTAAGAATTAAAATATCGAAAATCCCATTCGTTTCAACTGTCAGCTAAAGAATTTTTGTTTGTTTGATTTTCAAGTAGTTTTAATTCCTTGACGGTGTTCCCATTAGATTGAAAAACTGTATTTTTTTGACGTTTCAGTATTCACATCGCCTTTCACTGAAAGATTGGGAGCAAGATGTGAATACCAAAAAGTAAAAAAAAAAACAATTTTTCAGTCCAATGTAGAGAGAAAATTACGACACAGATTCCCGTGTAAACGGGAAATAATTACCAAGACACTAAAAACCACGTTTGGATGACCACGGCGAGATGACGCTGAGACGGCGAGTCGATGCCATCAGCCATGTTGTCATCCTTGTCGTGGCACAGTGGTCCGTGGTTGAATTTTGGAGACTAAAATCATTTTCCAAGCCAATTCTAGATGTAAATTATTTAAATGTAGCACTTTTAATGATTTGAGTATGTTGAATTCAGCGGCACTAATTTTTTTTCCTATCTCAAACACAAGCTTCACAAATTGGGTCAGAACCTGGGCCTTTGTTAATGGGGTAAGCATGAGCATATTCAAACTTTCGTGATTACTCATGAGCAAGAGACTTTCATTAATGCTGATTTAGTTTTGTTCACCCATTAGCAGCTTATGAGTGAGTATTTCCGTACCCTGGAAAAATTAAATTTTATCTAAATTGTTTTTATCATTTGTGTGAAATGCACCCTTAAAAAAACTATAAATTAGTTTTCGAAATATTGAATTTTTAAAACTTTTGAATAAAAAATATGTTCCAAATCCGTTTAAAAAGTTTTCAAGAAAATTTAAAAAATCTGCTCTATTGTGAGTATCACGTGAACAACATTCCACGAGGAAAAATTGAGACTTTTCGCCTGAGTTTCACCCGAAAATTCCCTTTATTGTGAGTACTCATTTCGTAATTAATAGCCTAAATTGTCACTTATTGCTTGATGGCGAACGTCATTCAGGCGGCACTCATAATAGCTTTCAAAATTCCGGGAACATTTTTTGAGCGAAATATTTCCAATGTGAAACTCATAATAAGGCTGAATGTTTTTTTGGGAGATACAATTATTTAACATTTCCTGAAAAATTAAGTATTGACCGAAAATAATTTATCGATTTTTGTTTAAGAAAAATTCATGCAGCCATTTTTGAGATAAATTAGATTTTGCTAAATTGAAAAAATAAAAATAGTATATTTATTTATAAATAAATAAATAAATAAAAATAGTATTTTTTTTTGTTGGTTCTAAAAATAAAATTAACAAAAAATCTGCCGAAAATGATATGTACCAAATTTGAAAATAAAATCGACACAACTGTTTAGGCTGTAGCCGTACAGAGAGACAGACAGACAAGTGGGAACCACTTTTTCGTCTTCCCTATCATCGAAGTGACAAGTTTTATCAAAATATCAATTTTGTTTTTTGTTTACGAAGGCGAAACCTGCCATGTATTGTACTGTGCTTGTAACTAAACAGCGGGAACTACGACCCTAGTGCCTCTAATCGGCAAATACAATGCCCTTGGTGACATTATTCAGCAAGAACAACGCTTTTTGTGGCACTATTCAGTAAGTACAACACCCTTGGTGGAACTATTTAGCAAGTACAACGCTTTTGGTGGCACTAATCGGCGAGAACAATCCCCTTGGTGGCACTCTTTCTTCAGTAAGGACAACACCCTTAGTTGCACTAGTCGGCAAATATTACACCTTGGTGGCACTATCAAGCAAGTATTTACAACGCCCTTGGTCGCTCGAATCGGCTTTAAAAACGCTTTTGATGTCACTATTCAGGAAAAACAACGCCTATGGTTGCACTAATCGGCTAGTTCGACGCCCTTGGTGGTACCATTCATCAGGTACAGCATCTTTGTTGGTGGCTCTTTTCAGCAATAGAACGCCCTTGGCAGCATTAACCGGCAAGTATAACGGCCTTAGTGGCACTATTCAGCAGGAATTACCTACGTTCCAGGTGGCACTTATCAACAGGTACTAGACACCTGGTGGCACTCAACACCGCGAGCTTTCGCTCCGTTAGATCAGCAGGTGCCGAAGCCCCTGGTTGCAATTAGGACGTTTAACTTCGAGCTAAGACCATTTAACGCTTGTAAGGGGAAGCCTTTGTTGCTCCTTCAAACGAAACCTCTTACCTCTGGTGGAAGAAAGCTCCGTGAAAGCCAAAAGCTAAGTGACCGAAACGACTTGTATCGTCTTCGGCCGGATTTGGACTGATAACGTTACCTAAAATGCCATATGACGTCGAGTATGGTCGAAAAGGTGGTTTTTCCAGTAAAGACTGAGTGAGTAATAAACTGTGGGAAACCGTTATCCACACACAAAAAGTCTTAGGCCAGGCTAAAGCGGTTAAAAATTCATGTTTGATTGTAAAGAATAATGTAAGAATCCTTCGGAGATTGGCAAAGATAGAACCAGTTCACTGAAACAGGACCGAAAATAAAAAAAATCTTTATATATAACTCCAAACAAAAGCGAAAATGAGAAAATTGCCTTAATAGTTTTTCGACTTAAAATGTCCTCAGGATCTTATGGTTTTTGTGTGCGGTGGTGACTGTGGGACACCCTGTACATCGTAAGTAAACATCATGAAAACTGTTAGAACTTGGACAAAAACAGCCGTGTGCTACGTCAAGTTATGCCTATTTTGACAGCTACACAAAAAAATACTGCGTGAAAGTCGTACGCTTTTTTTTTTTACTATTTCCGGAAAGGTTCTTGAAAAACAATATAAAAAGTTTAAGCAACATGTACTCGCAAATTCAATGTCCAAACGCCTTATGATTCATGATGAGAATTTTTTTTTAAGTTAACACTCGTAGATCGGGCCATTTAATCGCAAAAGCCATCTTTTCCGTTATAATATTTATAGAGTCAATCATAACTTATTTTTGTATAAGTTTCAATGAAAAGAAATCATATTTTTTCCTCCTAAAACTCGCAAGAGCATTACCCCAATTCATTAACTTTTCAATTAAATTTAAGTCTAGACCATTTACCATTTTCCCTAACTAATAATTATATTTTTTGTTTCTACTTGATTAAACTTTACCCTTGAACTTGAAAACTGAAAGCCACTTTACTTATGTATAAAAGCATTTAAGTTAAAGTAATTTCCATTTAACCCTGTTAAGATTTCAACAAATCAATAAGCTAACGTTGCCGCCGCCGTTGAATGTTTTGTTATACTCTCGACTTTAAAGAGGCTGCAAACGACGACGCACGTGGTGCGGTGGTATCTCATAGGGGTTTTTTATATAATATTGACTTAAAATATTGACCTTTTTTATACAGTTAAAAGCTTTATTTAAGATTCGAGTCTTAGAAAATTCGCAATCTATAATAATGCCATTAATTTATTTTCATTAAAACAAAATACCTTGATGGCGATGTTGACGGTTAACGTTGATACAAAAACAAAACAATTTTTATCTAATTATGCATTTGATTTATGTATGTTACTTAGCCAATCTTAATTGACGGTGCAATAATTTGAACTTTTTTCGTCCTAGTAAAATTTTATTATGAATAATAGCTTATACGAGTAGGTATACATCATTATCAAAAATATAAATGTTTGTTTTTGTTGTTGAGTTTTGTGTTTTAGGAATGTCCAAAGTTCTGACCTTTATTAGATTTAAAATATAAGTATTTTGCGTTTGAAAATAAATTTTACTATGACCGACAGAAAAAAAAACAAAAACAATATTGAGTTTTAGTCTTATGAATTAAGTTTTTAAGTCTTTTATTGATATAGTTATAAAAGTATTAATTACACAAGAATACTACAAACTTGCCTCCTTAATATTCTTATCTGTACCATTCTTGATTTTATCAACCAACGTGTTTATCAATTGGACAAACAAAAATCAGATTATAAGTAGAGGAGTATATAAACAATTCAAATTATCTACCTACGTGCATTATTTATCGATTTATATTTTTATTATTTATAAATGAGTCATTTCGAAGAAATTTAATTTTTTTCTGATAGTATAGTTGTGTGCAAAAAATCAAACTGTTAATATTTTAATTTAAAATTTTATGACAATTTAGCAGACCATTTAAGCTTCTATTTATAGAAATTCTTTACATGTAAGGTATACATAGCCAAAAATGCTACCTAAAAAGTAACATAACTTGGTTAGACCCTAAAAAATTTCGACAGTTACCCTTTTGCTATAGCTTGAATAGCATCTATGAAACTTTCTAGGCCCTTGTTAAAAACTAGATTGTTTTTCCAGGTGAGTTAACATCCCGGCTTGAAAAAAAATCTGTTTTTTTATGGTGATAAGCTCGATTTTGGTAGAAAACAATGTAAAAATTCCCATTGACATGTTTTTTAAGGTATACCTCCCGATGTAGAAATGTCAAAATTTTGCAACTTCGTTGTTCCTGGAGTGATTTCAATGAAATTGACACAGGTGAGAACTGATACAAAATTAAAAGAATATTTTCAACAGGGTGTTTCGAAAAATGTACACATTTAGAAACTTCATTTTTAATTGAGCGAAAATATATTTTTTTTTTAATTCGATATCAGCCATCACCTATGCCTTATTTATTGAAATTGCTCAAGGAAAAACGAAGTTGCAAAATGTTGACATTTTTTTGAAACACCCAGTTTTTAAATTATTTTTTTTTTGTCAATTCTGCTTCAACTATCAGCTGTGTTAATTTCATTGAAATAACTCAAAGAACAATAAAATTGCAAAATGACAACATTCATTTGGAACACCGTTTTTGAAATACTTTTTTTTTAAGTTATGTCTCAGCTATCACCCGTGTCAAATTCATTGAAATCGCTCGAGGAACAACGAAGTTACAAAATGTTTACTTTTTGGAAAAAAAAACTGTGTCAAACTAAGTTGAAAAATATTGAAATTTTTGGAAACACCCTGTTAAAAATGTTTTTTCTTTTCTGATTTTGTATCAGCTATCATTTGTGTCAATTTCATTGAAGGTCCCTCATCACTGAAGGAACAACGACGCTGCAAAATATTAACATATTTTTTAAACAACCTGTTTTGAAAATCTCCATATGTCAACGAATTGCTCTAAAATCATCTTTTCCAGGGCAGTAACAAAAACTATGAAAATTTCTGATTTCTTAAAGGTTTTTAATGCCTTGACATCGTAGCCATCAACAGAATTTGAAAATTAATGGCTTGACAGGTTGGAGACGAACTTTTTTTTGACAGTTTACTAGCTCTATCTTCTTCATCTTAAAACAAATATTCAACTAACCTACATTTATTTTCCCCATTTCAACAAAAACTAATTCCACAAATAAATCACTTTACAACCGTACTGAATGGATCCTTGATAGGGAATGATTCGATTTACGGATATTTTCAGATCCTTATAGTGATTTTTCCGATCTCTCACAAACGAGAGATACAGAGCAAGAAATAAAGAACCCTTGTTATAAGAATAACCCTTACTCCATAATTAGTAATTTTAGCTTTTGGGTTCTTTGAGTTTTTGGTACTTTGGGTTTTGGTAGTTACTTAGGGTTGTCCGTATTTTGAGATTTTCTACGAAAAACTTTCCAGGGCATTGGCTAAACTTGGCAAAAACTTGACATATTTCTGAGGGTTTCCATATGGATTTTGTAAATGTTTGGCACCATTCTGTTTTTCAATAGCCGTGATGAGATAAATTATCTTCGCAGTCGCCACACGAAATAATAATAGAAGCTCTTGAAGAAAATATTAAAACTGTTCCAAAAGGCTCCACACAAAAATATCTTTGCTCCCAGGGTTTTTCTAAGGGAAGAGAAAATGCTGAAAACATTGACCCGAAATTCTTTTTTGATGCAATTTAGTTACATATACGAAATAATTAGTCGATAAAGGATATTTTATAACGCTTAATCTAATAAAACAAAACTAATATAATTTCAAATTTGATTTTTTCGTAGAAAAAACACCCTTAGATCAAATATATTTATATAGATCCTTTTGATTCTTAGTTCTTCGTTGCTATGACTAAATTTCATATAACTGTTTATGAGTGTAAGACTTTTGTCTTGTCTCGGATGTACTTATCCCCAGAGGTCGAAAATAAAACTCAACCTTTTTAAATGTCTTTAAAATGTTGCTACCTGCCGAGACTTTTGAAAATAAGTGACCATTTAATTTAAAAAGAACTTTTTTCGGTTTCTCTCAGCGAGAAACTTTTATTTCGATTTTTTTTAGGTTTCGGTTAACCACTGACCACTTATCGCTGAGAGAAAACAATAAATCTCATTTCAATTAACTTCAAAAACAAATTCAAATAAGTTTCACGCCCCTAGATTTCAAACAAAGTGAACGAAAAATGATTCACTGTCGAGTTCATATTTCTTTGTGCTCAGAGAATTTCCCCAGTTTGGTTGCCAAAAGCTAAAAAACGAATCTTTCCTCCATTGTCTCAGTGAGTGCTCCTGAAAAATAAACTGAACAAATCTCTTCTCTAGTTACGTCAAATGAAGTGTCGTATCTTGTAATCCTTCATTGACAGCATTGTGTTACGTGATCAGTTTGTACTATAATTAAATTTACTTTAAATTTCTGTGCATTTAAGTCCAAAGTTCTGTAAAAATTCATATTAAAAAAAAAAAATTGACATAAGTTTGGACTAAAAATCACAGAAATTCAAAGTAAAGGAACACACATATTGTGAATGAAAAAATACCAATTGTCATGGTGAATTATTAGGCATGTTCAGGAAAATGAGATCTCATAAATCTCAGTCCCGTGAACAGGATTCCTCATCAAAATTTCTGTCAAATTACTGAGGAACAAATATTGGAATCGCTTGCTCACTTTTTGGCGGATACAATTTGCTGAGCCCTCCGAGATTTCATTTTCCTGAATATACCTATTCAAACTTGGTTATTTGACAGTTGCAAATTAAAATGTTTTAGAACCACTTTTTCAAAATATATTTAAGCAAAATACTTATCCCTCTTTTTTTTTTAATTCCTTCTAGATTTTGCAGTTGCAACGAAAGAAAAAATAATTTTCTACGATGAAACCTGGACGGAGATGAGATCGGCAGCTCATCACTTCATGAATATATCAACTATTGCCTTTGACGAGGTTAAGGAACGCATTTACTTCAATGGCAACGAGCAGACCAATGGAAGTATATTCTCTTTAAAGTTGCCCCGCGTCAAAAACGGTAATCAAATTATAGAAAGTGTTGTTACAAAAACACCCAACGAATCCATTTCTGGTTTGGCCTACGATCCACTGGAAGAGTACCTCTATTGGACTGACAGCCGCAACAAAAAGATTTTATACTACTCAGTCAATGAACCTGCCGAATCCGAACCCAAAGTTCTGTTCAATTTCGAGAAGAGTTTTATGATTCCCAATGGCATTGCTATCGATGTGTGTCGCAGAAAAATATACTGGACCAATTCGAATAACTCAGAACCGAGTATTCATATGGCGTCATTGAGTGGTAAAGATGAAAAGACTATAATCAACACTGGACTATACTTTCCCCATGGTATCACTGTGGACCAACTGACAGATCGAATCTATTATGTGGTCAAACAGATGGGTACGTTTTTCACAATTGAAAGTGCCAAATTGGATGGGTCAGATCGACAAATTGTATATAAAGGCAAAAATAATGGCCCTATAAGCTTGACGGTAACAAAGGATGCAATCTATTGGACAGATGGTATACATCATGCGGTTTGGACGGCACCAAAATTCAACGCCACAAATTTTCATCAAGACAAGGTTAAAATCATCGACGATATTGGAGGAATCGTATCACGAATTGGATTGATTCCTAAACTTAAATCAGATGCCGATTGTAAGGATGTCATTCAAAAGTTGGAGAAAAATCTCTTCCCTGTGGATAATTATACAACGAAAAAATTTGAAGAAAATCATGAACAAAATTGTCTAAGCAACGGATATTATAGCAAAGTTAGTGACGCATGCACCTGTAAGCCTGGCTATATTGGTGCCCGTTGTGAAACCTTTGAATGTCATAATTATTGTGTTCATGGATCTTGTGCAATTGTAAATGGCTTTGCAAAGTGTTCGTGTCAAATTGGTTTTACCGGAGAACGTTGCCAGACGTCCAAATGCAGTAACTATTGTATGAACGATGGCGTTTGTAAAATAGTTGACGAAGAACCCATATGTGATTGTCCGGTTGAATTTATTGGACAACAATGTTCAGTTAACGCAACTGAAGAATGTATGCCATATTGTTTGCTTGTACAAAAAGATATCGATGTCAATTTGCCGAAACATTGTTATCGAATGTAAGTTGTTTTTTTTTTAAAATTATTTCTTTTGTTAAATTTTAAGAAAAAATACCATAATATTGATTGCTTTGATACTGTGATATTTTAGGTGTCTGGCTGTTGTAAGGTCTATCCTTAGGCTATCGGTTGAGATTATTTATTTTTAAAAATATCTTCAGTAGTTGTTTTTTAAAAAAATAAATACAAAAGGCCGACCTATAACTTTTGTCGCTGAAAATAGATAAAAATGGTTACTGCAAAGGAAAATGTAGAATATATATAAAGCCGTGATACGGCCGATTCTAACTTATGCTTCGATTATTTAGGGGCTCGCACTTGAAGCGTATAACATCGACAAACTTAAAATGCTAGCGTTGGTACCAACGTGTCTTAGATACCTTTTACTAATTGATCTACACATAAAATATCTAGTATCTTGCAGTGCATTAAGACTGAAAGAAACAAATTGTAGGGTTGCTAAACCTTATGGTCACAGCAATATCACAACTTTGATTCCCATTGAAATCTTGTTTGACTTTCACTGACTACTATACTCCTACAAAGAGTCTCAGTAAAGTTTTATTCCCCTCCAAAAAAAAAAAACTGGGAAGATGACGCCGCCGTGACGAGAAACTTCGACACAACTATTTATATTGATAGCTCAAAAATGCGAGCGGTGTTGATTCAGGAATCTTTTCTGAGACTCTAAACATCTCTAGGTCTTTTCGGCAGAATTTCTAGCAATTAGGGAGGCATTCTAGACTAACCCAAACGAAAATCGTAATACAGCTATCCTAACAGACAGTCAAGCAGCTGTTATGAGCTGTCAAAGCTATTGATTCGGTTACATCATCCTCTAAATTAGTCCAGCAATGCGGAGATGATCTCGCAAGCCTAAATATCAACCTCAAAGTCAGCTTTATCTGGGTTCCAGGCCACAATGAATTGAAGAAATTGAAGGGGCAGATTTACTGGTCAGCCAAGGGTCAGCCCTTCATAGCTCAGTTGCGGAAAGATTCAACATTCACTTTGAAATAAATCCCTTATAATAAATCCCTAACAATATTGATCTGATATGTAGACGGAGGCAAGATATAACCAGGGTGGTTGCCTCCTACTCCTACTGGCCAATGTCTAGTACAAGTTACTGGACACTGGCCAATAGGAAAACATGCTGTGAAGCTGGGTATTACTTTCCAATACTGAGTATAGCAACTGTGGGTACCGCAAGAAAAGAAATTTGCAGGTCAATCGAGTTATGGTATAAAACGGTGCACTCCAGCGCCATTTCTACCTTCCTACCTAAGTACCCTCAAATTTGTCTTTTAATGATAAAACTTTTTAACATAAAACTCAAGATACAAGTTTTTTAAGTGTGGCCTGCTTTGTTTTCCCCCGCAATCCTCATATGTATCTTATGTCGTCTTTTCCACGAAGTAATGAAAATTCAATTATAATAGTATTTTCTTAAACACGTTTTCTAATGCATGAATATTAAGTCGTTGATGCAAAAAACAATGTATTAAAATAAAAAAATATTTTAAATATATTCTACTGAAACACATGAAATCTAAGCTAATCTTATCTTAATGATTTATACAAACAAAATTTTGTGTATCGTATACAATGGTGATTATTTTATCTTAAATGTGTCTGATTTTGTTGTGATATAAATGTATTTATAAACAATAGTTCGCTTCTTTTGGGGGTAAAGTCTTTAATACAATTTGTTTATCTTTTTATTCTAAAAGTTCAAAGGCCCTCCCAAACCAAATTATTTGGAAGAACAACGAAACTTTGTGTAGTTGATAGCTTTAGCATTCACGCACTTAATTCACTGCACCATTGACATCCGCCTCCCTTTCTTGGCCATCATACTCTCTTAGACGACCCCTTAACAAAGTAACTAGTCATTTGGTTTTCTTTTTTTAAGCCATTTGAGAATTGAATGATACTAGCTTAGCGATTGTATTATATTTAAGTACCCAACATTTTTTTAATTACTTTGTTTAACCAAAAATATTTTTTTCTTTGCATGTAAAATATAAGTTAAAATCTTTGTATTTCAGCTGTAAAAACCAACATCCAGATGATCTACTTATTCAAAACCTTAAAAGGCCAGATGAAATTTGCCGAGGAACATGGAATAAGTCTATAATTGTACTAGTGTGTGGAGGACTTGGTGGTTTAGTTCTCATCTATGTCATAATCCAAGCCCTTCGGCGAATTTACAAACCAGTAAGGCCAAGAATAAAGAAGACATTCGTTGTACAAAAGAAAGTTTCACAAACGCCATTAACGTGTCGCCCTATTGCCACCGAACAATGTGAAATAACAATAGAGAATTGTTGTAACATGAACATTTGCGATACTGTAAGTTGAATTTTCTTCTTTTTTTTTTTAATTGCCTTCTTTTAAATGAAATATTATTTTTTCAGCCCTGCTTCGATACAAAACTGTTGCAACAAAATATGTCTAAATCTAGCAAAAAGGAAGATAAAGAAATCCTAATAAATAATATGGAAGATGATCTATATTGAAAAAAAACATCCTAAGACAAGCAGAAAGATCTAAATAAGTTTTATATTTATTCCATGCAAAAGCTGAATAAAAAAAAAAAAAAAACAACAGAACAGAAATCGAGGCCTTATCTTGCAACCAAATAAGAACTAACTTAATTATTTTTTTGTTTTTAATGTTTTTTTTTAAATGTGAGGCTTTCAATGAAAGTTTTATTCGCATACAAAAAAATAGTAAAATATCATTTCACTTATTTTATTTTTGTTTAAGTTTTTTTCGTTGCGATTTAGAATCATTTATTAATTATTTAAGAAAAAACAAAAACAGATATTTATTTACAAAATGAAATATAAAATTAAATATTTTTTTTTGTATGGCGTAGATACTACTAAGACAAACTTAAAACATGCAATAACACATATAGAAAGTGACCAAAGCAATAATAATTCATGAACTTATTCAAACTTAATTGGCAAAGAACTTAAAAAAAAAAAAAGATTTTTAATACAAATTTTGAACTTATGTGGCAAAGAACTTAAGAAAAAAAATTAACAACATTTTAAAAGAAATATCTTCTTCTAAGCATGTCGCCTACATTAGGCATGATCGAGGCTCGGATTATAAAAAGATTTAGAAAAAAATCCATATCCATGTCCTGACATATCCATACAAATCAGATCGTTGATCCTCTATAGTATTCTCATGGCACACGATTTTGTATTATTACATGTAACCGTTGAGGGCGTACACATCTGTCTGTACACATAAGTATAGAAGAGCAAAACAAATCATATTCACAAAGGCAAACACAGAAAAAGTCCCTTTCTTGTTTCCTTTTATTTTATAAAACCGCCATATATTTTAAATTTTGAAATTAGAATTATATCTGGCCCCTAGATGTCCACCAATTTTGTGTCTTCATGAGAATACTATAGAGTTTGTATACAATGATTGTAGTTGTGGTGTATGGCTTCGTTTATACCCAGTGGAGGTGGACAGCTGGAGGAACGCATTTTTATAATAAAAATCTATCGATTTCACTGTTCCACTAAGCAACAACAATTTTATTGAGGTTAAGTTTAAATACATTTTTAAGTATTGACAATTTGATTATGTTAAAGAATGTTATGTACAGAGGCAATTACATAAAAAAAAAACACTTCAGTCAGTCAAAATGGATGGTTGAACAAAGTAAAAATTGATTGATGAATTTTAAAACATTTTTTTCAAAAATTTAAACAACCACTACCTAATATTGTCGCCATTTACAAAAAAATTATTTTCTAAGCATTTATAACAATAACGAAAAACTTAATGAGTTCTAAAGAGAAATATACTCTGTCCAACAAATATTAGTCGTGTTTTTAAGTGCATTTTTATCTTCACCTAAAAGAAAGTATAAGAAGGTTTTCTCTGTAATACAAATTCTATATTTTACTAAAATAAATCAGCCAAGACTGGAATTTTTGAATCATTGATTCAAAATAGCTTTTAATGGCCTTTAGTCCTATAAATTAAATAAAAAAAAGAAGCACGTTAAATTTATACAAAATTGTTGTTGTATGTAACATGTTGCGGAGAAAAGAAAAGTACTAAAAAACATGACTCATTGTCAGTGCGGGGACGATAGGACGTTTGCCTCTTAGTCTATGGTTGCAATAGCTTGCTCTGGTTTGGAAGGATGTCCTTAAGCAATAATATGTTTATTAAATTAGAAAAGATATTAAACGAACAAGTTCTCTTGTGTCAGCTAACAAGTGTGTTAATTAGCTGACAGTATTCTTTTTTAATAAATATATTATTCTAGAAAGCGCGATAAATTTTGTTGAAAACCATATCTCTGAATTAGAACCGGCTTCAATTTAGATTATCCTCGAAAGTGAGAATGGTCACATTAGTTTTTCATTTATGTAACTGTCAAGGCCTTCCTGTTTTTTAACATCCAGACTTGCTTTTGAGAATAGAAAAATACATACCCTTCATTAAATGGTATAGACAGCGGATTTTAGATAAGTTCTACTGTTAACGATTTCCCTTTTGACATAACATTTAGCGTAATATATAGGTAGTAAAACCTTTGCCATTATATAACTTAACGTTTTGTTGGTGTCAATACTAAATTATTACAGAATATTTTTATTTTTATCTTGGCTTTATTACTTTCATTACTCAAAAAAAAACCTTTCATGAATTAATAACGCAAAAGCAAAAAGAAAAAATAATAATTGCTGTTTTAGTTTGAATTTTTTTTTTAATTATTATTATTTGTTTGTTTTAATTTACTTATTACAATGTAAAAGTTCCTTTTGTTTGATTTTGTCTTCAAATCGGTAAGCTAGAGTTTAAAGTATTTAGTTCTTAAGTCCATAGCGCACTATACATATATATTTTTATTTAACAACGAAACCAAATAGAACAAATTAAATCGTTTTGATTTGGATTTAAAATTGTTTATTTAAAAGAATAGTAAAAAGAAAAAAAAAGTTCATTGTACAATTTATCATGTTAAAACATCAAAAATAAAATCTTTTCTTCAGTAGAGAATATTAAAATATAAAAAGAACAACGACAACTGCCATTATTATTGATTTTTGTTTTTACATAATTTTTAATTTGTTTTTCCAATTATTTCGTGAAAATAGTGTTTTTGTTTACAAAAAAAAAAAAAATCTTCCAGTGTATTAGTTTTGTTCATCGTTAAATCATAAAAGACAACACAATTTGTAGTATTGTTTATTTTAAAACATAATATACAATTGTACTTAAATTGTAAACAATTGACTAAAAAATGGCATATTTTGACAAATCTTATAAATTGGCGTTGTTATTTATATAAAAAGTAAAAACAAATCAGGAGAATGAATACAAAAAAACACGACAACAACAACTAATAATGTAAATTTGATCGTTAAGTTTAACTACTGATAATATTAATGATGAACTTAAGAAAAGTTATTGTGATATTATTAAAATAGGTTAAACAAATATTTTGTTTATATAAATAAAATATATATACATAAATAAAATAAAAAAAATTGTAAAAACGCACGCAAAAATGTGTTTTATTTTTTAACTTCAAAATCGTGATTAAATATTCAGGATTGAGATTGAGCTTTTAAAATTTAATGAACACGAGTGTTTATTTAGATTATGTAATGAAACAAATCTGTGTTCTTACAAAACCAGACCATTTTGCACACAAAGGTTTTTCGTTACAAATTTCGGCTGGACTTCGTTCAACGAGCGCGATGTATTTTTGAGGATTTTCTGTTACTTCTAGGAAAAAAAGAAAGAAAAGAAATTACTAGTAGTATATTAATTAAATATATATTTCAGCAGGCTAAATGTATTTCTTTTTGCTTTCATATTGATTGAATTTAAAACCCAATGACAAGAAGATGTATGTGTTCAGTACAAATTAAATTATTCTCTATACTCAGCTATTTTATTTATTGGTATACGATCTCAAAATCCGACAACACCAAAATGCAGAAGATCTTAATGCAATGTAAAGAAAGTGCCTTAGTCGTTAATATATGAAGACGAACATATTCGTTAGAGTATAGGCTGAGTTCCAAAATGTATTATTACATTTTAATACTATTTTTAGTAATTTTTTAGGACAAATTAACGTAAAAACGTGCGCATTCTATTTACTGTAGTGGCTTTATGCATTGAAACAGTTAAAGTCCAATTGCAGTAAGAATTTAAAAAGTTTAAAAATGTATGATGCTCCAAAATGCAGTAGTGCACATTTTGGAGCTCAGACATACTTTCCATGCATTCATATTTTGGCATTCGTCTGTGCCACTCTACTTTACTTTAAATCTGCAGATGCAAATACATAAAAGTTAATCACTATAAAGAAGTACTCGATTAAATCGTGCATTCTATTTTTAAATGAAATAAAAGGTTTAGTGGGGCGTATACGTAATATAAATTAATCCGAATTAAATATTAATTTTGGTGGAGGCAAAATCATTTTTAGTGATAAAGGAGATTTAAAATATTTTTTGTATTTTTATGCAGACACGATGATGACACTCACGACTCTCAATCTCCCAATCTAAACAGGGTCAGTATCAAGTTATGAACATAATTTAACTCGGAATTTTGATAAAAAACACTACGATGATAGAGGAGACGAACACTAAATACATATGTAGGTCAATTTTCTTTGAAGCTAATATGAATTGAGAGGTCAAAAAACGCAAATTGCCCTACATAGAATATATAGAGGATAAATATTATAAGCTTAAAAATGCATGAAAAGGGGAAACTTTACTGCTTTTTTATCGGCTCTAAAGCAGCCTTTGATTACATTGACCGAAAACTCTCCTATGCTCCTATAGACTTTAAAAACACAGGAATATTGAATGAGTGATTGAAATTATAAAAAATCTTCATGAAAATACAGAGCCAGCTGTTGGAGAGAAACTCCCGGAGTGGTTTAATACTGAAATTTGGCGTAAAGCATGGACGTCTCCTAATCCCACTCCCCTTTTCCCTATACACATCAACAACTTACATGAGTTTATTGGTGGGCGTACACATCTGAATGGTAAGCCAATTACTTACGTAAGCAGAAAAGAGGGTAGAGTTTGAGCCCACAAGAACAATGGGAGCTTAACAACGAAAATATAGAGACTTCTAAGCATACTGAGCACAAGCCTGGGGTCATAGAAGATATAAAAAAGTTGAAAAGATGCAGAAGTACTTTTAAAAACAAGTTCTAGGTTTACCAAGAGTAGCTTCAAACTATGAGCTGACGCTAGGATGTATGAAGCCAATTTTTGAAATTACGATGCGATAGTAGAGTGTTGGTAAGTGTTGTAAAAGAGTAAACAAAATTTGGTGGATTGAAGCAGGGGAAAATTGTTTCAACCTTTTTGGCTTGGCTAATCTAGATGAACTGTTGTCAAACAGAAACCTTTTTTTACAATTTTGTGGGAAATACAGTAGAGAATATTAGTGCGGAAGTCCAGGGGCCTATTTCAGAAAACTTCAAGAGTAATAATTATTTGTGAATTATAGTCGGGGAGGCGATCGGATTCGAAGCAAAGACCTTTAAAAGTCTGTCTGACTATCAGTTAAGCATAGAGGACAATCTTAGCATTCATTTGATATCCAATTGATAGAAGTTTTTTATGTGAAAGGTATACTTAGTCGCAAAGGGCAACCCGAAAACTGCATTTTCAAACCTTAGCAACCAAGAAATCTTATCTGACCAGCGGTTTTGTAAATGTTTGGAATAAAGCTGTCGACCTTTATCTTTAAAGGAAAAGTGGGACTCATTAGGCTGGAAGACCAACAGCAGGGCTTAAGTTTATGAACTATGCGATTTAAATGCAGTTGAAACTTTAACTCACTACATTGGAATTTACCCAGTATTTAGAGGGATAAGCAGATAATGCTTCGGATTTATCACATTGAATGACGACATGATGGTTGGTTTATTGAACGGGAAAAAACATGGGTGTTGTCTTTCTTATATCCCAAAAATGGTCTCAAATATCAGCAGAAGCTGATTAATGAATTAAACTTTTAAGTAAAAAGGATGAAGAAATTAAGTTATATAAAATTGGATTACGACAGACAAACGGCGAAAATCATTGTTGTATATTTTGTTTACTTAGGTTAGTTCGTTGAGGATTGAAGTCACCCGTGGTGAGTTGAGGGCAATAATAATCTGTCAAAGTGACATGATCTCTTTTTTTTTCTTGTGGATTCCATGCTGCAGATAATTCTTTTATTTTTGAAATGGAGATCTTACCAAAAATACAAAATTACTTTCATAATAACAAATACAAATAGAAAATATAAATTTTGTTTATTTTAATTGCTTCCCGTCTGGGAAATTAGAAAGTTATTGTCAAGTTTAGTCAAGGGTTCGGTAGGGGCAATCTAGACAAGTAAAACTTGTCAAATACTAGTGAGGCTCTCGCTAGAAAAAACTTGGTGGATGAGTCTTTTTATCCCATCACAAATACGAATACTCTATATATAACAAAAACAAAAAAAAAATGTCTCCATCATGCAATAGTAAGGAAAATTAATGTAGGTATGTATATACTTTTTCACTTTCAACATTACATACCTGTATTGCGAAATCGCTCAGTGGCTAACATGTTGGACTGGTAATCAGACGACCATAGGGTCGAGTCCTAGCCGAAATAACTTTTTATTTTTTGTTTTTCTTTAGGCAAAAGGTTACCTAACGAGTAAGGCCCTAGAAAAAATCGAGCTAGCTCCAAAGTTAAACTTTCTAGGGCCTCGTTAAAAACCAGTTTATATTTCTAGGTGGGTTTTCTCAACAACACCATCGAGGGATCTTTGGTGTTTTTTACCCAGGGTTTTTTGACACTTCTTGGCGTTGTCAAGATTTCCATTTTATATTTCATTTTGTTATTATAAAGTAAATTTGGGTAGCTATTTTTAAATTTTCATTTTAAAAACTAAAGAATTACTTGCAGCACGTGTATTCATTACAAAAAATGTTTCAGAGCTCAATTTAACTGTTTGTACTTTACCTCAACTTTTTTTAATCCCATTTTACTAATGTTAAAATCAACAGTGGAGCCATTCAAATTAAAAACCTTTCACATGCGGTTAAGAGGCTCATAAATACCGTAGTTAGTTCTACGGAAATTAACGTGTTAAAGTTCAAATCATCCGCGAAAATGTATGCCAGTACAGTTTAACAAATGTGGAGCATCAATTTGGCCATTTATAAATTGGTGAAGACAGATTAAATATTTATAAACATGCCTTTTAATAAGGGCTGGATCTGCAGTAGCAGGATCCGACGTTCATATGGTGGAAGGTTAAACGGATCAGCTCAAGGAAGACCCTTCAGAGCTAAGCGAATGAATTTATGCTGTATTGATTTAATACGATTTTTTGTTTTTTTAAAGGGTTTTGCTAAAGAGGACAAGACGAAGTATATAGTTTCATCGAGAAAGAAATTTCAACATCGTTGACTCGGGCAAAACGTCACTTCGAAGTCGTCAAAGACTTTTTCTACATGAACTCCAATATTACATGACAAAATTACATCAGTGCAGAGATTACTTTTGCCAACCGCTGTTTTTTCCGGCTAAGAAGGCATTTGAGTAGTTAGTCCCTTTTTCAAAGAACCAAGGAGACCTTATATAAGACCTTAATCATCCCGTTCGTGCTGTATGGAGCAGAGGCACAATACCTGTCAAAAGCGGATGAGAATCTGCTTATGGGTGCTTTGAAAGGAAAATTCTTTGACTTAACAGGGACGTCGACTTGGTCGAAAAGTTGCAAATACAGCGACTGAGATGACAAGGTGACTGGGACACGTGGAGCGTATGGACACCGACGCAACAGCCACATGAGTCCTCAAATCTACCCTTGATGGTCTGTATAGCAGAAGAAGACCACACCTTAGGTGGCGCACACAAGCGGTGATGTCGTTGACATCAACCAACTTAGAGTGCGTTACTGGAGGCAGCTAGCTAGGGACCGAGCTGTCTGGAGGGGTTTGTTGGTTGAGGCCGAAGTCCATCCAGGACTGTGAGAGCCATCTAAAATTAAGTAAACAAGTAAAGGGTTTTGCACATAGTAAAATTCGGAAAGGCTTCTAAATGAGATAAGATAAACACTATGTACACAGTTTTCTCCACTTAGGATTTTCCTGACACATTTTCTGTCAAGGAAAATCTTATTTAGCACTTGTAGGTTACAACCAAGAAAAACAATTTGTGTTGAGGTCGAATTTTAAAACAACAAAAAAAAATAAAGCCAGCCATATGGAGTGCAAAGAGCAACTACCAGCGACACGCTCATCCATTTTTTCTATAAAATCAGCAACCAATCAACGCAACGGATCTTTAACTTCCTTGATTTTTTGTTGTTTTTTTTTTTTTAATTTCGACCTTTTCTTTATTTCTGCAGGTGTGAATCCTAAAATATTGTTATTATTATCACTTTGTTATTAATTATATTATTTGCATAATGTCCACATAAAAATCATTAAAAACGTCTGAACAAGACACTACCCTGCAAAAGTTTGGATACACTATTTCATTATGTACATTTTATGTGTTTGTCTTTAGTATCTGTTTTTTTTGTTCAAAAAAATTATTGTATTTAAATTTTTGTAATTGTGACGAAAAAAAAACAAGTTTAAATTATAAAATACACATAATTATAATCAGCTACAAAAAAAACATCGTATACATATTCCTATTATTTCCTTAACAAATTTGATAGACTTTGCAATTGTTGTTGTATTTAACGTGTTTCTTTTTTTTAAGCGAAGATTTTTATCTACAAAAAAAAAGGGTTTGCATAGTGAAAAAAAACCTATCGAAAAAATTATGTAGAATCAACAAAAAAAAAATTGTTTCCAAACTTTTGCCAGGTAGTGTATCCATGTCCATATGCTTTATAAATTTTAAATTAGGTTAGACGCATAGCAATTCGATTTGAGTAAAAATCAAAATTCACTGCCCAGTAAACAAACCGGCTAAATTAATTCAACAGTCTTGAGTAGTATTAAAACTTATATGTCATATGCATATTTACCATAACATTTGATGTATACTAGAACGACGAGCATGAGTTGATGCAGTGATGTTACCTTTAACATTAAGAATTCGTTATAGATTATGAGTATAAATACCCAAATTGCATTGAGATAAGTTATCAGTTCCTTCAGAATACTCAAGTAACCAACAACATGTTCAAATTCGTAAGTTTCTATCAAAGCTTCGTTTTTTTTTTAATTCAAGCAATATCACCAATAATTTTTAATTTGAATTCTTAGATCGTACTTGTTGCCTTCTTTGGCCTTGCTGCTGCCGCTGGTAGTTTGGACGCCGATGTTCATGCCGAAGTCAAGAATCTTGACAACGACATCTCTCCCGAAGGTGTTTTCCATTATGGTTTCCAAACCTCAAATGGAATTGATGTTAGCTCAGCTGGTGATGCCAACGTTATCCAAGGACAATACAAATACATTTCACCCGATGGTACTCCAGTAGCAATTTCCTATCTCGCTGATGCTGATGGTTACAAGCCAGCCGGAGAATGGGTGCCAACACCACCACCAATTCCAGAGGCTATTATCCGTTCTCTTCAATATATCGCTGCTCATCCAAATTCTGAATATAAGCAGGAATATAAGCCAGTTCCAGTACCATTGAAATATGGTAGACAGTTTTAGATACTATTAGTGATATAGAATAAAGAATAAATGCAACACACATGTTGATTTGGTTAAAACAAGCGTTTAATTTATTAACTTGTTTTGTTATATTGCATTAAGCTTAACGATGATGATGCCTAAGCAGGAATATTCTGCTAACATTTAGAGTATTTTAGATTATTAATGATGTTATTAGTCTAAAAGAACAACTTTCATTTTTCACGCCATTCCGACTAAGTGGTATTACAGACAGAAAGACATTATTGCGGTATTCACTTTTTATGTGCTCTATAAAAATGAGCTTTTAAAACAGAACAATGTCCCATAGCAGTCATGCAACTTCTTCAACATCTTTTATGGAAGAATTGTGCAGATCTCTCTTGACAACACTAGAGCCTAGAGGCATAATATTTCACATCCAATTCATTTTACATGTACATCGACGATACCGATATAACTGGAAGAGATTTTGTATATAGGAGGCGTGGCAACCACCCACTTTCTCAGAATTTTCATCAATTAATTTTTTTTTATGGAGCACCTGCGATTGTTGTAGAATGATGGAATTTGGTAGAAAGGTAGGACTAGTAGCGCAAACAAAACTTAAAATTAAAAACATAGCATTTTACATTCAGGGGGCGTAGCATCCACCCACTTGAATAACGAAATTTCGTAGACAATAAGGGCTGTTTGTAGGCAATGGACAAACTGTACATAACTCACTTACCTTTTCGCCTCCCTATCTATGAAAGGTCTCAGGCTGAGATGCGGCAGCTTTCCATCCTCCACGATCCTAAGCACATTGGTTCCATTCATCTAGACCAAGCCTTCTAGCCCCCGTGATGGGTTGAGCTCTCGGTCTTGTTCGTTCTCTCGAACCTTGGGGCTGGGATTCGCTCATCTTTCTAAAAATCTAAAAAATTTCCCACAAATTTTTTTCATGGATTTCGGAAAAAAGCATGGACTTGCCATTTTTTCAAAAAAAAAAAAACTTTTTTTTTCAAAGTCAGTGAAATAAATCGTGCCATAACTTACTGGAAAGATCTATTCCAACCAAATCGACTCATCGAAGCCAATTTTTTTTTCGAGGTCTACTCAGTAAAATATTAGCATCCAAAGTGACTTTCCCAGATTTTAACGATTTTCTGCCTCAATCCGTTAAATGCGAATATCTAGTGAAATCAGCTTTCAAAATTGTTCTCGTTTTCAGTTCTGAATAGGAAATTAAGACACCTTTCCAAAATGTCTAAGAACGTTAAGATTTTGTCACAAAATTTTTTCATGTATTTTGGAAAAAATCATGGACTAACCCCTTGCCTTTTTTTCAAAAAAAAAACAACTTTTTTTTTCAAAGTTAATGAAATAAATCGTGCCATAGCTTACTGGAAAGATCTATTCCAACCAAATCGACTCATCGAAGCCAATTTTTTTTTGAGGTCTATTCAGTAAAATATTAGCATTCAAAGTGACTTTCCCAGATTTTAACGATTTTCTGCCTCCAACTACCTACCTTAATGTCTTTGGATGGCGGTATTTCCAAAACAAAGCCTTCAAAATTATTACGGCTTTCAACGGTGAAAAGAAAATTAACTCACCTTTCTAGTATGTCAGACAAACATTTTTTCAAGTTCCATTTAGTAAAATATTAGCATCCAAAATGACTTTCCCAGATTTTAACGATTTTCTGCCTCAATCCGTTAAATGCGAATATCTAAAGAACCCAGCTTTCAAAATTGTTCTCGTTTCCAGTTCTGAATAGGAAATTAAGACACCTTTCCAAAATGTCTAAGAACGTTAAGATTTTGTCAAAAAATATTTTCATGTATTTTGGAAAAAATTTTGAAATAAATCGTGCCATACCTAACTGGAAAGATCTATTCCAACCAAATCGACTCATCGAAGCCAATTTTTTTTTCGAGGTCTATTCAGTAAAATATTAGCATCCAAAGTGACTTTCCCAGATTTTAACGATTTTCTGCCTCAATCCGTTAAATGCGAATATCTAAAGAACCCAGCTTTCAAAATTGTTCTCATTTTCAGTTCTGAATAGGAAATTAAGACACCTTTCCAAAATGTCCAAGAACGTTAAGATTTTGTCACAAAATTTTTTCATGGATTTTGGAAAAAATCATGGACTAACCCCTTGCCTCTTTTTTCAAAAAAAAAACAACTTTTTTTCAAAGTTAATGAAATAAATCGTGCCATACCTAACTGGAAAGATCAATTCCAACCAAATTGACTCATCGAAGCCAATTTTTTTTACGAGGTCTATTCAGTAAAATTTTAGCATCCAAAGTGACTTTCCCAGATTTTAACGATTTTCTGCCTCCATCCGTTAAATGCGAATATCTAAAGAACCCAGCTTTCAAAATTGTTCTCATTTTCAGTTCTGAATATGAAATTAAGACACCTATCCAAAATGTCCAAGAACGTTAAGATTTTGTCACAAAATTTTTTCATGGATTTTGGAAAAAATCATGGACTAACCCCTTGCCTTTTTTAAAAAAAAAAACAACTTTTTTTTCAAAGTTAATAAAATAAATCGTGCCATACCTTACTGGAAAGATCAATTCCAACCAAATTGACTCATCGAAGCCAATTTTTTTTTCGAGGTCTATTCAGTAAAATATTAGCATCCAAAGTGACTTTCCCAGATTTTAACGATTTTCTGCCTCAATCCGTTAAATGCGAATATCTAGTGAAATCAGCTTTCAAAATTGTTCTCGTTTTCAGTTCTGAATATGAAATTAAGACACCTTTTCTAAATGTCCAAGAACGTTAAGATTTTGTCACAAAAATTTTTCATGGATTTTGGAAAAATCATGGACTAACCCCTTGCCTTTTTTAAAAAAAAAACAACTTTTTTTTCAAAGTTAATAAAATAAATCGTGCCATACCTTACTGGAAAGATCAATTCCAACCAAATTGACTCATCGAAGCCAATTTTTTTTTCGAGGTCTATTCAGTAAAATATTAGCATCCAAAGTGACTTTCCCAGATTTTAACGATTTTCTGTCTCATTCCGTTAAATGCGAATATCTAAAGAACCCAGCTTTCAAAATTGTTCTCGTTTTCAGTTCTGAATATGAAATTAAGACACCTTTCCAAAATGTCCAAGAACGTTAAGATTTTGTCACAAAAATTTTTCATGGATTTTGGAAAAATTCATGGACCTTTTTTTCAAAAAAAAACAACTTTTTTTCTCAAAGTTAATGAAATAAATCGTGCCATACCTTACTGGAAAGATCAATTCCAACCAAATTGACTCATCGAAGCCAATTTTTTTTTCGAGGTCTATTCAGTAAAATATTAGCATCCAAAGTGACTTTCCCAGATTTTAACGATTTTCTGTCTCATTCCGTTAAATGCGAATATCTAAAGAACCCAGCTTTCAAAATTGTTCTCGTTTTCAGTTCTGAATATGAAATTAAGACACCTTTCCAAAATGTCCAAGAACGTTAAGATTTTGTCACAAAATTTTTTCATGGATTTTGGAAAAAATCATGGACTAACCCCTTGCCTTTTTTTCAAAAAAAAACAACTTTTTTTCTCAAAGTTAATGAAATAAATCGTGCCATACCTTACTGGTAAGATCAATTCCAACCAAATTGACTCATCGAAGCCAATTTTTTTGTCGAGGTCTATTCAGTAAAATATTAGCATCCAAAGTGACTTTCCCAGATTTTAACGATTTTCTGTCTCATTCCGTTAAATGCGAATATCTAAAGAACCCAGCTTTCAAAATTGTTCTCGTTTTCAGTTCTGAATATGAAATTAAGACACCTTTCCAAAATGTCCAAGAACGTTAAGATTTTGTCACAAAATTTTTTCATGGATTTTTTCAAAAAAAAAAAACAACTTTTTTTTCAAAGTTAATGAAATAAATCGTGCCATAGCTTACTGGAAAGATCCATTCCAACCAAATCGACTCATCGAAGCCAATTTTTTTTTCGAGGTCTATTCAGTAAAATATTAGCATTCAAAGTGACTTTCCCAGATTTTAACGATTTTCTGCCTCCAACTACCTACCTTAATGTCTTTGGATGGCGATTTTTCCAAAACAAAGCCTTCAAAATTATTGCAGCTTTCAGTGCTGAAAAGAAAATTAATTCACCTTTCTAAAAATGTCAGACAAAAATTTTTTCAAGTTCCATTTAGTAAAATATTTGCATCCAAAGTGACTTTCCCAGATTTTAACGATTTTCTGCCTCAATCCGTTAAATGCGAATATCTAGTGAAATCAGCTTTCAAAATTGTTCTCGTTTTCAGTTCTGAATATGAAATTAAGACACCTTTCCAAAATGTCCAAGAACGTTAAGATTTTGTCACAAAATTTTTTCATGGATTTTGGAAAAAATCATGGACTAACCCCTTGCCTTTTTTTCAAAAAAAAACAACTTTTTTTCTCAAAGTTAATGAAATAAATCGTGCCATACCTTACTGGTAAGATCAATTCCAACCAAATTGACTCATCGAAGCCAATTTTTTTGTCGAGGTCTATTCAGTAAAATATTAGCATCCAAAGTGACTTTCCCAGATTTTAACGATTTTCTGTCTCATTCCGTTAAATGCGAATATCTAAAGAACCCAGCTTTCAAAATTGTTCTCGTTTTCAGTTCTGAATATGAAATTAAGACACCTTTCCAAAATGTCCAAGAACGTTAAGATTTTGTCACAAAATTTTTTCATGGATTTTGGAAAAAATCATGGACTAACCCCTTGCCTTTTTTTCAAAAAAAAACAACTTTTTTTCTCAAAGTTAATGAAATAAATCGTGCCATACCTTACTGGTAAGATCAATTCCAACCAAATTGACTCATCGAAGCCAATTTTTTTGTCGAGGTCTATTCAGTAAAATATTAGCATCCAAAGTGACTTTCCCAGATTTTAACGATTTTCTGTCTCATTCCGTTAAATGCGAATATCTAAAGAACCCAGCTTTCAAAATTGTTCTCGTTTTCAGTTCTGAATATGAAATTAAGACACCTTTCCAAAATGTCCAAGAACGTTAAGATTTTGTCACAAAATTTTTTCATGGATTTTTTCAAAAAAAAAAACAACTTTTTTTTCAAAGTTAATGAAATAAATCGTGCCATAGCTTACTGGAAAGATCCATTCCAACCAAATCGACTCATCGAAGCCAATTTTTTTTTCGAGGTCTATTCAGTAAAATATTAGCATTCAAAGTGACTTTCCCAGATTTTAACGATTTTCTGCCTCCAACTACCTACCTTAATGTCTTTGGATGGCGATTTTTCCAAAACAAAGCCTTCAAAATTATTGCAGCTTCCAGTGCTGAAAAGAAAATTAACTCACCTTTCTAAAAATGTCAGACAAAAATTTTTTCAAGATCCATTTAGTAAAATATTAGCATCCAAAGTGACTTTCCCAGATTTTAACGATTTTCTGCCTCAATCCGTTAAATGCGAATATCTAGTGAAATCAGCTTTCAAAATTGTTCTCGTTTTCAGTTCTGAATATGAAATTAAGACACCTTTCCAAAATGTCCAAGAACGTTAAGATTTTGTCACAAATTTTTTTCATGGATTTTGGAAAAAATCATGGACTAACCCCTTGCCTTTTTTTTCAAAAAAAAAAACAACTTTTTTTCAAAGTTAATGAAATAAATCGTGCCATACCTTACTGGAAAGATATATTCCAACCAAATTGACTCATCGATGCCAATTTTTTTTTCGAGGTCTATTCAGTAAAATATTAGCATCCAAAGTGACTTTCCCAGATTTTAACGATTTTCTGTCTCATTCCGTTAAATGCGAATATCTAAAGAACCCAGCTTTCAAAATTGTTCTCGTTTTCAGTTCTGAATATGAAATTAAGACACCTTTCCAAAATGTCCAAGAACGTTAAGATTTTGTCACAAATTTTTTTCATGGATTTTGGAAAAAATCATGGACTAACCCCTTGCCTTTTTTTTCAAAAAAAAAACAACTTTTTTTCAAAGTTAATGAAATAAATCGTGCCATACCTTACTGGAAAGATATATTCCAACCAAATTGACTCATCGATGCCAATTTTTTTTTCGAGGTCTATTCAGTAAAATATTAGCATCCAAAGTGACTTTCCCAGATTTTAACGATTTTCTGTCTCATTCCGTTAAATGCGAATATCTAAAGAACCCAGCTTTCAAAATTGTTCTCGTTTTCAGTTCTGAATATGAAATTAAGACACCTTTCCAAAATGTCCAAGAACGTTAAGATTTTGTCACAAAATTTTTTCATGTATTTTGGAAAAAATCATGGACTAACCCCTTGCCTTTTTTTTCAAAAAAAAAAACAACTTTTTTTCTCAAAGTTAATGAAATAAATCGTGCCATACCTTACTGGAAAGATCAATTCCAACCAAATTGACTCATCGAAGCCAATTTTTTTTTCGAGGTCTATTCAGTAAAATATTAGCATCCAAAGTGACTTTCCCAGATTTTAACGATTTTCTGCCTCAATCCGTTAAATGCGAATATCTAAAGAACCCAGCTTTCAAAATTGTTCTCGTTTTCAGTTCTGAATAGGAAATTAAGACACCTTTCCAAAATGTCCAAGAACGTTAAGATTTTGTCACAAAATTTTTTCATGTATTTTGGAAAAAATCATGGACTAACCCCTTGCCTTTTTTTCAAAAAAAAAACAACTTTTTTTTTCAAAGTTAATGAAATAAATCGTGCCATAGCTTACTGGAAAGATCTATTCCAACCAAATCGACTCATCGAAGCCAATTTTTTTTTCGAGGTCTATTCAGTAAAATATTAGCATTCAAAGTGACTTTCCCAGATTTTAACGATTTTCTGCCTCCAACTACCTACCTTAATGTCTTTGGATGGCGATTTTTCCAAAACAAAGCCTTCAAAATTATTGCAGCTTCCAGTGCTGAAAAGAAAATTAACTCACCTTTCTAAAAATGTCAGACAAAAATTTTTTCAAGATCCATTTAGTAAAATATTAGCATCCAAAGTGACTTTCCCAGATTTTAACGATTTTCTGCCTCAATCCGTTAAATGCGAATATCTAGTGAAATCAGCTTTCAAAATTGTTCTCGTTTTCAGTTCTGAATATGAAATTAAGACACCTTTCCAAAATGTCCAAGAACGTTAAGATTTTGTCACAAATTTTTTTCATGGATTTTGGAAAAAATCATGGACTAACCCCTTGCCTTTTTTTTCAAAAAAAAAAACAACTTTTTTTCAAAGTTAATGAAATAAATCGTGCCATACCTTACTGAAAAGATCAATTCCAACCAAATTGACTCATCGAAGCCAATTTTTTTGTCGAGGTCTATTCAGTAAAATATTAGCATCCAAAGTGACTTTCCCAGATTTTAACGATTTTCTGCCTCAATCCGTTAAATGCGAATATCTAAAGAACCCAGCTTTCAAAATTGTTCTCGTTTTCAGTTCTGAATAGGAAATTAAGACACCTTTCCAAAATGTCCAAGAACGTTAAGATTTTGTCACAAAAATTTTTAATGGATTTTGGAAAAAATCATGGACCTTTTTTTCAAAAAAAAACAACTTTTTTTCTCAAAGTTAATGAAATAAATCGTGCCATACCTTACTGGAAAGATCAATTCCAACCAAATTGACTCATCGAAGCCAATTTTTTTTTCGAGGTCTATTCAGTAAAATATTAGCATCCAAAGTGACTTTACCAGATTTTAACGATTTTCTGTCTCATTCCGTTAAATGCGAATATCTTAAGAACCCAGCTTTCAAAACTGTTCTCGTTTTCAGTTCTGAATATGAAATTAAGACACCTTTCCAAAATGTCCAAGAACGTTAAGATTTTGTCACAAAAATTTTTAATGGATTTTGGAAAAAATCATGGACCTTTTTTTCAAAAAAAAACAACTTTTTTTCTCAAAGTTAATGAAATAAATCGTGCCATACCTTACTGGAAAGATCAATTCCAACCAAATTGACTCATCGAAGCCAATTTTTTTTTCGAGGTCTATTCAGTAAAATATTAGCATCCAAAGTGACTTTACCAGATTTTAACGATTTTCTGTCTCATTCCGTTAAATGCGAATATCTTAAGAACCCAGCTTTCAAAACTGTTCTCGTTTTCAGTTCTGAATATGAAATTAAGACACCTTTCCAAAATGTCCAAGAACGTTAAGATTTTGTCACAAAATTTTTTCACGGATTTTGGAAAAAATCATGGACTAACCCCTTGCCTTTTTTTCAAAAAAAAAAAACAACTTTTTTTTCAAAGTTAATGAAATAAATCGTGCCATACCTTACTGGAAAGATCTATTCCAACCAAATTGACTCATCGAAGCCAATTTTTTTGTCGAGGTCTATTCAGTAAAATATTAGCATCCAAAGTGACTTTACCAGATTTTAACGATTTTCTGTCTCATTCCGTTAAATGCGAATATCTACTGAAATCAGCTTTCAAAATTGTTCTCGTTTTCAGTTCTGAATAGGAAATTAAGACACCTTTCCAAAATGTCCAAGAACGTTAAGATTTTGTCACAAAAATTTTTCATGGATTTTGGAAAAAATTATGGACTAACCCCTTGCCTTTAAAAAAAAAAAAACAACTTTTTTTTCAAAGTTAATGAAATAAATCGTGCCATACCTTACTGGAAAGATCAATTCCAACCAAATTGACTCATCGAAGCCAATTTTTTTGTCGAGGTCTATTCAGTAAAATATTAGCATCCAAAGTGACTTTACCAGATTTTAACGATTTTCTGTCTCATTCCGTTAAATGCGAATATCTAAAGAACCCAGCTTTCAAAATTGTTCTCGTTTTCAGTTCTGAATAGGAAATTAAGACACCTTTTCAAAATGTCCAAGAACGTTAAGATTTTGTCACAAAATTTTTTCATGGATTTTGGAAAAAATCATGGACCTTTTTTTCAAAAAAAAAACAACTTTTTTTTCAAAGTTAATGAAATAAATCGTGCCATACCTTACTGGAAAGATCAATTCCAACCAAATTGACTCATCGAAGCCAATTTTTTTTTCGAGGTCTATTCAGTAAAATATTAGCATCCAAAGTGACTTTCCCAGATTTTAACGATTTTCTGCCTCAATCCGTTAAATGCGAATATCTAAAGAACCCAGCTTTCAAAATTGTTCTCGTTTTCAGTTCTGAATAGGAAATTACGACACCTTTCCAAAATGTCCAAGAACGTTAAGATTTTGTCACAAAATTTTTTCATGGATTTTGGAAAAAATCATGGACTAACCCCTTGCCTTTTTTTTCAAAAAAAAACAACTTTTTTTCAAAGTTAATGAAATAAATCGTGCCATACCTTACTGGAAAGATCAATTCCAACCAAATTGACTCATCGAAGCCAATTTTTTTTTCGAGGTCTATTCAGTAAAATATTAGCATCCAGAGTGACTTTCCCAGATTTTAACGATTTTCTGCCTCAATCCGTTAAATGCGAATATCTAAAGAACCCAGCTTTCAAAATTGTTCTCGTTTTCAGTTCTGAATAGGAAATTACGACACCTTTCCAAAATGTCCAAGAACGTTAAGATTTTGTCACAAAATTTTTTCATGGATTTTGGAAAAAATCATGGACTAACCCCTTGCCTTTTTTTTCAAAAAAAAACAACTTTTTTTCAAAGTTAATGAAATAAATCGTGCCATACCTTACTGGAAAGATCAATTCCAACCAAATTGACTCATCGAAGCCAATTTTTTTTTCGAGGTCTATTCAGTAAAATATTAGCATCCAGAGTGACTTTCCCAGATTTTAACGATTTTCTGCCTCAATCCGTTAAATGCGAATATCTTAAGAAACCAGCTTTCAAAATTGTTCTCGTTTTCAGTTCTGAATAGGAAATTAAGACACCTTTCCAAAATGTCCAAGAACGTTAAGATTTTGTCACAAAAATTTTTCATGGATTTTGGAAAAAATCATGGACCTTTTTTTCAAAAAAACCCAACTTTTTTTCTAAAAGTTAATGAAATAAATCGTGCCATACCTTACTGGAAAGATCAATTCCAACCAAATTGACTCATCGAAGCCAATTTTTTTTTCGAGGTCTATTCAGTAAAATATTAGCATTCAAAGTGACTTTCCCAGATTTTAACGATTTTCTGCCTCCAACTACCTACCTTAATGTCTTTGGATGGCGATTTTTCCAAAACAAAGCCTTCAAAATTATTGCAGCTTTCAGTGCTGAAAAGAAAATTAACTCACCTTTCTAAAAATGTCAGACAAAAATTTCTTCAAGTTCCATTTAGTAAAATATTAGCATCCAAAATGACTTTCCCAGATTTTAACGATTTTCTGCCTCAATCCGTTAAATGCGAATATCTACTGAAATCAGCTTTCAAAATTGTTCTCGTTTTCAGTTCTGAATAGGAAATTAAGACACCTTTCCAAAATGTCCAAGAACGTTAAGATTTTGTCACAAAAATTTTTCATGGATTTTGGAAAAAATTATGGACTAATCCCTTGCCTTTAAAAAAAAAAAACAACTTTTTTTTCAAAGTTAATGAAATAAATCGTGTCATACCTTACTGGAAAGATCAATTCCAACCAAATTGACTCATCGAAGCCAATTTTTTTGTCGAGGTCTATTCAGTAAAATATTAGCATCCAAAGTGACTTTCCCAGATTTTAACGATTTTCTGCCTCAATCCGTTAAATGCGAATATCTAAAGAACCCAGCTTTCAAAATTGTTCTCGTTTTCAGTTCTGAATAGGAAATTAAGACACCTTTCCAAAATGTCCAAGAACGTTAAGATTTTGTCACAAAAATTTTTCATGGATTTTGGAAAAAATCATGGCTTTCAAAATTGTTCTCGTTTTCAGTTCTGAATATGAAATTAAGACACCTTTCCAAAATGTCCAAGAACGTTAAGATTTTGTCACAAAATTTTTTCATGTATTTTGGAAAAAATCATGGACTAACCCCTTGCCTTTTTTTTCAAAAAAAAAAAACAACTTTTTTTCTCAAAGTTAATGAAATAAATCGTGCCATAGCTTACTGGAAAGATCTATTCCAACCAAATCGACTCATCGAAGCCAATTTTTTTTTCGAGGTCTATTCAGTAAAATATTAGCATTCAAAGTGACTTTCCCAGATTTTAACGATTTTCTGCCTCCAACTACCTACCTTAATGTCTTTGGATGGCGATTTTTCCAAAACAAAGCCTTCAAAATTATTGCAGCTTCCAGTGCTGAAAAGAAAATTAACTCACCTTTCTAAAAATGTCAGACAAAAATTTTTTCAAGATCCATTTAGTAAAATATTAGCATCCAAAGTGACTTTCCCAGATTTTAACGATTTTCTGCCTCAATCCGTTAAATGCGAATATCTAGTGAAATCAGCTTTCAAAATTGTTCTCGTTTTCAGTTCTGAATATGAAATTAAGACACCTTTCCAAAATGTCCAAGAACGTTAAGATTTTGTCACAAATTTTTTTCATGGATTTTGGAAAAAATCATGGACTAACCCCTTGCCTTTTTTTTCAAAAAAAAAAACAACTTTTTTTCAAAGTTAATGAAATAAATCGTGCCATACCTTACTGGAAAGATATATTCCAACCAAATTGACTCATCGATGCCAATTTTTTTTTCGAGGTCTATTCAGTAAAATATTAGCATCCAAAGTGACTTTCCCAGATTTTAACGATTTTCTGCCTCAATCCGTTAAATGCGAATATCTAAAGAACCCAGCTTTCAAAATTGTTCTCGTTTTCAGTTCTGAATAGGAAATTAAGACACCTTTCCAAAATGTCCAAGAACGTTAAGATTTTGTCACAAATTTTTTTCATGGATTTTGGAAAAAATCATGGACTAACCCCTTGCCTTTTTTTTCAAAAAAAAAAACAACTTTTTTTCAAAGTTAATGAAATAAATCGTGCCATACCTTACTGGAAAGATCAATTCCAACCAAATTGACTCATCGAAGCCAATTTTTTTGTCGAGGTCTATTCAGTAAAATATTAGCATCCAAAGTGACTTTCCCAGATTTTAACGATTTTCTGCCTCAATCCGTTAAATGCGAATATCTAAAGAACCCAGCTTTCAAAATTGTTCTCGTTTTCAGTTCTGAATAGGAAATTAAGACACCTTTCCAAAATGTCCAAGAACGTTAAGATTTTGTCACAAAAATTTTTAATGGATTTTGGAAAAAATCATGGACCTTTTTTTCAAAAAAAAACAACTTTTTTTCTCAAAGTTAATGAAATAAATCGTGCCATACCTTACTGGAAAGATCAATTCCAACCAAATTGACTCATCGAAGCCAATTTTTTTTTCGAGGTCTATTCAGTAAAATATTAGCATCCAAAGTGACTTTACCAGATTTTAACGATTTTCTGTCTCATTCCGTTAAATGCGAATATCTTAAGAACCCAGCTTTCAAAACTGTTCTCGTTTTCAGTTCTGAATATGAAATTAAGACACCTTTCCAAAATGTCCAAGAACGTTAAGATTTTGTCACAAAATTTTTTCACGGATTTTGGAAAAAATCATGGACTAACCCCTTGCCTTTTTTTCAAAAAAAAAAAACAACTTTTTTTTCAAAGTTAATGAAATAAATCGTGCCATACCTTACTGGAAAGATCTATTCCAACCAAATCGACTCATCGAAGCCAATTTTTTTTTCGAGGTCTATTCAGTAAAATATTAGCATTCAAAGTGACTTTCCCAGATTTTAACGATTTTCTGCCTCCAACTACCTACCTTAATGTCTTTGGATGGCGATTTTTCCAAAACAAAGCCTTCAAAATTATTGCGGCTTTCAATGGTGAAAAGAAAATTAACTCACCTTTCTAAAAATGTCAGACAAAAATTTCTTCAAGTTCCATTTAGTAAAATATTAGCATCCAAAATGACTTTCCCAGATTTTAACGATTTTCTGCCTCAATCCGTGAAATGCGAATATCTACTGAAATCAGCTTTCAAAATTGTTCTCGTTTTCAGTTCTGAATAGGAAATTAAGACACCTTTCCAAAATGTCCAAGAACGTTAAGATTTTGTCACAAAAATTTTTCATGGATTTTGGAAAAAATTATGGACTAACCCCTTGCCTTTAAAAAAAAAAAAACAACTTTTTTTTCAAAGTTAATGAAATAAATCGTGTCATACCTTACTGGAAAGATCAATTCCAACCAAATTGACTCATCGAAGCCAATTTTTTTGTCGAGGTCTATTCAGTAAAATATTAGCATCCAAAGTGACTTTCCCAGATTTTAACGATTTTCTGCCTCAATCCGTTAAATGCGAATATCTAAAGAACCCAGCTTTCAAAATTGTTCTCGTTTTCAGTTCTGAATAGGAAATTAAGACACCTTTCCAAAATGTCCAAGAACGTTAAGATTTTGTCACAAAAATTTTTAATGGATTTTGGAAAAAATCATGGACCTTTTTTTCAAAAAAAAACAACTTTTTTTCTCAAAGTTAATGAAATAAATCGTGCCATACCTTACTGGAAAGATCAATTCCAACCAAATTGACTCATCGAAGCCAATTTTTTTGTCGAGGTCTATTCAGTAAAATATTAGCATCCAAAGTGACTTTCCCAGATTTTAACGATTTTCTGCCTCAATCCGTTAAATGCGAATATCTAAAGAACCCAGCTTTCAAAATTGTTCTCGTTTTCAGTTCTGAATAGGAAATTAAGACACCTTTCCAAAATGTCCAAGAACGTTAAGATTTTGTCACAAAAATTTTTAATGGATTTTGGAAAAAATCATGGACCTTTTTTTCAAAAAAAAACAACTTTTTTTCTCAAAGTTAATGAAATAAATCGTGCCATACCTTACTGGAAAGATCAATTCCAACCAAATTGACTCATCGAAGCCAATTTTTTTTTCGAGGTCTATTCAGTAAAATATTAGCATCCAAAGTGACTTTACCAGATTTTAACGATTTTCTGTCTCATTCCGTTAAATGCGAATATCTTAAGAACCCAGCTTTCAAAACTGTTCTCGTTTTCAGTTCTGAATATGAAATTAAGACACCTTTCCAAAATGTCCAAGAACGTTAAGATTTTGTCACAAAATTTTTTCACGGATTTTGGAAAAAATCATGGACTAACCCCTTGCCTTTTTTTCAAAAAAAAAAAACAACTTTTTTTTCAAAGTTAATGAAATAAATCGTGCCATACCTTACTGGAAAGATCTATTCCAACCAAATCGACTCATCGAAGCCAATTTTTTTTTCGAGGTCTATTCAGTAAAATATTAGCATTCAAAGTGACTTTCCCAGATTTTAACGATTTTCTGCCTCCAACTACCTACCTTAATGTCTTTGGATGGCGATTTTTCCAAAACAAAGCCTTCAAAATTATTGCGGCTTTCAATGGTGAAAAGAAAATTAACTCACCTTTCTAAAAATGTCAGACAAAAATTTCTTCAAGTTCCATTTAGTAAAATATTAGCATCCAAAATGACTTTCCCAGATTTTAACGATTTTCTGCCTCAATCCGTGAAATGCGAATATCTACTGAAATCAGCTTTCAAAATTGTTCTCGTTTTCAGTTCTGAATAGGAAATTAAGACACCTTTCCAAAATGTCCAAGAACGTTAAGATTTTGTCACAAAAATTTTTCATGGATTTTGGAAAAAATTATGGACTAACCCCTTGCCTTTAAAAAAAAAAAAACAACTTTTTTTTCAAAGTTAATGAAATAAATCGTGTCATACCTTACTGGAAAGATCAATTCCAACCAAATTGACTCATCGAAGCCAATTTTTTTGTCGAGGTCTATTCAGTAAAATATTAGCATCCAAAGTGACTTTCCCAGATTTTAACGATTTTCTGCCTCAATCCGTTAAATGCGAATATCTAAAGAACCCAGCTTTCAAAATTGTTCTCGTTTTCAGTTCTGAATAGGAAATTAAGACACCTTTCCAAAATGTCCAAGAACGTTAAGATTTTGTCACAAAAATTTTTAATGGATTTTGGAAAAAATCATGGACCTTTTTTTCAAAAAAAAACAACTTTTTTTCTCAAAGTTAATGAAATAAATCGTGCCATACCTTACTGGAAAGATCAATTCCAACCAAATTGACTCATCGAAGCCAATTTTTTTTTCGAGGTCTATTCAGTAAAATATTAGCATCCAAAGTGACTTTCCCAGATTTTAACGATTTTCTGCCTCAATCCGTTAAATGCGAATATCTAAAGAACCCAGCTTTCAAAATTGTTCTCGTTTTCAGTTCTGAATAGGAAATTAAGACACCTTTCCAAAATGTCCAAGAACGTTAAGATTTTGTCACAAAATTTTTTCATGGATTTTGGAAAAAATCATGGACCTTTTTTTAAAAAAAAAACAACTTTTTTTCTCAAAGTTAATGAAATAAATCGTGCCATACCTTACTGGAAAGATCAATTCCAACCAAATTGACTCATCGAAGCCAATTTTTTTGTCGAGGTCTATTCAGTAAAATATTAGCATCCAAAGTGACTTTACCAGATTTTAACGATTTTCTGTCTCATTCCGTTAAATGCGAATATCTAAAGAACCCAGCTTTCAAAATTGTTCTCGTTTTCAGTTCTGAATATGAAATTAAGACACCTTTTCAAAATGTCCAAGAACGTTAAGATTTTGTCACAAAATTTTTTCATGGATTTTGGAAAAAATCATGGACCTTTTTTTCAAAAAAAAAACAACTTTTTTTTCAAAGTTAATGAAATAAATCGTGCCATACCTTACTGGAAAGATCAATTCCAACCAAATTGACTCATCGAAGCCAATTTTTTTTTCGAGGTCTATTCAGTAAAATATTAGCATCCAAAGTGACTTTCCCAGATTTTAACGATTTTCTGCCTCAATCCGTTAAATGCGAATATCTAAAGAACCCAGCTTTCAAAATTGTTCTCGTTTTCAGTTCTGAATAGGAAATTACGACACCTTTCCAAAATGTCCAAGAACGTTAAGATTTTGTCACAAAATTTTTTCATGGATTTTGGAAAAAATCATGGACTAACCCCTTGCCTTTTTTTTCAAAAAAAAACAACTTTTTTTCAAAGTTAATGAAATAAATCGTGCCATACCTTACTGGAAAGATCAATTCCAACCAAATTGACTCATCGAAGCCAATTTTTTTTTCGAGGTCTATTCAGTAAAATATTAGCATCCAGAGTGACTTTCCCAGATTTTAACGATTTTCTGCCTCAATCCGTTAAATGCGAATATCTTAAGAAACCAGCTTTCAAAATTGTTCTCGTTTTCAGTTCTGAATAGGAAATTAAGACACCTTTCCAAAATGTCCAAGAACGTTAAGATTTTGTCACAAAAATTTTTCATGGATTTTGGAAAAAATCATGGACCTTTTTTTCAAAAAAACCCAACTTTTTTTCTAAAAGTTAATGAAATAAATCGTGCCATACCTTACTGGAAAGATCAATTCCAACCAAATTGACTCATCGAAGCCAATTTTTTTTTCGAGGTCTATTCAGTAAAATATTAGCATTCAAAGTGACTTTCCCAGATTTTAACGATTTTCTGCCTCCAACTACCTACCTTAATGTCTTTGGATGGCGATTTTTCCAAAACAAAGCCTTCAAAATTATTGCAGCTTTCAGTGCTGAAAAGAAAATTAACTCACCTTTCTAAAAATGTCAGACAAAAATTTTTTCAAGTTCCATTTAGTAAAATATTAGCATCCAAAGTGACTTTCCCAGATTTTAACGATTTTCTGCCTCAATCCGTTAAATGCGAATATCTAGTGAAATCAGCTTTCCAAATTGTTCTCGTTTTCAGTTCTGAATAGGAAATTAAGACACCTTTCCAAAATGTCTAAGAACGTTAAGATTTTGTCACAAAATTTTTTCATGTATTTTGGAAAAAATCATGGACTAACCCCTTGCCCTTTTTTTTAAAAAAAAAAACAACTTTTTTTTCAAAGTTAATGAAATAAATCGCGCCATAGCTTACTGGAAAGATCTATTCCAACCAAATTGACTGATCGAAGCCAATTTTTTTTTCGAGGTCTATTCAGTAAAATATTAGCATCCAAAGTGACTTTCCCAGATTTTAACGATTTTCTGCCTCAATCCGTTAAATGCGAATATCTAGTGAAATCAGCTTTCAAAATTGTTCTCGTTTTCAGTTCTGAATAGGAAATTAAGACACCTTTCCAAAATGTCCAAGAACGTTAAGATTTTGTCACAAAATTTTTTCATGGATTTTGGAAAAAATCATGGACTAACCCCTTGGCTTTTTTTTCAAAAAAAAAAACAACTTTTTTTCAAAGTTAATGAAATAAATCGTGGCATAGCTTACTGGAAAGATCTATTCCAACCAAATCGACTCATCGAAGCCAATTTTTTTTTCGAGGTCTATTCAGTAAAATATTAGCATTCAAAGTGACTTTCCCAGATTTTAACGATTTTCTGCCTCCAACTACCTACCTTAATGTCTTTGGATGGCGATTTTTCCAAAACAAAGCCTTCAAAATTATTGCAGCTTTCAGTGCTGAAAAGAAAATTAACTCACCTTTCTAAAAATGTCAGACAAAAATTTTTTCAAGATCCATTTAGTAAAATATTAGCATCCAAAGTGACTTTCCCAGATTTTAACGATTTTCTGCCTCCAACTACCTACCTTAATGTCTTTGGATGGCGATTTTTCCAAAACAAAGCCTTCAAAATTATTGCAGCTTTCAGTGCTGAAAAGAAAATTAACTCACCTTTCTAAAAATGTCAGACAAAAATTTTTTCAAGTTCCATTTAGTAAAATATTAGCATCCAAAGTGACTTTCCCAGATTTTAACGATTTTCTGCCTCAATCCGTTAAATGCGAATATCTAGTGAAATCAGCTTTCAAAATTGTTCTCGTTTTCAGTTCTGAATAGGAAATTAAGACACCTTTCCAAAATGTCCAACAAGATTAAGATTTTGTCACAAAATTTTTTCATGGATTTTGGAAAAAATCATGGACTAACCCCTTGCCTTTTTTTTCAAAAAAAAAGACAACTTTTTTTCAAAGTTAATGAAATAAATCGTGGCATAGCTTACTGGAAAGATCTATTCCAACCAAATCGACTCATCGAAGCCAATTTTTTTTTCGAGGTCTATTCAGTAAAATATTAGCATCCAAAGTGACTTTCCCAGATTTTAACGATTTTCTGCCTCCAACTACCTACCTTAATGTCTTTGGATGGCGATTTTTCCAAAACAAAGCCTTCAAAATTATTGCAGCTTTCAGTGCTGAAAAGAAAATTAACTCACCTTTCTAAAAATGTCAGACAAAAATTTTTTCAAGTTCCATTTAGTAAAATATTAGCATCCAAAGTGACTTTCCCAGATTTTAACGATTTTCTGCCTCAATCCGTTAAATGCGAATATCTAAAGAACCCAGCTTTCAAAATTGTTCTCGTTTTCAGTTCTGAATAGGAAATTAAGACACCTTTCCAAAATGTCCAAGAACGTTAAGATTTTGTCACAAAATTTTTTCATGGATTTTGGAAAAAATCATGGACCTTTTTTTCAAAAAAAAACAACTTTTTTTCTCAAAGTTAATGAAATAAATCGTGCCATACCTTACTGGAAAGATCAATTCCAACCAAATTGACTCATCGAAGCCAATTTTTTTGTCGAGGTCTATTCAGTAAAATATTAGCATCCAAAGTGACTTTCCCAGATTTTAACGATTTTCTGTCTCATTCCGTTAAATGCGAATATCTAAAGAACCCAGCTTTCAAAATTGTTCTCGTTTTCAGTTCTGAATAGGAAATTAAGACACCTTTCCAAAATGTCCAAAAACGTTAAGATTTTGTCACAAAAATTTTTCATGGATTTTGGAAAAAATCATGGACTAACCCCTTGTCTTTTTTTTCAAAAAAAAAAAACAACTTTTTTTCAAAGTTAATGAAATAAATCGTGCCATACCTTACTGGAAAGATCAATTCCAACCAAATTGACTCATCGAAGCCAATTTTTTTGTCGAGGTCTATTCAGTAAAATATTAGCATCCAAAGTGACTTTCCCAGATTTTAACGATTTTCTGCCTCAATCCGTTAAATGCGAATATCTAGTGAAATCAGCTTTCAAAATTGTTCTCGTTTTCAGTTCTGAATATGAAATTAAGACACCTTTCCAAAATGTCCAAGAACGTTAAGATTTTGTCACAAAAATTTTTCATGGATTTTGGAAAAAATCATGGACCTTTTTTTCTCAAAGTTAATGAAATAAATCGTGCCATACCTTACTGGAAAGATCAATTCCAACCAAATTGACTCATCGAAGCCAATTTTTTTTTCGAGGTCTATTCAGTAAAATATTAGCATTCAAAGTGACTTTCCCAGATTTTAACGATTTTCTGCCTCCAACTACCTACCTTAATGTCTTTGGATGGCGATTTTTCCAAAACAAAGCCTTCAAAATTATTACAGCTTTCAGTGCTGAAAAGAAAATTAACTCACCTTTCTAAAAATGTCAGACAAAAATTTTTTCAAGTTCCATTTAGTAAAATATTAGCATCCAAAGTGACTTTCCCAGATTTTAACGATTTTCTGCCTCAATCCGTTAAATGCGAATATCTAGTGAAATCAGCTTTCAAAATTGTTCTCGTTTTCAGTTCTGAATAGGAAATTAAGACACCTTTCCAAAATGTCCAACAAGATTAAGATTTTGTCACAAAATTTTTTCATGGATTTTGGAAAAAATCATGGACTAACCCCTTGCCTTTTTTTTCAAAAAAAAAGACAACTTTTTTTCAAAGTTAATGAAATAAATCGTGGCATAGCTTACTGGAAAGATCTATTCCAACCAAATCGACTCATCGAAGCCAATTTTTTTTTCGAGGTCTATTCAGTAAAATATTAGCATCCAAAGTGACTTTCCCAGATTTTAACGATTTTCTGCCTCCAACTACCTACCTTAATGTCTTTGGATGGCGATTTTTCCAAAACAAAGCCTTCAAAATTATTGCAGCTTTCAGTGCTGAAAAGAAAATTAACTCACCTTTCTAAAAATGTCAGACAAAAATTTTTTCAAGTTCCATTTAGTAAAATATTAGCATCCAAAGTGACTTTCCCAGATTTTAACGATTTTCTGCCTCAATCCGTTAAATGCGAATATCTAAAGAACCCAGCTTTCAAAATTGTTCTCGTTTTCAGTTCTGAATAGGAAATTAAGACACCTTTCCAAAATGTCCAAGAACGTTAAGATTTTGTCACAAAATTTTTTCATGGATTTTGGAAAAAATCATGGACCTTTTTTTCAAAAAAAAACAACTTTTTTTCTCAAAGTTAATGAAATAAATCGTGCCATACCTTACTGGAAAGATCAATTCCAACCAAATTGACTCATCGAAGCCAATTTTTTTTTCGAGGTCTATTCAGTAAAATATTAGCATCCAAAGTGACTTTCCCAGATTTTAACGATTTTCTGCCTCAATCCGTAAAATGCGAATATCTAAAGAACCCAGCTTTCAAAATTGTTCTCATTTTCAGTTCTGAATAGGAAATTAAGACACCTTTCCAAAATGTCCAAGAACGTTAAGATTTTGTCACAAAAATTTTTCATGGATTTTGGAAAAAATCATGGACCTTTTTTTCAAAAAAAAACAACTTTTTTTCTCAAAGTTAATGAAATAAATCGTGCCATACCTTACTGGAAAGATCAATTCCAACCAAATTGACTCATCGAAGCCAATTTTTTTGTCGAGGTCTATTCAGTAAAATATTAGCATCCAAAGTGACTTTCCCAGATTTTAACGATTTTCTGTCTCATTCCGTTAAATGCGAATATCTAAAGAACCCAGCTTTCAAAATTGTTCTCGTTTTCAGTTCTGAATATGAAATTAAGACACCTTTCCAAAATGTCCAAGAACGTTAAGATTTTGTCACAAAATTTTTTCATGGATTTTGGAAAAAATCATGGACTAACCCCTTGTCTTTTTTTTCAAAAAAAAAAAACAACTTTTTTTCAAAGTTAATTAAATAAATCGTGCCATACCTTACTGGAAAGATCAATTCCAACCAAATTGACTCATCGAAGCCAATTTTTTTGTCGAGGTCTATTCAGTAAAATATTAGCATCCAAAGTGACTTTCCCAGATTTTAACGATTTTCTGTCTCATTCCGTTAAATGCGAATATCTAAAGAACCCAGCTTTCAAAATTGTTCTCGTTTTCAGTTCTGAATATGAAATTAAGACACCTTTCCAAAATGTCCAAGAACGTTAAGATTTTGTCACAAAATTTTTTCATGGATTTTGGAAAAAATCATGGACTAACCCCTTGCCTTTTTTTTCAAAAAAAAAACAACTTATTTTTCAAAGTTAATGAAATAAATCGTGCCATACCTTACTGGAAAGATCAATTCCAACCAAATTGACTCATCGAAGCCAATTTTTTTGTCGAGGTCTATTCAGTAAAATATTAGCATCCAAAGTGACTTTCCCAGATTTTAACGATTTTCTGCCTCAATCCGTTAAATGCGAATATCTAATAACCCAGCTTTCAAAATTGTTCTCATTTTCAGTTCTGAATAGGAAATTAAGACACCTTTCCAAAATGTCCAAGAACGTTAAGATTTTGTCACAAAAATTTTTCATGGATTTTGGAAAAAATCATGGACCTTTTTTTCAAAAAAAAACAACTTTTTTTCTCAAAGTTAATGAAATAAATCGTGCCATACCTTACTGGAAAGATCAATTCCAACCAAATTGACTCATCGAAGCCAATTTTTTTGTCGAGGTCTATTCAGTAAAATATTAGCATCCAAAGTGACTTTCCCAGATTTTAACGATTTTTTGCCTCCAACTACCTACCTTAATGTCTTTGGATGGCGATTTTTCCAAAACAAAGCCTTCAAAATTATTGCAACTTTCAGTGCTGAAAAGAAAATTAACTCACCTTCCTAAAAATGTCAGACAAAAATTTTTTCAAGTTCCATTTAGTAAAATATTAGCATCCAAAGTGACTTTCCCAGATTTTAACGATTTTCTGCCTCAATCCGTTAAATGCGAATATCTAGTGAAATCAGCTTTCAAAATTGTTCTCGTTTTCAGTTCTGAATAGGAAATTAAGACACCTTTCCAAAATGTCCAAGAAGATTTAGATTTCGTCACAAAATTTTTTCATGGATTTTGGAAAAAATCATGGACTAACCCCTTGCCTTTTTTTTCAAAAAAAAAAACAACTTTTTCTCAAAGTTAATGAAATAAATCGTGCCATACCTTACTGGAAAGATCAATTCCAACCAAATTGACTCATCGAAGCCAATTTTTTTGTCGAGGTCTATTCAGTAAAATATTAGCATTCAAAGTGACTTTCCCAGATTTTAACGATTTTCTGCCTCCAACTACCTACCTTAATGTCTTTGGATGGCGATTTTTCCAAAACAAAGCCTTCAAAATTATTGCAGCTTTCAGTGCTGAAAAGAAAATTAACTCACCTTCCTAAAAATGTCAGACAAAAATTTTTTCAAGTTCCATTTAGTAAAATATTAGCATCCAAAGTGACTTTCCCAGATTTTAACGATTTTCTGCCTCAATCCGTTAAATGCGAATATCTAGTGAAATCAGCTTTCAAAATTGTTCTCGTTTTCAGTTCTGAATAGGAAATTAAGACACCTTTCCAAAATGTCTAAGAACGTTAAGATTATGTCACAAAATTTTTTCATGTATTTTGGAAAAAATCATGGACTAACCCCTTGCCTTTTTTTTCAAAAAAAAAAAACAACTTTTTTTCTCAAAGTTAATGAAATAAATCGTGCCATACCTTACTGGAAAGATCAATTCCAACCAAATTGACTCATCGAAGCCAATTTTTTTTTCGAGGTCTATTCAGTAAAATATTAGCATCCAAAGTGACTTTCCCAGATTTTAACGATTTTCTGCCTCAATCCGTTAAATGCGAATATCTAAAGAACCCAGCTTTCAAAATTGTTCTCATTTTCAGTTCTGAATAGGAAATTAAGACACCTTTCCAAAATGTCCAAGAACGTTAAGATTTTGTCACAAAATTTTTTCATGGATTTTGGAAAAAATCATGGACCTTTCTTTCAAAAAAAAACAACTTTTTTTCTCAAAGTTAATGAAATAAATCGTGCCATACCTTACTGGAAAGATCAATTCCAACCAAATTGACTCATCGAAGCCAATTTTTTTGTCGAGGTCTATTCAGTAAAATATTAGCATCCAAAGTGACTTTCCCAGATTTTAACGATTTTCTGCCTCAATCCGTTAAATGCGAATATCTAAAGAACCCAGCTTTCAAAATTGTTCTCGTTTTCAGTTCTGAATAGGAAATTAAGACACCTTTCCAAAATGTCCAAGAACGTTAAGATTTTGTCACAAAATTTTTTCATGGATTTTGGAAAAAATCATGGACTAACCCCTTGCCTTTTTTTCAAAAAAAAAACAACTTTTTTTCAAAGTTAATGAAATAAATCGTGCCATACCTTACTGGAAAGATCAATTCCAACCAAATTGACTCATCGAAGCCAATTTTTTTTTCGAGGTCTATTCAGTAAAATATTAGCATTCAAAGTGACCTTCCCAGATTTTAACGATTTTCTGCCTCCAACTACCTACCTTAATGTCTTTGGATGGCGATTTTTCCAAAACAAAGCCTTCAAAATTATTACAGCTTTCAGTGCTGAAAAGAAAATTAACTCACCTTTCTAAAACTGTCAGACAAAAATTTTTTCAAGTTCCATTTAGTAAAATATTAGCATCCAAAGTGACTTTCCCAGATTTTAACGATTTTCTGCCTCAATCCGTTAAATGCGAATATCTAAAGAACCCAGCTTTCAAAATTGTTCTCATTTTCAGTTCTGAATAGGAAATTAAGACACCTTTCCAAAATGTCCAAGAACGTTAAGATTTTGTCACAAAAATTTTTCATGGATTTTGGAAAAAATCATGGACCTTTTTTTCAAAAAAAAACAACTTTTTTTCTCAAAGTTAATGAAATAAATCGTGCCATACCTAACTGGAAAGATCAATTCCAACCAAATTGACTCATCGAAGCCAATTTTTTTGTCGAGGTCTATTCAGTAAAATATTAGCATCCAAAGTGACTTTCCCAGATTTTAACGATTTTCTGCCTCCAACTACCTACCTTAATGTCTTTGGATGGCGATTTTTCTAAAACAAAGCCCTCAAAATTATTGCAACTTTCAGTGCTGAAAAGAAAATTAACTCACCTTCCTAAAAATGTCAGACAAAAATTTTTTCAAGTTCCATTTAGTAAAATATTAGCATCCAAAGTGACTTTCCCAGATTTTAACGATTTTCTGCCTCAATCCGTTAAATGCGAATATCTAGTGAAATCAGCTTTCAAAATTGTTCTCGTTTTCAGTTCTGAATAGGAAATTAAGACACCTTTCCAAAATGTCCAAGAAGATTAAGATTTCGTCACAAAATTTTTTCATGGATTTTGGAAAAAATCATGGACTAACCCCTTGCCTTTTTTTTCAAAAAAAAAACAACTTTTTTCAAAGTTAATGAAATAAATCGTGCCATAGCTTACTGGAAAGATCTATTCCAACCAAATCGACTCATCGAAGCCAATTTTTTTTTCGAGGTCTATTCAGTAAAATATTAGCATCCAAAGTGACTTTCCCAGATTTTAACGATTTTCTGCCTCAATCCGTTAAATGCGAATATCTAATGAACCCAGCTTTCAAAATTGTTCTCATTTTCAGTTCTGAATAGGAAATTAAGACACCTTTCCAAAATGTCCAAGAACGTTAAGATTTTGTCACAAAAATTTTTCATGGATTTTGGAAAAAATCATGGACCTTTTTTTCAAAAAAAACCAACTTTTTTTCTCAAAGTTAATGAAATAAATCGTGCCATACCTTACTGGAAAGATCAATTCCAACCAAATTGACTCATCGAAGCCAATTTTTTTTTCGAGGTCTATTCAGTAAAATATTAGCATCCAAAGTGACTTTCCCAGATTTTAATGATTTTCTGTCTCATTCCGTTAAATGCGAATATCTAAAGAACCCAGCTTTCAAAATTGTTCTCGTTTTCAGTTCTGAATATGAAATTAAGACACCTTTCCAAAATGTCCAAGAACGTTAAGATTTTGTCACAAAATTTTTTCATGGATTTTGGAAAAAATCATGGACTAACCCCTTGTCTTTTTTTTCAAAAAAAAAAAAACTTTTTTTCAAAGTTAATGAAATAAATCGTGCCATACCTTACTGGAAAGATCAATTCCAACCAAATTGACTCATCGAAGCCAATTTTTTTGTCGAGGTCTATTCAGTAAAATATTAGCATCCAAAGTGACTTTCCCAGATTTTAACGATTTTCTGTCTCATTCCGTTAAATGCGAATATCTAAAGAACCCAGCTTTCAAAATTGTTCTCGTTTTCATTTCTGAATAGGAAATTAAGACACCTTTCCAAAATGTCCAAGAACGTTAAGATTTTGTCACAAAATTTTTTCATGGATTTTGGAAAAAATCATGGACCTTTTTTTCAAAAAAAAACAACTTTTTTTCTCAAAGTTAATGAAATAAATCGTGCCATACCTAACTGGAAAGATCAATTCCAACCAAATTGACTCATCGAAGCCAATTTTTTTGTCGAGGTCTATTCAGTAAAATATTAGCATCCAAAGTGACTTTCCCAGATTTTAACGATTTTCTGCCTCCAACTACCTACCTTAATGTCTTTGGATGGCGATTTTTCTAAAACAAAGCCCTCAAAATTATTGCAACTTTCAGTGCTGAAAAGAAAATTAACTCACCTTCCTAAAAATGTCAGACAAAAATTTTTTCAAGTTCCATTTAGTAAAATATTAGCATCCAAAGTGACTTTCCCAGATTTTAACGATTTTCTGCCTCAATCCGTTAAATGCGAATATCTAGTGAAATCAGCTTTCAAAATTGTTCTCGTTTTCAGTTCTGAATAGGAAATTAAGACACCTTTCCAAAATGTCCAAGAAGATTAAGATTTCGTCACAAAATTTTTTCATGGATTTTGGAAAAAATCATGGACTAACCCCTTGCCTTTTTTTTCAAAAAAAAAACAACTTTTTTCAAAGTTAATGAAATAAATCGTGCCATAGCTTACTGGAAAGATCTATTCCAACCAAATCGACTCATCGAAGCCAATTTTTTTTTCGAGGTCTATTCAGTAAAATATTAGCATCCAAAGTGACTTTCCCAGATTTTAACGATTTTCTGCCTCAATCCGTTAAATGCGAATATCTAATGAACCCAGCTTTCAAAATTGTTCTCATTTTCAGTTCTGAATAGGAAATTAAGACACCTTTCCAAAATGTCCAAGAACGTTAAGATTTTGTCACAAAAATTTTTCATGGATTTTGGAAAAAATCATGGACCTTTTTTTCAAAAAAAACCAACTTTTTTTCTCAAAGTTAATGAAATAAATCGTGCCATACCTTACTGGAAAGATCAATTCCAACCAAATTGACTCATCGAAGCCAATTTTTTTTTCGAGGTCTATTCAGTAAAATATTAGCATCCAAAGTGACTTTCCCAGATTTTAATGATTTTCTGTCTCATTCCGTTAAATGCGAATATCTAAAGAACCCAGCTTTCAAAATTGTTCTCGTTTTCAGTTCTGAATATGAAATTAAGACACCTTTCCAAAATGTCCAAGAACGTTAAGATTTTGTCACAAAATTTTTTCATGGATTTTGGAAAAAATCATGGACTAACCCCTTGTCTTTTTTTTCAAAAAAAAAAAAAACTTTTTTTCAAAGTTAATGAAATAAATCGTGCCATACCTTACTGGAAAGATCAATTCCAACCAAATTGACTCATCGAAGCCAATTTTTTTGTCGAGGTCTATTCAGTAAAATATTAGCATCCAAAGTGACTTTCCCAGATTTTAACGATTTTCTGTCTCATTCCGTTAAATGCGAATATCTAAAGAACCCAGCTTTCAAAATTGTTCTCGTTTTCATTTCTGAATAGGAAATTAAGACACCTTTCCAAAATGTCCAAGAACGTTAAGATTTTGTCACAAAATTTTTTCATGGATTTTGGAAAAAATCATGGACCTTTTTTTCAAAAAAAAACAACTTTTTTTCTCAAAGTTAATGAAATAAATCGTGCCATACCTTACTGGAAAGATCAATTCCAACCAAATTGACTCATCGAAGCCAATTTTTTTGTCGAGGTCTATTCAGTAAAATATTAGCATCCAAAGTGACTTTCCCAGATTTTAACGATTTTCTGTCTCATTCCGTTAAATGCGAATATCTAAAGAACCCAGCTTTCAAAATTGTTCTCGTTTTCATTTCTGAATAGGAAATTAAGACACCTTTCCAAAATGTCCAAGAACGTTAAGATTTTGTCACAAAATTTTTTCATGGATTTTGGAAAAAATCATGGACCTTTTTTTCAAAAAAAAACAACTTTTTTTCTCAAAGTTAATGAAATAAATCGTGCCATACCTTACTGGAAAGATCAATTCCAACCAAATTGACTCATCGAAGCCAATTTTTTTGTCGAGGTCTATTCAGTAAAATATTAGCATCCAAAGTGACTTTCCCAGATTTTAATGATTTTCTGTCTCATTCCGTTAAATGCGAATATCTAATGAACCCAGCTTTCAAAATTGTTCTCATTTTCAGTTCTGAATAGGAAATTAAGACACCTTTCCAAAATGTCCAAGAACGTTAAGATTTTGTCACAAAATTTTTTCATGGATTTTGGAAAAAATCATGGACTAACCCCTTGTCTTTTTTTTCAAAAAAAAAAAAAACTTTTTTTCAAAGTTAATGAAATAAATCGTGCCATACCTTACTGGAAAGATCAATTCCAACCAAATTGACTCATCGAAGCCAATTTTTTTGTCGAGGTCTATTCAGTAAAATATTAGCATCCAAAGTGACTTTCCCAGATTTTAACGATTTTCTGTCTCATTCCGTTAAATGCGAATATCTAAAGAACCCAGCTTTCAAAATTGTTCTCGTTTTCATTTCTGAATAGGAAATTAAGACACCTTTCCAAAATGTCCAAGAACGTTAAGATTTTGTCACAAAATTTTTTCATGGATTTTGGAAAAAATCATGGACCTTTTTTTCAAAAAAAAACAACTTTTTTTCTCAAAGTTAATGAAATAAATCGTGCCATACCTTACTGGAAAGATCAATTCCAACCAAATTGACTCATCGAAGCCAATTTTTTTGTCGAGGTCTATTCAGTAAAATATTAGCATCCAAAGTGACTTTCCCAGATTTTAATGATTTTCTGTCTCATTCCGTTAAATGCGAATATCTAAAGAACCCAGCTTTCAAAATTGTTCTCGTTTTCAGTTCTGAATATGAAATTAAGACACCTTTCCAAAATGTCCAAGAACGTTAAGATTTTGTCACAAAATTTTTTCATGGATTTTGGAAAAAATCATGGACTAACCCCTTGTCTTTTTTTTCAAAAAAAAAAAAAACTTTTTTTCAAAGTTAATGAAATAAATCGTGCCATACCTTACTGGAAAGATCAATTCCAACCAAATTGACTCATCGAAGCCAATTTTTTTGTCGAGGTCTATTCAGTAAAATATTAGCATCCAAAGTGACTTTCCCAGATTTTAACGATTTTCTGTCTCATTCCGTTAAATGCGAATATCTAAAGAACCCAGCTTTCAAAATTGTTCTCGTTTTCATTTCTGAATAGGAAATTAAGACACCTTTCCAAAATGTCCAAGAACGTTAAGATTTTGTCACAAAATTTTTTCATGGATTTTGGAAAAAATCATGGACCTTTTTTTCAAAAAAAAACAACTTTTTTTCTCAAAGTTAATGAAATAAATCGTGCCATACCTTACTGGAAAGATCAATTCCAACCAAATTGACTCATCGAAGCCAATTTTTTTGTCGAGGTCTATTCAGTAAAATATTAGCATCCAAAGTGACTTTCCCAGATTTTAACGATTTTCTGCCTCAATCCGTTAAATGCGAATATCTAGTGAAATCAGCTTTCAAAATTGTTCTCGTTTTCAGTTCTGAATAGGAAATTAAGACACCTTTCCAAAATGTCCAAGAAGATTAAGATTTCGTCACAAAATTTTTTCATGGATTTTGGAAAAAATCATGGACCTTTTTTTCAAAAAAAAACAACTTTTTTTCTCAAAGTTAATGAAATAAATCGTGCCATACCTTACTGGAAAGATCAATTCCAACCAAATTGACTCATCGAAGCCAATTTTTTTGTCGAGGTCTATTCAGTAAAATATTAGCATCCAAAGTGACTTTCCCAGATTTTAACGATTTTTTGCCTCCAACTACCTACCTTAATGTCTTTGGATGGCGATTTTTCCAAAACAAAGCCTTCAAAATTATTGCAACTTTCAGTGCTGAAAAGAAAATTAACTCACCTTCCTAAAAATGTCAGACAAAAATTTTTTCAAGTTCCATTTAGTAAAATATTAGCATCCAAAGTGACTTTCCCAGATTTTAACGATTTTCTGCCTCAATCCGTTAAATGCGAATATCTAGTGAAATCAGCTTTCAAAATTGTTCTCGTTTTCAGTTCTGAATAGGAAATTAAGACACCTTTCCAAAATGTCTAAGAACGTTAAGATTATGTCACAAAATTTTTTCATGTATTTTGGAAAAAATCATGGACTAACCCCTTGCCTTTTTTTTCAAAAAAAAAAACAACTTTTTTTCTCAAAGTTAATGAAATAAATCGTGCCATACCTTACTGGAAAGATCAATTCCAACCAAATTGACTCATCGAAGCCAATTTTTTTTTCGAGGTCTATTCAGTAAAATATTAGCATCCAAAGTGACTTTCCCAGATTTTAACGATTTTCTGCCTCAATCCGTTAAATGCGAATATCTAAAGAACCCAGCTTTCAAAATTGTTCTCATTTTCAGTTCTGAATAGGAAATTAAGACACCTTTCCAAAATGTCCAAGAACGTTAAGATTTTGTCACAAAAATTTTTCATGGATTTTGGAAAAAATCATGGACCTTTTTTTCAAAAAAAAACAACTTTTTTTCTCAAAGTTAATGAAATAAATCGTGCCATACCTTACTGGAAAGATCAATTCCAACCAAATTGACTCATCGAAGCCAATTTTTTTGTCGAGGTCTATTCAGTAAAATATTAGCATCCAAAGTGACTTTCCCAGATTTTAACGATTTTCTGCCTCAATCCGTTAAATGCGAATATCTAAAGAACCCAGCTTTCAAAATTGTTCTCATTTTCAGTTCTGAATAGGAAATTAAGACACCTTTCCAAAATGTCCAAGAACGTTAAGATTTTGTCACAAAATTTTTTCATGGATTTTGGAAAAAATCATGGACTAACCCCTTGCCTTTTTTTTCAAAAAAAAAACAACTTTTTTTTCAAAGTTAATGAAATAAATCGTGCCATACCTTACTGAAAAGATCAATTCCAACCAAATTGACTCATCGAAGCCAATTTTTTTGTCGAGGTCTATTCAGTAAAATATTAGCATTCAAAGTGACTTTCCCAGATTTTAACGATTTTCTGCCTCCAACTACCTACCTTAATGTCTTTGGATGGCGATTTTTCCAAAACAAAGCCTTCAAAATTATTGCAGCTTTCAGTGCTGAAAAGAAAATTAACTCACCTTTCTAAAAATGTCAGACAAAAATTTTTTCAAGTTCCATTTAGTAAAATATTAGCATCCAAAGTGACTTTCCCAGATTTTAACGATTTTCTGCCTCAATCCGTTAAATGCGAATATCTAGTGAAATCAGCTTTCAAAATTGTTCTCGTTTTCAGTTCTGAATAGGAAATTAAGACACCTTTCCAAAATGTCTAAGAACGTTAAGATTTTGTCACAAAAATTTTTCATGGATTTTGGAAAAAATCATGGACCTTTTTTTCAAAAAAAAAACAACTTTTTTTCTCAAAGTTAATGAAATAAATCGTGCCATACCTTATTGGAAAGATCAATGTCAACCAAATTGACTCATCGAAGCCAATTTTTTTGTCGAGGTCTATTCAGTAAAATATTAGCATCCAAAGTGACTTTCCCAGATTTTAACGATTTTCTGCCTCAATCCGTTAAATGCGAATATCTAAAGAACCCAGCTTTCAAAATTGTTCTCATTTTCAGTTCTGAATAGGAAATTAAGACACCTTTCCAAAATGTCCAAGAACGTTAAGATTTTGTCACAAAATTTTTTCATGGATTTTGGAAAAAATCATGGACTAACCCCTTGTCTTTTTTTTCAAAAAAAAAAAACAACTTTTTTTTCAAAGTTAATGAAATAAATCGTGCCATACCTTACTGAAAAGATCAATTCCAACCAAATTGACTCATCGAAGCCAATTTTTTTGTCGAGGTCTATTCAGTAAAATATTAGCATTCAAAGTGACTTTCCCAGATTTTAACGATTTTCTGCCTCCAACTACCTACCTTAATGTCTTTGGATGGCGATTTTTCCAAAACAAAGCCTTCAAAATTATTGCAGCTTTCAGTGCTGAAAAGAAAATTAACTCACCTTTCTAAAAATGTCAGACAAAAATTTTTTCAAGTTCCATTTAGTAAAATATTAGCATCCAAAGTGACTTTCCCAGATTTTAACGATTTTCTGCCTCAATCCGTTAAATGCGAATATCTAGTGAAATCAGCTTTCAAAATTGTTCTCGTTTTCAGTTCTGAATAGGAAATTAAGACACCTTTCCAAAATGTCTAAGAACGTTAAGATTATGTCACAAAATTTTTTCATGTATTTTGGAAAAAATCATGGACTAACCCCTTGCCTTTTTTTTCAAAAAAAAAAAACAACTTTTTTTCTCAAAGTTAATGAAATAAATCGTGCCATACCTTACTGGAAAGATCAATTCCAACCAAATTGACTCATCGAAGCCAATTTTTTTTTCGAGGTCTATTCAGTAAAATATTAGCATCCAAAGTGACTTTCCCAGATTTTAACGATTTTCTGCCTCAATCCGTTAAATGCGAATATCTAGTGAAATCAGCTTTCAAAATTGTTCTCGTTTTCAGTTCTGAATAGGAAATTAAGACACCTTTCCAAAATGTCTAAGAACGTTAAGATTATGTCACAAAATTTTTTCATGTATTTTGGAAAAAATCATGGACTAACCCCTTGCCTTTTTTTTCAAAAAAAAAAACAACTTTTTTTCTCAAAGTTAATGAAATAAATCGTGCCATACCTTACTGGAAAGATCAATTCCAACCAAATTGACTCATCGAAGCCAATTTTTTTGTCGAGGTCTATTCAGTAAAATATTAGCATCCAAAGTGACTTTCCCAGATTTTAACGATTTTCTGCCTCCAACTACCTACCTTAATGTCTTTGGATGGCGATTTTTCCAAAACAAAGCCTTCAAAATTATTGCAACTTTCAGTGCTGAAAAGAAAATTAACTCACCTTCCTAAAAATGTCAGACAAAAATTTTTTCAAGTTCCATTTAGTAAAATATTAGCATCCAAAGTGACTTTCCCAGATTTTAACGATTTTCTGCCTCAATCCGTTAAATGCGAATATCTAGTGAAATCAGCTTTCAAAATTGTTCTCGTTTTCAGTTCTGAATAGGAAATTAAGACACCTTTCCAAAATGTCTAAGAACGTTAAGATTATGTCACAAAATTTTTTCATGTATTTTGGAAAAAATCATGGACTAACCCCTTGCCTTTTTTTTCAAAAAAAAAAAACAACTTTTTTTCTCAAAGTTAATGAAATAAATCGTGCCATACCTTACTGGAAAGATCAATTCCAACCAAATTGACTCATCGAAGCCAATTTTTTTTTCGAGGTCTATTCAGTAAAATATTAGCATCCAAAGTGACTTTCCCAGATTTTAACGATTTTCTGCCTCAATCCGTTAAATGCGAATATCTAGTGAAATCAGCTTTCAAAATTGTTCTCGTTTTCAGTTCTGAATAGGAAATTAAGACACCTTTCCAAAATGTCTAAGAACGTTAAGATTATGTCACAAAATTTTTTCATGTATTTTGGAAAAAATCATGGACTAACCCCTTGCCTTTTTTTTCAAAAAAAAAAACAACTTTTTTTCTCAAAGTTAATGAAATAAATCGTGCCATACCTTACTGGAAAGATCAATTCCAACCAAATTGACTCATCGAAGCCAATTTTTTTGTCGAGGTCTATTCAGTAAAATATTAGCATCCAAAGTGACTTTCCCAGATTTTAACGATTTTCTGTCTCATTCCGTTAAATGCGAATATCTAAAGAACCCAGCTTTCAAAATTGTTCTCGTTTTCAGTTCTGAATAGAAAATCAAGACACCTTTCCAAAATGTCCAAGAACGTTAAGATTTTGTCACAAAATTTTTTCATGGATTTTGGAAAAAATCATGGACTAACCCCTTGCCTTTTTTTTCAAAAAAAAAAACAACTTTTTTTCAAAGTTAATGAAATAAATCGTGCCATACCTTACTGGAAAGATCAATTCCAACCAAATTGACTCATCGAAGCCAATTTTTTTGTCGAGGTCTATTCAGTAAAATATTAGCATCCAAAGTGACTTTCCCAGATTTTAACGATTTTCTGTCTCATTCCGTTAAATGCGAATATCTAAAGAACCCAGCTTTCAAAATTGTTCTCGTTTTCAGTTCTGAATAGGAAATTAAGACACCTTTCCAAAATGTCCAAGAACGTTAAGATTTTGTCACTCAAATTTTTCATGGATTTTGGAAAAAATCATGGACCTTTTTTTCAAAAAAAAACAACTTTTTTTCTCAAAGTTAATGAAATAAATCGTGCCATACCTTACTGGAAAGATCAATTCCAACCAAATTGACTCATCGAAGCCAATTTTTTTGTCGAGGTCTATTCAGTAAAATATTAGCATCCAAAGTGACTTTCCCAGATTTTAACGATTTTCTGTCTCATTCCGTTAAATGCGAATATCTAAAAAACCCAGCTTTCAAAATAGTTCTCGTTTTCATTTCTGAATAGGAAATTAAGACACCTTTCCAAAATGTCCAAGAACGTTAAGATTTTGTCACAAAATTTTTTCATGGATTTTGGAAAAAATCATGGACTAACCCCTTGCCTTTTTTTCAAAAAAAAAAACAACTTTTTTTTCAAAGTTAATGAAATAAATCGTGCCATACCTTACTGGAAAGATCAATTCCACCAAATTGACTCATCGAAGCCAATTTTTTTGTCGAGGTCTATTCAGTAAAATATTAGCATCCAAAGTGACTTTCCCAGATTTTAACGATTTTCTGCCTCAATCCGTTAAATGCGAATATCTAGTGAAATCAGCTTTCAAAATTGTTCTCGTTTTCAGTTCTGAATAGGAAATTAAGACACCTTTCCAAAATGTCCAAGAACGTTAAGATTTTGTCACAAAATTTTTTCATGGATTTTGGAAAAAATCATGGACTAACCCCTTGCCTTTTTTTTCAAAAAAAAAAACAACTTTTTTTCTCAAAGTTAATGAAATAAATCGTGCCATACCTTACTGGAAAGATCAATTCCAACCAAATTGACTCATCGAAGCCAATTTTTTTGTCGAGGTCTATTCAGTAAAATATTAGCATCCAAAGTGACTTTCCCAGATTTTAACGATTTTCTGCCTCCAACTACCTACCTTAATGTCTTTGGATGGCGATTTTTCCAAAACAAAGCCTTCAAAATTATTGCAACTTTCAGTGCTGAAAAGAAAATTAACTCACCTTCCTAAAAATGTCAGACAAAAATTTTTTCAAGTTCCATTTAGTAAAATATTAGCATCCAAAGTGACTTTCCCAGATTTTAACGATTTTCTGCCTCAATCCGTTAAATGCGAATATCTAGTGAAATCAGCTTTCAAAATTGTTCTCGTTTTCAGTTCTGAATAGGAAATTAAGACACCTTTCCAAAATGTCTAAGAACGTTAAGATTATGTCACAAAATTTTTTCATGTATTTTGGAAAAAATCATGGACTAACCCCTTGCCTTTTTTTTCAAAAAAAAAAAACAACTTTTTTTCTCAAAGTTAATGAAATAAATCGTGCCATACCTTACTGGAAAGATCAATTCCAACCAAATTGACTCATCGAAGCCAATTTTTTTTTCGAGGTCTATTCAGTAAAATATTAGCATCCAAAGTGACTTTCCCAGATTTTAACGATTTTCTGCCTCAATCCGTTAAATGCGAATATCTAGTGAAATCAGCTTTCAAAATTGTTCTCGTTTTCAGTTCTGAATAGGAAATTAAGACACCTTTCCAAAATGTCTAAGAACGTTAAGATTATGTCACAAAATTTTTTCATGTATTTTGGAAAAAATCATGGACTAACCCCTTGCCTTTTTTTTCAAAAAAAAAAACAACTTTTTTTCTCAAAGTTAATGAAATAAATCGTGCCATACCTTACTGGAAAGATCAATTCCAACCAAATTGACTCATCGAAGCCAATTTTTTTGTCGAGGTCTATTCAGTAAAATATTAGCATCCAAAGTGACTTTCCCAGATTTTAACGATTTTCTGTCTCATTCCGTTAAATGCGAATATCTAAAGAACCCAGCTTTCAAAATTGTTCTCGTTTTCAGTTCTGAATAGAAAATCAAGACACCTTTCCAAAATGTCCAAGAACGTTAAGATTTTGTCACAAAATTTTTTCATGGATTTTGGAAAAAATCATGGACTAACCCCTTGCCTTTTTTTTCAAAAAAAAAAACAACTTTTTTTCAAAGTTAATGAAATAAATCGTGCCATACCTTACTGGAAAGATCAATTCCAACCAAATTGACTCATCGAAGCCAATTTTTTTGTCGAGGTCTATTCAGTAAAATATTAGCATCCAAAGTGACTTTCCCAGATTTTAACGATTTTCTGTCTCATTCCGTTAAATGCGAATATCTAAAGAACCCAGCTTTCAAAATTGTTCTCGTTTTCAGTTCTGAATAGGAAATTAAGACACCTTTCCAAAATGTCCAAGAACGTTAAGATTTTGTCACTCAAATTTTTCATGGATTTTGGAAAAAATCATGGACCTTTTTTTCAAAAAAAAACAACTTTTTTTCTCAAAGTTAATGAAATAAATCGTGCCATACCTTACTGGAAAGATCAATTCCAACCAAATTGACTCATCGAAGCCAATTTTTTTGTCGAGGTCTATTCAGTAAAATATTAGCATCCAAAGTGACTTTCCCAGATTTTAACGATTTTCTGTCTCATTCCGTTAAATGCGAATATCTAAAAAACCCAGCTTTCAAAATAGTTCTCGTTTTCATTTCTGAATAGGAAATTAAGACACCTTTCCAAAATGTCCAAGAACGTTAAGATTTTGTCACAAAATTTTTTCATGGATTTTGGAAAAAATCATGGACTAACCCCTTGCCTTTTTTTCAAAAAAAAAAACAACTTTTTTTTCAAAGTTAATGAAATAAATCGTGCCATACCTTACTGGAAAGATCAATTCCACCAAATTGACTCATCGAAGCCAATTTTTTTGTCGAGGTCTATTCAGTAAAATATTAGCATCCAAAGTGACTTTCCCAGATTTTAACGATTTTCTGCCTCAATCCGTTAAATGCGAATATCTAGTGAAATCAGCTTTCAAAATTGTTCTCGTTTTCAGTTCTGAATAGGAAATTAAGACACCTTTCCAAAATGTCCAAGAACGTTAAGATTTTGTCACAAAATTTTTTCATGGATTTTGGAAAAAATCATGGACTAACCCCTTGGCTTTTTTTTCAAAAAAAAAAACAACTTTTTTTCAAAGTTAATGAAATAAATCGTGGCATAGCTTACTGGAAAGATCTATTCCAACCAAATCGACTCATCGAAGCCAATTTTTTTTTCGAGGTCTATTCAGTAAAATATTAGCATTCAAAGTGACTTTCCCAGATTTTAACGATTTTCTGCCTCCAACTACCTACCTTAATGTCTTTGGATGGCGATTTTTCCAAAACAAAGCCTTCAAAATTATTGCAGCTTTCAGTGCTGAAAAGAAAATTAACTCACCTTTCTAAAAATGTCAGACAAAAATTTTTTCAAGATCCATTTAGTAAAATATTAGCATCCAAAGTGACTTTCCCAGATTTTAACGATTTTCTGCCTCCAACTACCTACCTTAATGTCTTTGGATGGCGATTTTTCCAAAACAAAGCCTTCAAAATTATTGCAGCTTTCAGTGCTGAAAAGAAAATTAACTCACCTTTCTAAAAATGTCAGACAAAAATTTTTTCAAGTTCCATTTAGTAAAATATTAGCATCCAAAGTGACTTTCCCAGATTTTAACGATTTTCTGCCTCAATCCGTTAAATGCGAATATCTAGTGAAATCAGCTTTCAAAATTGTTCTCGTTTCCAGTTCTGAATAGGAAATTAAGACACCTTTCCAAAATGTCTAAGAACGTTAAGATTTTGTCACAAAATTTTTTCATGTATTTTGGAAAAAATCATGGACTAACAACCCCTTGCCTTTTTTTTCAAAAAAAAAAACAACTTTTTTTCTCAAAGTTAATGAAATAAATCGTGCCATACCTTACTGGAAAGATCAATTCCAACCAAATTGACTCATCGAAGCCAATTTTTTTGTCGAGGTCTATTCAGTAAAATATTAGCATCCAAAGTGACTTTCCCAGATTTTAACGATTTTCTGCCTCAATCCGTTAAATGCGAATATCTAAAGAACCCAGCTTTCAAAATTGTTCTCGTTTTCAGTTCTGAATATGAAATTAAGACACCTTTCCAAAATGTCCAAGAACGTTAAGATTTCGTCACAAAATTTTTTCATGGATTTTGGAAAAATCATGGACTAACCCCTTGCCTTTTTTTCAAAAAAAAAAAAAAACAACTTTTTTTTCAAAGCTAATGAAATAAATCGTACCATAGCTTACTGGAAAGATCTATTCCAACCAAATCGACTCATCGAAGCCAATTTTTTTTTTCGAGGTCTATTCAGTAAAATATTAGAATTCAAAGTGACTTTCCCAGATTTTAACGATTTTCTGCCTCCAACTACCTACCTTAATGTCTTTGGATGGCGATTTTTCCAAAACAAAGCCTTCAAAATTATTGCAGCTTTCAGTGCTGAAAAGAAAATTAACTCACCTTTCTAAAAATGTCAGACAAAAATTTTTTCAAGTTCCATTTAGTAAAATATTAGCATCCAAAGTGACTTTCCCAGATTTTAACGATTTTCTGCCTCAATCCGTTAAATGCGAATATCTAGTGAAATCAGCTTTCAAAATTGTTCTCGTTTTCAGTTCTGAATAGGAAATTAAGACACTTTTCCAAAATGTCCAAGAAGATTAAGATTTCGTTACAAAATTTTTTCATCGATTTTGGAAAAAATCATGGACTAACCCCTTGCCTTTTTTTCAAAAAAAAACAACTTTTTTTCTCAAAGTTAATGAAATAAATCGTGCCATACCTTACTGGAAAGATCAATTCCAACCAAATTGACTCATCGAAGCCAATTTTTTTTTCGAGGTCTATTCAGTAAAATATTAGCATCCAAAGTGACTTTCCCAGATTTTAACGATTTTCTGCCTCAATCCGTTAAATGCGAATATCTAAAGAACCCAGCTTTCAAAATTGTTCTCGTTTTCATTTCTGAATAGGAAATTAAGACACCTTTCCAAAATGTCCAAGAACGTTAAGATTTTGTCACAAAATTTTTTCATGGATTTTGGAAAAAATCATGGACTAACCCCTTGCCTTTTTTTTTCAAAAAAAAAAACAACTTTTTTTCAAAGTTAATGAAATAAATCGTGCCATACCTTACTGGAAAGATCAATTCCAACCAAATTGACTCATCGAAGCCAATTTTTTTTTCGAGGTCTATTCAGTAAAATATTAGCATCCAAAGTGACTTTCCCAGATTTTAACGATTTTCTGCCTCAATCCGTTAAATGCGAATATCTAAAGAACCCAGCTTTCAAAATTGTTCTCGTTTTCAGTTCTGAATAGGAAATTAAGACACCTTTCCAAAATGTCCAAGAACGTTAAGATTTTGTCACACAAATTTTTCATGGATTTTGGAAAAAATCATGGACCTTTTTTTCAAAAAAAAACAACTTTTTTTCTCAAAGTTAATGAAATAAATCGTGCCATACCTTACTGGAAAGATCAATTCCAACCAAATCGACTCATCGAAGCCAATTTTTTTGTCGAGGTCTATTCAGTAAAATATTAGCATTCAAAGTGACTTTCCCAGATTTTAACGATTTTCTGCCTCCAACTACCTACCTTAATGTCTTTGGATGGCGATTTTTCCAAAACAAAGCCTTCAAAATTATTGCAGCTTTCAGTGCTGAAAAGAAAATTAACTCACCTTTCTAAAAATGTCAGACAAAAATTTTTTCAAGTTCCATTTAGTAAAATATTAGCATCCAAAGTGACTTTCCCAGATTTTAACGATTTTCTGCCTCAATCCGTTAAATGCGAATATCTAGTGAAATCAGCTTTCAAAATTGTTCTCGTTTTCAGTTCTGAATAGGAAATTAAGACACCTTTCCAAAATGTCCAAGAAGATTAAGATTTCGTCACAAAATTTTTTCATGGATTTTGGAAAAAATCATGGACTAACCCCTTGCCTTTTTTTTCAAAAAAAAACAACTTTTTTTCAAAGTTAATGAAATAAATCGTGCCATACCTTACTGGAAAGATCAATTCCAACCAAATTGACTCATCGAAGCCAATTTTTTTGTCGAGGTCTATTCAGTAAAATATTAGCATTCAAAGTGACTTTCCCAGATTTTAACGATTTTCTGCCTCCAACTACCTACCTTAATGTCTTTGGATGGCGATTTTTCCAAAACAAAGCCTTCAAAATTATTGCAGCTTTCAGTGCTGAAAAGAAAATTAACTCACCTTTCTAAAAATGTCAGACAAAAATTTTTTCAAGTTCCATTTAGTAAAATATTAGCATCCAAAGTGACTTTCCCAGATTTTAACGATTTTCTGCCTCAATCCGTTAAATGCGAATATCTAGTGAAATCAGCTTTCAAAATTGTTCTCGTTTTCAGTTCTGAATAGGAAATTAAGACACCTTTCCAAAATGTCCAAGAAGATTAAGATTTCGTCACAAAATTTTTTCATCGATTTTGGAAAAAATCATGGACTAACCCCTTGCCTTTTTTTCAAAAAAAAACAACTTTTTTTCTCAAAGTTAATGAAATAAATCGTGCCATACCTTACTGGAAAGATCAATTCCAACCAAATTGACTCATCGAAGCCAATTTTTTTTTCGAGGTCTATTCAGTAAAATATTAGCATCCAAAGTGACTTTCCCAGATTTTAACGATTTTCTGCCTCAATCCGTTAAATGCGAATATCTAAAGAACCCAGCTTTCAAAATTGTTCTCGTTTTCATTTCTGAATAGGAAATTAAGACACCTTTCCAAAATGTCCAAGAACGTTAAGATTTTGTCACAAAATTTTTTCATGGATTTTGGAAAAAATCATGGACCTTTTTTTAAAAAAAAACAACTTTTTTTCTCAAAGTTAATGAAATAAATCGTGCCATACCTTACTGGAAAGATCAATTCCAACCAAATCGACTCATCGAAGCCAATTTTTTTGTCGAGGTCTATTCAGTAAAATATTAGCATCCAAAGTGACTTTCCCAGATTTTAACGATTTTCTGTCTCATTCCGTTAAATGCGAATATCTAAAGAACCCAGCTTTCAAAATTGTTCTCGTTTTCAGTTCTGAATAGGAAATTAAGACACCTTTCCAAAATGTCCAAGAACGTTAAGATTTTGTCACAAAATTTTTTCATGGATTTTGGAAAAAATCATGGACTAACCCCTTGCCTTTTTTTTTAAAAAAAAACAACTTTTTTTCTCAAAGTTAATGAAATAAATCGTGTCATACCTTACTGGAAAGATCAATTCCAACCAAATTGACTCATCGAAGCCAGTTTTTTTGTCGAGGTCTATTCAGTAAAATATTAGCATCCAAAGTGACTTTCCCAGATTTTAACGATTTCCTGTCTCATTCCGATAAATGCGAATATCTAAAGAACCCAGCTTTCAAAATTGTTCTCGTTTTCAGTTCTGAATAGGAAATCAAGACACCTTTCCAAAATGTCCAAGAACGTTAAGATTTTGTCACAAAATTTTTTCATGGATTTTGGAAAAAATCATGGACTAACCCCTTGCCTTTTTTTTTCAAAAAAAAAAACAACTTTTTTTCAAAGTTAATGAAATAAATCGTGCCATACCTTACTGGAAAGATCAATTCCAACCAAATTGACTCATCGAAGCCAATTTTTTTTTCGAGGTCTATTCAGTAAAATATTAGCATCCAAAGTGACTTTCCCAGATTTTAACGATTTTCTGCCTCAATCCGTTAAATGCGAATATCTAAAGAACCCAGCTTTCAAAATTGTTCTCGTTTTCAGTTCTGAATAGGAAATTAAGACACCTTTCCAAAATGTCCAAGAACGTTAAGATTTTGTCACACAAATTTTTCATGGATTTTGGAAAAAATCATGGACCTTATTTTAAAAAAAAAACAACTTTTTTTCTCAAAGTTAATGAAATAAATCGTGCCATACCTTACTGGAAAGATCAATTCCAACCAAATCGACTCATCGAAGCCAATTTTTTTGTCGAGGTCTATTCAGTAAAATATTAGCATTCAAAGTGACTTTCCCAGATTTTAACGATTTTCTGCCTCCAACTACCTACCTTAATGTCTTTGGATGGCGATTTTTCCAAAACAAAGCCTTCAAAATTATTGCAGCTTTCAGTGCTGAAAAGAAAATTAACTCACCTTTCTAAAAATGTCAGACAAAAATTTTTTCAAGTTCCATTTAGTAAAATATTAGCATCCAAAGTGACTTTCCCAGATTTTAACGATTTTCTGCCTCATTCCGTTAAATGCGAATATCTAAAGAACCCAGCTTTCAAAATTGTTCTCGTTTTCAGTTCTGAATAGGAAATCAAGACACCTTTCCAAAATGTCCAAGAACGTTATGATTTTGTCACAAAATTTTTTCATGGATTTTGGAAAAAATCATGGACTAACACCTTGCCTTTTTTTTTCAAAAAAAAAAAACAACTTTTTTTCAAAGTTAATGAAATAAATCGTGCCATACCTTACTGGAAAGATCAATTCCAACCAAATTGACTCATCGAAGCCAATTTTTTTTTCGAGGTCTATTCAGTAAAATATTAGCATCCAAAGTGACTTTCCCAGATTTTAACGATTTTCTGCCTCAATCCGTTAAATGCGAATATCTAAAGAACCCAGCTTTCAAAATTGTTCTCGTTTTCAGTTCTGAATAGGAAATTAAGACACCTTTCCAAAATGTCCAAGAACGTTAAGATTTTGTCACAAAAATTTTTCATGGATTTTGGAAAAAATCATGGACCTTTTTTTCAAAAAAAAACAACTTTTTTTCTCAAAGTTAATGAAATAAATCGTGCCATACCTTACTGGAAAGATCAATTCCAACCAAATTGACTCATCGAAGCCAATTTTTTTGTCGAGGTCTATTCAGTAAAATATTAGCATTCAAAGTGACTTTCCCATATTTTAACGATTTTCTGCCTCAATCCGTTAAATGCGAATATCTAAAGAACCCAGCTTTCAAAATTGTTCTCGTTTTCAGTTCTGAATAGGAAATTAAGACACCTTTCCAAAATGTCCACGAACGTTAAGATTTTGTCACAAACATTTTTCATGGATTTTGGAAAAAATCATGGACCTTTTTTTCAAAAAAATAAACAACTTTTTTTCAAAGTTAATGAAATAAATCGTGCCATACCTTACTGGAAAGATCAATTCCAACCAAATTGACTCATCGAAGCCAATTTTTTTTTCGAGGTCTATTCAGTAAAATATTAGCATCCAAAGTGACTTTCCCAGATTTTAACGATTTTCTGTCTCATTCCGTTAAATGCGAATATCTAGTGAAATCAGCTTTCAAAATTGTTCTCGTTTTCAGTTCTGAATAGGAAATTAAGACACCTTTCCAAAATGTCCAAGAAGATTAAGATTTCGTCACAAAATTTTTTCATGGATTTTGGAAAAAATCATGGACTAACCCCTTGCCTTTTTTTCAAAAAAAAAAAACAACTTTTTTTCAAAGTTAATGAAATAAATCGTGCCATAGCTTACTGGAAAGATCTATTCCAACCAAATCGACTCATCGAAGCCAATTTTTTTGTCGAGGTCTATTCAGTAAAATATTAGCATCCAAAGTGACTTTCCCAGATTTTAACGATTTTCTGTCTCATTCCGTTAAATGCGAATATCTAAAGAACCCAGCTTTCAAAATTGTTCTCGTTTTCAGTTCTGAATATGAAATTAAGACACCTTTCCAAAATGTCCAAGAAGATTAAGATTTTGTCACAAAATTTTTTCATGGATTTTGGAAAAAATCATGGACTAACCCCTTGCCTTTTTTTCAAAAAAAAAAAACAACTTTTTTTCAAAGTTAATGAAATAAATCGTGCCATAGCTTACTGGAAAGATCTATTCCAACCAAATCGACTCATCGAAGCCAATTTTTTTGTCGAGGTCTATTCAGTAAAATATTAGCATCCAAAGTGACTTTCCCAGATTTTAACGATTTTCTGCCTCAATCCGTTAAATGCGAATATCTAGTGAAATCAGCTTTCAAAATTGTTCTCGTTTTCAGTTCTGAATAGGAAATTAAGACACCTTTCCAAAATGTCCAAGAAGATTAAGATTTCGTCACAAAATTTTTTCATGGATTTTGGAAAAAATCATGGACTAACCCCTTGCCTTTTTTTCAAAAAAAAAAAACAACTTTTTTTCAAAGTTAATGAAATAAATCGTGCCATAGCTTACTGGAAAGATCTATTCCAACCAAATCGACTCATCGAAGCCAATTTTTTTGTCGAGGTCTATTCAGTAAAATATTAGCATCCAAAGTGACTTTCCCAGATTTTAACGATTTTCTGCCTCCAACTACCTACCTTAATGTCTTTGGATGGCGATTTTTCCAAAACAAAGCCTTCAAAATTATTGCAGCTTTCAGTGCTGAAAAGAAAATTAACTCACCTTTCTAAAAATGTCAGACAAAAATTTTTTCAAGTTCCATTTAGTAAAATATTAGCATCCAAAGTGACTTTCCCAGATTTTAACAATTTTCTGCCTCAATCCGTTAAATGCGAATATCTAGTGAAAACAGCTTTCGAAATTGTTCTCGTTTTCAGTTCTGAATAGGAAATTAAGACACATTTCTAAAATGTCCAAGAAGATTAAGATTTCGTCACAAAATTTTTTCATGGATTTTGGAAAAAATCATGGACTAACCCCTTGCCTTTTTTTTCAAAAAAAAAACAACTTTTTTTCAAAGTTAATGAAATAAATCGTGCCATACCTTACTGGAAAGATCAATTCCAACCAAATTGACTCATCGAAGCCAATTTTTTTGTCGAGGTCTATTCAGTAAAATATTAGCATCCAAAGTGACTTTCCCAGATTTTAACGATTTTCTGTCTCATTCCGTTAAATGCGAATATCTAAAGAACCCAGCTTTCAAAATTGTTCTCGTTTTCAGTTCTGAATAGGAAATTAAGACACCTTTCCAAAATGTCCAAGAACGTTAAGATTTTGTCACAGTATTTTTTCATGGATTTTGGAAAAAATCATGGACCTTTTTTTAAAAAAAAAACAACTTTTTTTCTCAAAGTTAATGAAATAAATCGTGCCATACCTTACTGGAAAGATCAATTCCAACCAAATCGACTCATCGAAGCCAATTTTTTTGTCGAGGTCTATTCAGTAAAATATTAGCATTCAAAGTGACTTTCCCAGATTTTAACGATTTTCTGCCTCCAACTACCTACCTTAATGTCTTTGGATGGCGATTTTTCCAAAACAAAGCCTTCAAAATTATTGCAGCTTTCAGTGCTGAAAAGAAAATTAACTCACCTTTCTAAAAATGTCAGACAAAAATTTTTTCAAGATCCATTTAGTAAAATATTAGCATCCAAAGTGACTTTCCCAGATTTTAACGATTTTCTGCCTCAATCCGTTAAATGCGAATATCTAGTGAAATCAGCTTTCAAAATTGTTCTCGTTTTCAGTTCTGAATAGGAAATTAAGACACCTTTCCAAAATGTCCAAGAAGATTAAGATTTCGTCACAAAATTTTTTCATGGATTTTCGAAAAAATCATGGACTAACCCCTTGCCTTTTTTTTCAAAAAAAAAAAACAACTTTTTTTCAAAGTTAATGAAATAAATCGTGCCATACCTTACTGGAAAGATCAATTCCAACCAAATCGACTCATCGAAGCCAATTTTTTTTTCGAGGTCTATTCAGTAAAATATTAGCATTCAAAGTGACTTTCCCAGATTTTAACGATTTTCTGCCTCCAACTACCTACCTTAATGTCTTTGGATGGCGATTTTTCCAAAACAAAGCCTTCAAAATTATTGCAGCTTCCAGTGCTGAAAAGAAAATTAACTCACCTTTCTAAAAATGTCAGACAAAAATTTTTTCAAGATCCATTTAGTAAAATATTAGCATCCAAAGTGACTTTCCCAGATTTTAACGATTTTCTGCCTCAATCCGTTAAATGCGAATATCTAGTGAAATCAGCTTTCAAAATTGTTCTCGTTTTCAGTTCTGAATAGGAAATTAAGACACCTTTCCAAAATGTCCAAGAAGATTAAGATTTCGTCACAAAATTTTTTCATGGATTTTCGAAAAAATCATGGACTAACCCCTTGCCTTTTTTTTCAAAAAAAAAAACAACTTTTTTTCAAAGTTAATGAAATAAATCGTGCCATACCTTACTGGAAAGATCAATTCCAACCAAATTGACTCATCGAAGCCAATTTTTTTGTCGAGGTCTATTCAGTAAAATATTAGCATCCAAAGTGACTTTCCCAGATTTTAACGATTTTCTGTCTCATTCCGTTAAATGCGAATATCTAAAGAACCCAGCTTTCAAAATTGTTCTCGTTTTCAGTTCTGAATAGGAAATTAAGACACCTTTCCAAAATGTCCAAGAACGTTAAGATTTTGTCACAGTATTTTTTCATGGATTTTGGAAAAAATCATGGACCTTTTTTTCAAAAAAAAACAACTTTTTTTCTCAAAGTTAATGAAATAAATCGTGCCATACCTTACTGGAAAGATCAATTCCAACCAAATCGACTCATCGAAGCCAATTTTTTTGTCGAGGTCTATTCAGTAAAATATTAGCATTCAAAGTGACTTTCCCAGATTTTAACGATTTTCTGCCTCCAACTACCTACCTTAATGTCTTTGGATGGCGATTTTTCCAAAACAAAGCCTTCAAAATTATTGCAGCTTTCAGTGCTGAAAAGAAAATTAACTCACCTTTCTAAAAATGTCAGACAAAAATTTTTTCAAGTTCCATTTAGTAAAATATTAGCATCCAAATTGACTTTCCCAGATTTTAACGATTTTCTGCCTCATTCCGTTAAATGCGAATATCTAAAGAACCCAGCTTTCAAAATTGTTCTCGTTTTCAGTTCTGAATAGAAAATCAAGACACCTTTCCAAAATGTCCAAGAACGTTAAGATTTTGTCACAAAATTTTTTCATGGATTTTGGAAAAAATCATGGACACCCCTTGCCTTTTTTTTCAAAAAAAAAAACAACTTTTTTTCAAAGTTAATGAAATAAATCGTGCCATACCTTACTGGAAAGATCAATTCCAACCAAATTGACTCATCGAAGCCAATTTTTTTGTCGAGGTCTATTCAGTAAAATATTAGCATCCAAAGTGACTTTCCCAGATTTTAACGATTTTCTGCCTCAATCCGTTAAATGCGAATATCTAGTGAAATCAGCTTTCAAAATTGTTCTCGTTTTCAGTTCTGAATAGGAAATTAAGACACCTTTCCAAAATGTCTAAGAACGTTAAGATTTTGTCACAAAATTTTTTCATGTATTTTGGAAAAAATCATGGACTAACCTCTTGCCTTTTTTTTCAAAAAAAAAAACAACTTTTTTTCAAAGTTAATGAAATAAATCGTGCCATACCTTACTGGAAAGATCAATTCCAACCAAATTGACTCATCGAAGCCAATTTTTTTGTCGAGGTCTATTCAGTAAAATATTAGCATCCAAAGTGACTTTCCCAGATTTTAACGATTTTCTGCCTCAATCCGTTAAATGCGAATATCTAAAGAACCCAGCTTTCAAAATTGTTCTCATTTTCAGTTCTGAATAGGAAATTAAGACACCTTTCCAAAATGTCCAAGAACGTTAAGATTTTGTCACAAAATTTTTTCATGGATTTTGGAAAAAATCATGGACCTTTTTTTCAAAAAAAACCAACTTTTTTTTCAAAGTTAATGAAATAAATCGTGCCATACCTTACTGGAAAGATCAATTCCAACCAAATTGACTCATCGAAGCCAATTTTTTTGTCGAGGTCTATTCAGTAAAATATTAGCATCCAAAGTGACTTTCCCAGATTTTAACGATTTTCTGTCTCATTCCGTTAAATGCGAATATCTAAAGAACCCAGCTTTCAAAATTGTTCTCGTTTTCATTTCTGAATAGGAAATTAAGACACCTTTCCAAAATGTCCAAGAACGTTAAGATTTTGTCACAAAATTTTTTCATGGATTTTGGAAAAAATCATGGAGTCCCTTGCCTTTTTTTCAAAAAAAAACAACTTTTTTTCTCAAAGTTAATGAAATAAATCGTGCCATACCTTACTGGAAAGATCAATTCCAACCAAATTGACTCATCGAAGCCAATTTTTTTTTCGAGGTCTATTCATTAAAATATTAGCATCCAAAGTGACTTTCCCAGATTTTAACGATTTTCTGCCTCAATCCGTTAAATGCGAATATCTAAAGAACCCAGCTTTCAAAATTGTTCTCGTTTTCAGTTCTGAATAGGAAATTAAGACACCTTTCCAAAATGTCCAAGAACGTTAAGATTTTGTCACAAAATTTTTTCATGTATTTTAGAAAAAATCATGGACTAACCCCTTGCCTTTTTTTTCAAAAAAAAAAACAACTTTTTTTCTCAAAGTTAATGAAATAAATCGTGCCATAGCTTACTGGAAAGATCTATTCCAACCAAATCGACTCATCGAAGCCAATTTTTTTGTCGAGGTCTATTCAGTAAAATATTAGCATCCAAAGTGACTTTCCCAGATTTTAACGATTTTCTGCCTCCAACTACCTACCTTAATGTCTTTGGATGGCGATTTTTCCAAAACAAAGCCTTCAAAATTATTGCAGCTTTCAGTGCTGAAAAGAAAATTAACTCACCTTTCTAAAAATGTCAGACAAAAATTTTTTCAAGTTCCATTTAGTAAAATATTAGCATCCAAAGTGACTTTCCCAGATTTTAACGATTTTCTGCCTCAATCCGTTAAATGCGAATATCTAGTGAAATCAGCTTTCAAAATTGTTCTCGTTTTCAGTTCTGAATAGGAAATTAAGACACCTTTCCAAAATGTCCAAGAAGATTAAGATTTCGTCACAAAATTTTTTCATGGATTTTGGAAAAAATCATGGACTAACCCCTTGCATTTAAAAAAAAAAAAAAAAAAAACAACTTTTTGTTCAAAGTTAATTAAATAAATCGTGCCATACCTTACTGGAAAGATCAATTCCAACCAAATTGACTCATCGAAGCCAATTTTTTTTTCGAGGTCTATTCAGTAAAATATTAGCATCCAAAGTGACTTTTCCAGATTTTAACGATTTTCTGCCTCAATCCGTTAAATGCGAATATCTAAAGAACCCAGCTTTCAAAATTGTTCTCATTTTCAGTTCTGAATAGGAAATTAAGACACCTTTCCAAAATGTCCAAGAACGTTAAGATTTTGTCACAAAAATTTTTCATGGATTTTGGAAAAAATCATGGACCTTTTTTTCAAAAAAAAACATTTTTTTTCTCAAAGTTAATGAAATAAATCGTGGCATAGCTTACTGGAAAGATCTATTACAATCAAATCGACTCATCGAAGCCAATTTTTTTTCGAGGTCTATTCAGTAAAATATTAGCATTCAAAGTGACTTTCCCAGATTTTAACGATTTTCTGCCTCAATCCGTTAAATGCGAATATCTAGTGAAATCAGCTTTCAAAATTGTTCTCGTTTTCAGTTCTGAATAGGAAATTAAGACACCTTTCCAAAATGTCTAAGAACGTTAAGATTTTGTCACAAAATTTTTTCATGTATTTTGGAAAAAATCATGGACTAACCTCTTGCCTTTTTTTTTCAAAAAAAAAAACAACTTTTTTTCAAAGTTAATGAAATAAATCGTGCCATACCTTACTGGAAAGATCAATTCCAACCAAATTGACTCATCGAAGCCAATTTTTTTGTCGAGGTCTATTCAGTAAAATATTAGCATCCAAAGTGACTTTCCCAGATTTTAACGATTTTCTGCCTCAATCCGTTAAATGCGAATATCTAGTGAAATCAGCTTTCAAAATTGTTCTCGTTTTCAGTTCTGAATAGGAAATTAAGACACCTTTCCAAACTGTCCAAGAACGTTAAGATTTTGTCACACAAATTTTTCATGGATCTTGGAAAAAATCATGGACTAACCCCTTGCCTTTTCTTCAAAAAAAAAACAGCTTTTTTTTCAAAGTTAATGAAATAAATCGTGCCATACCTTACTGGAAAGATCTATTCCAACCAAATCGACTCATCGAAGCCAATTTTTTTTTCGAGGTCTATTCAGTAAAATATTAGCATCCAAAGTGACTTTCCCAGATTTTAACGATTTTCTGCCTCAATCCGTTAAATGCGAATATCTAAAGAACCCAGCTTTCAAAATTGTTCTCGTTTTCAGTTCTGAATAGGAAATTAAGACACCTTTCCAATATGTCCAAGAACGTTAAGATTTTGTCACAAAAATTTTTCATGGATTTTGGAAAAAAAAAAACAACTTTTTTTTCAAAGTTAATGAAATAAATCGTGCCATACCTTACTGGAAAGATCTATTCCAACCAAATCGACTCATCGAAGCCAATTTTTGTTTCGAGGTCTATTCAGTAAAATATTAGCATCCAAAGTGACTTTCCCAGATTTTAACGATTTTCTGCTTCAATCCGTTAAATGCGAATATCTAAAGAACCCAGCTTTCAAAATTGTTCTCGTTTTCAGTTCTGAATATGAAATTAAGACACCTTTCCAAAATGTCCAAGAAGATTAAGATTTTGTCACAAAATTTTTTCATGGATTTTGGAAAAAATCATGGACCTTTTTTTCAAAAAAAAACATTTTTTTTTTCAAAGTTAATGAAATAAATCGTGCCATAACTTACTGGAAAGATCTATTACAATCAAATCGACTCATCGAAGCCAATTTTTTTTCGAGGTCTATTCAGTAAAATATTAGCATTCAAAGTGACTTTCCCAGATTTTAACGATTTTCTGCCTCAATCCGTTAAATGCGAATATCTAGTGAAATCAGCTTTCAAAATTGTTCTCGTTTTCAGTTCTGAATAGGAAATTAAGACACCTTTCCAAATGTCCAAGAAGATTAAGATTTCGTCACGAAATTTTTTCATGGATTTTGGAAAAAATCATGGACTAACCCCTTGCCTTTTTTTCAAAAAAAAAAAACAACTTTTTTTCAAAGTTAATGAAATAAATCGTGCCATACCTTACTGGAAGGATCAATTCCAACCAAATCGACTCATCGAAGCCAATTTTTTTTTCGAGGTCTATTCAGTAAAATATTAGCATCCAAAGTGACTTTCCCAGATTTTAACGATTTTCTGCCTCATTCCGTTAAATGCGAATATCTAAAGAACCCAGCTTTCAAAATTGTTCTCGTTTTCATTTCTGAATAGGAAATTAAGACACCTTTCCAAAATGTCCAAGAACGTTAAGATTTTGTCACAAAATTTTTTCATGGATTTTGGAAAAAATCATGGAGTCCCTTGCCTTTTTTTCAAAAAAAAACAACTTTTTTTCTCAAAGTTAATGAAATAAATCGTGCCATACCTTACTGGAAAGATCAATTCCAACCAAATTGACTCATCGAAGCCAATTTTTTTGTCGAGGTCTATTCAGTAAAATATTAACATCCAAAGTGACTTTCCCAGATTTTAACGATTTTCTGCCTCAATCCGTTAAATGCGAATATCTAAAGAACCCAGCTTTCAAAATTGTTCTCATTTTCAGTTCTGAATAGGAAATTAAGACACCTTTCCAAAATGTCCAAGAACGTTAAGATTTTGTCACAAAATTTTTTCATGGATTTTGGAAAAAATCATGGACTAACCCCTTGCCTTTTTTTTAAAAAAAAAACAACTTTTTTTTCAAAGTTAATGAAATAAATCGTGCCATACCTTACTGGAAAGATCAATTCCAACCAAATCGACTCATCGAAGCCAATTTTTTTTTCGAGGTCTATTCAGTAAAATATTAGCATCCAAAGTGACTTTCCCAGATTTTAACGATTTTCTGTCTCATTCCGTTAAATGCGAATATCTAAAGAACCCAGCTTTCAAAATTGTTCTCGTTTTCAGTTCTGAATATGAAATTAAGACACCTTTCCAAAATGTCCAAGAACGTTAAGATTTTGTCACAAAATTTTTTCATGGATTTTGGAAAATATCATGGACTAACCCTTTGCCTTTTTTTTCAAAAAAAAAATAAACAACTTTTTTTTCAAAATTAATGAAATAAATCGTGCCATACCTTACTGGAAAGATCAATTCCAACCAAATCGACTCATTGAAGCCAATTTTTTTTTCGATGTCTATTCAGTAAAATATTAGCATCCAAAGTGACTTTCCCAGATTTTAACGATTTTCTGCCCCCAACTACCTACCTTAATGTCTTTGGATGGCGATTTTTCCAAAACAAAGCCTTCAAAATTATTGCAGCTTTCAGTGCTGAAAAGAAAATTAACTCACCTTTCTAAAAATGTCAGACAAAAATTTTTTCAAGTTCCATTTAGTAAAATATTAGCATCCAAAGTGACTTTCCCAGATTTTAACGTATTTCTGTCTCATTCCGTTAAATGCGAATATCTAAGGAACCCAGCTTTCAAAATTGTTCTCGTTTTCAGTTCTGAATATGAAATTAAGACACCTTTCCAAAATGTCCAAGAACGTTAAGATTTTGTCACAAAAATTTTTCTTTTTCCTTACCTTTTTTTCAAAAAAAAAAAAACAACTTTTTTTTCAAAGTTAATGAAATAAATCGTGCCATACCTTACTGGAAAGATCAATTCCAACCAAATCGACTCATTGAAGCCAATTTTTTTTTCGAGGTCTATTCAGTAAAATATTAGCATCCAAAGTGACTTTCCCAGATTTTAACGATTTTCTGCCCCCAACTACCTACCTTAATGTCTTTGGATGGCGATATTTCCAAAACAAAGCCTTCAAAATTATTGCGGCTTTCAATGGTGAAAAGAAAATTAACTCACATTTCTAAAAATGTCAGACAAAAATTTTTTCAAGTTCCATTTAGTAAAATATTAGCATCCAAAGTGACTTTCCCAGATTTTAACGATTTTCTGTCTCAATCCGTTAAATGCGAATATCTAGTGAAATCAGCTTTCAAAATTGTTCTCGTTTTCAGTTCTGAATATTAAATTAAGACACCTTTCCAAAATGTCCAAGAACGTTAAGATTTTGTCACAAAATTTTTTCATGGATTTTGGAAAAAATCTTGCCTTTTTTTCAAAAAAAAAAAACAAATTTTTTTTCAAAGTTAATGAAATAAATCGTGCCATACCTTACTGGAAAGATCAATTCCAACCAAATCGACTCATTGAAGCCAATTTTTTTTGCGAGGTCTATTCAGTAAAATATTAGCATCCAAAGTGACTTCCCCAGATTTTAACGATTTTCTGCCTCAATCCGTTAAATGCGAATATCTAGTGAAATCAGCTTTCAAAATTGTTCTCGTTTTCACTTCTGAATATGAAATTAAGACACCTTTCCAAAATGTCCAAGAACGTTAAGATTTTGTCACAAAATTTTTTCATGGATTTTGTAAAAAATCATGGACCTTTTTTTCAAAAAAAAAAACCACTTTTTTTCAAAGTTAATGAAATAAATCGTGCCATACCTTACTGGAAAGATCTATTCCAACCAAATCGACTCATCGAAGCCAATTTTTTTTCGAGGTCTATTCAGTAAAATATTAGCATCCAAAGTGACTTTCCCAGATTTTAACGATTTTCTGCCTCAATCCGTTAAATGCGAATATCTAAAGAACACAGCTTTCAAAATTGTTCTCGTTTTCAGTTCTGAATAGGAAATTAAGACACCTTTCCAAAATGTCCAAGAACGTTAAGATTTTGTCACAAAAATTTTTCATTGATTTTGGAAAAAATCATGGACTAACCCCTTGCCTTTTTTTCAAAAAAAAAACAACTTTTTTTCAAAGTTAATGAAATAAATCGTGCCATACCTTACTGGAAAGATCAATTCCAACCAAATTGACTCATCGAAGCCAATTTTTTTGTCGAGGTCTATTCAGTAAAATATTAGCATTCAAAGTGACTTTCCCAGATTTTAACGATTTTCTGCCTCCAACTACCTACCTTAATGTCTTTGGATGGCGATTTTTCCAAAACAAAGCCTTCAAAATTATTGCAGCTTTCAGTGCTGAAAAGAAAATTAACTCACCTTTCTAAAAATGTCAGACAAAAATTTTTTCAAGTTCCATTTAGTAAAATATTAGCATCCAAAGTGACTTTCCCAGATTTTAACGATTTTCTGCCTCAATCCGTTAAATGCGAATATCTAGTGAAATCAGCTTTCAAAATTGTTCTCGTTTTCAGTTCTGAATAGGAAATTAAGACACCTTTCCAAAATGTCCAAGAAGATTAAGATTTCGTCACAAAATTTTTTCATGGATTTTGGAAAAAATCATGGACTAACCCCTTGCCTTTTTTTTCAAAAAAAAAAACAACTTTTTTTCAAAGTTAATGAAATAAATCGTGCCATACCTTACTGGAAAGATCAATTCCAACCAAATTGACTCATCGAAGCCAATTTTTTTGTCGAGGTCTATTCAGTAAAATATTAGCATTCAAAGTGACTTTCCCAGATTTTAACGATTTTCTGCCTCCAACTACCTACCTTAATGTCTTTGGATGGCGATTTTTCCAAAACAAAGCCTTCAAAATTATTGCAGCTTTCAGTGCTGAAAAGAAAATTAACTCACCTTTCTAAAAATGTCAGACAAAAATTTTTTCAAGTTCCATTTAGTAAAATATTTGCATCCAAAGTGACTTTCCCAGATTTTAACGATTTTCTGCCTCATTCCGTTAAATGCGAATATCTAAAGAACCCAGCTTTCAAAATTGTTCTCGTTTTCAGTTCTGAATAGGAAATCAAGACACCTTTCCAAAATGTCCAAGAACGTTATGATTTTGTCACAAAATTTTTTCATGGATTTTGGAAAAAATCATGGACTAACCCCTTGCCTTTTTTTTTCAAAAAAAAAAACAACTTTTTTTCAAAGTTAATGAAATAAATCGTGCCATACCTTACTGGAAAGATCAATTCCAACCAAATTGACTCATCGAAGCCAATTTTTTTTTCGAGGTCTATTCAGTAAAATATTAGCATCCAAAGTGACTTTCCCAGATTTTAACGATTTTCTGCCTCAATCCGTTAAATGCGAATATCTAAAGAACCCAGCTTTCAAAATTGTTCTCGTTTTCAGTTCTGAATAGGAAATTAAGACACCTTTCCAAAATGTCCAAGAACGTTAAGATTTTGTCACAAAAATTTTTCATGGATTTTGGAAAAAATCATGGACCTTTTTTTCAAAAAAAAACAACTTTTTTTCTCAAAGTTAATGAAATAAATCGTGCCATACCTTACTGGAAAGATCAATTCCAACCAAATTGACTCATCGAAGCCAATTTTTTTGTCGAGGTCTATTCAGTAAAATATTAGCATTCAAAGTGACTTTCCCATATTTTAACGATTTTCTGCCTCAATCCGTTAAATGCGAATATCTAAAGAACCCAGCTTTCAAAATTGTTCTCGTTTTCAGTTCTGAATAGGAAATTAAGACACCTTTCCAAAATGTCCACGAACGTTAAGATTTTGTCACAAACATTTTTCATGGATTTTGGAAAAAATCATGGACCTTTTTTTCAAAAAAATAAACAACTTTTTTTCAAAGTTAATGAAATAAATCGTGCCATACCTTACTGGAAAGATCAATTCCAACCAAATTGACTCATCGAAGCCAATTTTTTTTTCGAGGTCTATTCAGTAAAATATTAGCATCCAAAGTGACTTTCCCAGATTTTAACGATTTTCTGTCTCATTCCGTTAAATGCGAATATCTAGTGAAATCAGCTTTCAAAATTGTTCTCGTTTTCAGTTCTGAATAGGAAATTAAGACACCTTTCCAAAATGTCCAAGAAGATTAAGATTTCGTCACAAAATTTTTTCATGGATTTTGGAAAAAATCATGGACTAACCCCTTGCCTTTTTTTCAAAAAAAAAAAACAACTTTTTTTCAAAGTTAATGAAATAAATCGTGCCATAGCTTACTGGAAAGATCTATTCCAACCAAATCGACTCATCGAAGCCAATTTTTTTGTCGAGGTCTATTCAGTAAAATATTAGCATCCAAAGTGACTTTCCCAGATTTTAACGATTTTCTGTCTCATTCCGTTAAATGCGAATATCTAAAGAACCCAGCTTTCAAAATTGTTCTCGTTTTCAGTTCTGAATATGAAATTAAGACACCTTTCCAAAATGTCCAAGAAGATTAAGATTTTGTCACAAAATTTTTTCATGGATTTTGGAAAAAATCATGGACTAACCCCTTGCCTTTTTTTCAAAAAAAAAAAACAACTTTTTTTCAAAGTTAATGAAATAAATCGTGCCATAGCTTACTGGAAAGATCTATTCCAACCAAATCGACTCATCGAAGCCAATTTTTTTGTCGAGGTCTATTCAGTAAAATATTAGCATCCAAAGTGACTTTCCCAGATTTTAACGATTTTCTGCCTCAATCCGTTAAATGCGAATATCTAGTGAAATCAGCTTTCAAAATTGTTCTCGTTTTCAGTTCTGAATAGGAAATTAAGACACCTTTCCAAAATGTCCAAGAAGATTAAGATTTCGTCACAAAATTTTTTCATGGATTTTGGAAAAAATCATCCCCTTGCCTTTTTTTCAAAAAAAAAAAACAACTTTTTTTCAAAGTTAATGAAATAAATCGTGCCATAGCTTACTGGAAAGATCTATTCCAACCAAATCGACTCATCGAAGCCAATTTTTTTGTCGAGGTCTATTCAGTAAAATATTAGCATCCAAAGTGACTTTCCCAGATTTTAACGATTTTCTGCCTCCAACTACCTACCTTAATGTCTTTGGATGGCGATTTTTCCAAAACAAAGCCTTCAAAATTATTGCAGCTTTCAGTGCTGAAAAGAAAATTAACTCACCTTTCTAAAAATGTCAGACAAAAATTTTTTCAAGTTCCATTTAGTAAAATATTAGCATCCAAAGTGACTTTCCCAGATTTTAACAATTTTCTGCCTCAATCCGTTAAATGCGAATATCTAGTGAAAACAGCTTTCGAAATTGTTCTCGTTTTCAGTTCTGAATAGGAAATTAAGACACATTTCTAAAATGTCCAAGAAGATTAAGATTTCGTCACAAAATTTTTTCATGGATTTTGGAAAAAATCATGGACTAACCCCTTGCCTTTTTTTTCAAAAAAAAAACAACTTTTTTTCAAAGTTAATGAAATAAATCGTGCCATACCTTACTGGAAAGATCAATTCCAACCAAATTGACTCATCGAAGCCAATTTTTTTGTCGAGGTCTATTCAGTAAAATATTAGCATCCAAAGTGACTTTCCCAGATTTTAACGATTTTCTGTCTCATTCCGTTAAATGCGAATATCTAAAGAACCCAGCTTTCAAAATTGTTCTCGTTTTCAGTTCTGAATAGGAAATTAAGACACCTTTCCAAAATGTCCAAGAACGTTAAGATTTTGTCACAGTATTTTTTCATGGATTTTGGAAAAAATCATGGACCTTTTTTTAAAAAAAAAACAACTTTTTTTCTCAAAGTTAATGAAATAAATCGTGCCATACCTTACTGGAAAGATCAATTCCAACCAAATCGACTCATCGAAGCCAATTTTTTTGTCGAGGTCTATTCAGTAAAATATTAGCATTCAAAGTGACTTTCCCAGATTTTAACGATTTTCTGCCTCCAACTACCTACCTTAATGTCTTTGGATGGCGATTTTTCCAAAACAAAGCCTTCAAAATTATTGCAGCTTTCAGTGCTGAAAAGAAAATTAACTCACCTTTCTAAAAATGTCAGACAAAAATTTTTTCAAGATCCATTTAGTAAAATATTAGCATCCAAAGTGACTTTCCCAGATTTTAACGATTTTCTGCCTCAATCCGTTAAATGCGAATATCTAGTGAAATCAGCTTTCAAAATTGTTCTCGTTTTCAGTTCTGAATAGGAAATTAAGACACCTTTCCAAAATGTCCAAGAAGATTAAGATTTCGTCACAAAATTTTTTCATGGATTTTCGAAAAAATCATGGACTAACCCCTTGCCTTTTTTTTCAAAAAAAAAAAACAACTTTTTTTCAAAGTTAATGAAATAAATCGTGCCATACCTTACTGGAAAGATCAATTCCAACCAAATCGACTCATCGAAGCCAATTTTTTTTTCGAGGTCTATTCAGTAAAATATTAGCATTCAAAGTGACTTTCCCAGATTTTAACGATTTTCTGCCTCCAACTACCTACCTTAATGTCTTTGGATGGCGATTTTTCCAAAACAAAGCCTTCAAAATTATTGCAGCTTCCAGTGCTGAAAAGAAAATTAACTCACCTTTCTAAAAATGTCAGACAAAAATTTTTTCAAGATCCATTTAGTAAAATATTAGCATCCAAAGTGACTTTCCCAGATTTTAACGATTTTCTGCCTCAATCCGTTAAATGCGAATATCTAGTGAAATCAGCTTTCAAAATTGTTCTCGTTTTCAGTTCTGAATAGGAAATTAAGACACCTTTCCAAAATGTCCAAGAAGATTAAGATTTCGTCACAAAATTTTTTCATGGATTTTCGAAAAAATCATGGACTAACCCCTTGCCTTTTTTTTCAAAAAAAAAAAACAACTTTTTTTCAAAGTTAATGAAATAAATCGTGCCATACCTTACTGGAAAGATCAATTCCAACCAAATTGACTCATCGAAGCCAATTTTTTTGTCGAGGTCTATTCAGTAAAATATTAGCATCCAAAGTGACTTTCCCAGATTTTAACGATTTTCTGTCTCATTCCGTTAAATGCGAATATCTAAAGAACCCAGCTTTCAAAATTGTTCTCGTTTTCAGTTCTGAATAGGAAATTAAGACACCTTTCCAAAATGTCCAAGAACGTTAAGATTTTGTCACAGTATTTTTTCATGGATTTTGGAAAAAATCATGGACCTTTTTTTCAAAAAAAAACAACTTTTTTTCTCAAAGTTAATGAAATAAATCGTGCCATACCTTACTGGAAAGATCAATTCCAACCAAATCGACTCATCGAAGCCAATTTTTTTGTCGAGGTCTATTCAGTAAAATATTAGCATTCAAAGTGACTTTCCCAGATTTTAACGATTTTCTGCCTCCAACTACCTACCTTAATGTCTTTGGATGGCGATTTTTCCAAAACAAAGCCTTCAAAATTATTGCAGCTTTCAGTGCTGAAAAGAAAATTAACTCACCTTTCTAAAAATGTCAGACAAAAATTTTTTCAAGTTCCATTTAGTAAAATATTAGCATCCAAATTGACTTTCCCAGATTTTAACGATTTTCTGCCTCATTCCGTTAAATGCGAATATCTAAAGAACCCAGCTTTCAAAATTGTTCTCGTTTTCAGTTCTGAATAGAAAATCAAGACACCTTTCCAAAATGTCCAAGAACGTTAAGATTTTGTCACAAAATTTTTTCATGGATTTTGGAAAAAATCATGGACTAACCCCTTGCCTTTTTTTTCAAAAAAAAAAACAACTTTTTTTCAAAGTTAATGAAATAAATCGTGCCATACCTTACTGGAAAGATCAATTCCAACCAAATTGACTCATCGAAGCCAATTTTTTTGTCGAGGTCTATTCAGTAAAATATTAGCATTCAAAGTGACTTTCCCAGATTTTAACGATTTTCTGCCTCCAACTACCTACCTTAATGTCTTTGGATGGCGATTTTTCCAAAACAAAGCCTTCAAAATTATTGCAGCTTTCAGTGCTGAAAAGAAAATTAACTCACCTTTCTAAAAATGTCAGACAAAAATTTTTTCAAGTTCCATTTAGTAAAATATTAGCATCCAAATTGACTTTCCCAGATTTTAACGATTTTCTGCCTCATTCCGTTAAATGCGAATATCTAAAGAACCCAGCTTTCAAAATTGTTCTCGTTTTCAGTTCTGAATAGAAAATCAAGACACCTTTCCAAAATGTCCAAGAACGTTAAGATTTTGTCACAAAATTTTTTCATGGATTTTGGAAAAAATCATGGACTAACCCCTTGCCTTTTTTTTCAAAAAAAAAAACAACTTTTTTTCAAAGTTAATGAAATAAATCGTGCCATACCTTACTGGAAAGATCAATTCCAACCAAATTGACTCATCGAAGCCAATTTTTTTGTCGAGGTCTATTCAGTAAAATATTAGCATTCAAAGTGACTTTCCCAGATTTTAACGATTTTCTGCCTCCAACTACCTACCTTAATGTCTTTGGATGGCGATTTTTCCAAAACAAAGCCTTCAAAATTATTGCAGCTTTCAGTGCTGAAAAGAAAATTAACTCACCTTTCTAAAAATGTCAGACAAAAATTTTTTCAAGTTCCATTTAGTAAAATATTAGCATCCAAAGTGACTTTCCCAGATTTTAACGATTTTCTGCCTCAATCCGTTAAATGCGAATATCTAGTGAAATCAGCTTTCAAAATTGTTCTCGTTTTCAGTTCTGAATAGGAAATTAAGACACCTTTCCAAAATGTCCAAGAAGATTAAGATTTCGTCACAAAATTTTTTCATGGATTTTGGAAAAAATCATGGACTAACCTTTTTTTTCAAAAAAAAAAACAACTTTTTTTCAAAGTTAATGAAATAAATCGTGCCATACCTTACTGGAAAGATCAATTCCAACCAAATTGACTCATCGAAGCCAATTTTTTTGTCGAGGTCTATTCAGTAAAATATTAGCATCCAAAGTGACTTTCCCAGATTTTAACGATTTTCTGCCTCAATCCGTTAAATGCGAATATCTAAAGAACCCAGCTTTCAAAATTGTTCTCATTTTCAGTTCTGAATAGGAAATTAAGACACCTTTCCAAAATGTCCAAGAACGTTAAGATTTTGTCACAAAATTTTTTCATGGATTTTGGAAAAAATCATGGACCTTTTTTTCAAAAAAAACCAACTTTTTTTTCAAAGTTAATGAAATAAATCGTGCCATACCTTACTGGAAAGATCAATTCCAACCAAATTGACTCATCGAAGCCAATTTTTTTGTCGAGGTCTATTCAGTAAAATATTAGCATCCAAAGTGACTTTCCCAGATTTTAACGATTTTCTGTCTCATTCCGTTAAATGCGAATATCTAAAGAACCCAGCTTTCAAAATTGTTCTCGTTTTCATTTCTGAATAGGAAATTAAGACACCTTTCCAAAATGTCCAAGAACGTTAAGATTTTGTCACAAAATTTTTTCATGGATTTTGGAAAAAATCATGGAGTCCCTTGCCTTTTTTTCAAAAAAAAACAACTTTTTTTCTCAAAGTTAATGAAATAAATCGTGCCATACCTTACTGGAAAGATCAATTCCAACCAAATTGACTCATCGAAGCCAATTTTTTTTTCGAGGTCTATTCAGTAAAATATTAGCATCCAAAGTGACTTTACCAGATTTTAACGATTTTCTGTCTCAATCCGTTAAATGCGAATATCTAGTGAAATCAGCTTTCAAAATTGTTCTCGTTTTCAGTTCTGAATAGGAAATTAAGACACCTTTCCAAAATGTCTAAGAACGTTAAGATTTTGTCACAAAATTTTTTCATGTATTTTGGAAAAAATCATGGACTAACCTCTTGCCTTTTTTTTCAAAAAAAAAAACAACTTTTTTTCAAAGTTAATGAAATAAATCGTGCCATACCTTACTGGAAAGATCAATTCCAACCAAATTGACTCATCGAAGCCAATTTTTTTGTCGAGGTCTATTCAGTAAAATATTAGCATCCAAAGTGACTTTCCCAGATTTTAACGATTTTCTGCCTCAATCCGTTAAATGCGAATATCTAAAGAACCCAGCTTTCAAAATTGTTCTCATTTTCAGTTCTGAATAGGAAATTAAGACACCTTTCCAAAATGTCCAAGAACGTTAAGATTTTGTCACAAAATTTTTTCATGGATTTTGGAAAAAATCATGGACCTTTTTTTCAAAAAAAACCAACTTTTTTTTCAAAGTTAATGAAATAAATCGTGCCATACCTTACTGGAAAGATCAATTCCAACCAAATTGACTCATCGAAGCCAATTTTTTTGTCGAGGTCTATTCAGTAAAATATTAGCATCCAAAGTGACTTTCCCAGATTTTAACGATTTTCTGTCTCATTCCGTTAAATGCGAATATCTAAAGAACCCAGCTTTCAAAATTGTTCTCGTTTTCATTTCTGAATAGGAAATTAAGACACCTTTCCAAAATGTCCAAGAACGTTAAGATTTTGTCACAAAATTTTTTCATGGATTTTGGAAAAAATCATGGAGTCCCTTGCCTTTTTTTCAAAAAAAAACAACTTTTTTTCTCAAAGTTAATGAAATAAATCGTGCCATACCTTACTGGAAAGATCAATTCCAACCAAATTGACTCATCGAAGCCAATTTTTTTTTCGAGGTCTATTCAGTAAAATATTAGCATCCAAAGTGACTTTCCCAGATTTTAACGATTTTCTGCCTCAATCCGTTAAATGCGAATATCTAAAGAACCCAGCTTTCAAAATTGTTCTCGTTTTCAGTTCTGAATATGAAATTAAGACACCTTTCCAAAATGTCCAAGAACGTTAAGATTTTGTCACAAAATTTTTTCATGGATTTTGGAAAAATCATGGACTAACCCCTTGCCTTTTTTTCAAAAAAAAAAAAAAAAAAAATTTTTTTCAAAGTTAATGAAATAAATCGTGCCATAGCTTACTGGAAAGATCTATTCCAACCAAATCGACTCATCGAAGCCAATTTTTTTGTCGAGGTCTATTCAGTAAAATATTAGCATCCAAAGTGACTTTCCCAGATTTTAACGATTTTCTGCCTCCAACTACCTACCTTAATGTCTTTGGATGGCGATTTTTCCAAAACAAAGCCTTCAAAATTATTGCAGCTTTCAGTGCTGAAAAGAAAATTAACTCACCTTTCTAAAAATGTCAGACAAAAATTTTTTCAAGTTCCATTTAGTAAAATATTAGCATCCAAAGTGACTTTCCCAGATTTTAACGATTTTCTGCCTCAATCCGTTAAATGCGAATATCTAGTGAAATCAGCTTTCAAAATTGTTCTCGTTTTCAGTTCTGAATAGGAAATTAAGACACCTTTCCAAAATGTCCAAGAAGATTAAGATTTCGTCACAAAATTTTTTCATGGATTTTGGAAAAAATCATGGACTAACCCCTTGCATTTAAAAAAAAAAAAAAAAAAACAACTTTTTGTTCAAAGTTAATTAAATAAATCGTGCCATACCTTACTGGAAAGATCAATTCCAACCAAATTGACTCATCGAAGCCAATTTTTTTTTCGAGGTCTATTCAGTAAAATATTAGCATCCAAAGTGACTTTCCCAGATTTTAACGATTTTCTGCCTCAATCCGTTAAATGCGAATATCTAGTGAAATCAGCTTTCAAAATTGTTCTCGTTTTCAGTTCTGAATAGGAAATTAAGACACCTTTCCAAAATGTCCAAGAAGATTAAGATTTCGTCACAAAATTTTTTCATGGATTTTGGAAAAAATCATGGACTAACCCCTTGCATTTAAAAAAAAAAAAAAAAAAACAACTTTTTGTTCAAAGTTAATTAAATAAATCGTGCCATACCTTACTGGAAAGATCAATTCCAACCAAATTGACTCATCGAAGCCAATTTTTTTTTCGAGGTCTATTCAGTAAAATATTAGCATCCAAAGTGACTTTACCAGATTTTAACGATTTTCTGTCTCAATCCGTTAAATGCGAATATCTAGTGAAATCAGCTTTCCAAATTGTTCTCGTTTTCAGTTCTGAATAGGAAATTAAGACACCTTTCCAAAATGTCCAAGAACGTTAAGATTTTGTCACAAAAATTTTTCATGGATTTTGGAAAAAATCATGGACCTTTTTTTCAAAAAAAAACATTTTTTTTCTCAAAGTTAATGAAATAAATCGTGGCATAGCTTACTGGAAAGATCTATTACAATCAAATCGACTCATCGAAGCCAATTTTTTTTTCGAGGTCTATTCAGTAAAATATTAGCATCCAAAGTGACTTTCCCAGATTTTAACGATTTTCTGCCTCAATCCGTTAAATGCGAATATCTAGTGAAATCAGCTTTCAAAATTGTTCTCGTTTTCAGTTCTGAATAGGAAATTAAGACACCTTTCCAAACTGTCCAAGAACGTTAAGATTTTGTCACACAAATTTTTCATGGATCTTGGAAAAAATCATGGACTAACCCCTTGCCTTTTCTTCAAAAAAAAAACAGCTTTTTTTTCAAAGTTAATGAAATAAATCGTGCCATACCTTACTGGAAAGATCTATTCCAACCAAATCGACTCATCGAAGCCAATTTTTTTTTCGAGGTCTATTCAGTAAAATATTAGCATCCAAAGTGACTTTCCCAGATTTTAACGATTTTCTGCCTCAATCCGTTAAATGCGAATATCTAAAGAACCCAGCTTTCAAAATTGTTCTCGTTTTCAGTTCTGAATAGGAAATTAAGACACCTTTCCAATATGTCCAAGAACGTTAAGATTTTGTCACAAAAATTTTTCATGGATTTTGGAAAAAAAAAAACAACTTTTTTTTCAAAGTTAATGAAATAAATCGTGCCATACCTTACTGGAAAGATCTATTCCAACCAAATCGACTCATCGAAGCCAATTTTTGTTTCGAGGTCTATTCAGTAAAATATTAGCATCCAAAGTGACTTTCCCAGATTTTAACGATTTTCTGCCTCAATCCGTTAAATGCGAATATCTAAAGAACCCAGCTTTCAAAATTGTTCTCGTTTTCAGTTCTGAATATGAAATTAAGACACCTTTCCAAAATGTCCAAGAAGATTAAGATTTTGTCACAAAATTTTTTCATGGATTTTGGAAAAAATCATGGACCTTTTTTTCAAAAAAAAACATTTTTTTTCTCAAAGTTAATGAAATAAATCGTGGCATAGCTTACTGGAAAGATCTATTACAATCAAATCGACTCATCGAAGCCAATTTTTTTTCGAGGTCTATTCAGTAAAATATTAGCATTCAAAGTGACTTTCCCAGATTTTAACGATTTTCTGCCTCCAACTACATACCTTAATGTCTTTGGATGGCGATATTTCCAAAACAAAGCCTTCAAAATTATTGCGGCTTTCAGTGCTGAAAAGAAAATTAACTCACCTTTCCAAAAATGTCAGACAAACATTTTTTCAAGTTCTATTTAGTAAAATATTAGCACCCAAAGTGACTTTCCCAGATTTTAACGATTTTCTGCCTCAATCCCTTAAATGCGAATATCTAAAGAACCCAGCTTTCAAAATTGTTCTCGTTTTCAGTTCTGAATAGGAAATTAAGACACCTTTCCAAAATGTCCAAGAAGATTAAGATTTCGTCACAAAAATTTTTCATGGATTTTGGAAAAAATCATGGACTAACCCCTTGCCTTGTTTTCAAAAAAAAAAAAAAAAATTCAAAGTTAAGGAAATAAATCGTGCCATAGCTTACTGGGAAGATCTATTCCAACCAAATCGACTCATCGAAGCCAATTTTTTTGTCGAGGTCTATTCAGTAAAATATTAGCATCCAAAGTGACTTTCCCAGATTTTAACGATTTTCTGCCTCCAACTACCTACCTTAATGTCTTTGGATGGCGATTTTTCCAAAACAAAGCCTTCAAAATTATTGCAGCTTTCAGTGCTGAAAAGAAAATTAACTCACCTTTCTAAAAATGTCAGACAAAAATTTTTTCAAGTTCCATTTAGTAAAATATTAGCATCCAAAGTGACTTTCCCAGATTTTAACGATTTTCTGCCTCAATCCGTTAAATGCGAATATCTAGTGAAATCAGCTTTCAAAATTGTTCTCGTTTTCAGTTCTGAATAGGAAATTAAGACACCTTTCCAAAATGTCCAAGAAGATTAAGATTTCGTCACAAAATTTTTTCATGGATTTTGGAAAAAATCATGGACTAACCCCTTGCATTTAAAAAAAAAAAAAAAAAAACAACTTTTTGTTCAAAGTTAATTAAATAAATCGTGCCATACCTTACTGGAAAGATCAATTCCAACCAAATTGACTCATCGAAGCCAATTTTTTTTTCGAGGTCTATTCAGTAAAATATTAGCATCCAAAGTGACTTTTCCAGATTTTAACGATTTTCTGCCTCAATCCGTTAAATGCGAATATCTAAAGAACCCAGCTTTCAAAATTGTTCTCATTTTCAGTTCTGAATAGGAAATTAAGACACCTTTCCAAAATGTCCAAGAACGTTAAGATTTTGTCACAAAAATTTTTCATGGATTTTGGAAAAAATCATGGACCTTTTTTTCAAAAAAAAACATTTTTTTTCTCAAAGTTAATGAAATAAATCGTGGCATAGCTTACTGGAAAGATCTATTACAATCAAATCGACTCATCGAAGCCAATTTTTTTTTCGAGGTCTATTCAGTAAAATATTAGCATCCAAAGTGACTTTACCAGATTTTAACGATTTTCTGTCTCAATCCGTTAAATGCGAATATCTAGTGAAATCAGCTTTCCAAATTGTTCTCGTTTTCAGTTCTGAATAGGAAATTAAGACACCTTTCCAAAATGTCTAAGAACGTTAAGATTTTGTCACAAAATTTTTTCATGTATTTTGGAAAAAATCATGGACTAACCTCTTGCCTTTTTTTTCAAAAAAAAAAACAACTTTTTTTCAAAGTTAATGAAATAAATCGTGCCATACCTTACTGGAAAGATCAATTCCAACCAAATTGACTCATCGAAGCCAATTTTTTTGTCGAGGTCTATTCAGTAAAATATTAGCATCCAAAGTGACTTTCCCAGATTTTAACGATTTTCTGCCTCAATCCGTTAAATGCGAATATCTAGTGAAATCAGCTTTCAAAATTGTTCTCGTTTTCAGTTCTGAATAGGAAATTAAGACACCTTTCCAAACTGTCCAAGAACGTTAAGATTTTGTCACACAAATTTTTCATGGATCTTGGAAAAAATCATGGACTAACCCCTTGCCTTTTCTTCAAAAAAAAAACAGCTTTTTTTTCAAAGTTAATGAAATAAATCGTGCCATACCTTACTGGAAAGATCTATTCCAACCAAATCGACTCATCGAAGCCAATTTTTTTTTCGAGGTCTATTCAGTAAAATATTAGCATCCAAAGTGACTTTCCCAGATTTTAACGATTTTCTGCCTCAATCCGTTAAATGCGAATATCTAAAGAACCCAGCTTTCAAAATTGTTCTCGTTTTCAGTTCTGAATAGGAAATTAAGACACCTTTCCAATATGTCCAAGAACGTTAAGATTTTGTCACAAAAATTTTTCATGGATTTTGGAAAAAAAAAAACAACTTTTTTTTCAAAGTTAATGAAATAAATCGTGCCATACCTTACTGGAAAGATCTATTCCAACCAAATTGACTCATCGAAGCCAATTTTTGTTTCGAGGTCTATTCAGTAAAATATTAGCATCCAAAGTGACTTTCCCAGATTTTAACGATTTTCTGCCTCAATCCGTTAAATGCGAATATCTAAAGAACCCAGCTTTCAAAATTGTTCTCGTTTTCAGTTCTGAATATGAAATTAAGACACCTTTCCAAAATGTCCAAGAAGATTAAGATTTTGTCACAAAATTTTTTCATGGATTTTGGAAAAAATCATGGACCTTTTTTTCAAAAAAAAACATTTTTTTTCTCAAAGTTAATGAAATAAATCGTGGCATAGCTTACTGGAAAGATCTATTACAATCAAATCGACTCATCGAAGCCAATTTTTTTTCGAGGTCTATTCAGTAAAATATTAGCATTCAAAGTGACTTTCCCAGATTTTAACGATTTTCTGCCTCAATCCGTTAAATGCGAATATCTAGTGAAATCAGCTTTCAAAATTGTTCTCGTTTTCAGTTCTGAATAGGAAATTAAGACACCTTTCCAAATGTCCAAGAAGATTAAGATTTCGTCACGAAATTTTTTCATGGATTTTGGAAAAAATCATGGACTAACCCCTTGCCTTTTTTTAAAAAAAAAAACAACTTTTTTTTCAAAGTTAATGAAATAAATCGTGCCATACCTTACTGGAAAGATCAATTCCAACCAAATCGACTCATCGAAGCCAATTTTTTTTTCGAGGTCTATTCAGTAAAATATTAGCATCCAAAGTGACTTTCCCAGATTTTAACGATTTTCTGTCTCATTCCGTTAAATGCGAATATCTAAAGAACCCAGCTTTCAAAATTGTTCTCGTTTTCAGTTCTGAATATGAAATTAAGACACCTTTCCAAAATGTCCAAGAACGTTAAGATTTTGTCACAAAAATTTTTCATTGATTTTGGAAAAAATCATGGACTAACCCGTTGCCTTTTTTTCCAAAAAATAACAACTTTTTTTTTCAAAGTTAATGAAATAAATCGTGCCATACCTTACTGGAAAGATCAATTCCAACCAAATCGACTCATCGAAGCCAATTTTTTTTTCAATGTCTATTCAGTAAAATATTAGCATCCAAAGTGACTTTCCCAGATTTTAACGATTTTCTGCCCCCAACTACCTACCTTAATGTCTTTGGATGGCGATATTTCCAAAACAAAGCCTTCAAAATTATTGCGGCTTTCAGTGCTGAAAAGAAAATTAACTCACCTTTCTAAAAATGTCAGACAAACATTTTTTTCAAGTTCTATTTAGTAAAATATTAGCATCCAAAGTGACTTTCCCAGATTTTAACGATTTTCTGCCTCCAACTACCTACCTTAATGTCTTTGGATGGCGATATTTCCAAAACAAAGCCTTCAAAATTATTGCGGCTTTCAGTGCTGAAAAGAAAATTAACTCATCTTTCTATAAATGTCAGACAAACATTTTTTCAAGTTCCAGTTAGTAAAATATTAGCATCCAAAGTGACTTTCCCAGATTTTAACGATTTTCTGCCTCAATCCGCTAAATGCGAATATCTAAGGAACCCAGCTTTCAAAATTGTTCTCGTTTTCAGTTCTGAATAGGAAATTAAGACACCTTTCCAAAATGTCTAAGAACGTTAAGATTTTGTCACAAAAATTTTTCATGGATTTTGGAAAAAATCATGGACTAACCCCTTGCCTTTTTTTCAAAAAAAAACCAACTTTCTTTTCAAAGTTAATGAAATAAATCGTGCCATACCTCACTGGAAAGAGCTATTCAAACCAAATCGACTCATCGAAGCCAATTTTTTTTTCGAGGTCTATTCAGTAAAATATTAGCATCCAAAGTGACTTTCCCAGATTTTAACGATTTTCTGCCTCCAACTACATACCTTAATGTCTTTGGATGACGATATTTCCAAAACAAAGCCTTCAAAATTATTGCGGCTTTCAGTGCTGAAAAGAAAATTAACTCACCTTTCTAAAAATGTCAGACAAACATTTTTTCAAGTTCTATTTAGTAAAATATTAGCACCCAAAGTGACTTTCCCAGATTTTAACGATTTTCTGCCTCAATCCGTTAAATGCGAATATCTGAGGAACCCAGCTTTCAAAATTGTTCTCGTTTTCAGTTCTGAATAGGAAATTAAGACACCTTTCCAAAATGTCTAAGAACGTTAAGATTTTGTCACAAAAATTTTTCATGGATTTTGGAAAAAATCATGGACTAACCCCTTGCCTTTTTTTCAAAAAAAAACCAACTTTCTTTTCAAAGTTAATGAAATAAATCGTGCCATACCTCACTGGAAAGAGCTATTCAAACCAAATCGACTCATCGAAGCCAATTTTTTTTTCGAGGTCTATTCAGTAAAATATTAGCATCCAAAGTGACTTTCCCAGATTTTAACGATTTTCTGCCTCATTCCGTTAAATGCGAATATCTAAAGAACCCAGCTTTCAAAATTGTTCTGGTTTTCAGTTCTGAATAGGAAATTAAGACACCTTTCTAAAAAGTCTAAGAACGTTAAGATTTTGTCACAAAAATTTTTCATGGATTTTGGAAAAAATCATGGACTAACCCCTTGCCTTTTTTCAAAAAAAAAACAAGGTTTTCAAGGTTAATGAAATAAATCGTGCCATACCTCACTGGAAAGAGCTATTCAAACCAAATCGACTCATCGAAGCCAATTTTTTTTTCGAGGTCTATTTAGTAAAATATTAGCACCCAAAGTGACTTTCCCAGATTTTAACGATTTTCTGCCTCCAACTACCTACCTTAATGTCTTTGGATGGCGATATTTCCAAAACAAAGCCTTCAAAATTATTGCGGCTGAAAAGAAAATTAACTCACCTTTCTAAAAATGCCAGACAAACATTTTTTCAAGTTCTATTCAGTAAAATATTAGCATCCAAAGTGACTTTCCCAGATTTTAACGATTTTCTGCCTCCAACTACCTACCTTAATGTCTTTGGATGGCGATATTTCCAAAACAAAGCCTTCAAAATTATTGCGGCTTTCAGTGCTGAAAAGAAAATTAACTCACCTTTCTAAAAATGTCAGACAAACATTTTTTCAAGTTCTATTTAGTAAAATATTAGCACCCAAAGTGACTTTCCCAGATTTTAACGATTTTCTGCCTCAATCCGTTAAATGCGAATATCTGAGGAACCCAGCTTTCAAAATTGTTCTCGTTTTCAGTTCTGAATAGGAAATTAAGACACCTTTCCAAAATGTCTAAGAACGTTAAGATTTTGTCACAAAAATTTTTCATGGATTTTGGAAAAAATCATGGACACCCCTTGCCTTTTTTTCAAAAAAAAACCAACTTTTTTTTCAAGGTTAATGAAATAAATTGTGCCATACCTCACTGGAAAGAGCTATTCAAACCAAATCGACTCATCGAAGCCAATTTTATTTTCGAGGTCTATTTAGTAAAATATTAGCATCCAAAGTGACTTTCCCAGATTTTAACGATTTTCTGCCTCATTCCGTTAAATGCGAATATCTAAAGAACCCAGCTTTCAAAATTGTTCTGGTTTTCAGTTCTGAATAGGAAATTAAGACACCTTTCTAAAAAGTCTAAGAACGTTAAGATTTTGTCACAAAAATTTTTCATGGATTTTGGAAAAAATCATGGACTAACCCCTTGCCTTTTTTCAAAAAAAAAACAAGGTTTTCAAGGTTAATGAAATAAATCGTGCCATACCTCACTGGAAAGAGCTATTCAAACCAAATCGACTCATCGAAGCCAATTTTTTTTTCGAGGTCTATTTAGTAAAATATTAGCACCCAAAGTGACTTTCCCAGATTTTAACGATTTTCTGCCTCCAACTACCTACCTTAATGTCTTTGGATGGCGATATTTCCAAAACAAAGCCTTCAAAATTATTGCGGCTGAAAAGAAAATTAACTCACCTTTCTAAAAATGCCAGACAAACATTTTTTCAAGTTCTATTCAGTAAAATATTAGCATCCAAAGTGACTTTCCCAGATTTTAACGATTTTCTGCCTCCAACTACCTACCTTAATGTCTTTGGATGGCGATATTTCCAAAACAAAGCCTTCAAAATTATTGCGGCTTTCAGTGCTGAAAAGAAAATTAACTCACCTTTCTAAAAATGTCAGACAAACATTTTTTCAAGTTCTATTTAGTAAAATATTAGCACCCAAAGTGACTTTCCCAGATTTTAACGATTTTCTGCCTCAATCCGTTAAATGCGAATATCTGAGGAACCCAGCTTTCAAAATTGTTCTCGTTTTCAGTTCTGAATAGGAAATTAAGACACCTTTCCAAAATGTCTAAGAACGTTAAGATTTTGTCACAAAAATTTTTCATGGATTTTGGAAGAAATCATGGACTAACCCCTTGCCTTTTTTTAAAAAAAAAAACAACTTTTTTTTCAAGGTTAATGAAATAAATCGTGCCATACCTTACTGAAAAGATCTATTCCAACCAAATCGACTCATCGAAGCCATTTTTTTTTTCGAGGTCTATTCAGTAAAATATTAGCATCCAAAGTGACTTTTCCAGATTTTAACGATTTTCTGCCTCCAACTACCTACCTTAATGTCTTTGGATGGCGATATTTCCAAAACAAAGCCTTCAAAATTATTGCGGCTTTCAGTGCTGAAAAGAAAATTAACTCACCTTTCTAAAAATGTCAGACAAACATTTTTTTCAAGTTCTATTTAGTAAAATATTAGCATCCAAAGTGACTTTCCCAGATTTTAACGATTTTCTGCCTCCAACTACCTACCTTAATGTCTTTGGATGGCGATATTTCCAAAACAAAGCCTTCAAAATTATTGCGGCTTTCAGTGCTGAAAAGAAAATTAACTCACCTTTCTAAAAATGTCAGACAAACATTTTTTCAAGTTCTATTTAGTAAAATATTAGCACCCAAAGTGACTTTCCCAGATTTTAACGATTTTCTGCCTCAATCCGTTAAATGCGAATATCTGAGGAACCCAGCTTTCAAAATTGTTCTCGTTTTCAGTTCTGAATAGGAAATTAAGACACCTTTCCAAAATGTCTAAGAACGTTAAGATTTTGTCACAAAAATTTTTCATGGATTTTGGAAAAAATCATGGACTAACCCCTTGCCTTTTTTTCAAAAAAAAAAACAAGGTTTTCAAGGTTAATGAAATAAATCGTGCCATACCTCACTGGAAAGAGCTATTCAAACCAAATCGACTCATCGAAGCCAATTTTTTTTTCGAGGTCTATTTAGTAAAATATTAGCACCCAAAGTGACTTTCCCAGATTTTAACGATTTTCTGCCTCCAACTACCTACCTTAATGTCTTTGGATGGCGATATTTCCAAAACAAAGCCTTCAAAATTATTGCGGCTGAAAAGAAAATTAACTCACCTTTCTAAAAATGCCAGACAAACATTTTTTCAAGTTCTATTCAGTAAAATATTAGCATCCAAAGTGACTTTCCCAGATTTTAACGATTTTCTGCCTCCAACTACCTACCTTAATGTCTTTGGATGGCGATATTTCCAAAACAAAGCCTTCAAAATTATTGCGGCTTTCAGTGCTGAAAAGAAAATTAACTCACCTTTCTAAAAATTTCAGACAAACATTTTTTCAAGTTCTATTTAGTAAAATATTAGCACCCAAAGTGACTTTCCCAGATTTTAACGATTTTCTGCCTCAATCCGTTAAATGCGAATATCTGAGGAACCCAGCTTTCAAAATTGTTCTCGTTTTCAGTTCTGAATAGGAAATTAAGACACCTTTCCAAAATGTCTAAGAACGTTAAGATTTTGTCACAAAAATTTTTCATGGATTTTGGAAAAAATCATGGACACCCCTTGCCTTTTTTTCAAAAAAAAACCAACTTTTTTTTCAAGGTTAATGAAATAAATTGTGCCATACCTCACTGGAAAGAGCTATTCAAACCAAATCGACTCATCGAAGCCAATTTTATTTTCGAGGTCTATTTAGTAAAATATTAGCATCCAAAGTGACTTTCCCAGATTTTAACGATTTTCTGCCTCCAACTACATACCTTAATGTCTTTGGATGGCGATATTTCCAAAACAAAGCCTTCAAAATTATTGCGGCTTTCAGTGCTGAAAAGAAAATTAACTCACCTTTCCAAAAATGTCAGACAAACATTTTTTCAAGTTCTATTTAGTAAAATATTAGCACCCAAAGTGACTTTCCCAGATTTTAACGATTTTCTGCCTCAATCCCTTAAATGCGAATATCTAAAGAACCCAGCTTTCAAAATTGTTCTCGTTTTCAGTTCTGAATAGGAAATTAAGACACCTTTCCAAAATGTCCAAGAACGTTAAGATTTTGTCACAAAAATTTTTCATGGATTTTGGAAAAAATCATGGACTAACCCCTTGCCTTGTTTTCAAAAAAAAAAAAAAAAATTCAAAGTTAAGGAAATAAATCGTGCCATACCTCACTGGAAAGAGCTATTCAAACCAAATCGACTCATCGAAGCCAATTTTTTTTCGAGGTCTATTCAGTAAAATATTAGCATCCAAAGTGACGTTCCCAGATTTTAACGATTTTCTGCCTCATTCCGTTAAATGCGAATATCTAAAGAACCCAGCTTTCAAAATTGTTCTGGTTTTCAGTTCTGAATAGGAAATTAAGACACCTTTCTAAAAAGTCTAAGAACGTTAAGATTTTGTCACAAAAATTTTTCATGGATTTTGGAAAAAATCATGGACTAACCCCTTGCCTTTTTTTCAAAAAAAAAAACAAGGTTTTCAAGGTTAATGAAATAAATCGTGCCATACCTCACTGGAAAGAGCTATTCAAACCAAATCGACTCATCGAAGCCAATTTTTTTTTCGAGGTCTATTTAGTAAAATATTAGCACCCAAAGTGACTTTCCCAGATTTTAACGATTTTCTGCCTCCAACTACCTACCTTAATGTCTTTGGATGGCGATATTTCCAAAACAAAGCCTTCAAAATTATTGCGGCTGAAAAGAAAATTAACTCACCTTTCTAAAAATGCCAGACAAACATTTTTTCAAGTTCTATTCAGTAAAATAATAGCATCCAAAGTGACTTTCCCAGATTTTAACGATTTTCTGCCTCCAACTACCTACCTTAATGTCTTTGGATGGCGATATTTCCAAAACAAAGCCTTCAAAATTATTGCGGCTTTCAGTGCTGAAAAGAAAATTAACTCACCTTTCTAAAAATGTCAGACAAACATTTTTTTCAAGTTTTATTTAGTAAAATATTAGCATCCAAAGTGACTTTCCCAGATTTTAACGATTTTCTGCCTCCAACTACCTACCTTAATGTCTTTGGATGGCGATATTTCCAAAACAAAGCCTTCAAAATTATTGCGGCTTTCAGTGCTGAAAAGAAAATTAACTCACCTTTCTAAAAATGTCAGACAAACATTTTTTTCAAGTTCTATTTAGTAAAATATTAGCACCCAAAGTGACTTTCCCAGATTTTAACGCTTTTCTGCCTCAATCCGTTAAATGCGAATATCTGAGGAACCCAGCTTTCAAAATTGTTCTCGTTTTCAGTTCTGAATAGGAAATTAAGACACCTTTCCAAAATGTCTAAGAACGTTAAGATTTTGTCACAAAAATTTTTCATGGATTTTGGAAAAAATCATGGACTAACCCCTTGCCTTTTTTTCAAAAAAAAACCAACTTTTTTTTCAAAGTTAATGAAATAAATCGTGCCATACCTCACTGGAAAGAGCTATTCAAACCAAATCGACTCATCGAAGCCAATTTTTTTTTCAAGGTCTATTCAGTAAAATATTAGCACCCAAAGTGACTTTCCCAGATTTTAACGATTTTCTGCCTCCAACTACCTACCTTAATGTCTTTGGATGGCGATATTTCCAAAACAAAGCCTTCAAAATTATTGCGGCTGAAAAGAAAATTAACTCACCTTTCTAAAAATGCCAGACAAACATTTTTTCAAGTTCTATTCAGTAAAATATTAGCATCCAAAGTGACTTTCCCAGATTTTAACGATTTTCTGCCTCCAACTACCTACCTTAATGTCTTTGGATGGCGATATTTCCAAAACAAAGCCTTCAAAATTATTGCGGCTTTCAGTGCTGAAAAGAAAATTAACTCACCTTTCTAAAAATGTCAGACAAACATTTTTTTCAAGTTCTATTTAGTAAAATATTAGCATCCAAAGTGACTTTCCCAGATTTTAACGATTTTCTGCCTCCAACTACCTACCTTAATGTCTTTGGATGGCGATATTTCCAAAACAAAGCCTTCAAAATTATTGCGGCTTTCAGTGCTGAAAAGAAAATTAACTCACCTTTCTAAAAATGTCAGACAAACATTTTTTCAAGTTCTATTTAGTAAAATATTAGCACCCAAAGTGACTTTCCCAGATTTTAACGATTTTCTGCCTCAATCCGTTAAATGCGAATATCTGAGGAACCCAGCTTTCAAAATTGTTCTCGTTTTCAGTTCTGAATAGGAAATTAAGACACCTTTCCAAAATGTCTAAGAACGTTAAGATTTTGTCACAAAAATTTTTCATGGATTTTGGAAAAAATCATGGACTAACCCCTTGCCTTTTTTTCAAAAAAAACAACAACTTTTTTTTCAAGGTTATTGAAATAAATCGTGCCATACCTTACTGAAAAGATCTATTCCAACCAAATCGACTCATCGAAGCCAATTTTTTTTTCGAGGTCTATTCAGTAAAATATTAGCATCCAAAGTGACTTTCCCAGATTTTAACGATTTTCTGCCTCCAACTACATACCTTAATGTCTTTGGATGGCGATATTTCCAAAACAAAGCCTTCAAAATTATTGCGGCTTTCAGTGCTGAAAAGAAAATTAACTCACCTTTCTAAAAATGTCAGACAAACATTTTTTCAAGTTCTATTTAGTAAAATATTAGCACCCAAAGTGACTTTCCCAGATTTTAACGATTTTCTGCCTCAATCCGCTAAATGCGAATATCTAAGGAACCCAGCTTTCAAAATTGTTCTCGTTTTCAGTTCTGAATAGGAAATTAAGACACCTTTCCAAAATGTCTAAAAACGTTAAGATTTTGTCACTCAAATTTTTCATGGATTTTGGAAGAAATCATGGACTAACCCCTTGCCTTTTTTTCAAAAAAAAAACAACTTTTTTTTCAAGGTTAATGAAATAAATCGTGCCATACCTCACTGGAAAGAGCTATTCAAACCAAATCGACTCATCGAAGCCAATTTTTTTTTCGAGGTCTATTTAGTAAAATATTAGCATCCAAAGTGACTTTCCCAGATTTTAACGATTTTCTGCCTCCAACTACCTACCTTAATGTCTTTGGATGGCGATATTTCCAAAACAAAGCCTTCAAAATTATTGCGGCTTTCAGTGCTGAAAAGAAAATTAACTCACCTTTCTAAAAATGTCAGACAAACATTTTTTTCAAGTTCTATTTAGTAAAATATTAGCATCCAAAGTGACTTTCCCAGATTTTAACGATTTTCTGCCTCCAACTACCTACCTTAATGTCTTTGGATGGCGATTTTTCCAAAACAAAGCCTTCAAAATTATTGCGGCTTTCAGTGCTGAAAAGAAAATTAACTCACCTTTCTAAAAATGTCAGACAAACATTTTTTCAAGTTCTATTTAGTAAAATATTAGCACCCAAAGTGACTTTCCCAGATTTTAACGATTTTCTGCCTCAATCCGTTAAATGCGAATATCTGAGGAACCCAGCTTTCAAAATTGTTCTCGTTTTCAGTTCTGAATAGGAAATTAAGACACCTTTCCAAAATGTCTAAGAACGTTAAGATTTTGTCACAAAAATTTTTCATGGATTTTGGAAAAAATCATGGACTAACCCCTTGCCTTTTTTTCAAAAAAAACAACAACTTTTTTTTCAAGGTTATTGAAATAAATCGTGCCATACCTTACTGAAAAGATCTATTCCAACCAAATCGACTCATCGAAGCCAATTTTTTTTTCGAGGTCTATTCAGTAAAATATTAGCATCCAAAGTGACTTTCCCAGATTTTAACGATTTTCTGCCTCCAACTACATACCTTAATGTCTTTGGATGGCGATATTTCCAAAACAAAGCCTTCAAAATTATTGCGGCTTTCAGTGCTGAAAAGAAAATTAACTCACCTTTCTAAAAATGTCAGACAAACATTTTTTCAAGTTCTATTTAGTAAAATATTAGCACACAAAGTGACTTTCCCAGATTTTAACGATTTTCTGCCTCAATCCGTTAAATGCGAATATCTGAGGAACCCAGCTTTCAAAATTGTTCTGGTTTTCAGTTCTGAATAGGAAATTAAGACACCTTTCTAAAAAGTCTAAGAACGTTAAGATTTTGTCACAAAAATTTTTCATGGATTTTGGAAAAAATCATGGACTAACCCCTTGCCTTTTTTTCAAAAAAAAAAACAAGGTTTTCAAGGTTAATGAAATAAATCGTGCCATACCTCACTGGAAAGAGCTATTCAAACCAAATCGACTCATCGAAGCCAATTTTTTTTTCGATGTCTATTTAGTAAAATATTAGCACCCAAAGTGACTTTCCCAGATTTTAACGATTTTCTGCCTCCAACTACCTACCTTAATGTCTTTGGATGGCGATATTTCCAAAACAAAGCCTTCAAAATTATTGCGGCTGAAAAGAAAATTAACTCACCTTTCTAAATATGCCAGACAAACATTTTTTCAAGTTCTATTCAGTAAAATATTAGCATCCAAAGTGACTTTCCCAGATTTTAACGATTTTCTGCCTCCAACTACCTACCTTAATGTCTTTGGATGGCGATATTTCCAAAACAAAGCCTTCAAAATTATTGCGGCTTTCAGTGCTGAAAAGAAAATTAACTCACCTTTCTAAAAATGTCAGACAAACATTTTTTCAAGTTCTATTTAGTAAAATATTAGCACCCAAAGTGACTTTCCCAGATTTTAACGATTTTCTGCCTCAATCCGTTAAATGCGAATATCTGAGGAACCCAGCTTTCAAAATTGTTCTCGTTTTCAGTTCTGAATAGGAAATTAAGACACCTTTCCAAAATGTCTAAGAACGTTAAGATTTTGTCACAAAAATTTTTCATGGATTTTGGAAAAAATCATGGACACCCCTTACCTTTTTTTCAAAACAAAACCAACTTTTTTTTCAAGGTTAATGAAATAAATCGTGCCATACCTCACTGGAAAGAGCTATTCAAACCAAATCGACTCATCGAAGCCAATTTTTTTTTCGAGGTCTATTTAGTAAAATATTAGCATCCAAAGTGACTTTCCCAGATTTTAACGATTTTCTGCCTCCAACTACCTACCTTAATGTCTTTGGATGGCGATATTTCCAAAACAAAGCCTTCAAAATTATTGCGGCTTTCAGTGCTGAAAAGAAAATTAACTCACCTTTCTAAAAATGTCAGACAAACATTTTTTTCAAGTTCTATTTAGTAAAATATTAGCATCCAAAGTGACTTTCCCAGATTTTAACGATTTTCTGCCTCCAACTACCTACCTTAATGTCTTTGGATGGCGATATTTCCAAAACAAAGCCTTCAAAATTATTGCGGCTTTCAGTGCTGAAAAGAAAATTAACTCACCTTTCTAAAAATGTCAGACAAACATTTTTTTCAAGTTCTATTTAGTAAAATATTAGCATCCAAAGTGACTTTCCCAGATTTTAACGATTTTCTGCCTCCAACTACCTACCTTAATGTCTTTGGATGGCGATATTTCCAAAACAAAGCCTTCAAAATTATTGCGGCTTTCAGTGCTGAAAAGAAAATTAACTCACCTTTCTAAAAATGTCAGACAAACATTTTTTTCAAGTTCTATTTAGTAAAATATTAGCACCCAAAGTGACTTTCCCAGATTTTAACGCTTTTCTGCCTCAATCCGTTAAATGCGAATATCTGAGGAACCCAGCTTTCAAAATTGTTCTCGTTTTCAGTTCTGAATAGGAAATTAAGACACCTTTCCAAAATGTCTAAGAACGTTAAGATTTTGTCACAAAAATTTTTCATGGATTTTGGAAAAAATCATGGACTAACCCCTTGCCTTTTTTTCAAAAAAAAACCAACTTTCTTTTCAAAGTTAATGAAATAAATCGTGCCATACCTCACTGGAAAGAGCTATTCAAACCAAATCGACTCATCGAAGCCAATTTTTTTTTCGAGGTCTATTCAGTAAAATATTAGCATCCAAAGTGACTTTCCCAGATTTTAACGATTTTCTGCCTCATTCCGTTAAATGCGAATATCTAAAGAACCCAGCTTTCAAAATTGTTCTGGTTTTCAGTTCTGAATAGGAAATTAAGACACCTTTCTAAAAAGTCTAAGAACGTTAAGATTTTGTCACAAAAATTTTTCATGGATTTTGGAAAAAATCATGGACTAACCCCTTGCCTTTTTTTCAAAAAAAAAACAAGGTTTTCAAGGTTAATGAAATAAATCGTGCCATACCTCACTGGAAAGAGCTATTCAAACCAAATCGACTCATCGAAGCCAATTTTTTTTTCGAGGTCTATTTAGTAAAATATTAGCACCCAAAGTGACTTTCCCAATGTCAGACAAACATTTTTTTCAAGTTCTATTTAGTAAAATATTAGCATCCAAAGTGACTTTCCCAGATTTTAACGATTTTCTGCCTCCAACTACCTACCTTAATGTCTTTGGATGGCGATATTTCCAAAACAAAGCCTTCAAAATTATTGCGGCTTTCAGTGCTGAAAAGAAAATTAACTCACCTTTCTAAAAATGTCAGACAAACATTTTTTTCAAGTTCTATTTAGTAAAATATTAGCATCCAAAGTGACTTTCCCAGATTTTAACGATTTTCTGCCTCCAACTACCTACCTTAATGTCTTTGGATGGCGATATTTCCAAAACAAAGCCTTCAAAATTATTGCGGCTTTCAGTGCTGAAAAGAAAATTAACTCACCTTTCTAAAAATGTCAGACAAACATTTTTTTCAAGTTCTATTTAGTAAAATATTAGCACCCAAAGTGACTTTCCCAGATTTTAACGCTTTTCTGCCTCAATCCGTTAAATGCGAATATCTGAGGAACCCAGCTTTCAAAATTGTTCTCGAATAGGAAATTAAGACACCTTTCCAAAATGTCTAAGAACGTTAAGATTTTGTCACAAAAATTTTTCATGGATTTTGGAAAAAATCATGGACTAACCCCTTGCCTTTTTTTCAAAAAAAACAACAACTTTTTTTTCAAGGTTATTGAAATAAATCGTGCCATACCTTACTGAAAAGATCTATTCCAACCAAATCGACTCATCGAAGCCAATTTTTTTTTCGAGGTCTATTCAGTAAAATATTAGCATCCAAAGTGACTTTCCCAGATTTTAACGATTTTCTGCCTCCAACTACCTACCTTAATGTCTTTGGATGGCGATTTTTCCAAAACAAAGCCTTCAAAATTATTGCGGCTTTCAGTGCTGAAAAGAAAATTAACTCACCTTTCTAAAAATGTCAGACAAACATTTTTTCAAGTTCTATTTAGTAAAATATTAGCATCCAAAGTGACTTTCCCAGATTTTAACGATTTTCTGCCTCCAACTACCTACCTTAATGTCTTTGGATGGCGATATTTCCAAAACAAAGCCTTCAAAATTATTGCGGCTTTCAGTGCTGAAAAGAAAATTAACTCACCTTTCTAAAAATGTCAGACAAACATTTTTTTCAAGTTCTATTTAGTAAAATATTAGCATCCAAAGTGACTTTCCCAGATTTTAACGATTTTCTGCCTCCAACTACCTACCTTAATGTCTTTGGATGGCGATATTTCCAAAACAAAGCCTTCAAAATTATTGCGGCTTTCAGTGCTGAAAAGAAAATTAACTCACCTTTCTAAAAATGTCAGACAAACATTTTTTTCAAGTTCTATTTAGTAAAATATTAGCACCCAAAGTGACTTTCCCAGATTTTAACGCTTTTCTGCCTCAATCCGTTAAATGCGAATATCTGAGGAACCCAGCTTTCAAAATTGTTCTCGTTTTCAGTTCTGAATAGGAAATTAAGACACCTTTCCAAAATGTCTAAGAACGTTAAGATTTTGTCACAAAAATTTTTCATGGATTTTGGAAAAAATCATGGACTAACCCCTTGCCTTTTTTTCAAAAAAAACAACAACTTTTTTTTCAAGGTTATTGAAATAAATCGTGCCATACCTTACTGAAAAGATCTATTCCAACCAAATCGACTCATCGAAGCCAATTTTTTTTTCGAGGTCTATTCAGTAAAATATTAGCATCCAAAGTGACTTTCCCAGATTTTAACGATTTTCTGCCTCCAACTACATACCTTAATGTCTTTGGATGGCGATATTTCCAAAACAAAGCCTTCAAAATTATTGCGGCTTTCAGTGCTGAAAAGAAAATTAACTCACCTTTCTAAAAATGTCAGACAAACATTTTTTCAAGTTCTATTTAGTAAAATATTAGCACACAAAGTGACTTTCCCAGATTTTAACGATTTTCTGCCTCAATCCGTTAAATGCGAATATCTGAGGAACCCAGCTTTCAAAATTGTTCTGGTTTTCAGTTCTGAATAGGAAATTAAGACACCTTTCTAAAAAGTCTAAGAACGTTAAGATTTTGTCACAAAAATTTTTCATGGATTTTGGAAAAAATCATGGACTAACCCCTTGCCTTTTTTTCAAAAAAAAAAACAAGGTTTTCAAGGTTAATGAAATAAATCGTGCCATACCTCACTGGAAAGAGCTATTCAAACCAAATCGACTCATCGAAGCCAATTTTTTTTTCGAGGTCTATTTAGTAAAATATTAGCACCCAAAGTGACTTTCCCAGATTTTAACGATTTTCTGCCTCCAACTACCTACCTTAATGTCTTTGGATGGCGATATTTCCAAAACAAAGCCTTCAAAATTATTGCGGCTGAAAAGAAAATTAACTCACCTTTCTAAAAATGCCAGACAAACATTTTTTCAAGTTCTATTCAGTAAAATATTAGCATCCAAAGTGACTTTCCCAGATTTTAACGATTTTCTGCCTCCAACTACCTACCTTAATGTCTTTGGATGGCGATATTTCCAAAACAAAGCCTTCAAAATTATTGCGGCTTTCAGTGCTGAAAAGAAAATTAACTCACCTTTCTAAAAATGTCAGACAAACATTTTTTCAAGTTCTATTTAGTAAAATATTAGCACCCAAAGTGACTTTCCCAGATTTTAACGATTTTCTGCCTCAATCCGTTAAATGCGAATATCTGAGGAACCCAGCTTTCAAAATTGTTCTCGTTTTCAGTTCTGAATAGGAAATTAAGACACCTTTCCAAAATGTCTAAGAACGTTAAGATTTTGTCACAAAAATTTTTCATGGATTTTGGAAAAAATCATGGACACCCCTTACCTTTTTTTCAAAACAAAACCAACTTTTTTTTCAAGGTTAATGAAATAAATCGTGCCATACCTCACTGGAAAGAGCTATTCAAACCAAATCGACTCATCGAAGCCAATTTTTTTTTCGAGGTCTATTTAGTAAAATATTAGCATCCAAAGTGACTTTCCCAGATTTTAACGATTTTCTGCCTCCAACTACATACCTTAATGTCTTTGGATGGCGATATTTCCAAAACAAAGCCTTCAAAATTATTGCGGCTTTCAGTGCTGAAAAGATAATTAACTCACCTTTCTAAAAATGTCAGACAAACATTTTTTCAAGTTCTATTTAGTAAAATATTAGCACCCAAAGTGACTTTCCCAGATTTTAACGATTTTCTGCCTCAATCCGTTAAATGCGAATATCTGAGGAACCCAGCTTTCAAAATTGTTCTCGTTTTCAGTTCTGAATAGGAAATTAAGACACCTTTCCAAAATGTCTAAGAACGTTAAGATTTTGTCACACAAATTTTTCATGGATTTTGGAAGAAATCATGGACTAACCCCTTGCCTTTTTTTCAAAAAAAAAACAACTTTTTTTTCAAGGTTAATGAAATAAATCGTGCCATACCTCACTGGAAAGAGCTATTCAAACCAAATCGACTCATCGAAGCCAATTTTTTTTTCGAGGTCTATTTAGTAAAATATTAGCATCCAAAGTGACTTTCCAAGATTTTAACGATTTTCTGCCTCCAACTACATACCTTAATGTCTTTGGATGGCGATATTTCCAAAACAAAGCCTTCAAAATTATTGCGGCTTTCAGTGCTGAAAAGAAAATTAACTCACCTTTCTAAAAATGTCAGACAAACATTTTTTCAAGTTCTATTTAGTAAAATATTAGCACCCTAAGTGACTTTCCCAGATTTTAACGATTTTCTGCCTCAATCCGTTAAATGCGAATATCTGAGGAACCCAGCTTTCAAAATTGTTCTCGTTTTCAGTTCTGAATAGGAAATTAAGACACCTTTCCAAAATGTCTAAGAACGTTAAGATTTTATCACAAAAATTTTTCATGGATTTTGGAAAAAATCATGGACTAACCCCTTGCCTTGTTTTCAAAAAAAAAAAAATTCAAAGTTAAGGAAATAAATCGTGCCATACCTTACTGGAAAGATCTATTCCAACCAAATCGACTCATCGAAGCCAATTTTTTTTTCGAGGTCTATTCAGTAAAATATTAGCATCCAAAGTGACTTTCCCAGATTTTAACGATTTTCTGCCTCAATCCCTTAAATGCGAATATCTAAAGAACCCAGCTTTCAAAATTGTTCTCGTTTTCAGTTCTGAATAGGAAATTAAGACACCTTTCCAAAATGTCTAAGAACGTTAAGATTTTGTCACAAAAATTTTTCATGGATTTTGGAAAAAATCATGGACTAACCCCTTGCCTTGTTTTCAAAAAAAAAAAAAAAATTCAAAGTTAAGGAAATAAATCGTGCCATACCTTACTGGAAAGATCTATTCCAACCAAATCGACTCATCGAAGCCAATTTTTTTTTCGAGGTCTATTCAGTAAAATATTAGCCTCCAAAGTGACGTTCCCAGATTTTAACGATTTTCTGCCTCCAACTACCTACCTTAATGTCTTTGGTTCGCGATATTTCCAAAACAAAGCCTTCAAAATTATTGCGGCTTTCAATGGTGAAAAGAAAATTAACTGACCTTTCTAAAAATGTCAGACAAAAATTTTTTCAAGTTCCATTTAGTAAAATATTAGCATCCAAAGTGACTTTCCCAGATTTTAACGATTTTCTGCCTCAATCCGTTAAATGCGAATATCTAAAGAACCCAGCTTTCAAAATTGTTCTCGTTTTCAGTTCTGAATAGGAAATTAAGACACCTTTCCAAAATGTCCAAGAACGTTAAGATTTTGTCACAAAAATTTTTCATGGATTTTGGAAAAAATCATGGACTAACCCCTTGCCTTGTTTTCAAAAAAAAAAAATTCAAAATTAAGTAAATAAATCGTGCCATACCTTACTGGAAAGATCTATTCCAACCAAATCGACTCATCGAAGCCAATTTTTTTTTCGAGGTCTATTCAGTAAAATATTAGCATCCAAAGTGACTTTCCCAGATTTTAACGATTTTCTGCCTCAATCCGTTAAATGCGAATATCTAAAGAACCCAGCTTTCAAAATTGTTCTCGTTTTCAGTTCTGAATAGGAAATTAAGACACCTTTCCAAAATGTCCAAGAACGTTAAGATTTTGTCACAAAAATTTTTCATGGATTTTGGAAAAAATCATGGACTAACCCCTTGCCTTGTTTTCAAAAAAAAAAAAAAAATTCAAAGTTAAGGAAATAAATCGTGCCATACCTTACTGGAAAGATCTATTCCAACCAAATCGACTCATCGAAGCCAATTTTTTTTCGAGGTCTATTCAGTAAAATATTAGCCTCCAAAGTGACGTTCCCAGATTTTAACGATTTTCTGCCTCCAACTACCTACCTTAATGCCTTTGGTTGGCGATATTTCCAAAACAAAGCCTTCAAAATTATTGCGGCTTCCAATGGTGAAAAGAAAATTAATTCGCCTCTGTAAAAATGTCAGACAAAAATTTTTTCAAGTTCCATTTAGTAAAATATTAGCATCCAAAGTGACTTTCCCAGATTTTAACGATTTTCTGCCTCAATCCGTTAAATGCGAATATCTAAAGAACCCAGCTTTCAAAATTGTTCTCGTTTTCAGTTCTGAATAGGAAATTAAGACACCTTTCCAAAATGTCCAAGAACGTTAAGATTTTGTCACAAAAAATTTTCATGGATTTTGGAAAAAATCATGGACTAACCCCTTGCCTTGTTTTCAAAAAAAAAAAATTCAAAGTTAAGGAAATAAATCGTGCCATACCTTACTGGAAAGATCTATTCCAACCAAATCGACTCATCGAAGCCAATTTTTTTTTCGAGGTCTATTCAGTAAAATATTAGCATCCAAAGTGACTTTCCCAGATTTTAACGATTTTCTGCCTCAATCCGTTAAATGCGAATATCTAAAGAACCCAGCTTTCAAAATTGTTCTCGTTTTCAGTTCTGAATAGGAAATTAAGACACCTTTCCAAAATGTCCAAGAACGTTAAGATTTTGTCACAAAAAATTTTCTTGGATTTTGGAAAAAATCATGGACTAACCCCTTGCCTTGTTTTCAAAAAAAAAAAATTCAAAGTTAAGGAAATAAATCGTGCCATACCTTACTGGAAAGATCTATTCCAACCAAATCGACTCATCGAAGCCAATTTTTTTTTCGAGGTCTATTCAGTAAAATATTAGCATCCAAAGTGACTTTCCCAGATTTTAACGATTTTCTGCCTCAATCCGTTAAATGCGAATATCTAAAGAACCCAGCTTTCAAAATTGTTCTCGTTTTCAGTTCTGAATAGGAAATTAAGACACCTTTCCAAAATGTCCAAGAACGTTAAGATTTTGTCACAAAAATTTTTCATGGATTTTGGAAAAAATCATGGACTAACCCCTTGCCTTTTTTTTCAAAAAAAAACAACAGTTTTTCAAAGTTAATGAAATAAATCGTGCCATACCTTACTGGAAAGATCTATTCCAACCAAATCGACTCATCGAAGCCAATTTTTTTTTCGAGGTCTATTCAGTAAAATATTAGCCTCCAAAGTGACGTTCCCAGATTTTAACGATTTTCTGCCTCCAACTACCTACCTTAATGTCTTTGGTTCGCGATATTTCCAAAACAAAGCCTTCAAAATTATTGCGGCTTTCAATGGTGAAAAGAAAATTAACTGACCTTTCTAAAAATGTCAGACAAAAATTTTTTCAAGTTCCATTTAGTAAAATATTATCATCCAAAATGACTTTCCCAGATTTTAACGATTTTCTGCCTCAATCCGTTAAATGCGAATATCTAAAGAACCCAGCTTTCAAAATTGTTCTCGTTTTCAGTTCTGAATAGGAAATTAAGACACCTTTCCAAAATGTCCAAGAACGTTAAGATTTTGTCACAAAAATTTTTCATGGATTTTGGAAAAAATCATGGACTAACCCCTTGCCTTTTTTTCAAAAAAAAACAACATTTTTTCAAAGTTAATGAAATAAATCGTGCCATACCTTACTGGAAAGATCTATTCCAACCAAATCGACTCATCGAAGCCAATTTTTTTTTCGAGGTCTATTCAGTAAAATATTAGCATCCAAAGTGACTTTCCCAGATTTTAACGATTTTCTGCCTCAATCCGTTAAATGCGAATATCTAAAGAACCCAGCTTTCAAAATTGTTCTCGTTTTCAGTTCTGAATAGGAAATTAAGACACCTTTCCAAAATGTCCAAGAACGTTAAGATTTTGTCACAAAAATTTTTCATGGATTTTGGAAAAAATCATGGACTAACCCCTTGCCTTGTTTTCAAAAAAAAAAAATTCAAAATTAAGTAAATAAATCGTGCCATACCTTACTGGAAAGATCTATTCCAACCAAATCGACTCATCGAAGCCAATTTTTTTTTCGAGGTCTATTCAGTAAAATATTAGCATCCAAAGTGACTTTCCCAGATTTTAACGATTTTCTGCCTCAATCCGTTAAATGCGAATATCTAAAGAACCCAGCTTTCAAAATTGTTCTCGTTTTCAGTTCTGAATAGGAAATTAAGACACCTTTCCAAAATGTCCAAGAACGTTAAGATTTTGTCACAAAAATTTTTCATGGATTTTGGAAAAAATCATGGACTAACCCCTTGCCTTGTTTTCAAAAAAAAAAAAAAAAAAAAAAAAAAAAAAGGAAATAAATCGTGCCATACCTTACTGGAAAGATCTATTCCAACCAAATCGACTCATCGAAGCCAATTTTTTTTCGAGGTCTATTCAGTAAAATATTAGCCTCCAAAGTGACGTTCCCAGATTTTAACGATTTTCTGCCTCCAACTACCTACCTTAATGTCTTTGGTTCGCGATATTTCCAAAACAAAGCCTTCAAAATTATTGCGGCTTTCAATGATGAAAAGAAAATTAACTGACCTTTCTAAAAATGTCAGACAAAAATTTTTTCAAGTTCCATTTAGTAAAATATTAGCATCCAAAGTGACTTTCCCAGATTTTAACGATTTTCTGCCTCAATCCGTTGAATGCGAATATCTAAAGAACCCAGCTTTCAAAATTGTTCTCGTTTTCAGTTCTGAATAGGAAATTAAGACACCTTTCCAAAATGTCCAAGAACGTTAAGATTTTGTCACAAAAAATTTTCATGGATTTTGGAAAAAATCATGGACTAACCCCTTGCCTTGTTTTCAAAAAAAAAAAATTCAAAGTTAAGGAAATAAATCGTGCCATACCTTACTGGAAAGATCTATTCCAACCAAATCGACTCATCGAAGCCAATTTTTTTTTCGAGGTCTATTCAGTAAAATATTAGCATCCAAAGTGACTTTCCCAGATTTTAACGATTTTCTGCCTCAATCCGTTAAATGCGAATATCTAAAGAACCCAGCTTTCAAAATTGTTCTCGTTTTCAGTTCTGAATAGGAAATTAAGACACCTTTCCAAAATGTCCAAGAACGTTAAGATTTTGTCACAAAAATTTTTCATGGATTTTGGAAAAAATCATGGACTAACCCCTTGCCTTTTTTTCAAAAAAAAACAACATTTTTTCAAAGTTAATGAAATAAATCGTGCCATACCTTACTGGAAAGATCTATTCCAACCAAATCGACTCATCGAAGCCAATTTTTTTTTCGAGGTCTATTCAGTAAAATATTAGCATCCAAAGTGACTTTCCCAGATTTTAACGATTTTCTGCCTCAATCCGTTAAATGCGAATATCTAAAGAACCCAGCTTTCAAAATTGTTCTCGTTTTCAGTTCTGAATAGGAAATTAAGACACCTTTCCAAAATGTCCAAGAACGTTAAGATTTTGTCACAAAAATTTTTCATGGATTTTGGAAAAAATCATGGACTAACCCCTTGCCTTTTTTTCAAAAAAAAACAACATTTTTTCAAAGTTAATGAAATAAATCGTGCCATACCTTACTGGAAAGATCTATTCCAACCAAATCGACTCATCGAAGCCAATTTTTTTTTCGAGGTCTATTCAGTAAAATATTAGCATCCAAAGTGACTTTCCCAGATTTTAACGATGTTCTGCCTCCAACTACCTACCTTAATGTCTTTGGTTGGCGATATTTCGAAAACAAAGCCTTCAAAATGATTTCAAAGTTAAGGAAATAAATCGTGCCATACCTTACTGGAAAGATCTATTCCAACCAAATCGACTCATCGAAGCCAATTTTTTTTTCGAGGTCTATTCAGTAAAATATTAGCATCCAAAGTGACTTTCCCAGATTTTAACGATTTTCTGCCTCCAACTACCTACCTTAATGCCTTTGGTTGGCGATATTTCCAAAACAAAGCCTTCAAAATTATTGCGGCTTCCAATGGTGAAAAGAAAATTAATTCGCCTCTGTAAAAATGTCAGACAAAAATTTTTTCAAGTTCCATTTAGTAAAATATTAGCATCCAAAGTGACTTTCCCAGATTTTAATGATTTTCTGCCTCCAACTACCTACCTTAATGTCCTTGGTTCACGATATTTCCAAACAAAGCCTTCAAAATTATTGCGGCTTTCAATGGTGAAAAGAAAATTAACTGACCTTTCTAAAAATGTCAGACAAAAATTTTTTCAAGTTCCATTTAGTAAAATATTAGCATCCAAAGTGACTTTCCCAGATTTTAACGATTTTCTGCCTCAATCCGTTGAATGCGAATATCTAAAGAACCCAGCTTTCAAAATTGTTCTCGTTTTCAGTTCTGAATAGGAAATTAAGACACCTTTCCAAAATGTCCAAGAACGTTAAGATTTTGTCACAAAAAATTTTCATGGATTTTGGAAAAAATCATGGACTAACCCCTTGCCTTGTTTTCAAAAAAAAAAAATTCAAAGTTAAGGAAATAAATCGTGCCATACCTTACTGGAAAGATCTATTCCAACCAAATCGACTCATCGAAGCCAATTTTTTTTTCGAGGTCTATTCAGTAAAATATTAGCATCCAAAGTGACTTTCCCAGATTTTAACGATTTTCTGCCTCAATCCGTTAAATGCGAATATCTAAAGAACCCAGCTTTCAAAATTGTTCTCGTTTTCAGTTCTGAATAGGAAATTAAGACACCTTTCCAAAATGTCCAAGAACGTTAAGATTTTGTCACAAAAATTTTTCATGGATTTTGGAAAAAATCATGGACTAACCCCTTGCCTTTTTTTCAAAAAAAAACAACATTTTTTCAAAGTTAATGAAATAAATCGTGCCATACCTTACTGGAAAGATCTATTCCAACCAAATCGACTCATCGAAGCCAATTTTTTTTTCGAGGTCTATTCAGTAAAATATTAGCATCCAAAGTGACTTTCCCAGATTTTAACGATTTTCTGCCTCAATCCGTTAAATGCGAATATCTAAAGAACCCAGCTTTCAAAATTGTTCTCGTTTTCAGTTCTGAATAGGAAATTAAGACACCTTTCCAAAATGTCCAAGAACGTTAAGATTTTGTCACAAAAATTTTTCATGGATTTTGGAAAAAATCATGGACTAACCCCTTGCCTTTTTTTCAAAAAAAAACAACATTTTTTCAAAGTTAATGAAATAAATCGTGCCATACCTTACTGGAAAGATCTATTCCAACCAAATCGACTCATCGAAGCCAATTTTTTTTTCGAGGTCTATTCAGTAAAATATTAGCATCCAAAGTGACTTTCCCAGATTTTAACGATGTTCTGCCTCCAACTACCTACCTTAATGTCTTTGGTTGGCGATATTTCGAAAACAAAGCCTTCAAAATGATTTCAAAGTTAAGGAAATAAATCGTGCCATACCTTACTGGAAAGATCTATTCCAACCAAATCGACTCATCGAAGCCAATTTTTTTTTCGAGGTCTATTCAGTAAAATATTAGCATCCAAAGTGACTTTCCCAGATTTTAACGATTTTCTGCCTCAATCCGTTAAATGCGAATATCTAAAGAACCCAGCTTTCAAAATTGTTCTCGTTTTCAGTTCTGAATAGGAAATTAAGACACCTTTCCAAAATGTCCAAGAACGTTAAGATTTTGTCACAAAAATTTTTCATGGATTTTGGAAAAAATCATGGACTAACCCCTTGCCTTTTTTTCAAAAAAAAACAACATTTTTTCAAAGTTAATGAAATAAATCGTGCCATACCTTACTGGAAAGATCTATTCCAACCAAATCGACTCATCGAAGCCAATTTTTTTTTCGAGGTCTATTCAGTAAAATATTAGCATCCAAAGTGACTTTCCCAGATTTTAACGATTTTCTGCCTCAATCCGTTAAATGCGAATATCTAAAGAACCCAGCTTTCAAAATTGTTCTCGTTTTCAGTTCTGAATAGGAAATTAAGACACCTTTCCAAAATGTCCAAGAACGTTAAGATTTTGTCACAAAAATTTTTCATGGATTTTGGAAAAAATCATGGACTAACCCCTTGCCTTTTTTTCAAAAAAAAACAACATTTTTTCAAAGTTAATGAAATAAATCGTGCCATACCTTACTGGAAAGATCTATTCCAACCAAATCGACTCATCGAAGCCAATTTTTTTTTCGAGGTCTATTCAGTAAAATATTAGCATCCAAAGTGACTTTCCCAGATTTTAACGATTTTCTGCCTCAATCCGTTAAATGCGAATATCTAAAGAACCCAGCTTTCAAAATTGTTCTCGTTTTCAGTTCTGAATAGGAAATTAAGACACCTTTCCAAAATGTCCAAGAACGTTAAGATTTTGTCACAAAAATTTTTCATGGATTTTGGAAAAAATCATGGACTAACCCCTTGCCTTTTTTTCAAAAAAAAACAACATTTTTTCAAAGTTAATGAAATAAATCGTGCCATACCTTACTGGAAAGATCTATTCCAACCAAATCGACTCATCGAAGCCAATTTTTTTTTCGAGGTCTATTCAGTAAAATATTAGCATCCAAAGTGACTTTCCCAGATTTTAACGATTTTCTGCCTCAATCCGTTAAATGCGAATATCTAAAGAACCCAGCTTTCAAAATTGTTCTCGTTTTCAGTTCTGAATAGGAAATTAAGACACCTTTCCAAAATGTCCAAGAACGTTAAGATTTTGTCACAAAAATTTTTCATGGATTTTGGAAAAAATCATGGACTAACCCCTTGCCTTTTTTTCAAAAAAAAACAACATTTTTTCAAAGTTAATGAAATAAATCGTGCCATACCTTACTGGAAAGATCTATTCCAACCAAATCGACTCATCGAAGCCAATTTTTTTTTCGAGGTCTATTCAGTAAAATATTAGCATCCAAAGTGACTTTCCCAGATTTTAACGATTTTCTGCCTCAATCCGTTAAATGCGAATATCTAAAGAACCCAGCTTTCAAAATTGTTCTCGTTTTCAGTTCTGAATAGGAAATTAAGACACCTTTCCAAAATGTCCAAGAACGTTAAGATTTTGTCACAAAAATTTTTCATGGATTTTGGAAAAAATCATGGACTAACCCCTTGCCTTTTTTTCAAAAAAAAACAACATTTTTTCAAAGTTAATGAAATAAATCGTGCCATACCTTACTGGAAAGATCTATTCCAACCAAATCGACTCATCGAAGCCAATTTTTTTTTCGAGGTCTATTCAGTAAAATATTAGCATCCAAAGTGACTTTCCCAGATTTTAACGATGTTCTGCCTCCAACTACCTACCTTAATGTCTTTGGTTGGCGATATTTCGAAAACAAAGCCTTCAAAATGATTTCAAAGTTAAGGAAATAAATCGTGCCATACCTTACTGGAAAGATCTATTCCAACCAAATCGACTCATCGAAGCCAATTTTTTTTTCGAGGTCTATTCAGTAAAATATTAGCATCCAAAGTGACTTTCCCAGATTTTAACGATTTTCTGCCTCAATCCGTTAAATGCGAATATCTAAAGAACCCAGCTTTCAAAATTGTTCTCGTTTTCAGTTCTGAATAGGAAATTAAGACACCTTTCCAAAATGTCCAAGAACGTTAAGATTTTGTCACAAAAATTTTTCATGGATTTTGGAAAAAATCATGGACTAACCCCTTGCCTTTTTTTCAAAAAAAAACAACATTTTTTCAAAGTTAATGAAATAAATCGTGCCATACCTTACTGGAAAGATCTATTCCAACCAAATCGACTCATCGAAGCCAATTTTTTTTTCGAGGTCTATTCAGTAAAATATTAGCATCCAAAGTGACTTTCCCAGATTTTAACGATTTTCTGCCTCAATCCGTTGAATGCGAATATCTAAAGAACCCAGCTTTCAAAATTGTTCTCGTTTTCAGTTCTGAATAGGAAATTAAGACACCTTTCCAAAATGTCCAAGAACGTTAAGATTTTGTCACAAAAAATTTTCATGGATTTTGGAAAAAATCATGGACTAACCCCTTGCCTTGTTTTCAAAAAAAAAAAATTCAAAGTTAAGGAAATAAATCGTGCCATACCTTACTGGAAAGATCTATTCCAACCAAATCGACTCATCGAAGCCAATTTTTTTTTCGAGGTCTATTCAGTAAAATATTAGCATCCAAAGTGACTTTCCCAGATTTTAACGATTTTCTGCCTCAATCCGTTAAATGCGAATATCTAAAGAACCCAGCTTTCAAAATTGTTCTCGTTTTCAGTTCTGAATAGGAAATTAAGACACCTTTCCAAAATGTCCAAGAACGTTAAGATTTTGTCACAAAAATTTTTCATGGATTTTGGAAAAAATCATGGACTAACCCCTTGCCTTTTTTTCAAAAAAAAACAACATTTTTTCAAAGTTAATGAAATAAATCGTGCCATACCTTACTGGAAAGATCTATTCCAACCAAATCGACTCATCGAAGCCAATTTTTTTTTCGAGGTCTATTCAGTAAAATATTAGCATCCAAAGTGACTTTCCCAGATTTTAACGATTTTCTGCCTCAATCCGTTAAATGCGAATATCTAAAGAACCCAGCTTTCAAAATTGTTCTCGTTTTCAGTTCTGAATAGGAAATTAAGACACCTTTCCAAAATGTCCAAGAACGTTAAGATTTTGTCACAAAAATTTTTCATGGATCTTGGAAAAAATCATGGACTAACCCCTTGCCTTTTTTTCAAAAAAAAACAACATTTTTTCAAAGTTAATGAAATAAATCGTGCCATACCTTACTGGAAAGATCTATTCCAACCAAATCGACTCATCGAAGCCAATTTTTTTTTCGAGGTCTATTCAGTAAAATATTAGCATCCAAAGTGACTTTCCCAGATTTTAACGATGTTCTGCCTCCAACTACCTACCTTAATGTCTTTGGTTGGCGATATTTCGAAAACAAAGCCTTCAAAATGATTTCAAAGTTAAGGAAATAAATCGTGCCATACCTTACTGGAAAGATCTATTCCAACCAAATCGACTCATCGAAGCCAATTTTTTTTTCGAGGTCTATTCAGTAAAATATTAGCATCCAAAGTGACTTTCCCAGATTTTAACGATTTTCTGCCTCAATCCGTTAAATGCGAATATCTAAAGAACCCAGCTTTCAAAATTGTTCTCGTTTTCAGTTCTGAATAGGAAATTAAGACACCTTTCCAAAATGTCCAAGAACGTTAAGATTTTGTCACAAAAATTTTTCATGGATTTTGGAAAAAATCATGGACTAACCCCTTGCCTTGTTTTCAAAAAAAAAAAAAAAATTCAAAGTTAAGGAAATAAATCGTGCCATACCTTACTGGAAAGATCTATTCCAACCAAATCGACTCATCGAAGCCAATTTTTTTTCGAGGTCTATTCAGTAAAATATTAGCCTCCAAAGTGACGTTCCCAGATTTTAACGATTTTCTGCCTCCAACTACCTACCTTAATGCCTTTGGTTGGCGATATTTCCAAAACAAAGCCTTCAAAATTATTGCGGCTTCCAATGGTGAAAAGAAAATTAATTCGCCTCTGTAAAAATGTCAGACAAAAATTTTTTCAAGTTCCATTTAGTAAAATATTAGCATCCAAAGTGACTTTCCCAGATTTTAACGATTTTCTGCCTCAATCCGTTGAATGCGAATATCTAAAGAACCCAGCTTTCAAAATTGTTCTCGTTTTCAGTTCTGAATAGGAAATTAAGACACCTTTCCAAAATGTCCAAGAACGTTAAGATTTTGTCACAAAAAATTTTCATGGATTTTGGAAAAAATCATGGACTAACCCCTTGCCTTGTTTTCAAAAAAAAAAATTCAAAGTTAAGGAAATAAATCGTGCCATACCTTACTGGAAAGATCTATTCCAACCAAATCGACTCATCGAAGCCAATTTTTTTTTCGAGGTCTATTCAGTAAAATATTAGCATCCAAAGTGACTTTCCCAGATTTTAACGATTTTCTGCCTCAATCCGTTAAATGCGAATATCTAAAGAACCCAGCTTTCAAAATTGTTCTCGTTTTCAGTTCTGAATAGGAAATTAAGACACCTTTCCAAAATGTCCAAGAACGTTAAGATTTTGTCACAAAAATTTTTCATGGATTTTGGAAAAAATCATGGACTAACCCCTTGCCTTTTTTTCAAAAAAAAACAACATTTTTTCAAAGTTAATGAAATAAATCGTGCCATACCTTACTGGAAAGATCTATTCCAACCAAATCGACTCATCGAAGCCAATTTTTTTTTCGAGGTCTATTCAGTAAAATATTAGCATCCAAAGTGACTTTCCCAGATTTTAACGATTTTCTGCCTCAATCCGTTAAATGCGAATATCTAAAGAACCCAGCTTTCAAAATTGTTCTCGTTTTCAGTTCTGAATAGGAAATTAAGACACCTTTCCAAAATGTCCAAGAACGTTAAGATTTTGTCACAAAAATTTTTCATGGATTTTGGAAAAAATCATGGACTAACCCCTTGCCTTTTTTTCAAAAAAAAACAACATTTTTTCAAAGTTAATGAAATAAATCGTGCCATACCTTACTGGAAAGATCTATTCCAACCAAATCGACTCATCGAAGCCAATTTTTTTTTCGAGGTCTATTCAGTAAAATATTAGCATCCAAAGTGACTTTCCCAGATTTTAACGATGTTCTGCCTCCAACTACCTACCTTAATGTCTTTGGTTGGCGATATTTCGAAAACAAAGCCTTCAAAATGATTTCAAAGTTAAGGAAATAAATCGTGCCATACCTTACTGGAAAGATCTATTCCAACCAAATCGACTCATCGAAGCCAATTTTTTTTTCGAGGTCTATTCAGTAAAATATTAGCATCCAAAGTGACTTTCCCAGATTTTAACGATTTTCTGCCTCAATCCGTTAAATGCGAATATCTAAAGAACCCAGCTTTCAAAATTGTTCTCGTTTTCAGTTCTGAATAGGAAATTAAGACACCTTTCCAAAATGTCCAAGAACGTTAAGATTTTGTCACAAAAATTTTTCATGGATTTTGGAAAAAATCATGGACTAACCCCTTGCCTTTTTTTCAAAAAAAAACAACATTTTTTCAAAGTTAATGAAATAAATCGTGCCATACCTTACTGGAAAGATCTATTCCAACCAAATCGACTCATCGAAGCCAATTTTTTTTTCGAGGTCTATTCAGTAAAATATTAGCATCCAAAGTGACTTTCCCAGATTTTAACGATTTTCTGCCTCAATCCGTTAAATGCGAATATCTAAAGAACCCAGCTTTCAAAATTGTTCTCGTTTTCAGTTCTGAATAGGAAATTAAGACACCTTTCCAAAATGTCCAAGAACGTTAAGATTTTGTCACAAAAATTTTTCATGGATTTTGGAAAAAATCATGGACTAACCCCTTGCCTTGTTTTCAAAAAAAAAAAATTCAAAATTAAGTAAATAAATCGTGCCATACCTTACTGGAAAGATCTATTCCAACCAAATCGACTCATCGAAGCCAATTTTTTTTTCGAGGTCTATTCAGTAAAATATTAGCATCCAAAGTGACTTTCCCAGATTTTAACGATTTTCTGCCTCAATCCGTTAAATGCGAATATCTAAAGAACCCAGCTTTCAAAATTGTTCTCGTTTTCAGTTCTGAATAGGAAATTAAGACACCTTTCCAAAATGTCCAAGAACGTTAAGATTTTGTCACAAAAATTTTTCATGGATTTTGGAAAAAATCATGGACTAACCCCTTGCCTTTTTTTCAAAAAAAAACAACATTTTTTCAAAGTTAATGAAATAAATCGTGCCATACCTTACTGGAAAGATCTATTCCAACCAAATCGACTCATCGAAGCCAATTTTTTTTTCGAGGTCTATTCAGTAAAATATTAGCATCCAAAGTGACTTTCCCAGATTTTAACGATTTTCTGCCTCAATCCGTTAAATGCGAATATCTAAAGAACCCAGCTTTCAAAATTGTTCTCGTTTTCAGTTCTGAATAGGAAATTAAGACACCTTTCCAAAATGTCCAAGAACGTTAAGATTTTGTCACAAAAATTTTTCATGGATTTTGGAAAAAATCATGGACTAACCCCTTGCCTTTTTTTCAAAAAAAAACAACATTTTTTCAAAGTTAATGAAATAAATCGTGCCATACCTTACTGGAAAGATCTATTCCAACCAAATCGACTCATCGAAGCCAATTTTTTTTTCGAGGTCTATTCAGTAAAATATTAGCATCCAAAGTGACTTTCCCAGATTTTAACGATTTTCTGCCTCAATCCGTTAAATGCGAATATCTAAAGAACCCAGCTTTCAAAATTGTTCTCGTTTTCAGTTCTGAATAGGAAATTAAGACACCTTTCCAAAATGTCCAAGAACGTTAAGATTTTGTCACAAAAATTTTTCATGGATTTTGGAAAAAATCATGGACTAACCCCTTGCCTTTTAAAAAAAAAAAAACAACATTTTTTCAAAGTTAATGAAATAAATCGTGCCATACCTTACTGGAAAGATCTATTCCAACCAAATCGACTCATCGAAGCCAATTTTTTTTTCGAGGTCTATTCAGTAAAATATTAGCATCCAAAGTGACTTTCCCAGATTTTAACGATGTTCTGCCTCCAACTACCTACCTTAATGTCTTTGGTTGGCGATATTTCGAAAACAAAGCCTTCAAAATGATTTCAAAGTTAAGGAAATAAATCGTGCCATACCTTACTGGAAAGATCTATTCCAACCAAATCGACTCATCGAAGCCAATTTTTTTTTCGAGGTCTATTCAGTAAAATATTAGCATCCAAAGTGACTTTCCCAGATTTTAACGATTTTCTGCCTCAATCCGTTAAATGCGAATATCTAAAGAACCCAGCTTTCAAAATTGTTCTCGTTTTCAGTTCTGAATAGGAAATTAAGACACCTTTCCAAAATGTCCAAGAACGTTAAGATTTTATCACAAAAATTTTTCATGGATTTTGGAAAAAATCATGGACTAACCCCTTGGCTTGTTTTCAAAAAAAAAAAAAAAAAATTCAAAGTTAATGAAATAAATCGTGCCATACCTTACTGGAAAGATCTATTCCAACCAAATCGACTCATCGAAGCCAATTTTTTTTTTCGAGGTCTATTCAGTAAAATATTAGCATCCAAAGTGACTTTCCCAGATTTTAACGATTTTCTGCCTCAATCCGTTAAATGCGAATATCTAAAGAACCCAGCTTTCAAAATTGTTCTCGTTTTCAGTTCTGAATAGGAAATTAAGACACTTTTCCAAAATGTTCAAGAACGTTAAGATCTTATCACAAAAATTTTTCATGGATTTTGGAAAAAATCATGGACTAACCCCTTGCCTTGTTTTCAAAAAAAAAAAAAATTTCAAAGTTAAGGAAATAAATCGTGCCATACCTTACTGGAAAGATCTATTCCAACCAAATCGACTCATCGAAGCCAATTTTTTTTTTCGAGGTCTATTCAGTAAAATATTAGCATCCAAAGTGACTTTTCCAGATTTTAACGATTTTCTGCCTCAATCCGTTAAATGCGAATATCTAAAGAACCCAGCTTTCAAAATTGTTCTCGTTTTCAGTTCTGAATAGGAAATTAAGACACCTTTCCAAAATGTCCAAGAACGTTAAGATTTTGTCACAAAAATTTTTCATGGATTTTGGAAAAAATCATGGACTAACCCCTTGCCTTTTAAAAAAAAAAAAACAACATTTTTTCAAAGTTAATGAAATAAATCGTGCCATACCTTACTAGAAAGATCTATTCCAACCAAATCGACTCATCGAAGCCAATTTTTTTTTCGAGGTCTATTCAGTAAAATATTAGCATCCAAAGTGACTTTCCCAGATTTTAACGATGTTCTGCCTCCAACTACATACCTTAATGTCTTTGGATGGCGATATTTCCAAAACAAAGCCTTCAAAATTATTGCGGCTTTCAGTGCTGAAAAGAAAATTAACTCACCTTTCTAAAAATGTCAGACAAACATTTTTTCAAGTTCTATTTAGTAAAATATTAGCACCCAAAGTGACTTTCCCAGATTTTAACGATTTTCTGCCTCAATCCGTTAAATGCGAATATCTGAGGAACCCAGCTTTCAAAATTGTTCTCGTTTTCAGTTCTGAATAGGAAATTAAGACACCTTTCCAAAATGTCTAAGAACGTTAAGATTTTATCACAAAAATTTTTCATGGATTTTGGAAAAAATCATGGACTAACCCCTTGCCTTGTTTTCAAAAAAAAAAAAATTCAAAGTTAAGGAAATAAATCGTGCCATACCTTACTGGAAAGATCTATTCCAACCAAATCGACTCATCGAAGCCAATTTTTTTTTCGAGGTCTATTCAGTAAAATATTAGCATCCAAAGTGACTTTCCCAGATTTTAACGATTTTCTGCCTCAATCCCTTAAATGCGAATATCTAAAGAACCCAGCTTTCAAAATTGTTCTCGTTTTCAGTTCTGAATAGGAAATTAAGACACCTTTCCAAAATGTCTAAGAACGTTAAGATTTTGTCACAAAAATTTTTCATGGATTTTGGAAAAAATCATGGAAACCCCTTACCTTTTTTTCAAAACAAAACCAACTTTTTTTTCAAGGTTAATGAAATAAATCGTGCCATACCTCACTGGAAAGAGCTATTCAAACCAAATCGACTCATCGAAGCCAATTTTTTTTTCGAGGTCTATTTAGTAAAATATTAGCATCCAAAGTGACTTTCCCAGATTTTAACGATTTTCTGCCTCCAACTACATACCTTAATGTCTTTGGATGGCGATATTTCCAAAACAAAGCCTTCAAAATTATTGCGGCTTTCAGTGCTGAAAAGATAATTAACTCACCTTTCTAAAAATGTCAGACAAACATTTTTTCAAGTTCTATTTAGTAAAATATTAGCACCCAAAGTGACTTTCCCAGATTTTAACGATTTTCTGCCTCAATCCGTTAAATGCGAATATCTGAGGAACCCAGCTTTCAAAATTGTTCTCGTTTTCAGTTCTGAATAGGAAATTAAGACACCTTTCCAAAATGTCTAAGAACGTTAAGATTTTGTCACACAAATTTTTCATGGATTTTGGAAGAAATCATGGACTAACCCCTTGCCTTTTTTTCAAAAAAAAAACAACTTTTTTTTCAAGGTTAATGAAATAAATCGTGCCATACCTCACTGGAAAGAGCTATTCAAACCAAATCGACTCATCGAAGCCAATTTTTTTTTCGAGGTCTATTTAGTAAAATATTAGCATCCAAAGTGACTTTCCAAGATTTTAACGATTTTCTGCCTCCAACTACATACCTTAATGTCTTTGGATGGCGATATTTCCAAAACAAAGCCTTCAAAATTATTGCGGCTTTCAGTGCTGAAAAGAAAATTAACTCACCTTTCTAAAAATGTCAGACAAACATTTTTTCAAGTTCTATTTAGTAAAATATTAGCACCCTAAGTGACTTTCCCAGATTTTAACGATTTTCTGCCTCAATCCGTTAAATGCGAATATCTGAGGAACCCAGCTTTCAAAATTGTTCTCGTTTTCAGTTCTGAATAGGAAATTAAGACACCTTTCCAAAATGTCTAAGAACGTTAAGATTTTATCACAAAAATTTTTCATGGATTTTGGAAAAAATCATGGACTAACCCCTTGCCTTGTTTTCAAAAAAAAAAAAATTCAAAGTTAAGGAAATAAATCGTGCCATACCTTACTGGAAAGATCTATTCCAACCAAATCGACTCATCGAAGCCAATTTTTTTTTCGAGGTCTATTCAGTAAAATATTAGCATCCAAAGTGACTTTCCCAGATTTTAACGATTTTCTGCCTCAATCCGTTAAATGCGAATATCTAAAGAACCCAGCTTTCAAAATTGTTCTCGTTTTCAGTTCTGAATAGGAAATTAAGACACCTTTCCAAAATGTCCAAGAACGTTAAGATTTTGTCACAAAAATTTTTCATGGATTTTGGAAAAAATCATGGATTAACCCCTTGCCTTGTTTTCAAAAAAAAAAAAAAAATTCAAAGTTAAGGAAATAAATCGTGCCATACCTTACTGGAAAGATCTATTCCAACCAAATCGACTCATCGAAGCCAATTTTTTTTCGAGGTCTATTCAGTAAAATATTAGCCTCCAAAGTGACGTTCCCAGATTTTAACGATTTTCTGCCTCCAACTACCTACCTTAATGTCTTTGGTTCGCGATATTTCCAAAACAAAGCCTTCAAAATTATTGCGGCTTTCAATGGTGAAAAGAAAATTAACTGACCTTTCTAAAAATGTCAGACAAAAATTTTTTCAAGTTCCATTTAGTAAAATATTAGCATCCAAAGTGACTTTCCCAGATTTTAACGATTTTCTGCCTCAATCCGTTAAATGCGAATATCTAAAGAACCCAGCTTTCAAAATTGTTCTCGTTTTCAGTTCTGAATAGGAAATTAAGACACCTTTCCAAAATGTCTAAGAACGTTAAGATTTTGTCACAAAAATTTTTCATGGATTTTGGAAAAAATCATGGACTAACCCCCTTGCCTTTTTTTCAAAAAAAAACCAACTTTTTTTTCAAAGTTAATGAAATAAATCGTGCCATACCTCACTGGAAAGAGCTATTCAAACCAAATCGACTCATCGAAGCCAATTTTTTTTTCGAGGTCTATTCAGTAAAATATTAGCATCCAAAGTGACTTTCCCAGATTTTAACGATTTTCTGCCTCCAACTACCTACCTTAATGCCTTTGGTTGGCGATATTTCCAAAACAAAGCCTTCAAAATTATTGCGGCTTCCAATGGTGAAAAGAAAATTAATTCGCCTCTGTAAAAATGTCAGACAAAAATTTTTTCAAGTTCCATTTAGTAAAATATTAGCATCCAAAGTGACTTTCCCAGATTTTAACGATTTTCTGCCTCAATCCGTTAAATGCGAATATCTAAAGAACCCAGCTTTCAAAATTGTTCTCGTTTTCAGTTCTGAATAGGAAATTAAGACACCTTTCCAAAATGTCCAAGAACGTTAAGATTTTGTCACAAAAAATTTTCATGGATTTTGGAAAAAATCATGGACTAACCCCTTGCCTTGTTTTCAAAAAAAAAAAATTCAAAGTTAAGGAAATAAATCGTGCCATACCTTACTGGAAAGATCTATTCCAACCAAATCGACTCATCGAAGCCAATTTTTTTTTCGAGGTCTATTCAGTAAAATATTAGCATCCAAAGTGACTTTCCCAGATTTTAACGATTTTCTGCCTCAATCCGTTAAATGCGAATATCTAAAGAACCCAGCTTTCAAAATTGTTCTCGTTTTCAGTTCTGAATAGGAAATTAAGACACCTTTCCAAAATGTCCAAGAACGTTAAGATTTTGTCACAAAAATTTTTCATGGATTTTGGAAAAAATCATGGACTAACCCCTTGCCTTTTTTTTCAAAAAAAAACAACAGTTTTTCAAAGTTAATGAAATAAATCGTGCCATACCTTACTGGAAAGATCTATTCCAACCAAATCGACTCATCGAAGCCAATTTTTTTTTCGAGGTCTATTCAGTAAAATATTAGCCTCCAAAGTGACGTTCCCAGATTTTAACGATTTTCTGCCTCCAACTACCTACCTTAATGTCTTTGGTTCGCGATATTTCCAAAACAAAGCCTTCAAAATTATTGCGGCTTTCAATGGTGAAAAGAAAATTAACTGACCTTTCTAAAAATGTCAGACAAAAATTTTTTCAAGTTCCATTTAGTAAAATATTATCATCCAAAATGACTTTCCCAGATTTTAACGATTTTCTGCCTCAATCCGTTAAATGCGAATATCTAAAGAACCCAGCTTTCAAAATTGTTCTCGTTTTCAGTTCTGAATAGGAAATTAAGACACCTTTCCAAAATGTCCAAGAACGTTAAGATTTTGTCACAAAAATTTTTCATGGATTTTGGAAAAAATCATGGACTAACCCCTTGCCTTTTTTTCAAAAAAAAACAACATTTTTTCAAAGTTAATGAAATAAATCGTGCCATACCTTACTGGAAAGATCTATTCCAACCAAATCGACTCATCGAAGCCAATTTTTTTTTCGAGGTCTATTCAGTAAAATATTAGCATCCAAAGTGACTTTCCCAGATTTTAACGATTTTCTGCCTCAATCCGTTAAATGCGAATATCTAAAGAACCCAGCTTTCAAAATTGTTCTCGTTTTCAGTTCTGAATAGGAAATTAAGACACCTTTCCAAAATGTCCAAGAACGTTAAGATTTTGTCACAAAAATTTTTCATGGATTTTGGAAAAAATCATGGACTAACCCCTTGCCTTGTTTTCAAAAAAAAAAAATTCAAAATTAAGTAAATAAATCGTGCCATACCTTACTGGAAAGATCTATTCCAACCAAATCGACTCATCGAAGCCAATTTTTTTTTCGAGGTCTATTCAGTAAAATATTAGCATCCAAAGTGACTTTCCCAGATTTTAACGATTTTCTGCCTCAATCCGTTAAATGCGAATATCTAAAGAACCCAGCTTTCAAAATTGTTCTCGTTTTCAGTTCTGAATAGGAAATTAAGACACCTTTCCAAAATGTCCAAGAACGTTAAGATTTTGTCACAAAAATTTTTCATGGATTTTGGAAAAAATCATGGACTAACCCCTTGCCTTGTTTTCAAAAAAAAAAAAAAAAAAATTCAAAGTTAAGGAAATAAATCGTGCCATACCTTACTGGAAAGATCTATTCCAACCAAATCGACTCATCGAAGCAAATTTTTTTTCGAGGTCTATTCAGTAAAATATTAGCCTCCAAAGTGACGTTCCCAGATTTTAACGATTTTCTGCCTCCAACTACCTACCTTAATGTCTTTGGTTCGCGATATTTCCAAAACAAAGCCTTCAAAATTATTGCGGCTTTCAATGGTGAAAAGAAAATTAACTGACCTTTCTAAAAATGTCAGACAAAAATTTTTTCAAGTTCCATTTAGTAAAATATTAGCATCCAAAGTGACTTTCCCAGATTTTAACGATTTTCTGCCTCAATCCGTTAAATGCGAATATCTAAAGAACCCAGCTTTCAAAATTGTTCTCGTTTTCAGTTCTGAATAGGAAATTAAGACACCTTTCCAAAATGTCCAAGAACGTTAAGATTTTGTCACAAAAAATTTTCATGGATTTTGGAAAAAATCATGGACTAACCCCTTGCCTTGTTTTCAAAAAAAAAAAAAAAAAAATTCAAAGTTAAGGAAATAAATCGTGCCATACCTTACTGGAAAGATCTATTCCAACCAAATCGACTCATCGAAGCCAATTTTTTTTCGAGGTCTATTCAGTAAAATATTAGCCTCCAAAGTGACGTTCCCAGATTTTAACGATTTTCTGCCTCCAACTACCTACCTTAATGTCTTTGGTTCGCGATATTTCCAAAACAAAGCCTTCAAAATTATTGCGGCTTTCAATGGTGAAAAGAAAATTAACTGACCTTTCTAAAAATGTCAGACAAAAATTTTTTCAAGTTCCATTTAGTAAAATATTAGCATCCAAAGTGACTTTCCCAGATTTTAACGATTTTCTGCCTCAATCCGTTAAATGCGAATATCTAAAGAACCCAGCTTTCAAAATTGTTCTCGTTTTCAGTTCTGAATAGGAAATTAAGACACCTTTCCAAAATGTCCAAGAACGTTAAGATTTTGTCACAAAAAATTTTCATGGATTTTGGAAAAAATCATGGACTAACCCCTTGCCTTGTTTTCAAAAAAAAAAAATTCAAAGTTAAGGAAATAAATCGTGCCATACCTTACTGGAAAGATCTATTCCAACCAAATCGACTCATCGAAGCCAATTTTTTTTTCGAGGTCTATTCAGTAAAATATTAGCATCCAAAGTGACTTTCCCAGATTTTAACGATTTTCTGCCTCAATCCGTTAAATGCGAATATCTAAAGAACCCAGCTTTCAAAATTGTTCTCGTTTTCAGTTCTGAATAGGAAATTAAGACACCTTTCCAAAATGTCCAAGAACGTTAAGATTTTGTCACAAAAATTTTTCATGGATTTTGGAAAAAATCATGGACTAACCCCTTGCCTTTTTTTCAAAAAAAAACAACATTTTTTCAAAGTTAATGAAATAAATCGTGCCATACCTTACTGGAAAGATCTATTCCAACCAAATCGACTCATCGAAGCCAATTTTTTTTTCGAGGTCTATTCAGTAAAATATTAGCATCCAAAGTGACTTTCCCAGATTTTAACGATTTTCTGCCTCAATCCGTTAAATGCGAATATCTAAAGAACCCAGCTTTCAAAATTGTTCTCGTTTTCAGTTCTGAATAGGAAATTAAGACACCTTTCCAAAATGTCCAAGAACGTTAAGATTTTATCACAAAAATTTTTCATGGATTTTGGAAAAAATCATGGACTAACCCCTTGGCTTGTTTTCAAAAAAAAAAAAAAAAAAATTCAAAGTTAATGAAATAAATCGTGCCATACCTTACTGGAAAGATCTATTCCAACCAAATCGACTCATCGAAGCCAATTTTTTTTTTCGAGGTCTATTCAGTAAAATATTAGCATCCAAAGTGACTTTCCCAGATTTTAACGATTTTCTGCCTCAATCCGTTAAATGCGAATATCTAAAGAACCCAGCTTTCAAAATTGTTCTCGTTTTCAGTTCTGAATAGGAAATTAAGACACTTTTCCAAAATGTTCAAGAACGTTAAGATCTTATCACAAAAATTTTTCATGGATTTTGGAAAAAATCATGGACTAACCCCTTGCCTTGTTTTCAAAAAAAAAAAAAATTTCAAAGTTAAGGAAATAAATCGTGCCATACCTTACTGGAAAGATCTATTCCAACCAAATCGACTCATCGAAGCCAATTTTTTTTTTCGAGGTCTATTCAGTAAAATATTAGCATCCAAAGTGACTTTTCCAGATTTTAACGATTTTCTGCCTCAATCCGTTAAATGCGAATATCTAAAGAACCCAGCTTTCAAAATTGTTCTCGTTTTCAGTTCTGAATAGGAAATTAAGACACCTTTCCAAAATGTCCAAGAACGTTAAGATTTTGTCACAAAAATTTTTCATGGATTTTGGAAAAAATCATGGACTAACCCCTTGCCTTTTAAAAAAAAAAAAACAACATTTTTTCAAAGTTAATGAAATAAATCGTGCCATACCTTACTAGAAAGATCTATTCCAACCAAATCGACTCATCGAAGCCAATTTTTTTTTCGAGGTCTATTCAGTAAAATATTAGCATCCAAAGTGACTTTCCCAGATTTTAACGATGTTCTGCCTCCAACTACCTACCTTAATGTCTTTGGTTGGCGATATTTCGAAAACAAAGCCTTCAAAATTATTTCAAAGTTAAGGAAATAAATCGTGCCATACCTTACTGGAAAGATCTATTCCAACCAAATCGACTCATCGAAGCCAATTTTTTTTTCGAGGTCTATTCAGTAAAATATTAGCATCCAAAGTGTCTTTCCCAGATTTTAACGATTTTCTGCCTCCAACTACCTACCTTAATGCCTTTGGTTGGCGATATTTCCAAAACAAAGCCTTCAAAATTATTGCGGCTTCCAATGGTGAAAAGAAAATTAATTCGCCTCTGTAAAAATGTCAGACAAAAATTTTTTCAAGTTCCATTTAGTAAAATATTAGCATCCAAAGTGACTTTCCCAGATTTTAACGATTTTCTGCCTCAATCCGTTAAATGCGAATATCTAAAGAACCCAGCTTTCAAAATTGTTCTCGTTTTCAGTTCTGAATAGGAAATTAAGACACCTTTCCAAAATGTCCAAGAACGTTAAGATTTTATCACAAAAATTTTTCATGGATTTTGGAAAAAATCATGGACTAACTAACCCCTTGGCTTGTTTTCAAAAAAAAAAAAAAAAAAATTCAAAGTTAATGAAATAAATCGTGCCATACCTTACTGGAAAGATCTATTCCAACCAAATCGACTCATCGAAGCCAATTTTTTTTTCGAGGTCTATTCAGTAAAATATTAGCATCCAAAGTGACTTTCCCAGATTTTAACGATTTTCTGCTTCAATCCGTTAAATGCGAATATCTAAAGAACCCAGCTTTCAAAATTGTTCTCGTTTTCAGTTCTGAATAGGAAATTAAGACACCTTTCCAAAATGTCCAAGAACGTTAAGATTTTATCACAAAAATTTTTCATGGATTTTGGAAAAAATCATGGACTAACCCCTTGCCTTGTTTTCAAAAAAAAAAAAAAAAAAATTTCAAAGTTAAGGAAATAAATCGTGCCATACCTTACTGGAAAGATCTATTCCAACCAAATCGACTCATCGAAGTCAACTTTTTTTTCGAGGTCTATTCAGTAAAATATTAGCATCCAAAGTGACTTTCCCAGATTTTAACGACCTTTCTAAAAATGTCAGACAAAAATTTTTTCAAGTTCCATTTAGTAAAATATTAGCATCCAAAGTGACTTTCCCAGATTTTAACGATTTTCTGCCTCAATCCGTTAAATGCGAATATCTAAAGAACCCAGCTTTCAAAATTGTTCTCGTTTTCAGTTCTGAATAGGAAATTAAGACACCTTTCCAAAATGTCCAAGAACGTTAAGATTTTATCACAAAAATTTTTCATGGATTTTGGAAAAAATCATGGACCCTTGCCTTGTTTTCAAAAAAAAAAAAAAAAAATTCAAAGTTAATGAAATAAATCGTGCCATACCTTATGGAAAGATCTATTCCAACCAAATCGACTCATCGAAGCCAATTTTTTTTTTTCGAGGTCTATTCAGTAAAATATTAGCATCCAAAGTGACTTTCCCAGATTTTAACGATTTTCTGCCTCAATCCGTTAAATGCGAATATCTAAAGAACCCAGCTTTCAAAATTGTTCTCGTTTTCAGTTCTGAATAGGAAATTAAGACACTTTTCCAAAATGTCCAAGAACGTTAAGATTTTATCACAAAAATTTTTCATGGATTTTGGAGAAAATCATGGACTAACCCCTTGCCTTGTTTTCAAAAAAAAAAAAAAAATTCAAAGTTAAGGAAATAAATCGTGCCATACCTTACTGGAAAGATCTATTCCAACCAAATCGACTCATCGAAGCCAATTTTTTTTTCGAGGTCTATTCAGTAAAATATTAGCATCCAAAGTGACTTTCCCAGATTTTAACGATTTTCTGCCTCAATCCGTTAAATGCGAATATCTAAAGAACCCAGCTTTCAAAATTGTTCTCGTTTTCAGTTCTGAATAGGAAATTAAGACACCTTTCCAAAATGTCTAAGAACGTTAAGATTTTGTCACAAAAATTTTTCATGGATGTTGGAAAAAATCATGGACTAACCCCTTGCCTTTAAAAAAAAAAACAACTTTTTTTTTCAAAGTTAATGAAATAAATCGTACCATACCTTACTGGAAAGATCTATTCCAACCAAATCGACTCATCGAAGCCAATTTTTTTTTGAGGTCTATTCAGTAAAATATTAGCATTCAAAGTGACTTTCCCAGATTTTAACGATTTTCTGCCTCCAACTACCTACCTTAATGTCTTTGGATGGCGGTATTTCCAAAACAAAGCCTTCAAAATTATTACGGCTTTCAACGGTGAAAAGAAAATTAACTCACCTTTCTAGTATGTCAGACAAACATTTTTTCAAGTTCCATTTAGTAAAATATTAGCATCCAAAATGACTTTCCCAGATTTTAACGATTTTCTGCCTCAATCCGTTAAATGCGAATATCTAAAGAACCCAGCTTTCAAAATTGTTCTCCTTTTCAGTTCTGAATAGGAAATTAAGACACCTTTCCAAAATGTCCAAGAACGTTAAGATTTTGTCACAAAAATTTTTCATGGATTTTGGAAAAAATCATGGACTAACCCCTTGCCTTTTTTTCAAAAAAAAACAACATTTTTTCAAAGTTAATGAAATAAATCGTGCCATACCTTACTGGAAAGATCTATTCCAACCAAATCGACTCATCGAAGCCAATTTTTTTTTCGAGGTCTATTCAGTAAAATATTAGCCTCCAAAGTGACGTTCCCAGATTTTAACGATTTTCTGCCTCCAACTACCTACCTTAATGTCTTTGGTTGGCGATATTTCAAAAACAAAGCCTTCAAAATGATTGCGGCTTTCAATGGTGAAAAGAAAATTAATTCACCTTTCTAAAAATGTCAGACAAAAATTGTTTCAAGTTCCATTTAGTAAAATATTAGCATCCAAAGTGACTTTCCCAGATTTTAACAATTTTCTGCCTCCAACTACCTACCTTAATGTCTTTGGTTGGCAATATTTCCAAAACAAAGCCTTCAAAATTATTGCGACTTTCAATGGTGAAAAGAAAATTAACTCATCTTTCTAAAAATGTCAGACAAAATTTTTTTCAAGTTCCATTTAGTAAAATATTAGCATCCAGATTTCAACGATTTTCTGCCTCAATCCGTTAAATGCGAATATCTAAAGAACCCAGCTTTCAAAATTGTTCTCGTTTTCAGTTCTGAATAGGAAATTAAGACACCTTTCCAAAATGTCTAAGAACGTTACGATTTTGTCACAAAAATTTTTCATGGATGTTGGAAAAAATCATGGACTAACCCCTTGCCTTTTTTTCAAAAAAAAAACAACATTTTTTCAAAGTTAATGAAATAAATCGTGCCATACCTTACTGGAAAGATCTATTCCAACCAAATCGACTCATCGAAGCCAATTTTTTTTTGAGGTCTATTCAGTAAAATATTAGCATTCAAAGTGACTTTCCCAGATTTTAACGATTTTCTGCCTCCAACTACCTACCTTAATGTCTTTGGATGGCGGTATTTCCAAAACAAAGCCTTCAAAATTATTACGGCTTTCAACGGTGAAAAGAAAATTAACTCACCTTTCTAGTATGTCAGACAAACATTTTTTTAAGTTCCATTTAGTAAAATATTAGCATCCAAAATGACTTTCCCAGATTTTAACGATTTTCTGCCTCAATCCGTTAAATGCGAATATCTAAAGAACCCAGCTTTCAAAATTGTTCTCCTTTTCAGTTCTGAATAGGAAATTAAGACACCTTTCCAAAATGTCCAAGAACGTTAAGATTTTGTCACAAAAATTTTTCATGGATTTTGGAAAAAATCATGGACTAACCCCTTGCCTTTTTTTCAAAAAAAAACAACATTTTTTCAAAGTTAATGAAATAAATCGTGCCATACCTTACTGGAAAGATCTATTCCAACCAAATCGACTCATCGAAGCCAATTTTTTTTTCGAGGTCTATTCAGTAAAATATTAGCCTCCAAAGTGACGTTCCCAGATTTTAACGATTTTCTGCCTCCAACTACCTACCTTAATGTCTTTGGTTGGCGATATTTCGAAAACAAAGCCTTCAAAATGATTGCGGCTTTCAATGGTGAAAAGAAAATTAATTCACCTTTCTAAAAATGTCAGACAAAAATTTTTTCAAGTTCCATTTAGTAAAATATTAGCATCCAAAGTGACTTTCCCAGATTTTAACAATTTTCTGCCTCCAACTACCTACCTTAATGTCTTTGGTTGGCAATATTTCCAAAACAAAGCCTTCAAAATTATTGCGACTTTCAATGGTGAAAAGAAAATTAACTCATCTTTCTAAAAATGTCAGACAAAATTTTTTTCAAGTTCCATTTAGTAAAATATTAGCATCCAGATTTCAACGATTTTCTGCCTCAATCCGTTAAATGCGAATATCTAAAGAACCCAGCTTTCAAAATTGTTCTCGTTTTCAGTTCTGAATAGGAAATTAAGACACCTTTCCAAAATGTCCAAGAACGTTAAGATTTTGTCACAAAAATTTTTCATGGATTTTGGAAAAAATCATGGACTAACCCCTTGCCTTTTTTTCAAAAAAAAACAACATTTTTTCAAAGTTAATGAAATAAATCGTGCCATACCTTACTGGAAAGATCTATTCCAACCAAATCGACTCATCGAAGCCAATTTTTTTTTCGAGGTCTATTCAGTAAAATATTAGCCTCCAAAGTGACGTTCCCAGATTTTAACGATTTTCTGCCTCCAACTACCTACCTTAATGTCTTTGGTTGGCGATATTTCGAAAACAAAGCCTTCAAAATGATTGCGGCTTTCAATGGTGAAAAGAAAATTAATTCACCTTTCTAAAAATGTCAGACAATAATTTTTTCAAGTTCCATTTAGTAAAATATTAGCATCCAAAGTGACTTTCCCAGATTTTAACGATTTTCTGCCTCAATCCGTCAAATGCGAATATCTAAAGAACCCAGCTTTCAAAATTGTTCTCGTGGTCAGTTCTGAATAGGAAATTAAGACACCTTTCCAAAATGTCCAAGAACGTTAAGATTTTGTCACAAAAATTTTTCATGGATTTTGGAAAAAATCATGGACCCTTGCCTTTTTTTCAAAAAAAAAAAAAAAAAAAAACTTTTTTTTCAAAGTTAGTGAAATAAATCGTGTCATACGTTTTTAAAAAGGTCTTTTCAATTCCTATCGACACATTGAAGCCAAATTTTTGTTTATGGTCTGTTTGGTGAAATACTCGCATCCAAAGCGACTTTACCCGGGCTTAACGATTTTCTGCCCCAACTTCCAACCTCAATGTCTTTGGTTGGCGATATTTCCGAAACAAAGCCTTTAAGAAGGTAAAATTGAAATAATGTGGTATTGAGATTTTCAAGAGCTTTCCAAAACTTAAAACTAGAAGCTTTTGTGATATCTGGCTTTCGAAGTATAGGTATTCAAATTTATATTCGATTATTTGCATTTAGCTGGAAAATTCCTTTGGATAGATATATTCTCGGCGCCAAGCAATGTAAATGGTTTCGGTTTTGCAAATTCTACATAATTAATTCAAAAGCTTAAAGATTTTAAAAATATTCACAACTGACTCGATTTCGATTTATAAATAAAATAAAACAAAAATTTGTAGTTTTTGTTTTACATTGTTTGGTTTGGTTAAAGACTTTTTCTTTCCTTGATCTGAGTCTTTGCCATTATTTCTACGAGATGTTTTGCTTACGGTGTGAAAAAAAGCTAGAGTGTGAGCCTATACAAAAAATACTTAAATACTTGAGGAAAGGGACGTATATATCCCCAATTTATGCGGGAAGGGCATATTATTAAGAAATTTACTTGAATAGAAGACAAAAATTAATGAAAATACTTACAATGTGATTCTACAGGTTTTCAAAGCAAAAAATCTACTTTCGAACTATTTGTTAAACAAAGTTGTTTTTAATAATTTCGATTCCCATCCGCTGCCACCTAAAAACAGAAATGTTTTTCGCGAACTACAACAAAAAAAAATATAATATAAAAATCTAACGAAAAAATTGTAAACAAAGAAAACTTCCTTTTATTAGGTTTTTTGTAGTACCGAAGAAAAATGCATTTGAACTTGAGAAAAATTCAAAGTTAAAATTTTTAAAGCTAAAAAAGGTTGTACGCAAGAAAAAATATGTAGGACGTTTGACTTAAAATAACTTTTAGTACAAGCCAGATTCGTCTGTAGACTTTTGCACGAGTAATGTTTATAATAAAATAAAGATAATGACGTTTAAAAATTTTATTTTGGAATTTTCCTCGAGTGGTAATGAATTTTTGTCCAAAAAGAGATTATAGGTAATAAAAAGTCGCACGTTTGACCTTAAATACCTCCTAGTGCGGTTTTTGATGAAATTTTTCAAAAAATTATATTTTTAAAACTGTCACTATTAGAAAAAATAAATATATTTTTTTTTCTATAGAAGGTAAAACAGTGCATACAACTTTCTCACAAACGTTTTCGATAACACTCACCATTTCTGAGTTATAAGTAAACAGGGGGTATTTTCGTCAATTAACGTTTTTTCAAACGCCGATATCTTCTTAACCATCAGTCGGAGAAAACAAGTTTTATAATATTTTTTGTAGAAGATTATGTTATCTACAAGTTTTTGATACACTACTTTTTAATACCATGTACCGTTTCAAAGTTATAAGCGAAAAACCAGTATTTTTGACATTTAACCTTGAATAACTTTTAACGCAAGCCAGATTCGTTTGTAGACTTTCGCATGCGTTTTCCGTGGCCACAAATAAAGTTAATTGCATTTAAAAATCTTCACTTGGAATTTTTCCGCAGATTGGCATTTTATTTGTTCATTTTTCCTGGGCTATGTAGGGAAATTTTAGTTTTCCACAACTGTTAAGTTTATATTTTGTGTTACAGACATAATCTACACTTGTAAGACTTACGTAATCCTACAAGTGGCTCTTGACTTGTAGGCTTGTAGCTTTGTGTTATAGGCCCCTGGGGTGTAAATGGTTCTTACTTTCCAATTACAAGTCGTTATCCGTTGATGTGCTGTGTCTTGTTTCCATTTGAGGGTTATCACTATCCTAGCTTCCTCCTGCTTCTCTGAAATTTAAAATCTTTTTTTGCATGAATACCCTTAAAGTTTGATTAATATCTTTGAAAACCTTATCAGTAAATATCGGCAGCAAATAGATTATGCGAACTTTATCAGAAGTAAGTATGTTGAACTCTTTTATTGCTTTTAAGATTAATTTCCCTATGAATGAGTTGAAAAATTACAACAATAATACTAATGACTGTGATTTGTTTACACGAAACTCTACGCAATTGTTTTTGTTTTAGTTAGACTCAATTTTAAATTGAGTTAATTTTATGAACCAATTCCATACGTTCTCATATAAGTCTGAGATGAGTGCCCACAATGTGGGACCTGTTGATTGCCTCGTTGTGTGGGACGATCAACTATTTTCCATTTCTGTCGTAAAATTATACAATTAGGCGGTGTAGATAATAAATATAAAACAGATTTGGGGATATGTTTAATAGAAGTTATTAACTTACTGAAAATAAATGTTTAATAAATTTCATTCATTGGAAAAACTTAAAGGTAGCCTAATAAATAAGAAAAGTAAAAAAAATAGAGAGAAGATTGTTTGGTATTTAAATTTTTTTAATTGTTTCGACTTAAAAGATTTAAGATAAGTTCTGTTAGATGCAATTTGAATTTATGTTATGTTAAATTAATGGGAAGATTGGTATGTATTTCTGGATATTATTTTTGTTTTAATTTTATTTTCATTTAAATATTTTATAATTTTTTATTTTATTTTTGTTGAAAAATATCTATTTTTTCCTTATTGCAGGGAAATTGTTTTTTGTTGCGAAATGATTCAAAAACATAGGATGATGGAATAGTTCAAATAAGATGTGTAGTTGATAGTTCAGTCAAAATAGACATTTGACTTAGCCAAAATTCCGATAAGACTAAGAATCTGTATAGAACTTCCATATGGCATCGCAAAACAACTGAAAAAAGTCCTTGTCAAACCCAGAAAGCATAAATGTTAGGTCAAATGTTCTAAAAGCTTTTCGAACATGAATGGTGTTGAAAAATGATATTAGTAGATTGGATTGGGGAATTATTTACAAAAAGGTTAAACCACTTTTTTTGTAAAACCGATGGTTTACGAAATACAGCTTCTAGAGTTTTTCCCATATGAGTGGTCGTTTAGAAGATATTGCGATCTCAAGATGGCCAAAATTGGAAAATAAAGAATTTTCCCGAATGACTCTTCAACGGCTATCATTATTATAAAGTACTTTAAGCTTGGTTTGAACATTATGGGGTACACTCAGGGATAAAATTAATTAATTCTTTCAAAAATGTACCATTCAAAAGATAAAGAAATTTTAAGAATTTTGTCAAAAGTAAAAAATTACGGGTATTTAGTTTTATTATTTAAATGGCGGAAAGGTTGAAATGTATTGCCTATTTAAAAGTAATGTTTTGTCCCATACGAGTGGTTGGTAAAAAAAATTGCAATTTAAAAAAGACCAAATTTCAAAAACTAAGACATTTCACGAACAACTCAAAAAATAATTTATGTAACGTTTGTAGATTATGTGATACTCTGCAAGAAGAACAATTTTTTCTTTTCTTAAATTTACAATTTAAATAATATATTTATTTTAAAAATAAAATAGCGCTTATTTTTTTAGCTTTGCTAGTTAAATGAAGAAGTTGAAGTTGAAAATTGTTTACACATATTTTTTGATAGTTTTCCATCACGTTAGTTTTTCTATCATGATATTTTTCCATTATGATAGTTTTTTTGTCATGATAGTTTTTTCTATCATGACAATTTTCTAGAATTACTGTTTTTCCTATCATGATACTTTTTTTCTATCATGACAGTCTTATCAATTATTATAATTTTGTCTATCATGAAGTTTTCTATCATGATGGTTTTTTCTATCATAATTGATTTGCCTATTATGATAGTTTTTTCTATCATGATAATTTCTTCCATCATGACAGTATATTCTACTATGATAGTTTTCTATCATGATAGTTTTTCTATAATGACAGTTTTTTCTGTCATGAGAATTTTGGCTATCATGATAGTTATTTCTATCATGATAACTTTGTTATTGTGATAGGTTTTTCTATCATGAAAGTTTTTTCTATCACTATAGTTTTTTCTATCATTATAGTTTTTTCTATCATGACAGTTTTTTTTATCATGATAGTTATTTTTATCATGATAGTTTTTTCTATCATGATTGTATTTTCTATCATGACCGAGTTTTCTTTCATCATAGTTTTTTCAATCATGATAGTTTTTTTCTATCATGATATTTTTTTATCATTACAATTTTTTCAATGATGATAGTTTTTTTATCATGATAGTTATTTCTATCACGACAGTTTTTTCTATCATGATATTTTTCTATCATGATATCATATAAACCAGACACCTAGAATTTCAAACGCTTGTGCTTAGGCTTTTTATAATTATTTAATATGAAGAAAATTCAAAAATAAAATTCTTTTCTTTAAGTGGAGCGACTACAATTCAAGTTAAAACTTCAAATAAACTCACCTCTGCGTTTCAGCCAGGTACGACAGTTAGGTTCATAAGTTAAATGACTATTATACCCTTCTTAGACGCAAATTTTTATCGATGTTTACTGAATAACACAAAAATCGCAGCATTGGAGATAATAAAGAATTATAAAATTCACAGTTTCTCCAATGCTGTGATTTTTATATAAGTCGGTAAATATCGACAAAATTTGTGTATAAGAAGGGTATGATAGTCATCTAGCTAGACCTGCGTAAATCGTTCATTTCAAATGATTGAATCGTTCAAAAATCGATCACAAAAACGATTCGATTATTTCAATCATTCGATCAATTTTATATCACTCAGTTCATTATTCGATACTGTTCTGATTGGATTTTTATATCGATTTCGATTAAATCTAATCTTCATTTCAATACTGTTCTGTTGATCGAATCTGAATTATTCCAAATTAACAAAACAAAACAATTTGATTGGATTAAGAACTGTTAAGAAAATCTTAAATTTTTAGTTTTTCGTTACTGCTCCGGTTGAGAATGGCTACGATGTCGATGGATTAAGAAACCTCTTAGAAATAAGAAATGTTTGAAGAATTTGTACTGCTCCGAAAAAAAGGTGATTTTAGGACAATTGGATGGCATTTCGATCGAAATATACATTTCCAGTCAAAACATTGCTTGTCTCTTATCTGCCAAGCCATCAACTGCCAAATTTCATTGGAAGATGGTTTCGATGTCGATGGATTAAAAAATTTTTAAGAAATCAGAAAATTTTGATGAATTTTTACAGCTCTAGAAAAAGAGGTGGTTTTAGGGCAATTGGGTGACATTGGATCAAAATACATATTTTCTGTCAAAAAATAGTTTGTCTCCTCTCTGTAAAGCTTTAAACTGTCAAATTCTATTGAAGAATCGCTCCGATGATGGAGTAAAAAACCTCTAAGAATTCAGACATTTTTGAAAAGATTGATACCAAAAATCAAGATTCTTTATTGAAATATTGAGATTGGGAAGGAAAATTGAGAATCATTAAAAAGATTAAGATTGAGATGGATAATCGAATTATAAATTCAGTCGCTCCACTTAACGAAAGAATTTTCTTTTTAAATTTTCGTTATATTTAATTATTATGTATTGTAGGTATATGTACATAAAATAAAGGTCTAAACCTAATTTTTAAATGTTTCTGTCCACAACGCCTTCATTCAGTATGATCTATTTTGCATTGTAAAATTTACAAAGTAATTTTCTTGTTTTATCTAAAAATATGAATGAAAAAACAACATATACAAAATGCATGTATAGGCATACATAGCAAACATTTATATAAAACGATCTACAATTTAGAGGTAAATCGATTAATCCGTACTTCATTTAAATCTTGATTATTACAAGTTTCAAAAGCCACTCTTGATTTACTCAAACGTGTGCTTCGCCCACCAGCCACCACTGCACCAGGCAGCCGCGACAAATTCAGTTAATTTCTTATCTCCATTCTTATTTTAATAATAATTTTATTTTTCTTACTGTTAACTCCTCGATCGATCCATAGTGAAATTGAAATTCATTAACATCACTCAAACTCAATGAGCGCGGAATGAGTGGTTTACGTTCAATGTTATTTTATTTCATCCGCGAGGAACAACTCGGAATATCTCTCTCCGTAAAATAAGTAAAGTTTCATTGAAAAATAATCAAGAAACTCGTTGTAAATACTCCACCGACTCAATTCACTCTTTTTTGTGCCATTCAGTGGAACTGGCACTTGGTTGGTGTTATTATAGTGTGGGCACACGAGCAGCAGCAGCAATGATAGATACTTTAGTTTATCGAGTTGTTTTCTTGTTGTATCTACTGGATGTCGTTGTCGATGTCTATATTCAACTCACACTATATACGGATTAGACAAAGTTCTACGCGTGAAACAATCTGCGAAATTGTTATTTTACGCGAACTTAAAAGCCAGTTAGTTACTCGCGAGCGGTCCGATTGCGCGTTTGCGCCATGGCTTTTTCTATCTTTCTAACGATTTTCGATATTGTATGATCTTTTCTCGTTCAACAATCTATCGACCAGTTTTTAATTTTCTATAAATCTTTTGTGGTGGGTGTTAAAGAACCAAAAAATATAATCGTTGTCAATCTTTAAATTCCCATTTTTAATCGAACACAATTTTTTTTCATAAATAATTATTAATCAATTTACGAAATTAATATCGACCATGTTTTGTGTAAACGAGTGAATTCATAAAAATAATAAATTCCACCTTGATGAAAATGAAAATGAATCAATTGGAGTAATTCAAATAAATGTGAAAAATACAAAAATGATCGTTAATTTTAAAAATACATGAAGAAAAAAAAATAACGAAAAAAAAATATTTAACAAAGAATTAAAAAAGCAAGAAAAATCTTTGTTTTTCCATTTATCTAATGAAAATGTGTCCCACACTCAATAGATAGTGTTTTTTTCTTCTGTTCTTAAGTATCTATTGATGATTAATACTCTCTTGTGTGTTAAGTGACACCAACCTACTGGATGCAAAGCAAAAAAAAAATAATAATAATTGAGAAAAAAAATAAAATAAAAACACAGATACATATTATTTTATAACCCAGCCCACCTGTTGATTCTTACATTCTGCACATAAGGTATGGAGTACAAATAAAGTAAATGAATCTACACTTAAACAACGTTTGTATAAAAAAAAATGTTGAATCTTTGAATCTTGAATAGATAATATTAAGATTATAGACCTACACTAGAAACACTTTGAATAATTACTTTTTTTTTAAAATTATTTTAAAATCTTTTAAAGGACTTTTATGTTTTCTAGATATAGAAACAAATATACATATTTTTCCCTTTACCTTAAAAAGCTAAACAAGTGCTTGTACTGATGCAATCATTAAGTAAACAATAAATTATAATGCCTGTGAGGTTTTCAGCAAGTTAATGACAATTAAGAGTGAAAATACAGTTAATAAAGGGTGTTATTGTTATTTCGTCTTGAATGTTTTGGAAACCAAAATATATTTGTCAATTGTTGTGTTGTGTGGTTAATTTATTTACTAACAATTTTGTTTAGTTTTAATATGCCTTCAGTAAAATTCGACAATTCCTGAATTAAGGATTTCCTCTCCAGCAAGAAAAAAACTGATAGAAATGGTTCGAGACACTTGAACCCTTAGGACTAACGACATCTTTATTTTCATAAACATTATTTTATCAGATGTAAAAAATCTCAAAGTAAAGTGAATTTAAAATTTAAAAAGAGGATGGGTGCTGCCCACACTGGTAACTTCCCATTAGTGCCCTCGGAAGCTTGAGATCCGATGTTTCAAGTATCAATTATAAACAAATGTGTAGAATACAATTAACCGGAGGCCAATATCGTTGTCTCTTCTCAAGATATTTGAGGCAAACACAAATTTCAACAACTACTTTTAAGCCAATATCATTGTTTGTTCTCAAGATATTCGAGAAAAACCCCTTTTTCCAAAAATTTTTAGCAACTTTTTCTATTATAAAAACTATAAGTTTATATTTTGTTTGTGTTTTTACCAATTTATTAATCACGTAAATATGCGTAGAATTTAATTAACCTAAAATCGCTAGCATCATTTGTTCTGGAGATATTCGAGACTAAAGTAATTTAACAAGGGTTTTTTTTTTTAAGTTGCTATAGTAAAAAAACTGCTCATTGAATTTTTTTGAACGTATTGAAACGTCTATTTATAAAATAAAATCTATTTGAACTCAATATCTTCATTCGTTCTTGAGATATGGTGAACGAAGAAAAAGCGAAGGAACGTACAGACTCAGACATCTCTATAAAAACTATGGATTCCGAGTCTAGGGAGTTCGAAACGTGAAGATGTGTCAAAAATTTCACTTCGACAAATCGGACCAATTACAATAACTCCCAGTGGGAAGTTAAAAATTACAAAAACAAAATGTTTAAATGGTGATGTTTTTTGAAAATTTCAAAAATTTAATTCCTTGAGAAGTTTTAATATATAAAAGTGCAATGCCATTTGGATAAATCTTCATAGTCAATTTGACGGGAAGAATAGTTAGATAATAATGCAGTCCAAAGTTAAAAAAAATAGTGTTTGTGTTTTAAAACTTTATTTCTTCATCCGATGGAAATCTTCATAAAAAGACACTCGGTAGAATCGGTCCCAAGTAGTGTGGGACTTTTACGATTTAACGCACTAAAACCACCAGTGAATCAGGACCAATCTATAAACGATCGACAAATGATTTTTCTATTTTAATTTATAAAATCACATTGGGGAAGTTTAAAGATATAACACTTTTCCATAGCTTTTAGACCATTACTCATTAACTCATGAGGCTAAGTTCTTTCTAATCTCCGAACATTGTGTCGTACATTCAAGACGGTTTCCATTTCTGAGTTGATATGACTTTGCAGTCGCTGATTGTGCGATACATCGTGTTTTTTAACCAGTTATGTATCCATTTCAATTCGCAAGTCATTTCAAAGGGCATTTATTTTTCCACGAAGGACTTTTGCTATGGAATTTTTGGAGGGGTTTTGCATTTGTTTTTTTTTGTACAGCCCCATAGTTTTTTAGACGGTTGACTAGTTAGATAGTTTTTTACAAGTCCCTAATAGGTGGAAATATGCCTTATTTGATTAACTGTCTAAAGTTAGTTTAAATACGACTGCATTTATCCAAAAGGATTTCAATTCTTGCTTATATAACATAAGTTTGTTCCGGAAGAGTTTTTTCCTAGTAACCAGTGCATTTTTCTGTACGTCAAGTTTAGTTTTTGTCTTTTCTTTTTGGTGTGCTCTTTCTATTTAAGCTTTGCACCCAAAGTTATTTCAAGGTATTTGGCAGTATTGGAGTAAGGTACTGCTGTAATATTCATAAAAATTGGAACATTGTTTATTTTTTTGTTTGTTAAATTTATTTTATATGCGTCGATTTTGTTTCGTTTAAAATAAAACGCCATTTTTGCGTCCAATCACTGACTTTATCGACTGCATTTTGCAGTTTTTATGTAGCCTTCCAAACGGATTTATCTGGCACCAATATTGCAGTATCATCAGAAAAGGTGGCCATGGTAGTGTTGATAGTGTTAATGTCCACTGGAATATCCCTTGTTTGTAACATAAACAGAGTTGGTCCTAGGACACTTCCTTGTGGTACTACGACTTCAATTTTCTCTAGTTCCGAGTAATTTTTGTCCACAGTACTTGTACCGTAAAGAGTCGGTTCATAACGTAGGTTTTCAGTACTTTATAGTACTGCCTGGGAAAATCCCTATGCAGTTTGTACTCAAGTCCCAAGTGCCAATCCTTGTCAAAGGCTTGAGCAACATCTAAGAATATAGCCGAGCATACTTGTTTTTCTTCAAGTGCCTTTTCCACAACATCCGTAATCCGAAGCACTTGGTTTATCGTGTAATGTTTATTTCTAAATCCAAACTGATGGGTCGGAACTAGTCTTCTTTCTTCTATTATTTTGCTTAGCCTTTTCAGGAGTAGTTTTTCAAAAACTTTCGCCATGATTGGTATAAGCGATAAAGGTCTTTAAGATGTTACATCTTTTGGTAGCTTACATTATTTAGGTAAAACAATGAATTCTGCAATTTTCCAATGATGTGGTACATATCTAAGTTTGAGGCATGCATTTATTATAAATTAGAGTTTTTTTCCAAGGCTATTGAAGGCATTTCTTTCCTGATGATTTTTTGTTAGACAACTAATGTTGACATATGCTTATTACTTCTTAAGCGTGACAAAAGGAATTTCACATTCGTCGTTTCTATCATCAAACTGTAAGGGATCTGTAGCTGTATTTGCTGGGACTGGCTTAAAAACATTCGCGAGATGTTTAGCAAAGAGATGAGCCTTTTGTTTCGAGTCTCCGATTCATTTACCATATTGAAATTTTACTGGCGGGTTTTGTGCCTGTGGTCTTTTAAGGTGCTTTCCATAAGGAGTATTCCATAAGAAGCATCAGCCGTTAGACTATTCAGGAATCTTCTAATAATAAATGTGTCATTTTTAAACTCACAGATTCTTTTCTTAAGTTCGTTGTAAAAATGGTTTAAAACTACCTTACTGCCTGGAAATCTCGTAGCTTGCCATTTTCTTCAAGCTCCTCTTTTTTCCAATATTAGCTCCTTTAACTCGACAGGAAACTTTATTTCTTTTTCTCTTGAGTTCGAAAAAGTTGAAGTACTTTCCTCTGCAGCCTGTTGCTCAACAGGCTCAACTTTCAACAGGAGATCCTAGGTTTATAAAGCTTTGTTCATTTGCATAATTTTGTCTGTCTTCTGCTTGTTGAAATTTGTGCCGCATGTTTCAAGCAGACTCCATCTCTCAATGATTTTTTCTAGTATTTTGTTAAGCTACCAGCAGACGATTTGCGATAGTCGCAAATATTTGCGAACACTGACGTCACGAAAAAACTCTCAAATATAATTCATATGGCTAACGTTTGGCAGTGCTCGCAAACCTACAAATAAACGTGCTCAGACGATTTGTGACTGTTGTCCCAAAGTTCTCAAATACATTTGCGATTAAGTTGCTCGCAAACGACATGCTCGCAAATATGATCGCAAATTTTGCAGCATATTTGCGAGGTGTTCAAACAATTTGCGGCAACATTTGCAGGTATCATTTTTTTAACTCATTTGCAGATATGCGAATCTGACATTTTTGTATTGACAAATTTGTTTCTATGTTGAGTTTTGTTATAGCTATAGTCTCAAAATATTATAAAAACAACAAAATTCATCGCAAATGTCCGCATTTGCAGTGTTTTGCAGTGTTTCATTTTCGTGTGTTTGCAAATGGTTGTGACGATAGCAAAAACTCGCAAATTGTCAAGAATTATTTTTGTGAGTGTTCACACAATTTGTGAAAAAGTCGCAAATGCATTTGTGACCTGAGCCGTGAAAATCATCCGCAAAATGATATGCGAGAATTTGCAGACTATCTCAAAGTTGTGTTCAGACGATTTGCGATCAAAGCCCGCAAATTGTGGTGCTAAAATGACCTCACGCTCGCATATATTTGCGACTTTTGCAAATCGTCGGCTCGTAGTTTAATCAATATAATGTTTGATTCTACAGGTTAGTTCTTTAATAAATTGCTTGACCTTGAATCAAGCGACGAACCCGTTCTCGCCAGATCATCAGCTCTCTCGTTTCTCGTACATCACTGTGACCAGGAACCCAGCAGAGTCTAATATTATGCTGCATGCCAAGAAACCTTAGCTCTTTGCGACAGCTCAAAACTTTGAATGTATCTCAGTGGCAGAAATTGCTTTTATTGCTACTTGGCTATCAATAAAGAGCTCCTGATATTTCGATCATTGATATTTGCATAGCTGCTTTTGTTACAGACAAGACCTCAGCTTGGAAGACGCTGCAAAAGTCTGAAAATGTGGAGGGGCTAGCTAGTCCCAAAGTTTCCGAGAAAATTCCTACAGTGTCCATCTTAGAACCTAGATTCATTACTGAAAAGATGGTTGTTTTCCCACTCCTCTCCATTAGGGAAAAGAGGGAATGAAGCGTCTGTTGAAGCATAAATGGGTGAGATTCAAGTGAAGTCAAGATGTCGTCCTATCATTTCTTCACCTTTCCTTGAACAGTCCTCAAGTTCGGCTTGCCCTGAGTCTGTCTCTATCCGTATTAACCGTCCGTAACGGATTATCGTCAAGCTCTGCTTGGTTGGTTGTACTTGCCAATGGAGGCAGGAGGCCGTACTTTTCTTTTTTCACCTTTCCTTGAGCGGTCCTCGAGTTTGGGTAGTCCTGAGTCTGTCCGTAATCGTATTAGTAACGTCATAAGTGGATCTAAGAACAACTGCTCAGCTGAAACCCAAAACGTAATCCTCCCCACCATTACAAGGCGGAAATCCGTCGAGGAAGCAAAAAATTACTCCTCGAAATTAATAAACGAATGAAATAAATTCGCATGCTCGCAATTTTGAAAGATAAGTGCTGTAAAGTGAAAAAAGAATATTTGGCATCTCAGTTTGTTTTTTAAATATTCAGGTTAATCTGCGTTCGTCTTCGATATTGATCAAAACATGTGTCGACTTGTGAGTAACTCTTAAAAAGTTCAAATATCAAGACTAAAAATTCAACTCCCAAAATGAGCCATGAGCTACTCTCCTCAAGACTGTTTCCACTAGCGAGCCGCTAGAAAGCTGTTCGCAGCATTTTTTGGACACGCACTTTTATTCAATTCATATTCAGTGATCTTTCCAGTTCAGCTTGAAAGCTTATTTCACTATAATTCAAACAAAGACGCTTAGGTCTATGACCATTTCTGGATGTTCTTTAACAGTCAGTTCTTTATTAACTTAGTAATTCTGAAAACATTGACATCTTAACCAAATAAGTGGAACATTTTGACTTAGTGACAGAATTAAATTTTATATTTCCATAGCTAATTATCAATTGCCAGAAATAATTTTAATGCTTAAATTAATGTGTTAACTTCTCAAAAGTAATTTTTTTAAATAAAAAAAAAAACACCCTTTAGAAATAAAAATATAAGCAAACATATTAAAATACTGCAAAATACATAAGAAAAATTAGATAAATCTATTCGATCTATTATTATCGTTGATAGTAATTTATTAATGATGTTGTTGTAACGGACAGACGTTTGGGTTATCACTTGCAGCATGATTGGCGACTGTGGCGTGTTATAAAAACACAATGTACGCATTCTGAAGTGTCTTTACACTGTGCTACATATAACTAGTAATAAATTCACTCGACATAATCTTAGTGTATTAACACTTAATGCACCAAATAGAGCATAGAGAGAAGTGATATCCGTCAAGGACGGATAGACCTAAAAAACTGTTAAGTAGGTAACCATAACTACTAACTACACTTCTAATAAATTGCAATTGAAAATTAATTGATCCAAATTTGTAGACAAATAATAATGCCAATGTTGCCATATGTGTACTTTTTGAAAATTGAATGTAAATTCTATACATTTTTTACACAACATTTTAGTAGTTAAGTGATTTAAGTTGTGTGAAATAAATGGTGCTTTATCATTCTGTCTATTTTATTGAAGACAATTTTTTGACTTCGAATTGAATTGACACGATGAACTTCATTTTAAGGTCGTTGACATATTAATAAGGGGTGAATTAAATTGTGTGTAGAAATATACGTATATACTGTCAATTTAAATTGAAAATTCATTGCAGATGATAATCAGTTACAAGCAGAGGGGATTTGTTCAATGAATAGTAAGTGAAGAAAATAATTTCGTACCCTAAATTGAATTTCCATTTTTTCGTACATTATTCTTATACAAAAAAACTGCTGAATGATCATTTTATGATCCTTTGGGCTCACAAAAATTCAAACAAAAAAGCTAAGTCTTAAGATAATATTTTCCTTGAAGTAGATCCACACAATACACCAGCAGCAGCGAAAACAACAACAACTTTAGGTAATATTTATCAACAAAAAATCGATTAATACTCTTGAGAGTAATTATGAGCAAATATATGAACTAATCTAAGGAGGTGAGTAGAGGCCTACTGATTCTAGAATTCCACAGAATTTATTAAGCAAAACAAAAAAAAACAGCTTGGCAATAAATAATTTTATTAATGTGAGGATGCGGCAAAAACCAATGTTGAAATAAATTTGATCGTTTGATCGGCTGAAGGTTAAACGACATGAAATTCTAAGAAATTTTGGGGGTCTTCCACCAAGAAGATTTCGAATCTATATATGTATCTTTGTGAATTAAGAATGGATAGATATTTTGCAGAGCACAGAAATTCAACTTAAGAAAAAAAAATTTACCAAAAATAAAACCGAAAAGCAAAATATAAATTAAGATGAAAATTTTGAACGTGCTGTTTTAGCGGTCATAAACCGTTCGATGTCCTGTGCTTTGATTTTTGTGTTGCTTTTGTTGTTGTTAGTTGTTTATAAAGAAGCCAACTGATTTAGTACCTTTGAAGATGTGTTGTCTAGACATTGGACAACATATAATTCAGGGGTTTCATCTTAGCGATTGCATCACTTCTGGTTTGTGATTTATTTGAAGCTATTTAGAGTTGATGGAGAGAATTGAAAGAATTATAGAATTATAGAATCATAATGTATCTTAAAGTCTAAGGTTTGAGCTTTAAAGGATATTATATAAAATATATATGATGAGTTCCAATGATTTTACTTTGAAATTTGTGATAAGAAGGAATATTAATAGGTATGGAAATGTGTTTTTTGTATTATTGCTTTTGACGATGTCATGACTTTGTGATCCTGCGCTTAACATTATTCATATCAGTTTCATCTGATCTTTGGAATTTTTATTATATATCAACAAGTTGCTGTGTATGCTTAAATTTTTTAGACCTGAAATGTTAATTTAGAAGTTTCGATATTAGTTGTTATTTTATCAGTTATGTTCTAACGGGTTTTTCAAAAGAGCGCTACAAAAGTTTTTTTAAATAAAACAAAAACTGTTTTGGATATCAATGAAATTCTTTATTCCTGTGAAAGTACGTTCGATGCCATTATGTGTGGAACTCGATTTCTTTTGCATGGCTACCACGGGCACGCTTGCAGAAGTCCAGACGCTGAACCCAATTTTCGACGGTTTTCAAGCATAAATCGGCCGATACTGCTGCAATTTCACGTTCGATATTCGTACGAAGTTCATCAATCGTCGCTGGCTTGTTGGCATAGACCATAGACATGACGTAGCCCCACAGGAAATAGTCTAACGGCGTCAAATCGCACGACCGAGGCGGCCAAGCGACTCGACCATTTCGTTAGATAGCACGTTCTCCAAACTTGGTTTCCAATAAATTGATTGTGACATTCGCTGTGTGGCTTGTGGCATCGTGGCGTGCCATCCTGTTGGAACCACATGTCCTCCAAGTCCATATCATTCAATTGGGGCCAAAAATATTCGGTTATCATTGAACGATAGCGATCCCCATTCACAGTAACGTGCCGGTCTTGATATCACGGAAGAAGTACGGCCCAATGACGCCACCGGCCCATAAACCACACCAAAGCGTAATTTTTTCGGGATGCAATGATGACTCATGGAGTACGTGTGGATTGCTGCCTGACCAATACCGCATATTTTGTTTATTGACGAAGCCATTCAGCCAGAAATGAGCCTCATCGCTCAAGATGATTTTTCGATGAAAATCCGAATCATTTTCAAGTTGTTGCTCAGCCCAATTCAATTGCCACAACGACGTCACAGAGATGCCCAACACTTGAGAACGACGTGTGAGAGACACATTTGGGCTTTCTGCAACTGAAGCCTCAGCGGCAGCTATATTCTCGACACTACGGGCACTTCTTTGTCTCACTGGCACGGGAACATTTTGTACTGTGTCTGTGAATTCAAATTTTTCCACTAGATGCTCAATTGTTGATCTGCTAGGACGATTATGACGACCATAAATTGGACGTAGCGCTCCTAACTTTGAGGCCACTGACTCCGAATTTCGGTAGTAAATTTTAATAATTTCGACTTGTTGTTGGCTCGTATATCTTTCCATCATGAAATAGCAAACCTTACTTAAGAGAAATATCAAAAGAGCGGCAAGAAGTATGGCGTCGTTTGCTGTCCCTGTCGCTATACTTTTGTAGCGTCCATGTTGAAAAACCTTTATATAAAAACAAAAATATGCTACCGTTTTATTCGTGGATACATTCACGAAGTAACGAATGTCAAGCTAGCAAAGCAACTTTGAGGAATAGAAAAATGGGTGGATAATTTGCAGTTACATAATATGTTGTGACAATTAAGAATTTGTCGTTCAAAGTTTTCTATGCTTTGGGTGCTTTGCTGACTTGATGCCAAGTTAGCAAAGCACTATGTCGAAAATCAGTAAAAATACCTTATATCTGATGACATATGGCTCAGTAATTTGCTGTTAATCAGTTGTGACAAATTCAATTTCATGGTGCTATGTTTTCTATGTTTTGTTGGCTGCTTTGCTCAAGTTAGCAAAGCAACCCTCACGCATCGAAAAATGGATGGGTGCATAATCTGATGGATGCATAATTTGTCATTAATTATTTGTGACAGTTTTAAACTTATCGTTCTATGTTTTCTATGTTTTTTTTTCTGTTGAAATTTTTACTATATTAGTGCTTATTAATTTGCGTTCAATTAATCGTAAATTAGTAGTGAAAAAATCAATTTTGTCATGCGATGTTTTATATGTGTTTTTGAGTTATTTGTTTTCCAGTATCAAGCTAGCAAAGCAACTTTGATGAATCGAAAAATGGGTGGGGGATATTTTGCCATTAATTAGTCGTTAATTAGTTGTGACATTTTCGAATTTGTCATTCAATGTTTTTTGTGTTTTTTTTTTTTTGGTGGCTTTGACAAATCTTGAAAAGTGGTAAAAACTTCTTATACTTAATGTTTTATAGCTTAGTAATTTTCCGTTAGTTAGTCTTTAATTAGTTTAATTACATTTTTCACAACTTATTAAAGACTAACCAAACGTCGAATTACTAAGCTATAAAACATTAAGTATAAGAAGTTTTTATGACTTTTTAAGATTTGTCAAGTAAGCAAAGCACCCAAAAAAACATAAGAAAACATTAAACGACAAATTGTGAATTGTCACAACTGATTAACGACTAATTGTCCACCTTTTAATTTTTCGATTCGTCAAAGTTGCTTTGCTAATTTGACACTTATGAAATAACATGATAAATACTATGAAGATAAGTATTTACAAAAGATAAATTAAAATTTACCAGAAAAATAAAATAAAATTACAGTTACAAATAGTTGGCTTTTTTTAAAGTCCTTAAATGAAATTTTAGTGTAGGTATTCAGAATTTTAGTTCAAAACAAAATTACTATCTATGTATACTACATAACTATGTCATTGTGCCTTTTTAATCTATAAACCAATTTTAAAACTTTTTATTCTCTAAGAATTCCATTTTAGTGTTTTTATTATTTTGTTTACGTGTCTGTGAAGTTAGCAGGGCAACTTTTACCCACGCAAAATAAGGGTGCAATCGATTTACTTGTTTACTTCACTCTGAAGTTAGCAGATCACATAGCATACCTTAAGAACCAAGCATGCTGGGAACTTGCAGTAAGCCTCCAAATTAGCAGTTTTTTGCATTTGAAGAATAGGCTAGATTCAAATTTTGAATTCCTTCTTTAAAAAAAACTCATACTGACTTTCCTACAGTCTAAGTGAAGTCAATTTTGCGAAATATTTAAATTTTAAACCTAGCCTATCGTTGATATGCCAAAAAATTGCAAATTTAGAATTTTATTGCTAGTTCCTATTATGCTTGGTCCCTGAGATACCCAACATCGTCGGTATGAAATTCTTTTCAAATTAAGGACTTTAAAATTTAGGCCTAGCATATTCTTGAAATGCTTAATAACTGCTTACTTTGAGCTGTATTGCAAGTTTCTCATGCTTGGTTTCTGAGATGTATTTGATTGGCTGACTCTCTACAGTGAAGTTAGCAGATACCCTCATTTGGCGAACTGCAAATTTGGGAATGGAAATCCAGAAACAAAAAATTGCAAAAGTCCTGTCAAAGCTCCATTTGCGTGGGTAAAAGTTGCCGTTTTTTGGGTCCCGAAAATATTTTTTTAATTTTGACCTATGAACGAGGCTTTGAGAGAAGGGCTACGAGCTACGATATATCAACGATTCAGTGATAATTTTTTTATTGCCTGTTTTATTTTTATAACAAGATTTCTCTCTAGATTTATGTTTTTAACACGCAAAAGATAACCACACAACTAAAAACCAATATAACTTACATTTTGAATATCCATCAAGTTAGAACGAACAGAAGTCATCATTATCAGTAGACCATAATTGAGCGCCAATTAATATTCCAAAAACTAAATAATGCGCTCAAGTATCTCTTTTCTAAAAACGAATCTTCAATTATTTTATATTATTTTTGGCACCTCATTTATGGGAAATTTATTAAAAAAGTATATCAACTTCAATACCTCTAGATCGTGATAAAAGGTCAACTATCTTCAGTAATTGGTCAGCCATAGTTTTTTTTTTTCTATGAATTTAGAAAAATTCTTTTCAAGATCACAAAAAAACACTTTTAGCACCTCATGTAGGTCATTTCAAAAAATTAAGTAAGCCATTCGAAAGGCCACTTTACGATGATAAAAGGTCAGCTAGTTTCAGTAATTTTTAATTTTGAGAGGATCCTTTTTTTAGTGATTAAATCCTCTCTGTTCAGTTTGCTTACAGAGAATAATTATTTTTTTTCTACAATCAAGACAAACTGTATTCCAAATTTCTTCTTTTCATTCATTGATAAATTTCAGGTTTTTTCTTCATTACGAGTAATTATAAACATCTTTTAGGTATTAATGATTAAAATCAATAAAACAGTAGCTTATTTAAATTCTATTATCTTGTATTGAATATAAAATATGATATATCGTCGATTAAAATGGATTAAATATTTCGCAGATAATTTGTTAAGGATTAATTGTTCTTAACTCGAAGCTAACAAAAAGTTTGAGTGAGTAAGTCCTAAGTTAAAATAATCTTCTTATAAATTTGTTTGCATTCAAACAAGAATTTTTAACCTTTCGAACCTGGGTTACAGAATTTTTTTTTTTTTGATAAAGGTTTTCCAGAAATTAACTACCAAACGCGTTTTTATTTTAATTTTTGAGTTGTTTTCACATTTTATTTTAAAATCAAATTTTTCTCACAGCACTTTTTAATTTACTATTTGTTTTCGAGAATGTAGAATATGATATTTTTTTTGCTGCCCTTCTTCCAGTAGTTCGGTCGTCTTTTTATCAGTGGGTGAGGTCGATGGAAAACCAAGCTGTTTTTTTTAAGTTTTTTTGAGCTGGAGGCTGAATCTTACCAGCTCGGAAAGTTGGGTTGCAATAAGTAACTCATACCGGGCCGAAATTGAGTTTTTGCAACAAAATTGACTGAGACTCTTGGTGGAATCGTATACAAGCAAACAATTCTTCTTATTGGTTTTTCAATGATTTAAACAAATTTTATAGTTTGTTCTTTTTAGCAGAAGGGCGGATTTAGTAAAAAACTCCCATTTTGTCACGCCCATATTCGTTATCCTTGGTTTCTCGATGACGTCTTCAACGATTTGGATGGAATTTTCAGTATACGGTTCCACTGGTGCGTAGTTCAGCAGTTGCACGAAAAAGTTCCTTGAAGAAAGAAAAGAAACAAAAAATTTGGATTAGATCTAAAAGAAAGCCTTGTTAATGTAGTTTGTCTTTGTGGATGATGTAGATGCGTTTATCCATATATTTACTTATTTCGAATACAGTCTTCACATTTAGAAACTATGCGAAGCAATGGTGAGGGTGACTTGGTGTGTGAGTTTGTGTTAAAGCTTCAGGAAAGGACGCCAGTATAGAATGGTTGTCACAAAAGTTGAACTGCATGTCAGGGGATTGAAATAAGGCAAATTTTGGATTCGTGCAAAACAAAATTCGAGATAACAATCAAACATGACTTTACGATTATAGAGAACAACAAAAATGTGGGTGGAAAAATTCTGTCTGTCTGTTCGGCTGTAGCCTAAACGGCTGGATTGATTTTAAAACTTGGTACAAAGTGTTTTTTGGTGATTCTGCCCACACGTTTTCTTCATTTTGTTTAGAACTAAAAACAACACGGTACCTGCCATACATTTTTTAGCAATTTTGCAAAATCTTATTTTTTTTTAAACGGCTTCACAACTTTCTTAAAAACATTCAATAAATTTCTTTTGGAAAAAGCTAAGTTCAGATGGGTAACCATTTTTCAAAAAATGGTTTTAGTAACTTCCAAAGAACTATTCTTTTTAGTTTTTATTTTCTTTCTGTTACATTGATTTCAATAATATTTTTGCATAGAAGATTCTAAATAATGCACATAGTTTTTCTTACTTAAACTTAATGATATCATTTTTTTGTATTTCTAAAAAAATATTCAAAAAATTTGTTTCAAATATTATGAAACTAAGTGGTCGATTTTTTTAAACTCGGTATTTAAGTTTTTTTTTTTAACCTTAAAGTATTTTCAGAAAAATTTTTTACATTAATGAAAATACAAATCCTAAAAAACCGCCAAGGCAAACATTTTTTTTTCTTAAAGAAGGCTCCTACGATTACTATATTTTTTTTTAGATAGTGCATACCAAAATCAATAAAAAAAAGTTTTGGAGTTTTTAAAAAATGTTTCTTTTTTTTGAAACCTCGATATCTCAAAAACGGGTTGACCATTATTTTTAAAATGTTATTTTTATATGCACATAGATAAATACTTATGATTTGCATACCAAAAATTTTCCTTAAAAATATTTTAGGAATTTGATGTTTAGAGAAATATTTTTTGAGAATGATAAAAAAAATTTTTCCATTACAATCATATTCAATAAGGAATTAAGATGACGTTCTTTTTTTTCATTTAGAATTCTCAAGGAAAATATTTTAGCTAATTGTAATATCTTATTTCATGCTTTTAAATATATTCCCTCATAATTTCCATGACTTTACATATCGGAGCTTTCAAAAAGAGCGCTATAAAAGTATTTTTTTAAATAAAATAAAAACGATTTTGGATATCAATGAAATTCTTTATTCCTGTGAAAGTACGTTCGATGCCATTATGTATGGAACTCGATTTCTTTTGCATGGCCACCACGGGCACGCTTGCAGAAGTCCAGACGTTGAACCCAATTTTCGACGCTTTTCAAGCATAAATCGGCCGATACTGCTGCAATTTCACGATCGATATTCGTACGAAGTTCATCAATCGTCGCTGGCTTGTTGGCATAGATCATACACTTGATGTCGCCCCGCAGGAAATAGTGTAACGGCGTGAAATTGCATGACCGAGGCGGCCAAGCGACTGGACCATTTCGTGAGATAACACCTTCTCCAAACTTGGTTTCCAATAAATTGATTGTGACATTCGCTGTGTGCCTTGGGGCGCCGTCCTGTTGGAACCACATGTCCTCCAAGTCCATATCATCCAATTGGGGCCAAAAATATTCGGTTATCATTGAACGGTAGCGATCCCCATTCACATTCACAGTGCCGTTCTTGATCATCACGGCCCAATGACGCCGCGGGCCCATAAACCACACCAAACCGTAATTTTTTCGGGATGCAATGATGACTCATGGAGTACGTGTGGATTGCTGCCTGACCAATACCGCATATTTTGTTTATTGACGAAGCCATTCAGCCAGAAATGAGCCTCATCGCTGAAGAAGATTTTTCGATGAAAATCCGAATCATTTTCAAGTTGTTGCTCAGCCCAATTCACGAAAATACGACGCTTCTGGTGGTCAAGCGGCTTCAGTTCTTGCGTCAATTTAATCTTGTAAGGATGTAGGCCAAGATCTTTTCGCAAAATTTGCCACAACGACGCACGTCACAGAGATGCCCAACGCTTGAGAACGACGTGTGAGAGACACATTTGGGCTTTCTGCAACTGAAGCCTCAGTGGCAGCTATATTCTCGACACTACGGGCACTTCTTTGTCTCACTGGCACAGGAACATTTTGTACTGTGTCTGTCGATTCAAAATTTTCCACTAGACGCTCAATTGTTGTTCTGCTAGGACAATTATGACAACCATAAATTGGAAGTAGCGCTCTTAACGTTGAGGCCACTGACTCCGAATTTCGGTAGTAAATTTTAATAATTTCGACTCGTTGTTGGTTCGTATATCTTTTCATCATGAAATGGCAAACTTTACAGAAGAGAAATGTCAAAAGAACGGCAAGAAATATGGCGTCGTTTGCTGTCCCTGTCGCTCTACTTTTGTAGCGTCCCTGTTGAAAAACCCTTTATAAATGGCGTTTTTCTTTTTTAATTGAGAATTATAGAGCTCTGAGCAGAGTTCGAGCATGCCGAACATGTTGTAAAAATTCTCTGAACCAAGCGCTCTCTAAACTGAGCGCTTTAAATCATTTTTGAAACACACCTGGGCACAAGCTGTCAAATGCTTGTGTTCAGCATTTAACTCTGTCTGCTCAATTATTTTATTCTGAGCTCATAGAGCGTGCTCAAAACACGCTCAGAACGAAAAAAAACACAAATACTCTGAACGCTCAGAGCTAAAAAGAAATATAGTTTGTTTTTGAAAGTTTGTTTTGCAAAGGGTTAGAATCGAAATACCTTTGGTTTTCAAAGTTTTGAATTAATGACGCTAATCAACCAAAATCGTTAATTAGTGTTTTCGGTGACTAATAATTTAAACTATGGATTATTGAATTCATTGAAAAAATCGATGATTTAGTAGTGTAAATAAATAAATCATTGATAAAAGATGATTGGTTATGAAAAAACTTATCCCTAAACCAAAACATGTTTAAACAAGTTTGAAAAACCAGTGAAGTTAGCTTAGCTAAGTAAAGGTGATGTGTTTAAATAAGATTTTATTATTGTGATTTCGCACTGAAGTGGAGCAGAAGCAATTAAAGCTGACCCTTAAGTCAATGAAAAATGTAGCATTTATCAACAACGACATGGGCCATTTATATATATAGTTTTTACAGGTTATAGAGTCTTTAGAATTGAATATCATAGGTTCATAACGACTTAAAGTACCTAAGCTTGCTTATTAAAGAACATGTCATAACTTAGTTCCGGTCAAACCTAGAATTAACATTCTTTCATAATTTTATCTAACCACTTTACTTACGTAAACTCTGGTTGAACTTACCAATTAATTAGTTACGGTTAAGACCTTCAGGTTTTTTCCTCAAAAAAAGACCTCAAAAATCGAATTGAAAAATAATTACAAACACTATCGTGTATACATTGAGTAGGAGTTTAACCTCAGATTTATCAAAAGATCTTCACCATCAAACCACAAAATACAAGCAAATAGAATGCAAATAATATTGTATTGTTCCAGAACATTGTCAAGAATATAATACGAACAAAAATAAAAAACAGCAACAACAAGAATAACAAAGAAATTAGTTCTTTCAGTAGGTGTTAAGTTAACGTGGATTACAATTTCAAATGCCCCCACATTTACTTGGGCGGTTGATATTTTTTTTTCTTGCTTCTTTTTTTTTACAAATGGCCGTTGCTGTAGTTGTCGTCTACCCTACCTGATGATCATCAAACAGCAATAAATCAATCAATTTAAATTCAATCAAGACTGATGAGGGGCAAGATAAAACAACTTAGCCACTAATGCAAGTAATTTATTTCTAAAGTGTTTACAATTTATTTTGAATTTGGTTGGAGAATTTTCCATGGCGCGGATTCTTCTTCTAATATTTTTTTTTTTTTTGAAGAGATAACGATGAAAGTGAATTAATGTTTTTTTTGTTTGGGGTTTTGTCCAAATTTGGTCTTGGATTATTAATTATTTCGATTGGGATACATTTTGCAGTTGAAAAATTTATAATTATTTGAGTTGAATGAATAAGTCAATGAATTAAATGGAAACCCACGTTTTTTTTTTCTTTCATTTTTAAAACCGGCATGATTAAGACTGTTGGTTGTTAGTCGTAGATAAAAAAAATATATGTTTATATAATTGAGTATAGGCTACGAATAGAAGTTAGGCATTTCCGGTTATAGATCTAGTTCGAAAATAGAACGTGACAGTGAGGAATTATTGGAAGTTACTTTGAATCTTTTTGACATTTTTATTCATTGAATGTTGTTTAATTTTCTTGATAATATTTAAATAAATTCTATGAATCATCAGTAAACTGTGCAGCATTGAATAATTTCCTGTGGATTTAATGTTCTCTTATTAAGCGGGATAAACGTCCATATGCGAATGCATCTTGCGCAGAGTAAATAGTTTTAATAAACTGGAGTATAGTTTTTCCTTTTTTTCCATGAACGAGTAGTACTTCGTGGCATGATGGTTAGTGCGTTGGACTATCATGCCGAAGGTCTGGGTTCGATTCCCAGCCACTACCACCCAAAACAAGAAATGTTTTTCCCTCTTGCGAGGAACTGACAAATCCTTCAAGAGTATACTTGTCATGAATAAGTGCTTCTCATCTAGCAGTTCGGACTCGGCAAAAAATTGTAATTCCTCTCCTATCATCCAATAACACGCACACAGGAATGGTTGAGAATTGTAAGTCACTAGGCCCTGGTTCACCACGAGCTGTTATGCCACCAGATTAATTAATTAATAAATTAGTAGTTTTTTCTTATTATTTAGTTTGGGCAAGTTTTGGATTCATGTAGAGACAACATTTTGAGGTTTTACTTACTTACTTACTCGGTTCCTAATCTACGAAGCGTCACAGCCTGAGTTACGGGCGGCACCGTTGCCCTTCCATCCTCACAATTCTGAGCAAGCTGCTTCCAGTCTTCTAGATGAAGCACTTCGACATCCACAACCTGTAAGCAAAGGGTTTGGTTTTCTTCGTTCCCTCGAACCTAGAGACTGGGATTCAAAGACTCTCTTCGCTTTCTGCACTACATCTACATCCTGATACAGCTCATAAAGTTCATGGTTGTATCTTCTCTTCTATTTGTCCTCCTCGCGCATAGGTCCAAATATCCGTTGGAAACTGCTGGGTCAGATAATATGTGCCTTGGGCTTATACCTGTTTTAACCAGGGAGGTCAAATATAGATGTATCTATTGCTATCCATGAAAGCAAGATGCTTTAGAGAACAAACCTTTTTAATCTCATCTTTTTTTTGGGTGGCGAAGAATTGCTTTAAGAACCGTAAGAGGTCTTTTTGCATATTGACCATCCCTGTGTTTCAGACCCACCATACTATAAAGCATATGAGACTTAAACTCCTTTGATCCCTCAATTTCTGACCCACTTCTCAGGGACCGATCTTTGCATTTATTTAGGGGAGGCTCACTCTGTGTCGTAATATTCGTCTTCTTCTCTTATTTTGCTTCTGGCTCCAGTTTCGGTCGCTGGCCAGCAATATTTCAACTACATATGTTGTCTGGGCAAATAGTGCCGATACTTTGTTTCAGATCTTATCTTTGGGGTTCCTACTTATACTGCAGGTGCTACACATCGTCTATTGGAGAGTTCCGGTACTGGCAGGCTGGATTATTCGTTTTGCCAATCTTGTAGAAGAAGCTTGATCGCTTTAGTACCTTATCTATTTGAAAGCTCCTTAGCCTCATCGGCTGCTGCTTACACTCCAATTTCCACCATTTTGTCATAGACTTACTTCCATCCTGTTGCTTGGAAACTGATGGGAGTAAAGATGCATATCCATTTGAGAGTGAAAGAAAACTGCGCGTAACGCTCAAGCAGTTCTAGAGAGTAAAACTCGCAAGTAGACAATTAGCTCATAGAGGGGTAGACAGCTATTCGAGAATCGCTGTATTGAGAGATTGTTAGTTAAAGAACTCTCAAACGCACATTTACTCCTGCTACCAGAAGGATGGCTGGTTCCGATCAGACACGGTTGGGTAAAAGCTAGCAACAAGTTAAGCTCCATGTCTTTGCACTGCTACCATCTGCTTTCGGGAATTCTTTTTTTCGGAGTGTATTTCTCTAGATCTTAGAATGTTTCACATGGTCGACATCAGTAGCAATCGCCTGTTGGCCGTTGGACTACCTTAATTTCTTATCAACCTGTCTAATGACGTTTTTATTTTCAACGCTCTTTCAGCTGAGGACTTTATCTAAAATTGAGCTTTGTATCTAGAGTCAGTCAAAAAACTTCACTGCGTCCTGGCTTTTATATACAAAAAATCAATCGTCACATCACCTAGCTAAGATTTCTTAATGCGTTTTTGGTATGCCGTTATAACCACCGCAATATCGCCTACGTAGCCAAGAGAAAAGTAAGCCGTTTTCAGCGAAAAATTTGATCATATCTGAGTTATTCCAGAAGTCAAGTTTCGAGAATGATCCCTCTGTGCTAATCAGGGAGTGATTTGCTTTCATTCTAAGCGGGCTTTTTGTAGCCTCATAAATGATAAATCAGCTCATGGTCCTTAAGGTAGTCTTTTGCCAGTACGTTACAATGTTAAAAGTGTTCTCGAGCGCATTCAGCATGTCCCTCTATCTGGCTGAGTTGAAGGCGTTTCAGAACCTCTATAGTTACCAACAATACGATCTGTGTTGAGTAGAGGTTTTATTTTTGGGCTATTTGGGTGGTCGTTACTACTTCCTCAACTACTAGAACAAATAAATAGCATAACCACTTGATTGGCAACGAAAAATATATCTGGCAAACTAAATTTCAGTTTGTAATAATTAATCAAAATTAAATTACGCTTTACTTTTTTGTAATTTCTCATTAAAAACATCCTATTCACCTATTACTCTTTTTAATTTGTATTTAAAAATATCAATTACAAACTAATTGGTTAAATTTTGTTTTCATTACAAATAAGAGGGAACAATTAATGTGCTTTTTCAATTAAAACTTATTGTAATGGGTAATTCAAGAAAATTAATGCAAAATCAGGATAGTGACTTCATTATTGCTGATGTATTAACTAGCCAAAAAGGTGTGGAACTTTTATACTAATTTGCACTTAATTAATTACTCATAAATTACTCATTACAATTTTATTTTCATTAAAAAAAATATAATTACTTACTTACTCTTTTTGTAAATTTTAATTGAACAACTTTTTTATGAGTCGATAAAATGTAGAAGATTACCTCCATTTTAATAGCCTCTGAAGTTTAGTACTTGATATTAATAATTAAAAAATTAGTAATTGTTTTTGGCATCTTATATACAAAACCATGTAGGTATGTTGTGTGCCTTAACATTTTTTATTATATTCCTTGACATTTATTTTACCTAAATAAAACCATAAAATAGACACATACGAGTAAATGTATAAATATGTTCTTTTTTTTTTTAATGTAAGTAAGTGAAATATTAACTCCATGGGAAAAGTCTCACGTAATGTTATTATTTCTTTGACATGATTCACGATCAACCTTCAACATATTGTTTGCAGACGCCACAAAAGTTTATTTTTTTTTATTTTGATGTTAATTTGCAGACAAATAAAATACCATAAATGTGGTTGAATTACAAAACCACTATGCTTTAAATACATTTTAATATCAAGTTTATTTTATTTTTGGTTTGTATATTTAAGTCAGTTACCTATTAAGAACTTGGTAGGATTCAATAAATTAAGGCCTTAATTTAAAATTATTCACCAACTTTGTTTTTCTTGTGAACCTAATCATGAATTTAGATTGAAAATGATTTTATTTAGCAATCAACTTTTGGGCTTTTTATTGTGGTCTTGTTTTGACAATTTTTTTTGAAAAATAAAAGTAAATATTCAAAATTGAAAATGTCTTAATTTTTCTCAAAATATTCTTCATGAAGATCAATGCACTTTTGCATGATTTGAACTAATTTTCAAAGCATCTTTTCACTCTGATTGAGGTAGGTAGGTAGGGTGCCTCCAAAAATCGCATTTTGATTATATTGAATGCATCAACCGCTTTTTCAGGCATAGTGTTTTAGGTTTGGTCTACCAAAGTAAGAAGAAATCATTGCCAAATCCACTGTACCATTCCAAATTTAGAATGCTCATTTGAACTGAAGAAGTGATGAAGAATGTTTCGTATTTTGCGATTGGTGTTCCTTATTTTCTGGACACTTCTGGCAAACAAATGGCGGAGAAGCATTCAGAATTTTTAGTTTAACTTTGCTCTAATGGCACGGTGCATTAGTGTCAAAAGCTAGCAAAGCAACTTTCACGAATTGAAAATCAGGAGGTCCTTAAATAGTTCCAAATTGTTCGTTCAAAAAGTTATGATTTGTACTGTGGCGCAAAACAATAACGAATTCTTGTAAAAGAAAACAATGCAAGTATTTTCTTATCTCTCGAAGGGGTGTCTATCTCCTACCGCTTAAGTAGCACGAGCGATTTCTTAAAAAAAGATCATCAGAATGAAAGAATAGTTTAAAAAAACAAGGGCAGGTCTTACAACTATGTCTATTCTATTATTTGAATTTTTAGCCAAGTTATATTTGTGAACGGCTTTCAAAAAAAATTATTGTAAATTACAAAAACAACTTTTTAAAAAGTTAAAGTGTTTGATTTTCCTCACTTTTGTTAAATATAACATGGCTGTTATAATAGAACAGACTTCTACCTTTAAAAAATGAAATAGAACATAGTAGTAAGTGTTGCCGTTGCTTTAAACCTTTTTTTTCATTTTGAGTATCTTCGCCTTATAATCGCCCCTTCTCCGTGAACAGGAGGAGTTAGACTCCACCTTTAAAGATTAAAAATACTTGCATTGTATTCTTTTACAAGAATCCATTTTTTTGTGCCGAAGTATTAGTCATAATTTCTCAAGAGGAATTATTTGCAGGATATTGGGATATTAGCAACTTTGTATTGCTGCATTTAAGCCATTTTTTACAGTTCATACAATCTAAATACTTATACAAAAATGTAGGAAGTTACGTGTTCAACAAAAAATGATCAGAGTAATTTTCGCTCAGATGAACAGGAGGCGAGATACCCTCTAAAAACCATTGTTCACTCAAAAATATCGACAGATTTTCGACAATAACGTTTCGTCTGAAGGAGATGTCAAAAATATCTGCAGGCAAAAGTTCTTTAAAATTTTCTTACCTTCAAAGTCAAACAAAAGATATTGCCTTACGTTCAAAAGGAGCCGAGAAAATTGAAATTTAGGTTTTTCAAAGCTTTTTTTTTTTAAATGGCGGAATACTTTTTTTGTTCGAACTTTGTGAATTTAAACTCTCCAAGATACTCTTTACAAATTAAAAAAAAATTCAACGTAGTATTTTTTGTAGATATTTCGAATTATTTTATTTTATTTCACTGGACTAGCTGTGCTAAATTCAATTTGATCTTGTTTGATCATGTTTTCTTGTGTTTTTGGATGTTCTCATAGATCGAAAAATAGAAGGGAGGATATTTTGTCACTGATTAGTCGTTAATTAGTTGTGAAAAATAAAATTTTGTCGTGCGATGTTTTCTATTTATTTTTGGGTGATTTATTTTCTATGAGCGTCAAGTTACTAAAGCAACTTTCAAAATGCAAAAAAGCTTAGGTGGATAACTTGCCGTTAATTAGTTGTAACAAATTTGAATGTGTCGTTTAGTGTTTTTTTTTTTTTTGTTGGTGCCATCTTAACTTCACACAATTCAAAAAGCGGTGCAAACTTCTTATACTTAATGTTTTATGGCTTTATAATTTGCCATTAATTAGTTGCAAGAACTTAAATTCAATCATGAAATGTTTTCTATTTTTTTTTAATTCTATTGGCTTGATATTAACTTCTTAGCAAAGCATCGCCTCAAAAAGGGTAAAAATCTGCTTGTACCGAAGGTTTTATGACTTAGGGCCATTTGTTGATATGAAACTTAAATAATTTAAGTGGAACATAAGTGCTTATGTGACAGTTTACGCAAATGAAAAAGTAGAACATAAGCTTTTAAGTACAACATAAACCCTTAAGTTTCGTATCAGCAAACGGGTCTTAATAATTTGCTTTTAATTTTTTTCTCAATTTGTTTTGACAAATTCAAACAACTTTTATTGTGTTTGGCTTATCTTGAAAGACCCATAGAGTAGATTATTATTTAGTTTCGGGTTCATTATGCATAGATCTATGATTCATCGCCTGTTACGATTTTAAAGACGACTTTTGAAAAACTGCGATTGATTTTTTTTTCTTGGCACGAGCCTTTATTTATGGATTGTCAATTTATGCGATATCCAACAGGAACAGATCTTTTTGACTTACTAAAACTACGCCATAGGAAATTTCGCCAAAAAAAAGTTTTGGAAAAAAACGAAAAAAATTCTAGTATATGTATACGTTTTGGAAAAAAGCTCAAAATTAAAAGGAAAATTCGTCAAGAAACGCCACAATTTTGAAAAAAGAGCCAAGAACTTTAAATGGAAAAAACGCCACAAAATGATAAACTCTTTGGTTTAATTTCCAAATTCATTTTAGAAACAAGACCTAAAAAACAGCTTTTTCTGGCCTAATTTCCAAGATGTATTTGCCCAATATTGGCATAAAAATCACTCCAGAAACTTTGTCACTGCATCGCAAAATAACATTAATTAAGCATAATTTTTGTAGCATATGATGATGATTGATCACGATGAAGACGATAAAGAAGGTCGATAAGGTGCCACAAGACGTCGTTCTATGTGTAGTGTGCCACTAAACAACAGAGGAAATTGTGACAATGTCTTTCAGGTTTTCATTTAATATAGCAAAATGTATGTTCTATTAACATTAATTGACAAATTGAATTAAACAAAGTTTTAAAAATGTGTTGTTTTAAATGTGTTCTACAAAAAAATGCACGAGTGATATACTCCACGGCGCGGGGATGGGGTGCATACTGCATTCGCATGCGCTACCGTTCACCGTTTCCGCACCGTAGCGCGCATGGCCGGCGCAATTCCTCGACAACAATGGCTTTTTGTTCCTCATTCCATTTGGAAAAAAGGCTAAAAAGTTTATTGTCATGTATTTTTCCTTTTTTTGTCCAGAAAAAAGCCTAAAAGCTAGTTTTTGGCGTTTCTTCCAATTGAACGAATTTTATCTTTTTTTCATTTTTCTAAAAGAAAAAAAAGGGCCAAGAAATCTTTGGAAAAAATAAACAAAAATTCCGGAAATTATGCCAAACTTTTTGTCCTCCTTTTCCTAAGGAAATAAAAAAGAGCATTTGTATGGAGAATTTCGGGCTTTTTATCCCATTTTAATTTTTGGACGTAATTTCCTATGGCATAATTTCAAGGATCCTGAATACCATTAAACGCAAATAACTTAATGTAATGTCAAATTTGACATATTAGTACTGGTGTGGCCACTGGAAGACTGACATAGCAACCTCCGTAAAATAGTATTTTTGTACAACATTTTTTATTGGTGGCTTATTGTAAGTGAGATTTTACTTCACATTTAAAGACAGATTTGTTGGAATTAACTTCACTTATTTTATAGGAACTAAGTCCACTTAACAAAAGTGAGGTTATTTTCACTAAGTCAGTTAAGTTTACGGGTACTTTTATTCCTTGCAGTCTGAAGTACATACGTCACGTAAGTTCTTTATCTTTGTATCATTTTCGACACAACATTATGTCTTCCCCATATTCTCTTCTAACTTTAGACTTAATAGATAAACTAAGGTCTCTGCGATCTTGGCGGTTCATTTATGGGATATTTGTAAATAAAAAAGAATGCCATCTAATTGATAAGTAATTGTTCAAAAGAGGTCAACTATTATTAGAAATTGGTCAAACCGATAGAAGACTTGTAATCAAGGTTTATACTTTCTCAAAGCCACAAGTGATTTTTGGGAAATTATTTAGGAGATATTCGTCAAAAATGTTTACCATCCAAAAGATCTCTAAATTTTAATAAAAGATCAACTTTTTCAGTAAATGGTCAGCCGTTGATTTTTTAAAAGTATTTTCCAGTTCATATCAACTTTTGGCACTACATTTGTGGGATATTCGCAGAAAATGTGAACAATTGTAAAGGCTATAAGATGATTATAAAGGGTTAACTAGTTGCAAAAACTATGAGTTTCTGGTAATCTTTCGAATAGATTAAATTTTTTCGAATATCCTAAAAATTGAGTGTGACCTTGAGAAATTTTAAGCCTTGCTTATAAGTTTCGCTAGAGCCGAGTAATTTCTAAGATTATTTGACCTTTTTTAACCAATTACTGACCAATTAAATGCAATACTGCAATGCCCTTGAACTTTTGTAAGTAAAGTTGCTTCAAGATCCTCTATTAAAAGTATAATCTTAGGTTTAAAACCTTTTTAATTATTGGAAAACTTACAGAAAAAAACTAAACTTTGATCTAAAATCTCTTGTACAAAAAGTTTTCTATCATTTGATCAGATTATTGAACACATCAATTGACTCACAAATATATTTAATATTCTTATATTAATAACTTAACTGTCCCTGTTATTATTACAGAGTAGGTGTATAGTAAAATTACAATCAATCAACAATATCCATTCAAGCTCGAACCAACAAAAAAAAAGTTAATTAACTTTTTTTTAACGGTGTAGATTCGAAACACTTTATTATATTAGATCTCCGTCTAGGGAAATAAAAGTGTAGGCGGACTAGCTTACGAGGCGGACAAAACTTAACAAACGAAAAAACATTTTCACGGTATTAACACCTTTCTTTGATATTTATTTGTCAGTTTTTTTTTTTTTTTTTTCATTTTTGTATTTTTCTTTCTTTAGCACTAGTTTTCGTTCCAATTCAGAAATTCAAAACTTAAACATCGGGTTAAGCAAACGACATAGAGCAATAGAGCAAACACGATTTATAGACAAACTTGTCCAGGAGTGGAATTACCCAAGAGAAGGTTCTTGCAGTTCAAGTGCCGAGAATTTCATAAAGGGCCATTTGATGATACGAAACTTAAATACTTAAGTTCAACATTAAAGCTTATATGACAGTTTACGCCGTGGAAAAAAGTAGAACATTAGCGTTTTAGTTTAACATAAATATATAAGTATCATATGACAAACGGCTCGCAGTTCTTTATGGACCACTGTAGCACTAGATTTTTTTTGTTATTCTAAGACAGGTTTAGAGTAGCTTTTTTGATGTTAATTCATTATGATTGAAGATGTAAGGCCTTGAAAGGGCTTCGAAGAAAAGGTGGATCCTGTAATCTCACTTCTCACCAAACCCTGAAGCATATTGGATAAGCAATATCTACCGACAAAAAAAATACAACTTGAATAACTTGATGGGTTCGCCTATATCATTTGAATACTTGTGCTCGATGGATAATCTGGCACTGAACTTACCTCGAGAGTGTTTAAGAGATACTTTTCATGCAAAAGTATCTTAGCTCGTTGTAGGTACCTATATCTATTTGAATGACCTTCGTCGCGCTTAAATGTGTACTCAACTTACTGACGTTGTCTGTCTTTTAGATCAAGCAGTATGGTCTATCTTTTTCGGAAGCTAAGCTGCTTTTAGCCTCTTTGTGTCCTATCTACAAAAAAAATATATTTATTTATCTTTATCTTCAGATAATTCCGTACCTAATTTATCAAAAAAAAAAAAAAAAACAATCTATACAAAGGGTTTTTTAATTGTAGCACTAGATCTGGGTTTTTTTTTTTCTAAGACAGGTTTTATTATTTGTTTTTGTATTTCTTTGATTTTCGTTTGATGATTTTTTTTCTCTCATGAAAAAATTGCTATTAAGTGATTCTATTTGTTTGTTACAGTTTATTCTACACAAAAGAGACTCTTACGACAAAATGATTCGCATCTATATTGTGAATATATTAATTAATTTTCTATAAAACTAATAGCATGTGTGTTTGTACGTTAGAAGTTGTATAAAAATGTTTTTAATTAAAGCCACACGAACAAAATATAATACTGATGGAGGTATAGAAAATCTCTATACCTGGTACTAGAATATGGCAATGGCAATGCCAAATTTGGCCAAGTAACAATGTTAGCTTATATGCGTTGAATTATTTAATGTATTCATATTTATTATATTTATATTTTTTTTTTTTTCAAAAATATATAAAGACAAATCCACTTTGAAATTATCATTCCTAATGTTTTTTTTTAACTTCGAAAATGGTATATACTATGTACATGACTGGATTTTTATTTGTTTGGAAATGGTAACACTGGAAGTTATAAATAGTTTGACAGGTAGTTATTTTTATGAGTAAAAGAAATCTGACTTTTCTAGCAAAAAAGAATTCACAAATTAAATTGGATGTTGATAATAATTGACACAAGTTTCTTACTCAGTGTTCTCATTGGGCGGAAAAACTGTATATTTTTTTGACGTTTCAGTATTCATATCTTACTTTACTGAAGGAGTGGGAGCGAGATACTGAAAAAAACAGGGTTTTCATAGCAAGGACAATACAACGAAAAAAAAATAAAGAAAAATCGACGGCACCGGAGGAATGATAAGATCGAATCTATTGCCTATGATTTAGATTGATGCAAACTATTTATATATGTACTTTTATCAACTGTCATCTGCTGACTGTTGTAGAGTTGTAGTAGATTTTCGTAAACATTTGGTACTTAAAACCCTGAATGGTGATGACGCGATGCGAAAATTTTAACTGATCTCCAATAAGACACTTCGGTGTCCTTGTCAACCTACAACTGAAACCGAATCCCGTGTTCTTTTTAGTGAGGACCTTTTAATGATTGGTATTCATTATTTAATGATTACATACTTAGCATTAAATTTTCCATTGAAAAACGGCGCACTGTAGTACAGTCAGAAATCCCTGCGCTTTTCGTGGTGCAAACTTATTTTTATGTTTGAAGTTTATTTTTGACTGGCTTAGGATATAAGTAAGCTTGGGAATGGGGCAAGGTAAATAGAACACAAACACGTATGCTATTCCGAGTTGTTTTTCTTTTTTGATCTCCGCATCTACGTCACTTGTAGACAAAAACGTGTAGAAAAGAAAAACAAAAAATAGATACAAAAACAAATAAAAGGAGAATCATTTGTTGACAAAATGCGTGAGAAAGATAGGATTACGACATGCACAATAGTATGCCATGATTTCTTTATATCTTGGGAATGGAGGGTCATTCGTAATCCTATCGCCTTTGGACATCCTTTTCAAAAATGGCGCCCAATCTGGGGAAAATGCTAAAATAAAAAATCATAGATTACTTGGAGGATTTCCAATATCAAAAAAACCAAGATAGGTGTTAAAAAAAATTGGGTAAAATTTCGGTATTGCCACTCTTAGGGGACATACTTTTTTCCTCATTTGTTGATAATTTCCAATAAAAAACTTCTAATAAATTTGCGGTAATGTCTCCAGTTGCCAAACTTATTCAGAAAAAAAATAACAATTGATATCTTACAAAATAAGTGTTAAGTGAGCGTTCCTTGCTATAAAATGTCAGTAATGCCATTTTTCGGGAACATGCTTTTTTATGACAAAGGGTGAAGTTTCTACTGTTTTGGCAATTTCTAATATTTTGAGCATGAAGAAAGTTGCGGAAATGCCTCAAGATGCCAAACGAATGTTGGGAAAATAAGTTGCAAGTTTTTTCGTATTCAAAATATTTAAAATTACCAAAATAGTGGAGTTCCCACGATTCAAAAACAGTATGTATCCGAAAAGTGACAACACTGACATTTTACCCGAAGTTGCGTCTAATAAACAACTATCTTTTAAGAACGCAATTGTTGTTTTGATCATAGAAATTTTTCAAGTAATTTACAAGTTTTCTTAATTTGATCATTTTGCACAGATTGGGTAGCATTTTTGAAAATGGAGCCCATAGCAAAAAAAATTCAACAATGACTTCCAAGCTAAAATACATCCATAGAATGTCAAAAACAAAATTCAAATAAAGAAAAGGGGTCCCCTTCAAAAAAAGAGCCGTATTAAAAAAATTACTCTCAAGCTAAATTTCATCCTCTGTGTGTAAGAAATCGATTCCAATCACAAAAAAGGTATCCACGTAGTATCCATGTAGTATCCGGTATCCACATTGTATATGCTTGGTATTCACGAGGAATCCACGAAGTATACACATGGTATCCGAGAGGTATCCACGGGATATCCGCGAGGTGTCCACGAAGGTATCCGCGAGGTATTCGCACGAGGTACTCAAGAAGTATGTGCAAGGTATCCACGAGGTATCGGTGTGGTCTTCGCGATGTATTCACGAGGTGTCCACGAGGTATTCGTGAGATATGAGCGAGGTATTCACGTAGTATCTGACGTATCCGCAAGGCGTTCTCGAGGTTCCCGCTAGGTATTTGTGAGGTATCCACGAGGTAACGGCGAAGAATCTACGAGGTATCCGCGAAGTATCGATGACGTTAGGTACCTGTCATAATTTGCATGTCCTTATAACGGCTGATTTTTTAAGAGGTTTAGAACTTTAAAAAAAAAAAACACAAAAAATTCGAAAAAATGAATGAAATATTTATTTGAATCGATAGTTTGAACCTTGCAATTTAATGTTTAAAGATAATTTCATGCAAATGTTGACCGCGGCTGCGTCTCAGGTAGCCCATCCGCTGATTCCAATTTTGGCATACTCTTTCACACATATCGGCCGGTATCTCACGAATGAATGCATGGATGTTGGCTTCCAGTGCGTCAATCGACGCGGGCTTGTCCCTATAGACATTAGCCTTGACATACCCCCACAAAAAATAATCTAATGGTGTCAAATCGCACGATCTAGGCGGCCAATTGACCGGCCCGAAACGTGAAATTAACTGTTCACCAAACTCGCCTCGCAATTGCGCCATTGTTTCGCGTGCTGTGTGGCATGTGGCACCGTCTTGTTGAAACCACATATCATGCAAGTCAAGAACTTCCATTTCGGGCAAAAAAAAGTTTGTTATCATCGCTCGGTAGCGTTCACCATTGACAGTAACGCTGCGATTCGCATCATCTTCATGAGCCTCATCGCTGAACACAATTTTTCGATAAAAAAGCGGATCCTCGGCCAGCTTTCCAAGAGCCCATTCACCAAAAATTCGGCGTTGTGGTAGGTCGGCTGGCTTTAGTTCTTGCACCAGCTGTATCTTAAAAGGCTTTACGCCCAAATCCTTCCGCAAAATTTTCCACGTAGTGCTGTAACAAAGGCCTAACTGCTGGGAACGGCGCCGAATCGACATTTCGCGGTCTTCTGTCACACTAGCTGATACGGCCCCAATATTTTCTTCACTACGCACAGTACGTAAACGTGTTGGTGGTTTAATGTCCAACAAAGTAAATTTGGTGCGAAATTTGGTCACAATCTTCCGAATAGACTGCTCAGAAGGTCGAGAATGCCGACCATAAAATGGAAGCAGCGCGCGATGAACATTTCGAACCGAGCACGAATTTTGAGAATAAAATTCAATAATTTGCAAGCGTTGTTCATTTGTAAGACGATCCATGGTTAAATTGCAAACCAAACTGAAGCTGTTTGACAGTGACACAAGGTACTAAACACACGTCAGCTGTCAAAACCAGTGTTGCCAAAACCAAACCAGCTAAAAAATCACCCGTTATAAACAAATTTTCAAACCTCAGCCAAACACATGAGAACCAGTCGTGCTTTTTGTTTAAAATGAAAAAATACAGCGGCACACGCAAGAAAATAACACCCAAAAAAAATGCACAAATCCATTTGGAAATATCACACAAAAAAACACTGAACAATATGTTGTTGTAATTTCTTTTCCTAATTTTGGGTGATATTTACTTTTTTCGTCTCTTTTTATAACCCGAAAAAAATGCCTTAAGTAATGAAATAATTAATTTGATAAATTTGGTGGCGCAACAGCTCGTAGAGCACCAGGGCCAAGTGACTTATAACTCTCAAAAAATTGAAGGAAATGAAGAGGAACTACAATTTTTGCGGGGTCAAAACAGCTAGAAGAGAAAAACACTCTTGAAGGATTTGTCAATTCCTCGCAATAGGCAGTAGCTCGGGAATTGAACCCAGACATGCAACATGACAGTACCATGCACAAGATATTATGCCACAAGAATAATAATTAAAAATAGCAAATTAGAAATAAAGATAAGACAAAAGAATGAGTTTGGGCCTAGCAGATTTTTTTAAGAAAGGTTTTGCTACCCTCTTTTCAATTTCAGCTTCCTTATTGCTATTTTAAGATAAACAGTGACTTAGGACAACGTAAACTTTTCAAACAGGCCATATTTCGCAGGAGCTCTCGGCCACCGAAAGTTTGCGCGTAGCATCCCCTCTTTTTTTTTAGAGATGTTCAAGTAAATTATACAAAATGCATAAAGGCCCAAATTATTTTCAGTTCTAAATGAAACTTAGCCCTTGGGGCCTTTTATTTATAATGAAATTAGCCTTAAGAATTATGAAAAAGGGTTCTAAAAAAATTAAATAATACCTCAAATTTGAAAACTTTTATTTTGGTTGTTTTGTGTTCATTGCTTTGAACCTTTTTTGATTTTTTTGGGCCTTAATTCCTGGGACCCAGTTTCACCAAACTTCAATCTATTTAATTTTATAATGACTGCAATTTATTTTTAACAAAAAGATAAACTTAACTTTAAGGAAAAGTAATAGCAAGTTCCCCTTCCCCTCTATGCTCAAAAACTTTGTTTTCGAAAGTTCTGACACTGAAATTGATGTGTATTTTAATTAAATTAGGTAATTTAATCCAATTCCATATTGAAATAAAGTCTCATTTAAGAATGATTCAATGAATTAGACACACGAACACTTGGTAAGCTTGCTCCTAATTGTAAACGTTAATCGTTTTGTGTGTTTCAAACCACAAATACACAAATATAACCTTGCTGGGAATTTGAAATATTTACATATTTCAATACGAGTTTACACAGTTGCTGGTTAATCAGAAATGATGTAGAAGTATTGTCAAGTTGTCAATAATTGAAAACGGAAATGTGTTAAGCTAAATAACTACCTCAATACCTTGACTCAAATGTTAACTGTGGTTAGAAATTTGAAATTCAACCATAACCTAAGCTTCAATAATTCAGAGAAAGTGTGTTTTCATTATTTGTTTCTATGAGTAAGCATTAAATTTTAGAACTCTGTTTTAATCAATTAAGCTAGTTTTTATTTCCCATTAAATACTCCTTTCAAATATCATTCTCACAAAATGTCAACCACATTTTGTTTGATCTCTCATCGAAATGCATCGGCAAGTAAATTAAAAATGTATGGAAAATGTTTGACAAAAGAATCATAGGTAAATACTCTCGTAAAATGAGATCAAGGCCGTTTGGTAATCATTATGTTGTGACATCTGTCGGCTCTTGATAAAAAAAGATCGTATTTGAGAATATATTTTACATGCATATTTGTTTAAAACACTTTGTTAACAAAATAAATAAACAAAATAGAGGTTGCTTTACATAACAAAAAAAAAAAATGGGTATGTTGCAAGAACAATAGATCGATTATTTTGATCAACCTGCTGGCAGGTAATGGTTCGTAACTTGATTTGGACAAAAGAATTCACTTTAATTAAGCGCACCGTCCGAGAATCTAATTACAGTACTCGTAATTGGATTGAGGCGGTAAAATTAATAGAAAAAAATGTTACGCATACGCCCAAGTGAACCTCTTTTTTTAATTTGGAAAACATTTATTTTGGACAAGACATTTTTTCACAATATTTTCTGGTTTTATGGCGCTTGACAACACTTTTATTGTTTTAAATGGAAATAGAAAACGGGAAATATCAACATTTTGAATAAAAATGCTACACAAAGACGTGGAAAAAAAATTTAAAAAATTTCAAGGTTTTTTTTTTTCAAAACATAAAATTCTACTAAATTCACTCAATTATTTCAGTGGGAATAGTTACACTAGTAACTTATTTACCAAATTTGAGAACTTCTTGTAGGAAATAAGATTCTATCAAAAAATTCTAACAAAAAAAAATAATAAGAAATTCAGAAAAGAATACATTTTTATTATTTTTTTCATTAAATAGCTTTATTTTTTTTTTAAACAAAGTCAGTCGAAAAATATAACCAAATGAAAAATTTAGAGGCTTAAACACCTTATGTGAGTGATCTAAAAATTTGTTCATACAAATTGGCATTTTCATGCATTTTCTTGCTGAAAATTAAAAACTTTCTGTTTGACTTTTGTTGTTTTTCAAAAGGAATTTTTAACAATCAAAAAATTTACCCGATACTACAAGTGGATACAAAATTTCTGTGTTCACTTTCTTGTCTTATGTCAATTTGGCCTTAAGGTAGGACGGCACTAGGTTAATCTTACAAAAAATTTGAAATCTCTCAAAATCAAATTGCATGGCAATAACTAAATTGTTTAATCAAAGTCTAAAAATAAAATGTATGCCGGTTTACCACAAGGAAGTGTCTTAGGACCAACCCTGTATCTGTAATATACAAGGAATATTCCAGAGGATATAATGGCCACCTTTGCTGATGATACTGCAATTTTGGTGCCAGATAAATCCGTTACGACGGCTACACAAAAACTGTAAGATGCAGTCAAACTAAGTGAAACAAAATCGACGCATATAAGCTTTACAAAAAAAAAATAAACAATGTTCCAAATCTTATTAACCTTACTGCTCCTTGGTAAATCTCTTGAAGGTCTCCGAAATGAAGCCCGTCTTAAATATACGAGACAATGTTTGGAGATTCAGAAGAACCAAGCCGCATGAGCTGATGGTCTAAAAGCTTTAGAAAATTGTTATAATTTTAAACTTCCCACAATTTGATTTGTCGTTTTTAAATTGGTCCTGATTTACCGGTGGCTTAAGTGCGGTAAGAGTCCCACAATACTCAGTACCAATTCTTACCGACTGTTAAGATTTCCATCGGATAAAAAAAACAATTGGTGGGACAACAGCTCGTGGAGAACTAGTGCCTAGTGACTTACAACTCACTACTGTACGTGTTTTTGGTAGAAATGGAGGGGACCCACAATTTTTTGGCGAGTCCTAACGGCTAGATGAGAAGCACTTTTTTCATGACAAGTTTATATACTCTTGGTAGTGCCTCAGGACATGATTGTTTTGGCGTTGGATTGTCCTGCCGAAGGTCTGGGTTCCATTCCCAGCCGCTAGCTCCAAAAAACCCCTCCATTCCTGCCAACAACACTTACACAGGAATGGTTGAGAGTTCTAAGTCACTAGGTCCAGGTTCTCCATGAGCTGTTGCGCCACCAAATTTAATATATACTCTTGGAGGATTTGTCAGTTCCTTGACGCAGGCAATTTTTTGTTTTAAAATCTCTCCAATTCAAATCTCCCGTGAGATTTTTATTTGGAGATTTTGTAATTACGAGGTTATGAAAGCGAAATTGCGAGATTTCGTAGTTCCACCTTTTGAATGCAGGATTTGTTTTCTTCACACTCACTGTTTTACTGTAAACCTGGCTCCCAAGACGAAAGAAGTTTTATATGGGTAGCTGGCATCTTTTAGGCGGAAGCTCATGCCATAGCAAAATGCGCAGAGCGTTATCTCGAAAGGAATTACCGAAACTAAAACATTGTCATTATGTCAGATAATCAAGCTGCACTCAAAGCACTGAGCTCTTATGCCATCAGCTCTTAAGTAGTTTGGGAGTGTGTGAACAAGTTGAATGTCCTTTGCAAGAACAACAGTGTCACACTTCATTGGGTATCTGGTCACTTTGGTGTTCAGGGAAATGAAGAAGCCGATTCCTTATCAAAAATAGGGGCAATAACTCTCTAAATTGGACCTGAACCCTATTATGGCTTAGGAGAAAATGTGATAAAACACAAAACTAAAGATCCAGTGGAGGCCAAAAGAACCAAAAACTGGAAAGAACTCCCCAAGCTAAGGCAGGCAAAACTATTACTTGGTAATTACAACCGAGCACAGTTTAAAGACTGCATCAACCTAACTAGAAGCAACCTTAGGAAAATATCTGGTCTCCTCACTGGGCACTGTAAACTTAAAAGACACCTGAATATCCTTGGTGTTCATTATCAGATTTTGCTGCTTACATGAGGAAACATCAGACCATATATTTACTAGGAAAATGCGATGCATACTCGTATTATGCACCAAAGGAAAAAACACCTGGGAAATTATTAGGTAGAAGAACGTTATCTTTCCTCTCTTAAAGTCCTCCAAATACTTAAATTTCTTAAAAATAAAATAAAAATAAATTTAGTGGCGCAACAGCTCATGGAGAACCAGGGCCTAGTGACTAACAACTCTCAACCTCCTGTGTGCGTGTTGTTGGCAAGAATGGAGGGGACCTACAATTTTTTGCCGAATCCGAACGGCTAGATGAGAAGCACTTTTTCATGACAATTATACTCTTGGAGGATTTGAGAAATTCCTCGCCAGAGGCAGTACCTCGGAAAAAAACATTTCTGTTTTCAGGTGGCAGTGGGCGGGAATCGAACGCAGATCTTTGGCATGACAGTCCTACGTACTAACCATCATGCCACGAGGTACTTCCACACTTAAATTTCTTAGGGAAATAAAATTGAAGGAAGAACTGTAGAATAAGCAACCTCATCCAGTCTTAGGTGGGGACACAATAGATCTTAAGGTCGCAGCAGTGCGACAACCCCAAATATTTCATTTGTTCATTTATATGAGTAAACAAATAATGTAAAATGTTCAAATTTGTATATTTTCTTCGGTAAAAAATATTTCGAAACAATAAAACATTAGTCGTTAGTATACTTTTACACTTTAAGGGTTGCTGCTTTGCAAACAGGAACGGTAAAATTTAATTTAATAAACAAATAATAAATGGCAATTTATCCACCATTTTCGATGACAGAAACTTGCTTTTCTAATTTGACATTCGTAAAAAACAATCACTCAAAAATACATTATAAAACATCGCAAAACAAATTTGAATTTGTCACAATTAATAAATGACTAATTAACGAAAGAATATTAAACAATAAAATATTGAGTTTTGGAAGATTTTACCACATTTCGAAATAAAACATAGAAAACATAGAACGACAAATTCGAAATTAACTAACAAGAAGTGTTTTTAAGAAAATAAATAGGAGAATTACTTATAGTCAAAGACTAAAACTCATTAAATATAATTATTCACCTACCAATTTTTTGATCCGTGAGAATTGTTTTGCTAATATCAAGTTGCAAATCACTTAAAGAAACATAGAAAATATTGCATGATCAAATTGAATTTGCCACAACTAACTTACGGCAAATTATTAAGCCTTTACGTTTTAGTAGTTTTTACCGATTTTTGGCAGGGTGTAGAGTGCAACCAAAAAAACATAGAAAAACATAGAACGACAAATTCTTAACTGTCGCCACATACTCATTATTCAACTTGGTAAAGTTGTTTTGCCAACTTCACACTCATAATGTATCTATTATTTATTTATTATTAAATCTTTATTTGCATTTTTTTTTCTTTATATTCTGTATAATTTTTTTTTTCTTAAACTAAATGTATGTTTTTTGTTTCAGAACTGGGAAATACAATGTGCACTGTGCTACATATTAACGAAAATTTAACAGGTATTATCTCAGGAACTGAACCAGCCATTCATTAAAAGTAAGATTTAATATTTTGACACATTGGTTGTTATTTAATATCTTACATTAAAAATGAGATAACGAGTTTTTTTTTTTTTGTTGGAAACACCTTCGATCCTAAACCACTGAATCAATTATGATGAATTTTGATATAGAAATAGATGGAAATTTGGAGGTGGTTAAAGGTTACTTTTTTCTTCCTTAACATTTTAAGGGGGTGGGGCAAGTAAGGCCGTGGGTAAATGCTAGTAATAAATAAAAACAAAGTTTTAGAAAATGGTTAAATAACAAAAATATACATAGGCTTAATTAGTGATTATTTAAAACTTAACCAAAATTTAACTTTCTAATTCAATGATTAATTCTTATTTAAAAAATTTAATATGGCAACACTTAAAACTTATTTGCTTTGTGATCTGATTATTATTATTATTCTATTTATTTGCCTTACATAAATTTATTTGTAATTTTTCTCGAACAGTCAAAAGCTTCTGACTACCGTTGATATTACTGTTTGGGTGTTCTAAAGAGGCCTCTTACAAATAAACTTTATACTCTTGAGATAAAATACAAAATGTACCTATGTACATGTACTCGTATATCTACGTATGGGTATGTATATTTAAAATTATTTTCCGAAACACGCTATCGCAAACCTTTTCAATAATAAATTTTATGTAGGTAGAAGGTACTGGATAAATTATTATTATTTATTAGAACAATAACAATAATATAGACATTAAAATCAACACAAACCGTCATAAAGTCAAGAACTTGTCGGACATTTGATACGTAATTAAAATCTCAACAAACACATCAAGTTGTTTTTTGTTCTTTCATCAAATGAAAGTTCAATAATATTTTCAAGAAATATAATTTTTTAATGATTTTATGAATCATTTACTATTGGGGGGAACTGATCAATTAATTACTTTTATTAATCTCTTGTTAGATTTAAGAACTATTTACTGCTTTTGTACACAGACTATACATAATTATTTTTTAATTGTTTTCTTTATTTTAATTGTTCTCCACAACCAGGGACAAAGCAAAGCAAACCTGGCAGGTACATATACTATAATTTAATCTTCTTGAAATGTAATTCTTAGCAAAGACAAATTTTGAGATTTTTTTGCCGGTGATAGTTTAAAAAAAAAAAAGAATATTGAATTTACTCTCTTTCTCTTAAAATCTAATAAGGATTTTTCCACCATAAATGTAGTACAGAGTATATAAAATAAATAAATTTGGTATCGTGATAGCTCGTGGAGGACTAGGACTTATTGACCTTTACAACTCCCTGCGCGTTGTTAGCAGGAATGGAGGGAACCAATAATTTTCAAACGGCTAGATGAGTAGCACTTTTTTATGACAATAAATTCTCTTGGAGAATTCGTCAGTTCGTCGTAAGAGGCAGTACCTTGAAAACACACATTTTAATTTTAGGGTGGGAAGCTGCAGGGAATCAAATCCAGACCTTTAGCATGACAACACTAAAGCCCCGCACATAAAAGGTCTTTTTCCAAAAACAATATGTAAAACCTGTCAAATTTTGAGAAAAGGGGGAAATTCTTTCATAGTTGGGGAAATTTGAAAATAAAACGTTAACAAACGCATTGAAATATAAACTGCACCACTTTTTGTAAAAAATGTAATTTTTGTATATAAACAGCGTTGCCATCTTGCCATGATTTCAATAAATCTAATGAACTTTTTCCGTAAAACAAATCTGCTCTGCTTTTAAATCGAGTCTACTGCATTTTTATCTTTCGGAAAAGATGCAGTACACTAATTTTTCAATTCTGTTCTTATTTAATATAAATCGTGACAGCATTAATAATCATAATACACCATTTTTAATTTCTATATATTATATTATATTTTACTATATTATATTTTCAAAATAAAATTAAAAATTGGAATATGTAGAACTTCTGTAAAAAAATGTAGTTTACTGCGTTTTTGTTTTAAAAACCTACTTCGGAAAATTTTCCGATTAGTGGCAACGCTGTGACAAAAACTGACCACCACCATTTTTTTACTTCGTGTACACAGAAATTTGTGTAGCAGGAATTCGCAAGTTTTCCAGCGGAGCGGATATTATTTGGATTCTGATTGCGCTCTCTCGATGCAACTTTTTTGAGTTAACAAACAGGAATTTGTGAAAACTTGGTAAAATTCGCAAGAAATTTCACGATAACAAACACAGCTTATTCCTCGTGAAATGAACAATCACCAGAAAGTGATTTTTTGACATTTTTCACTAATACAAACTTTAATGTGTTGTGAACGTTTGACGTTTAAAAGTACATTGCCTCAAAAGTCAAATAACTATACAAAAAATTATAAATCCAAAACCAGAGAATCCATTAGCTTTTTTTCAGTATTTCCATTCACAAGCACAAGCACAATGTTCCTTTCCAGGCAATTTTTGCCAATTTCTGGCCAAGAAATTTGTTTTAGCAGAAATTGTCAGTTTTGTGTACTGTCAATTTTAAGTCCAAGAACAAGAACACAAATCCAAAATGGCTGTTGATTAATTTTTGTTTGATTTTTATTTATTTCACTTCTAGAATGTTGAGTTTTGTTTTTTTTTTAATTTTGTAGTTTGTACAAACTATTTTTATTGTCATTCCTGAGAAATAAAATGTTATTACATATTTTGGCTGTTTTCGAAAACCCCATTATGTAGTTTCAGGCTAAGGTCAATAGCTAAATAATAATTTCTTGAAGATACATGAAGATATTTGAAAGATTGTGCATCCTTCAGATTTTTGATAAAGCCCCCAAATATTCAAAACAATTTAAGAAGATTAAAATATCGCAAACACTTTAAGTTCTAGAGTAATTTCTAGAAAAAATTGGAATTCAGTACATCAAAGGACTTCACAAAAGTATATTTTGACCTATGTTAGAGACAAAAATTCAAATTTTTCCGCACAGAGTGTAATTGATTAGTGTTTTCGAGTGGATTTTTGGAGACAGTAAAAATATGTCAATTTTTAGCAAGCATTTTAATCAAAATTGAGACATTTCGGGCGATAGGTGAAAACTCAAAAAAAAATGTATTTTTTATTTTTTTTCCATATTGAATCACGAAATTTTAGTCGCAAACTTCAGATTATTCGGATTTAGTAACCCCAAAAGCGTGATTTAGCGGAAAAGTGAAAACTACCCCACAATTTTTTTCTCAAGATAAATTCTGGTGGTGTAGAGATAAAAACTAAAGTCAAATGAGAACAGTGGCGTAGCTAGAAAATTAAAACAAAAAATTGTAATTCCTTCAATTCACAAAAATTTTAAGATTTTAAATAAGGAAATTAGATTTTTTAAAAGCATTTGAACAGCAAGAAAAATTGATTGCCTGCTCTTGATTTTGAACAATACTCGTAAAATAAGGATGGATGAAGATATATCTCAGGAAATTGAAATTGTGAAATTTTCAGCTTTAAACTTCTCTGGAACATGCGACTTAAGGGCAATTTGATAACATTTGTATATCAAAATAAACTTTTTCTATTAAAATATAGTTTATCCCTCATCTGCTAGCCATCAGCTGTCAAAATTTGTTTAAAAATAGCAAAAATATCAATGGATTAAGAACCCTCTTAAAATTCCAATATTAAAAAACAAAAATTACTTCTCCGGAAAAAAGTGGTTCTAGGGCAATTGGATGTAATTTGGATCAAAATTAATTTTTCCCTTCAAAAAATTGTTTGCTCCCAAGTGTCAAGTATGACTACGATGTCGATGAATAAAAAAACCTCTAAGAATTTCAAAATGTTTGAAGTTTTTACTTCTCGTGAAAAAAGTGATTTTTGGGAAATTGGTTGATATTTGGATAAAAATTAATTTTTTCCATCAAAAAAACTCAGTTTGCTAATTCCAACTTGGTCTAACCCAGTTTGGAAATCAGTTTAGGTTTTTTATTTAAAAAAAATCCTTATCTGTATATGGCCGTTTTGTACCCTTTCCCATTAGATACGCCACTGACTGATTTAAAACAGCTGTTCTATTTATTCAATTCTAATTTTGTGTCATCGTCTTTTTTACGCATTTTATATTTTTTTTGAGTTGTGCGTTCTCACAAAGTCTTAATAATGAAATAAAAGAAACAGGGAGATGATTTTAGTTTATAAAAAGCGAATAATACATAAAACGTCATAATATGTCCGGAAAAGTAATGCTTCAAGCATTCTTTTTCCGCGCAAAATTAAGTCGAGACTTTCTTTTATCTTTTCACGTACAGTGGTTACCACAGTACACAAATAGATCATACATCAATATGTGTACTGTGAGCGGTTATAACAGTCAAATTTTGTCTAGAGCTTCGAACAGCTTGAATAAAAATCCGAGATAAAATTTGTCCTGGGAAAAACTTTATATCGGAGATGAATTTTGTCTCGATCTGCGTACTAGGCTTCTTTAGATTATTTTTGATTTTTTTAAGTTTTTGGGTAGTTGACACAAAATTTGATTCGCTACTTCCAGCCGTCAAATTTGTCAATTTTTTTTTTCCAATTCGACCAGATTAGGTTTAAAAATAATTTCCGATATAAAATTTTTTAAAAATAAGCACTTAAATTAGTCCTAATCCTTTGGGAGCATTTCTGAACATTTTGGACCATCTTCTTTAAATTTTGCGCAAAACTTTTATACATGAAAGTATACATTCAAGCGAATATTTTAGGACATTTCAAACATGACCTTCACTTAATTCCTGATTTCGACAAAACTTTATTCAAGATTTTAAAATTTGGGACCATATTCTGACCTTAATTTTAAAGCCCTTGTTTGTAGTACATAGAAGAAAATAGGGAGTACCACTAAATTAAGCAGCCCCAAACCGTCAAATGTACTAAATTTCATTACTTATAATTAAAAATTGGCGTGGGAAATGATTTTTGTCACCATCACTCAACGAATGGACTACTGTGCGGCAGCCGGCCCAAAAAGTTCTTAGAATAGAACTGCGACACACAACAACAATACCACACAGTTTCAAATTTTGTATATAACTTTAGATTTATATTAACGTTCGATTTATTTGATAATTTATCTGGCAGAACAGCGTCTGCCGGGTCTGCTAGTGTATTTATATTAAACAATGATCTTCAATATCTATAGCTTCATCATAGCCTTGAACCAGAAGAACAAGTTCGTGCGATCTATAGTCGTGCTTATTATTTTAGTTAGTACAAATCTCAACTTATTTCATTATTTCTAAATTAAAAAAAAAATATATCTTGAGAAATACTTCTCCTTACTCCACAGCAAATAAAAAGATAGTAAAAACCTTGATTATAATCCCACATTCCTTTTGCAAGCATGATGTTAACTCCTACGTTATAGCTACAAATTTTACTTTGCATAAATTCGTATAACCAAAAGATGATCCAAGTATAAAAATAGCCTTATTACATATTTTTGGCTAGAAGATTACAAGGGCTTATTTTTTGATTACTGTAAACATGTCATGTAGTCATTCATTGATATTTTTCCATTCCATGCCTAATCTGAATCCTACATTTATGCCCATAACTCATTTGTCATCATAGAGCTCTTTTTGATAAATTAAGCAGCCCTTTTCAGAATGTCCATTCGAATAAATATCAATAGAATCATATTTGGCCTTTCAAACGAATAATTTGTAAGAAATTTTATTAAAACACATCTGTTTGTTAGTTAAGTTGTTTTTTTTTTTGTTAACAATTTTATTTAATCAATGATAGATAACTTCCAATAACTATAAGCTGAGGCTTAATTATATTCGAGATTTTCTGAATTTGGCGCTGATGATGCCAATTAAACAAGAGGCTAATATATTACTCATCTAACCTTAAAAATTTCATAAATCCAGCACCGATATAGACATTGTCAACTTAAACTTGAATCAAGACACGCATCGCATCGAACGTGGTCTTGATCGATCGTTTTTAGTTTTGCTTGCTATAGAGCAATTATTATTATATTATTGTAAGTTTTTTGTAGCTTTTGTTGTTGTTGTTGTTGTTGTTTGTTTTATAGACATCGAAATGTTTACGACTGTGCAACATTATATTTATATTATTAAGAGCTCTGGCTTTGTTTTGCACGTTGAACCTGCCAACCCAGGCCCAGGCCAAGTTAACCAACAGGCAAACACAAACCGAGCAAAACTATCAAACTAGCAAACTAGCCCCGGCTACCTTGCCTTAACTAGTAAACTTGACGCCAGCCGTCTGACCGATTTGGACAAAATCTAAAATTATACAATTTCATTCATTACCGAGTTCGAGTGTAGCAAGTATGTTTTTTGCTGTAGTTGTTGTTGTTGTTGCTGCTGATGTTGTTGTTATTGTTGTTTCTCTGCCACCATCACTATACAATGCCACCTTGGATGCATTTAAATCGGATGAACTGAGACTGAGACTAAAACTCACAGTCACATCAGCAACAACAGACGAAGTGGGGAGTGTTGCCGTAGTGTGGTGTGGTGTGGTGTGGTGAGCCCAAGTTAAAGCCGAAGCTGATGTTGAAGTCGAAGCCCAAGACACAACAAAAATTGAAATCAAAACTTGAAAAGACGTTTCGCCTATTTTAGACTTGCATGAGGTCAACCGATGGGATAGCAAGCGCAGTATATGTATGATCTCCGCTGGCGATGAGTAAGTGAGAACTTGATGTTTCATAATATACAAAAAGCTACAACAACAACAAAAACTTCATCTGTAGATACAATTTTTATATATTCCAACTGAGAGATAAAATTTTTATTTTTTCTTGATTTTGATTTTGTTGTTGTTGTTGTGTTGGTGTTCTTGTTCGAGATGTAATGATTAGCCAAGTGCAAAAAGTTCCTTTTTTTTCTCGCACAACGTCTTTTTTTCATTTCTTTTCTTTTATGTCTCGCAATGAATTATGGTGTCTATTAATTTTCTAAAGCCACATATAAGACGTTTCTGTATAAAGATCATAATAATTATTTAAGACTTCAAGTGCAACGGCTAATGCGGTCATATTACATCGGAATTGTATATAATTTATGGTATATAAGAATTATATTGTTCTTTTACTAAAGGAAAACAAACAAAAAAAAACAGCTAAGCTTTACATAGTACATACTCGTATCTCCAGGTGAGAATCCATGATTTGTCATTTGAAGTATATAAAACAAGTTTTTATTTATATCTACCACGGTAAAAATGGCTTATGTCGTCGTAATAGTTAAATAAATTTGACATGTTTAACTTCTCATTGGAATTTATTGTCATTGGTCTGATTTGTCAAATCAAAAATTTTGACATAGGATAAATTAGAAATTCATCAATTATTGCTAACTTTTCCTTTTCATTAACAAAAACACCCTTTCATCACAAATATTTGTATATTTGTTCTTTTGATTCCTGTCGCTTATGAGAAGGACTAGGATTTTCATGGAATTTAAAGTGGAAAACAGGCCATTTAATAATGCTCCTAAAAATAATAAAAAGCGTGTTTTTTGTAGGCATATGGTTTTCAATCAGGCACTACTTTATTTGGAGTTAGTCTTTTTGACAGCTGTCACTTGATTTATGCTCAGTTTAGTATGTCATTTCATAATGAATAGACTTGATTACACGATTCGTGTTTTCGTTCGTTTCGTTTTTCGTCTTTTTGACAGGTACGTACGTACACAAAACCAAAAAAGTCCATTCGTTTTTCTGACGTTCAAAAAATATGAGGTTTATTTATTAGAAAATAGACAGGAATAATAATTTAAAATATTTTTAAATCACTTCTTTTTCAATCTTATATCACGAAAAACAATTTCAATTTCAATTTATTAAAAGTTTATAAGCATTCCCCGCCTCTACTCGTTTGTCAAATCATAAACGTCAAAGTTCAACCAGAAAAAATCTTAAAATTTTCATACGTGCTTGCGTTTTTTCATCAAAAAGACGAAACACGAAACATCAGAAAAAACGAATCGTATAATCAGGCTCTTACTCCTGAACATCGTTTGCAAATCCTGCAAATTTATTACCAAAGAAATGCTTCGATTCGCACGATGCATCGTGATGCAATCCATTTATTGAAGGAAAGTTTTGGTGAGCGTATTGTCCCGCATCTTTGAGTTATTTTTTGTGTTGGGTATGTGAAGTCGCTTGTCTACTCAAATAAGACCGAGAACGAGACGCCTTGGAAGAGAATATTCGGCGCCTCACCTTCAATAAATTGATTCATTCACGAAGTGTCACGCGATCCGAACCATTATTTTGGTAATATATTTGCACGATTTGCAAACGTTGTTCAGGAGTAAGTCTATTCATTATGAAAAGGCATATCAAAATGAGCATAAATCAAGTGACAGCTGTCATAAAGACTTGCTCCAAACAAAGTATTGCCAGATTGAAAACCACACGTCTAAAAAAAAAACACCTTTTATATGCATTTCAAATATGTATTAAAAACCATATCTTTATTTTCCATCTCCATTTCTTTTCAATGAACTAAACAAAAAAAACTTGTTATCCAGTCTTTAGGAAATAATTCAGTGATTTTTAAAGAGAAACTAAAAACCTATAATTAATAAATTCTTAACTCTCAGAACAATTTCAAAAGGAGATGGCTAAAAATATATGGACAAAATACTCAGAATCAACGAGAGCGAAATGTTAGCTAATGTGTTCTCTAAAATAATAAGAAATTGAAATCACCAAAGGGGCAACCCCGAAAACCATGAAGTATGGGATCTTTTTTTTATGAATCAAATTCATTCCTTATTCATTAAAAATGAAACTAAGCCTGAAAGTAATTTTTGAAATCCTGTGGCTCGGACGCCATTTTGAAAAAATCTGGTAAGGAAACCGAAATCCCTCCATTTTTTGTAGGGGAGGACATTATTTGTATGTTTGTTAATTATTTTTGACATACTAAGGAGGTTATTTAGATAACGAATCATTGTTGTAATCCTGTCACTTGGACGCCATTTTGAAAAATGGCGCCAAACCAATGGAAAGTTGTAAAATAAAAAAAAAAAATCGTAACATAAATTTCCAAGATCAAAATAATGATTGATGTTTTAAAAGAAAGGTTTTGAATAGTTGCACTTTTGGGAAAAATGTGAGGGTTTCCACTTTTTGGAAAAAAAAACTTTTTTATATCACAGGTTAGGACTTCCACTTTTTGGCTAATTTTTAATATTTTGAACATTAAAAAAAGAGAAAACGTCTCCAGATGCCAAACGCGTATTGGAAAAATAAAGAATGACGTCTTAAAAGATAAATGTTGAGTAGAAGCACATTCGATTTAAATGTCGGTCTTACCACTTTTTGGGAACATACTATTTTTTATGTCAAAGGGTGGGATTTCCAATTTCTTGATAACATTTTAATTTTTTGAAATCAAAAAAAATTGCAATTTTTTCCCCTGCTTTAAGTGCCAGTTATAGCGATCAGGAAAACGCACCAAGAAAATTTATTCAAATGGACTATTTAATATGTTTTCAAGGGATTTGAAACCCAAATGCTGCACGAATCAATGACAAAACAACTTAAAAATTTTGTATGCAAATAAAATTTTCAATTGAACAATTATTTTTTCTAAGAAATATATTTTAACTATTTTTCGGATGCAAATACATTTTCCTGATACGGAAAATTAATTTGCATTGGAAAAATAGTTAAAATATCTTTTTTAGAAAAAAAAAAATTGTCACACAAAATTCTTCATCCATCATTTGTGTTTCAAATCCGTTGAAAACATAGTAAATAATCCATTTGAATTGTTTTTTTCTGATGCGTTTTCCTGGTTTCCGCAACTTTCTTCACTTTATAAATATTAAAAACCATAAAAAAGTGTAAATCCCAAACTTTGACATCAAAAAAAGTATGTCCCCGAAAATTGGCAACATTGAAATTTAAACCAAATGCGATTTAAATTTCTGAACACGTATTTGACATTACATTTTGTATTTTCCCAAATAATTTCATGTTCCAAATATTAAAAATAAATCAAAAAAGTGAAGGTTCCCACCGTTGACTTAATAAAATGTATGTTCTCAAAAAGTGGTAACACTGAAATATCACTCGAAGGAGCGTCAAAACATCAATAGTTATATTCTTGTCATGTAAATTTTCCAAGTAGTTTATGATTTTTTTTCTTAATATACCATTTTCCACAGATTGGGCGCCATTTTTGAAAATGACGTCCAAGTGACAGGATTACAATAATGATTCCTTTACTAATAACTTTCTTAGTATGTCAAAAATAATTTACAAACATACAAATAATGTCCTCCCCTACAAAAAGAGCTAGGATTTCGGTTTCCATACCCGACTATAGACTGGGCGATATTTTTTTTAAATGGCGTCCAAGGAAGGAATAAATTCAGGTCATAAAAAAATGGTCCTTTTCAAAAAACGGAATTCCTAACCAAGTTATAAGTGATCCTTGATGATTTTCTCAAAAATTAAGAAAGATTTTTACATTTAGTTTTGAGTATTCGATTCGAAATTGATGAGAGGATTGAAAATTAAAGAGAACAGTGGTGCTTAGTAAAGCTAAATTTTGAAAAAAATCACTTGAAACAAAAATTCACATTTTTTTCAAAAGTTTCCGCTAAAACAACTTGATTTAAAAGCAAATAAAAGAATGGAATATAAGCTTTCAAAAAAACTTACTATTTTCGACGTACACGAGATATTTGATAAAACGAGTTTTTTTTAAAAATGACGTCTGACGTTCTCAGCCCTTCCATGCTGCGAACTTAGATTAACATGGTGGGTGGTGGTCTAAGCGAATGGAGATCCCACTCTGAAACTTAGCACGTTTTCTTAAGTGTATACGCCAAATTTTTAAACTTAAAAAATATAAAATGTAAATAAGTTTCTTAAAATTTGATTTGAAATTCTAACTCCCAGTTTTGTATCATAAAAAAATCGATTTTCGGTTAAAATTTCATAACCGAAAAGAACATCAACACAAATATCAATTTAAAAATAATAATTTTCCTGTTCCTTAACCATAGCTTGCTGAAACTTTACTAGGCCATAACACCAGCACATGGCCTCAAAAAACAAAATCCTTCTTTCTTCAAGTATATAACCCAAGGGTGAACAAATTTCAAGACCCATCACCTTTTTCGTTGTCCGCTTCACGGGAATACAAAAATATGGAAATAAATTCAAGTAAGAGGGAAATTTAGTTTTAGAGGGAGTCGACTGCATATGTATGTATCTGGTGAAATTTTGAGTCAACACCAATCTTAATATTTTCATTAATATAAACATTTGTCTTACTTTTCTTTTGTTTAAAAAAAAAGGCCAAGGAATATAGCATTTCGGGATTTCAAACTTCAAAAAAATTATGTTTTTAATACGCTTTTTTGTTTGTTTTTGTTTTTAGTAAAATAAATATGAAATATGAACACATGAACACAAGAATACGTTTTATCTTTATCTAAAAAGTGGTAACCCTCTTCTCGAACTTTTGACAGTGTTGTCACCGTGGCAACACTTCTTAAAAGTAATTAGTATACAAAAACTCAAACCGTCCGAATAATTTGACAGGTTGGTCTCACAAACAGAGCCAACTAATAAATATTATAAATTATTTGAAAAATAAAATATTCCACATACGCCACAGTGAACCGAACATGTTATTTATTCGAAAAATGGAAAAGGTTAGGAGAAGTAACTTATATTGCTACGGGAATTATCGGGGTAGTATTTACTTGAATTTTACTACTTATTTAAAAAAGCTCAATGTTTCATCAAGTCTAAATCAACTTAAATTCAATAGGGTTGTATTTTCCACCAAAAAAGAAGATTTTACAAAAAAAAAAAACAAAAAACAAAAAAAAACAAAAGAAATCTCCCTCTTCCATATTAAAAACTAAAAATATCAAGGTCATATATTTACATTACAAGCCAAAATTACATTTTTAAAAACAAGCCACCTTATTTTATCTCATTACAACGAAATAGCTTGTGTCACCAAAATGTAAGATAAACAAAACAAGCAATAAGATAACATCTTTTAACAAAATATCGAACAAGTGTTTTTACATCACAGAAGTCAGTGTATGTGTGGTTTAATTTCATTCACACGATTTAAAGTTGTAAATTGGATATCCTTATCAGATGTTGCAATTTTTTTCAAAAATCATAAACAATTTAAAATTATTATAAACAACAACCAAACTGCTCTAAACGAATACAAGATCTCCAAACTGTGCACAATGTGGTGTTGCTGTTGTGTTGTATTGCCCTTGAGGAGAACAAGTTGCCCGCGAACAAATGGACTTGGTATGCATAGCACTTGAAAGTGGATGTGGACTCTATTGGAATGCTATGCGGTGCCAAGTTCCATTTGGCTGGCGACACAGATATTGTGATACTTGTTGGCCTGTCAATTCAAGAAATATTTCATAAATCTGGACTATAGAAGAACAAAACAAAACGACATTCTTTGTAAAAAAAAAAAGAAAAAAAGCTGGACATAACCATTTACAGCAGAGCCTGGTAGCACTAATTAATTTCATTTCGAGAAAAAAAAATAAGAATGTCACTTGCATGGAAATTTGAATAACTTCATTCCGCAACCATAAACAATATGGATATTATTTAAATAAATGTATGAACATTAATCTGATAAAAGATCAAAGTTAAAGTAAGATAAATATTATTAAAAGTCAACTTGGACACTTATATGTAAATCAAAATAGGGAATATATTTATGTAAGATTTGAGTACATTTTGATATGTTCTGAATACATTTATATGGAACAGAATCTTCTAACTATTTGAATCATCATATTAATTGATATTAATATTTCACAGTGGGTGGTATGAATTAAACAGAGCACGTTTTAAGAGCATGTGCTCCATATAAAACAAACTAAGCAGGCGCTATGCTCGTGAAAATTAAAATAATCAAGAATAATCGTATTATTCATAACAATTGGAGCACCTGGTCGGAAAAGTGAAGCTCCAGGTAGGTGATTTTTTTAATTCATACCACCCATTAAATTCCCTTTTTGTAACCACCATTTGTTAAAAAAGGTTCGTTTTGACCTTACCAGGAAGAAGGTAGATTATAATATTTTGCCAAAAAGCTTAAAAATAAATGGGAATAGTTTTGTCTCGATAGTATAAATGCTTTAGCAACTTTCACAAAGTTAACCAAAGTCTTTATAATTTTCGCGGACGCCATTTTGTTTTGTAGTCCAGTTAGGAAACTAAAATCCCACCGCTTTTTGCGGGGGGAGCTTCTTTTTATATATATAATCTATTTTCTAAGTAAATTTATGTTTTTTTAAAGGGGGGCGAAGAAATTCTTTATGCACCATAAGGAGGTTTTTTTGGGACCAATTGAGCATCCCCATGTGTCGGACTCGTTCAGGTAAAAACATACCGACTAAAACTCCACCATAACCCTTTTTGGCTTCTGACCTTTCAACCCGGGACCGCTCTTTGCTTCTTTCTTCTTCTTTTTTTCCTTCTGAGAATATATTCTATGCAGCTACAAAATGTTTAGCACTTTTGTTGGTTGTATAACATCTTCTGGATTATATTTTCTGGAGTGATGTCCCCAATGCTACCCTCTAGCTGTAGACGTCCAGCTTCCCATCTGCTACAGACGAAAAACGTGTGATGGGTGTCGTCTGTTGCCGAGTCTCCGTATTGGCAGGCTGGCTATTTCCTGCCGATCTTGTGGAGAAAAGCGTTGATATAACCGTGTCCGGTGAGCAACTGGGTGACGTAGTAGTTTATTTTTCCGTGTTTCCGGTCATTCCAATCGGCTACGTTCCTGATCAACCTTGCTGTCCAGCGTGCTCTGCTTTCCGAGCTTCATCGTTCTTGCCACTTCTGCAAGGTGTGCTGTTTCGCCTCGTCGGTTGCCGCTTCCTTTTTTTTCCCAGGCGTACTTCCTTTCTGCTGCTAGGAGGTTGATGGGAGTCACTCCTGCGACCACTAGGACGGCCGGTTCCAACACTGTTCGGTATAAGCTGGCCACAAGGCTCCATGTCTTTGTACAGCCGCCATCTGTTTTCGGTACTTCTCTTGTTTCAGTGGCTTTCAACAGGCTTGCGTTGTGGACATCAGAAGTTTTTGCTTACCGGCCGTCGGCGTCGGTCCACCCATGTTTGCCATCAGCCTGCTGAGTGAAGCAGTTTTTTTTTTTTTTTTGAGGCTCTTTCAGCTGCTGTCTTTATTTGTTGCCAAAAAGTAAGCTTTGTGTCGATCCTCAAACCCAAGTACTTTACCGCAACGCTGCTTTGTATCACTTCGACGCCGGTTTGGAAATCGATTTGAGTGGGAATCCTCTTTGTCAGAAGGACTATCTCCGTTTTCTCTGTTGCCATCCATCCAAGAGTTCGCTCGTCGCGTGACCTGGTCTTTGCGAGTTTTCGGTGTCTTTTGTCGTTATCACCGCAACAATTTCATCATTCTGTCATAGAAAGGTGTCTTTAGGCATTTCCATGTGAAGGATATCATGGTAGGAGATGTTCCAGAAGTCTGGTCCTAAGATTGATGCTCGCGCTGCACCCGATGTCACTTCTCTTCTCCTTGGGCTTTCTGTGGTAGATCGTAGATCAGCTCTCAATCCCGGAGGTAGTCCTTCACTATTCGTAGGAGATATGCTGGGATGTGGAATCTCCTCTGTAGTGCGTCCAGTATATCGCTCCACCTGGCTGAGTTAAAGGCATTCTGTACGTCCAGGGTTGGCAGCAGCAGTTGGAGTGGTGGTTTCCCTGTTGACTGATTTGGGTGGCAATGACTACTTCTATAAAGGCACCAATTGTGGAACTGCCTCTCCTGAAGCCATACTGTCTCTCCAACAAGTCACCTGAAGTTTGTACTTCCACTATTAGCCGTGGTTTTAGTAACTTTTCGAAGAGTTTGCCCGCGGTGTCCAGCATGGATAGAGACCTACATGCCGAAGGGGAATCCGGGTCTCCCTTGCCTTTGGCGTTGTTTCTTCCAGTTCTTGGGGAACACGCCTTCTTCCAGACAGCTGTTGAACATATTCAGCAACATGTGGGGACATGTTTGGGCGGTCAATTTCAGCACTTCTGCGGGGACTCCATCGGGGCCAGGGGTTCTTTTGTTTTGCAGCGACTTCACAGCTAAACTTAACTCTTTTTCGCAGAGGGCTGAGATTTCCTGTCGTTGACCAGAGTGGTGTCGGATGGTCTAACTGGGTGAGTTGGGAAAAGTGTGTTTACGATGCGGTCCATCTTTTCTTTATTTAGAATGGGAGGTGCCACCTGTGCACCGAGTAAATTTAGCTTGAATGCTATTTTCAAAAATGGCGCCCAATATGTGGAAAATGGTAAATAATATAACTATTAAATTACTTGGAAAATTTCCATAGTCAAAATAACGATTGATAGGTAAAATAGGAAAGATAGGTGTTTAATAGACGCATCGTGGGTAAAATTTCAGTGTTGCCACTTTTCGGGAACACACATTTTTTTATATATAGGTATCATAGATACTTTTTGGTATTTTTTAATATTTTGAACATAAAAAAGTTGCAGAAATGTTTCCAGATTCCAAACGCCTATTGGGAAAATAACGGTTGACATTTTAAATTAAAGATGTTGAGTAGAAGCTATTGGTGTTAAAATGTCAGTATTGTAACTTTTCGGGAACATACTTTTTTCGATGTTAAAGGGAGATTGTAGATGTAAGAGAGATTTCCATTTGTTGGAATTTTTTTTTTGTAATAAATAAATAAATAAATAAAAGATATTAATTTAAATAACGGAAAACACACTTATTCGCATTTAATATCAATCAACAAATTTTGTTTGTATTATTATTATTAATATAAAACCTACAGACAATGAAAGCATAGCTTCCGAAATGCATTTAAGTAAATTAATAAATAAATAAATAAAATAAGTGTTTAAGTTACTTAAAATAAAATCTTTTCGCCACAATATTTAACATTATCAAAAATAAGGAATTCCCAACGAAAGTCAATAAGCCAACTTCACAGGTTCTTACCTGGATTTGTACTCCTTTTTTAGATCAACTGCACCACTCACACTACTCTTTTTCCCCGCTTAGGGTATGCTAAGTCAGCAGACAGGCATCAATGTAAATAGTTTTGTTGGACCAGTCAGGCAGCGTTGGTAGAACCTTAGTTTTAAGTCTCAATGAAATTTAAATTACTATAACAGTCGAAACCTAGGCGAGACAATGACCTGACGTGCAGAGTGAAAAATCACATGTTAATGTCATAGCGAGACTAAAGCGAGATCATAACGAGAAAAACACGTGTAAGCGGACTACTTTTTCTTGGAGTTAGATACTATTTTTATTTATTTTCTATGGAAAAGGGTTTAATTTATTTTGTTAGGAGTGGTTGGTGAATAGAACAAATATTATTTGAGTTATGAGCCCAATAAGAGGCGTTTATGAGTGCTTGATGAATTTCGCCCTCAATTTACAATATCTTGGAATTGATCGCTTGAATGAAAAAAAAGCGTTAGCGAACTTCTTCTAGAAAATATTATTTATAACAAATACAAATTGGAATTATGTTTTGACAATTACGCAGTTGTATGATCTGACACTAAATATTTATTGTACGAAAAATCAAATAATTTTGACACTTGAACTTGCATAATTTTTGATCCTCAAATATAGGCTTTTCGCCGGAATGTTCCTAATGCTGAAAAAATTAAATAAATGGCGAGCGAGTAAATTAGGACTGAATGTGCTGCTCCTGACTGTTAAGCTTGAAAAAAATAAATCATGTTCAAAATTCAACAAACAAAGCTTCTTGCAGACTATTGCATACATGGATTACCTAAATGCAATATATGGATTTTGAAGATGGACAAAAAAGAGATACAAATTTTGCTCGAAGCATTTCCTTCACAATTCATTCGTATATGATTGACTTCAATTCAACATTTCCTATTTCCTTAGCATCTTTAAAGAGGAAATTTCTACCTTAACTGATTTCAACTGTTGTGCAATTTATGTATGCAGTTCCATTCCATCATAATGAGTTACGTAACATTTTAAATCCAAAATGCGAAAATCCCAACCCGAAGCTATTGTTTGCAGTTTTGTTTTTTTTTTTTTTTGTTGGTATGTTCATACTCAAACAGTAAAAGAGTTACTAACTAAATATAGCATCAGCAACCATGTTGATCGTAATTGTAAAAGAGTAAGCATCTCAAATCTGATGATTTAATTTTCGCGCTTTTCCTATCATCATCTGCTCAATCGGAGTGATGGATTAACCATCACTGCCCGCCAAGCGCCGCTCTGCGCTTCCATCCTATTTTGCATGCGCTTTAATAGAATTAATGATGAGGTATGAAATTTGCTTTGAGGAGCAGTAATACCAATTAATTGAAATGTCGTGAACAACATGGTGTATAATAAAGAGCTTATAATACTTAAGTACTGCATTCGATTGCAACGGAGTAAATATTAAACGAAGTTAAAAGCCTACAGGTGGTTTAGATATTTAAAAACTCTCTGCATATAGTGAGGGTTTAAAGTTCAATGCGGTTAATGCAGGTAAAACAATCAAAAACGTTTCGTCTTGGTGTCTTACAAAATTCAATAAATGTCAGAATTTCCCAATTTGGAATTTTAGACATCGATTCGTTTTGGAAAGAAATAGTTTAATAATTGCTCAACTCATAAGTCATATCTCATAGCGTATAAGAATTAGTGTGCTTTTTAAGATAAGTCATTTCCCCTATGATTATATTGGCGTGCCCCTTGAATTACTAGGGAATTAAGGCTAATGCATGTATTTAGCATTATTTAATGAAAATCGGTAAAATCCTTCTCGAGAAAGTTTAGAAATTGGGCTTCACACAACTCACAACAGCAAAACCATCTCCTTGGTTCGACAAAGAATGCCAGCAAGTACATTTCTTCTTCTTTCGACTTCTGAACTTCATTTCTGCAATGGCATCCCTCTATTTCCTCGATCGCACGCTTCTCATGCTCTTTCCCTAACGGCGATGACAAATTTCGCTTCCATACAGATTGTTCCATTCAACTTGGACGACATAAGCCAACAATTCTATTCACCCAACCTCGACGAAGTGAAGATAGTTGGCGATGAATAGGTTAGCAGTATGCACCAGCTCATCTGCAACATATGGTCGGAGGAAAGCATGTTTGACGAAAGGAACCTCAGCTTTGGTTGTCTGATCCTCAAGAAAGGCGGTCGTCTGGACGTCACCAACTACAGAATCTTTGATGTAAAAAAAGGTTCAAGGCAAGGCGACTCAATGTCATACAAATTCTTCAACATCGTTGAAAGAACCGTGCAAACTCTCACGTCAACACTGGAAACACATTCTTTCAAAAAACCGTCCAACTATTCGCTTACGTTGACAATATTGACATAATCGGACGAACAAAATGTGATGTCAGTGGGGTTTTCGTGAGAATTGAGTAGGAAGTCAAGAAAATGGGTTTAACGGTGAATAACGGCAAAATATTATGCTGTCAACAAGAAAGGACGCCCAACGCTATAGACTGCTAAAATTAGTCTTGCCAATTGCCAATTGCTTTTTCTTTGGGCTAAGAAGGCAATTGAAAAGCAAAGCTCTCTCACGAGCAACTAAAGAGTCCCTGTATAAGACGCTTATCATCTCTGTCCTGATGTATGTTTCAGAGCACTGGACACTATTAACGGTAGATGGGAACGCTTAAGGCTGTTTTGAGTAGAAAATTCTCCAGTTGATTTTTGATCTCTTCTATATAGATAAGGAATGGAGAAGAAGATACAACAAAGAACAGACGCTTACCAGGTCCTGATGTATTGTGCAAGGCATGGACACTTTTAACGGCGGATGAGAACGCTTTAGGCTGTTTCAAGAGGAAAATTCTCAGGTTAGTTTTTGGTCCCGTCTGCATAGCTTAGCTGGCAAAGAAGATACAACAATGAACTATACGGGCAGGAGACAGCTAGCTTGAAACTGTGCTAGCTGGAAGAAGCTTGTTAGTTGAGACCCTGGTCCAACCCGGAATGTACCGCCACTTACTTCCTTACTTACTTACTTACTTAAGGTAAGTAAGTAAGGAAGTAAGTGGCGGTACATTACTTAAGGTAAGTAAGTAAGTAAATAGTTAACAAAAACAAAAAATTAGATTTTTCATTTTTTTTACTCCACTGCGCATAACTTTTTTCGGAGCAAAGATGAGCTTTGAACAAAAAAACGCAAAATCTTCAGCTTTCAATCTGAAATGCCAAAAAGTCATTTGTATACCAAACTGACAGAGATATACCTGAGCAAACTTCAAGATTTTCTACCATTTTTCGAAGTTTTTATCTGAACGCTCCTTTGGTACAACATGGCAAATGTCACATTCCTTGCACATAGTCTTAGATATTAATCCATGCATTCGTTCAATCTATACGTCACTTTAACGAATGTGAAATGCCATTCTATTTACTATAAATCGAGCTTTCAGTTCAAATTATCTCTTTTTTTCACCTGATACCTCCATTTACATGTATTGATCTTTTTTCATTATTAACTAAGCAATGAAAACACTCTTCTTCATAAAATTAAAATTTCAATTGTTTTTGTTCCCTTATTGCTTTTATCCCAATTAATTGAAACCGATCGCTGTTTTTTTTTAATTGTTTTTCATATAAAAATCTGCTCATCTCAGCATTCATAACAAAAAATCTATTCCAGGAAACCCTATCGTTCAATTAATTATTATTTGCTGATCAAATTGAGTTCAAACTATAAGTGCATGGTTGTCAATCAAAAACCAAAAACAAGTAAGAAAAAAAAAATTGCCTACGTAATACACATTCGTCACGAAACATCAAACAGTACTGTGTGCAATAAAAAGTAAAAAAAAAACTCATGAAAATAGTTTTTATTCAAATTTTGGTGAATTTGATTGCATCTATCGACTTTTAAAATTAATTTTTTTTCCAAAGGCTGATAAGAAAATCTGCAAGACTTTGGTATTTGATATCACAATACAAGTATACTCTCATACTTAGATTTTGGTTATATATCCACTCCCAAAATTTTTGTTATTCCATCGTCTGCCATCATTGTGCATTAGCAGCGTAGATTTCTATGCTTTAGGGGTAAAAATTGATCCAAAATACAACGGCTATCTTTTCCAATATTAGCCGTTAGAAACTCAATAAGGTTTCAAGCAGAGCTGTCAAATTTAAAGTACAAGTGCCAGTATAAGTACCGGAACTTGTACTTGTACTTATACTTCAAAACTCGGTACTGGTACTTGAAAAAAAGTCAAATACCAGTATTTTTCACATACTTCATCAAAAGTTCCATGTACTGTGTACTTAAGTACTTGACCAGTACTTAAAAGCACTAGTTCCGTATATTCAAGTGCTTGAGCAGTACTTTTAAGTACTTTATTAGTACTTCCATGTACTTGACCAGTACTTTCAAGTACTTTCAACTCCTTGCCATTTGATTTCAAGTTTTTACTCAACTCAGTCCTCTGTTCGGTCAACAAACAATTTCTTCCAACAGAAAATCGGTAAGCTTCTCTGCACATTCTGGCTGAATGGTTTTAAAATATTTACCAGTACCAGAGTACAAAAGTCGAACTCCAGCAATAGGTACGAGTACTTCAGAAGACTGAAGTTTAATTTAATTTGATTAATTAAAAGAATAAAGTCCTGAAATACTTATTTACCAGAGTTGGGTAGTTATCATTACAAAAATAAAATGCACTAGAAATAAAGCACTTAAATCATACTTTTAATGGAATATGCAACTCGTAAGATACTTAGAGCTCAAAAATAAGTATATCATTTGGTTACATGAAAAAATATGAATACATGTATGCAAAAAAAAAGATTTAAAATCTTTGGAGCGGTTTTTCAAAAAAAAAAATTTTTATATCGGGTTTTTCGATAAGAGCGCCACAAAAGTTTTTTTTAAATAAAACAAAAACTGTTTTAGATATCAATGAAATTCTTTATTCCTGTGAAAGTACGTTCGATGCCATTATGTGTGGAACTCGATTTCTTTTGCATGGCCACCACGGGCACGCTTGCAGAAGTCCAGACGCTGAACCCAATTTTCGACGGTTTTCAAGCATAAATCGGCCGATACTGCTGCAATTTCACGTTCGATATTTGTACGAAGTTCATCAATCGTCGCTGGCTTGTTGGCATAGACCTTAGACTTGACGTAGCCCCACAGGAAATAGTCTTTCGGCGTCAATTGGCACGACCGAGGCGGCCAAGCGACTGGACCATTTCGTGAGATAACACGTTCTTCAAACTTGGTTTCCAATAAATTGATTATGACATTCGGTGTGTGGCTTGTGGCGCCGTCCTGTTGGAACCACATGTCCTCCAAGTCCATATCATCCAATTGGGGCCAAAAATAACGGTAGCGATCCCCATTCACAGTAACGTGCCAGTCTTGATCATCACGGAAGAAGTACGGCCCAATGACGCCGCCGGCCTATAAACCACATCAAACCGTAATTTTTTCGGGATGCAATGATGACTCATGGAGTACGTGTGGATTGTTGCCTGACCAATACCGCATATTTTGTTTATTGACGAAGCCATTCAGCCAGAAATGAGCCTCATCGCCGAAAATGATTTTTCGATGAAAATCCGAATCATTTTCAAGTTGTTGCTCAGCCCAATTCACGAACATACGACGCTTCTGGTGGTCAAGCGGCTTCAGTTCTTGCGTCAATTTAATCTTGTAAGGATGGAGGCCAAAATCTTTTCGCAAAATTCGCCCAACGCTTGAGAACGACGTGTGAGAGACATATTTGGGCTTTCTGCAACTGAAGCCTCAGCGGCAGCAATATTCTCGACGTTACGGGCACTTCTTTGTCTGACTGGCACGAGAACATTTTGTACTGTGCCTGTGGATTCAAATTTTTCCACTAGACGCTCAATTGTTGATCTGCTAGGACAATTATGACGACCATAAATTGGACGTAGCGCTTTTAACGTTGAGGCCACTGACTCTGAATTTCGGTAGGAAATTTCAATAATTTCGACTCGTTGTTGACTCGTATATCTTTCCATCATGAAATGGCAAACCTTAATGAAGATAAATTTTAAAAGAGCGGCAAGAAATATGGCGTCGTTTGCTGTCCCTGTCTCTCTACTTTTGTAGCGTCCCTGTTGAAAAACCCTTTATGTATACAAAATTCTGGTACAATTTAAAAAAAAAAAACTTGGTACGCCAATTTTCAGATTTATTAATATAAATTTATGAACTTAGTTTAAAAAAAAAATACTTTTATCCGTTTTCGAAATATTGAATTTTCAAAAAAAACATTTTAATGTTTTTTAATCCATTTTTTTTATTTTGGTATGCAATTTTATTGACATTTGAAGGGAGCGTTAGCATAAAAATTTTGATTGCAATCGGTTGAGCTGTTAATGAGAAAATCTAAAATAAAAAACCGTTACTTGGTAGGTACCGTTAATAACGGTTTCTGACAATTTTTTACCAGTAAGTAAACCACACGTACAATTACATACTGATTTTTTTTATATTAAAATCGTTGGAGCCGTTTTTGAGATAAGTAAGATTTTCCTTACTGGTTGTATGGCAAGTAACGTTATTTTTTGTGCTAAAAAATCAAGATCAAAAAGATCGCATTATTGGTTTAGCCTTCAGATCCAGATACAAACAGACAGACAGAATTTTGCCACTTACTTTTTTGCTGTTCTCTATCATCCAAAACTTGCTCCATATTAACTATATCGCAAGCAAAAATTCAATCTGATTATGATTACTTGTAATTGTTATTGAAAATTAAAAAAGAAAACAATTACTTAATTTAATTACATGTAATTGGAAAAAAAGTGATTGAACAAAAAAAGATAATTCAAAAAACCTGTAATTATTACTTTTAAGTAATCCTTACCCACAAATATAATTGACTACAAGAATTATCGATTACATCTGTGGTAATTGATATTTTTGTAATCAATTCCATTTGAGTTTAAAAATTACAAGAAAAAGTAGTCATTACATATTTTTTTGATTACTTTTTACCAATTTTGCACATGTAATTATTCACTAGAAATTTCCAATCAGAAATTATATGTTGTTTTAATTGAAAATTTCTAATTACAAACTACATGTAATTGTAATTGGAAAAAGTCAACTACTGATAACGTGTATTTGTAACCAACCCTGTAATGAATTAAAAAATTTAATAATTACTAACCAACTCTGTAAGGTACCTTCTTTAAAGATCTGGTTGCAAGAGTTTTCTCCCAGAAATATATTCACACAGCACTGTTCATTTATGCAAAACAAAATTTTCCAATAATGAATCGAAGAAACAAATTAAAAATCCATAAATATTTGCGTGTATACTCCTGACAGCTTTGCTATCCACACATTCTAACCTCAATGAAGATAGCAACCAAAATAACATTTTATGCAAATTGACAGCTCAGCACCAACACTAAACTATATCATCAATATCCTAAGTTCCCAGCTGCAGTTTGCAGCACTATCATTGACAACGTTGACGTTTGGCAATTTGCAAATAAGAAGGACGGAATATCGAAGTTCGACGGAATAGAATTTGTACCGTTAATTTTTGTTTGCTTTAATTAGAATTTGTTGCCTCATACCCACTGTCTTACTGTTAATCATAACAGTTCCTCTTTTCTATTTAAATATCACACTGACACTTTACGACGAAAACGACGTACATAAACCAATTTTGTCTATTTGTAATTTTTGTTGTTGTTGGGAATCAATTTAAAAAATCACGATCGGTCGTACATATAAGAAGAACGAACGAACAAACAGCCAACCAAGAGTCAAAGACGGATATCCGCGATCGTGATAGCAATATTCAAATTGAGTCAAGACAGTTTCATTCTAAATACAATTATCGATCTGCATCGTAACAATTCAACAATAAATGGCCGAACGAACGTCAACGACTCCATCAGCAGCAATCAGAGATACCAGCGAGTCACCACACCACCACCACAACCACCATCACATCGATCGTCGTCGTCGCCGCCACCAACTTACGACCGACGACAAATGATTGAATTATTGCACGCATGCGCATTCTATGTGCGACAGAACGACGATTAAGGGTTTGGTGACACTTTGCCGGTAGCCATAGAGACTGACACGTCTCTGCGACAATACCAGCCATGAATTTAGATTTTTCTTTCTAATTAAATGAAAATTGGTTTTCCTTTTTGTTGTTTTTGTCTATTTGTTTTTTTTCGTCTAGAAGAGTGTTGTGTCCCCATTGCCTGTGTAGAAAGAACTCCATCTACAGTGAGACTGGAGAAATATAATTTTTAATGAAATTTTCACAATTTCCACAATTGGTGCTTCCGGCTTTTTGTTTGTTTATTCGTTTTCGTTCTTTCATAGGCTTACCATGAAGGCTTAAAGTTGACGTAAGTCTTAGTCACTTGCGGGTGTCAATTTGACATACATAAATAGTTGGTTCTTAAACAAGAAACAACAACAACAAAAAAAGTGTTTTCCATAAAAGGTTGAGTTGTTGAACTTTCTGGTGAACACTTTTTTGATAGAGAATCAAAAAAACTTTAACAAAAAAAAAAGACACAAGTTGGTCGTGCGCAAGGTTGTCGTACTTCCCACTATATATCTATCTACCCTAGCAGCACTAGCACGAGCATCGCATCAGCACTATAAGGAATGCAAAATAAAAAATATGGGAAGCTATTTTTGCTTGAGTGACTCAAGTCTATGTATGCTCGCGCTTTGTGCAAATATCTTGGAGATAATCCTACGAAAGGGTGTGACAGAGGAAAATCTCCCCATAACAGAGCAAATTGTCGGCCTTCAAGTGGTGTTCCTATACGTGTTCTTAGACGAAGTATAGGCAAATAAATAAGTATAAGAAGCATGTTCTGTCTTCATGGGAATGAGAAGAGCATAGATTTTGGACATTTTGCAGCCAAGCTGATTCATATCAGTGTGATGATGATGATGAGTATGGAATTCCATTGAATATGATTGATGGATAGTTTGGCAGTTCTGTCTAAGTGTTTTTTTGTTGATCTTGCAATACACTTTGCACGTCATTGGAAACAAAATTAGAATATCTATACCAAATTTATTACCTTAGTCCTAGTTAATTGACATATATATGCATTTAGCAGCTGAGTTTCATTGACCCATAATTCACGGCCCTTTTACGATTGTCAGTTATCAAATTCATTATTGATACAATTTAAATTCGATCTTTAAAAACCCTACAGATAAGAATTTTGTTCATATATTTACAATTAGACAGATCGTTGCCAATCACAAGAAAATTATAAAAGTTTATAAGCATTCTACGATCTCATGGAGAACACGTATAATATGTAAAAGGTGTTTTTTTTAGAGGCACAGAACTTTGAAATAGAAAAAGAACTTTGATATTTTCTTTATTCGAAAGATAATCTTCTGGTATTATAATTCAAATGTGATTTCTGGCATATGACCGCCACCGCTGGTTCGGACGTAATCTAATCTGAAGGTCCAATTTTCGAAAGCTTTTTCCAACATTTGTGGCCGTATTTTGGCAATAACGCGGTAAATGTTGTCCTCCAAGTGATCAATCGTTTCGAACTTATCGGCGTAGACTAGCGACTTTACATATCCCCACAGAAAATAGTCAAGCGGCGTTGAATCGCACGATCTTGGAGGCCAATTCACGGGTCCGTAACGTGAAACTATGAGGTTACCAAACGTTTCCTTCAATAATTCAATTATTACACGAGCTGTGTGACATGTTGTGCCGTCTTGTTGAAACCACAGCTCCCGCACGTATGTTTGTTCAATTGATGAACAAAAAAGTCAGTAATCATGGCTCTATAGGGGTCAACATTGACTGTAATGTTCTGGCCAGCATTGTTTTTACCACCAACTCATAAAGCACACCAAACAGTCAGTTTTTGTGGATGCAACAATGTCTCAGCATATACTTGAGAATTATCATCACTCCAAATACTGCAGTTTTGTTCATTAACGAAAAGTGGGCTTCATCGCTAGACAAAATTTGCTTATGAAAATTGGAACCAGAACAATAATTTTCAAAATAAATTTGATCAATTTGGTAGCGTTGTTCAGGTGTCAGTCTATTCATGTTAAAATGTCAAAAAAAAAACTTAAAACAAATCAATTGACAGCTGTCAAAATGGCCGCTAGTCAAAATAGTGATGCCAACTTAAAGATATATACCTCTAAAGAAACACCCTTTATGTGCCCGAAGAACGACCTCATCAAGATTATTTTGGAAGACTTGAACGCCAGCTTCGGAAAGGAGAGTATCTTTGATTTGACAGTCAGACGATACAGCCTGCATGATGAAACTTTCGACAGCGGAAATACGCTCGTGGAATTTGGTACGTTTTGAAATGTCATCATAGCTAGCACTTGTTTCCTACTACTTCATATATACTAAGGGACTTCGTGGTCGTGTGATAAAAAAAACCGTCAACCGGTTCTGAACGAACCAAGGGCCAAAAATACTAGGACCACTATTTTGTAGTATCACAAATACTGCGGATAATCTTGATGCCACAACGCCAAGCAGATGCTTTGAAAAGATTCGATATCGAACTCGAAAGGCTAAAATTGCCAGAGATTACCACAACTTTTGCTGACTATGCCTTTCTTAATCTGTCAGCAAGCCCACCACCAGCATCAAGTACAGACAACCAGTGGAGACATTAGGTCTGTTTGGTAACTGAAAATTCGTACAAATTCATACGACCAACGTCGCACTACATTTCACAAATTCCTGTTTGTTAAATCCAAAGTGTAGCCACGAGAGAGCAAAATGAGAGAGCAAGAAATTTCCCCTCTTTGAAAATTCTTGCAAATTTCTGCTACACAAATTTCTGAGTGCAAAAAGTAAACAACTATCAAAATACGTCTGTGTGTTTTTTTGTCTTGTGAGATTTCACTGGTGTGCTTGATAATGTGTGTCACGCTTGACATTTTTTGCACAAAACTGGTTCAACGCGTTTGTTTACTTTGAGGCTAGTTTTTTCCTCAATGAATTGATTGAATGATTTTTTCCCTTCTTTCAATAATTTGACAGTTTTTGAACTTCATGCTCAAAAGTTACCAAACACACCTATTAGCTGTATAATAGCCGTGTTTTGTTGAGAACTTGACAGCCAGCCCGTTGAAATTTTACTCGCAGTGCAACAACAATAACTTTACCTTTTTTCAGCAGTCAAATGTGACTAGCGAAAAGTGCTTTGGAACAGTTTGAAACTATGGAATTCTCATACAAAAGGAGCTTTATTAACCAGTTCGTTCCGATCCGTTTTGTTGAAAAGCTTTTGCCTGGCTGTGTATAGTTTCAGCAAAACACGGCTAGTGTTGAAAACTACACAGCTGGATAAAAGCTTTTCAACAAAACGGTGCGAAACAAATTAGATAAAAAAGCTCTTTTCGTATGAGAATTCCATAGTTCCAAACCGTTCCAAAGCACTCTTCGCTAGTTACATTTGACAGCAGAAAAAAGGTAAAGTTATTGGCAGCTGGTGATTGCTGTTGCACTGCGTGTAAAATTTCAGCTGGCTAGGTTGCAACTTCTCAACAAAACACGGCTATTGTCAACAAGCTACCAGAAGTCACTGATGTGCTGGGTTTCACCAGACGATCACAACTAAAGTTCTGGTTCGATGAAGAGTGCTAGCTGGTGCCAGCAGCTAAGAATTGAGCCTTCCAAGCAATGGCACAGGCAAGAACTAAAGTTGTGGAGGGATCAGCATGGAGCTCTATATCCGAGAATGGAGGGAGACACACTGACTTCTAAGGAAGAAAAAGAGAGAGCACTAGAAGTGAGTCGAGTCTATTGAGGATTGTGGGGTGATATTCGTAAGTCCTATCAAAAGGTAGAAGGCTTTAAAACCAGAACAGAAGTCTGTGAAGATGAGAATGGGATCAGTCAACTCGTACATGTGTGGTCAATAACTTGTCAAAATTTAGAATTTTGTAAAACACAAATTGTTACAAAAGTCTTATATAACATTTTGCCAATTATCTCAAATTCTTCTTAGATAAGGCTTAAGTTTGGAACCTGCTATAGTTTAGTTAAACAAATTGAAGGTCAAAAAATTATACAAACAAATTAACCATCAAACCCATTAATGCATGTCCAAAACTTTTTATATTTGTCATAAAAATCACAATGTGTGACAAAAACCTGTCTAACATTGTAAAACAATTCAAACAAATTTTTTTAACTCAATCTGAGAATTTGGGAAACAGGAACAAATAATTCCACCTACGACGGTTGCGTTTTAAAACATGACACTTCCTCTATTGGCACTTTAAAATGGCTAAGAGCTGACAAAATAAACATCTCGAAGTTATGATAAATATCGAAATCGAGTAATAATTATTTTTAGCCAAAACTCACGCATCTCTTTGTATACCTACTACTAGCTACTAGCAAGCAACCCCAGCTGGTTCAAAATGTGTGACAGCCTTTGGATTTGGAGTTATGTTATATATTGGAACCGCACACATATGGGTGCATGAGTCGTGTCATTGTGCTGAGTTATATGTCCATTACTTTTTTTTTCTTAATTGACATTAACATTGAATTGGCGACGACGGCACAGGTATATAATAATGGCATTTACCCGCATAGCCGACATCAATTGTGTAATAATAAGGCAAAAGACCCAAATTGTTGTTTGTTTGGGTCTCTGCAATACGTTGGCTTTATGGCTATAGCGATGTGATTTATCCAAATCGAATGACATTGACTCCGGAGACGTGTGGGCTTAGGTAGGTATATTCATAGCTTTGATTCAAACGTCATGTCAGTTTGGATGAAGTTCAAATATTAATGTATATGTAGGTACCTTATAACTACTTTACCTACGTAAGGTAGCTAGCTCACTGAGACCGTTCTTTTTTCTTCATTTTAATAAAATTTATTTTAAATATTACCCTGCAGCGACCTTGATTGGTAAATTAATGATTTTGATTTGAACGACTTATTTTTTTTTATAAAAATTTGCACATCCAAAAAAAATTAAGAGAAGATTTATATGTTTTTTTATTTTCATTACGTGATGAGCATTGAGTGATGATGATGATGACACAGTTTAGATAGTTTAATCGCTTTTATGTGTGCTTAAGATCTTTTTGGATCAAACAATAAAATTGTATTTATTTTTATTTATCTTAAAAGCCATCTCGTGAATCGGCAATAAGTTTTTTTGATCAAAAATCAATTTTACATATTTGAATATTTCGGCAGATTAGAAGATATTTCGATCGTTTTCAGTTTTCAACTATCATTGCGAGCACTTTCGATGAGTAAAAACTTAGCTTTTGTTAATTTATTATTCAATATAAACTTGCAAAACTGTGAAAATTTACTGAAAAAAAAGTTAAAATAATGCAAAAAGGTTTCGTTGAGTTCGTACTGCATCTGTCCGCCATTAATTGACATTTCGGCTAGTAACATTAAATTTTAGTCAAATTTAATCAAATACTTTGAGAAACAAATAAAGAGTTCTATCCAAAATGGGAAACTATGAAATAGTTAAGACAACAAATCGAAAACATGAAGAAAGCATTTTTATAAAAAATGCTTTATAAAATGTTTATTTTGGTTTGGGTACACCTTGCCTCTTTAGCCAACATCTAGTCAAAATTATTTCAAATAAAGTACCTGTTGAATATATATTGTCAAAAAATGTTTCTGGAGCATTATAGGAGCGGTACGATATCCCAAAAATCAAAATTTTCAACAACGAAATTTTTACGAAAAAGACGAAAAAGTGGGTCTCAAAATTATGTCTGTCTGTTCGTTCGGCTACAGCCTTAGAGCTAGACCAATTTTCTGGTACACAGTGGCCACTGCCCCCTAAAAACAGAAATGTTTTTTTCCGAGGTACTGCCTCTTGCGAGGGACTGATAAATTCTCTAAGATTATATTTGTCATGAATAAGTACTTCTTTCTCATCTAGCCGTTTGGAATCGGCAAAAAATTGTAGGCCCCTTCCATTGAGAGCTGAGAGTTGTTAGTCACTAGGCCCTGGTTCTCCAAGAGCTGCCAATAAATGTATTTATTTATTTTTCTACGCAGTGGTTTTTGGTGATTCTGTTCACACGTTTTTTCCTTTTTTTAAGAACTAAAAATAACAGTACCTGCCTTTAAATATTTCTTAGCAAATTTGCCAAAACTTATTTTTTTTTTCAAAAACGGCTCCCTAACTTTTCTTAAAAAAATTCAATAAATTTCTACTAACTTAAAATGTGAAACCATTTTTCAGAAAATGTTTATTAATGGTAACCTCTCAAAGAACCTTTTTTATTTTCGATTTTCTTTAAAACGGTTATTCTGATTTCAATAGGTCTTGGGAATAAAAAAAGCTAAAGCTAAAACTTGCATTTTCAAGTAAAAGCTAAGTTTTGTGTAAATAAAAATAAGCTTAGGCTAGCAAATAAAAGATGTGTTCTAGTAATAGCTATTTTAAAATAGCCAAAGCTAAATTCATGTGGCTTAAGCTTGTTTTTCCAGCTTAAGCTACAATATTTGTGTAATTAAAAATAGCTTAAGCTAGAGTATTATTTTGAAAGCTTAAGAAATATTAAGATTCTTATTAGAAAGCTTGTACTTGTTCTTACTTTTTTAGAATTCTCTTCAGTTGTAGTGCGTCAAAGCCGCAATGTGGCTAAGAATCGAAGATATATGACATGAATACAGTTAAAATCCAATATTATTTTATAGTTTCTAGAAACGTTTGTACAAAAATTCGATCGAAACAATCCAATTTCCAAATATTCCCAAAAAACCTTAACGCTCTATTTCCGCTATGTGATTTTTTGCCAATAACCTTAAGGTACAAGGTTTAATAAAAATCCTTACAGGTAGTTTTGAAAACATTTGAAAATATAAAAACCGTTGTATTAGAGCAACTTTCCTAGAAAGGCTAGCACACAAGCTCGAACCTTTTCTCTAGGAAATGACATAAAAATGCTCTGTATCGAATTTTTTGGGTAAGTCCATTTATCCCATAAAAAATAAAAGACTACCTGAATTTTAATAATAAAATAGTTCTTAGGCCGAAAGGAATTAGCATTAAGTTATTACAGTTTCACTAAGAGCGGCCGATTGGGGGCAGTAAGGTAGTTTTAAGATATTAATAAGTAGGCTGGTTTTTATGAATTTTTGTCTGCTTTAAGAGAGTTTTAAGAAAATGAAAAAATAAAAATGAATTTAAAAAAAAATTAACAAAACAAAGCGCATTGGACTGGTAACCAGAAAATCGTACGATCGAATCCCAACCAAGACAACTTTTTATTATATTTTGTCTGTCAAGGCTAAAGGTTACTTAACGGGTGAGGCCCGTTACAAATTCGAGTGTTACCCTTGCTAGGCCCATGTTAGGGTCAATGTTAAACTTTCTAGTGAACCGTTAAAAACTAGATTTCCAGGTGGGTTCCTGCAAATTTTCACAAATTGTTATAAATTCCTGTTTGTTAACTGAAAAAAGTTGCACCAATAAAGCACAATTTTTGTGAACACTAAGTGTTACAAATCGTGGTGGTCAGTTTCTGTCACAAGCAGTCCCACTAATCGAAAAATTTTCCCAAGTAAGTTTTTAAAACAAAAATGTAGTATATTCACTTTTCTTACAGAAGATCTGCATATGCCAAATCTTTCTTTTTTTTTTAAGAAAAACAAAATTAATTAAAGAAAAATATTTAATAAAAAAACATTATATAATTAATTATACTGTCACGGTTGTTATCAACGCAAGCCAATAGCCGGAAGTCGTAAGAATAAAATTGGGAATTTAATTGACTAAATTTTGATGAATAACATTTTTTTTCGAAATATAAAAGTGCAGTGAACTCGATTTAAAAGCAGTAGATTTATTTTAAGAAAAAAAGTAGTAGATTTGTTTTACGAAAAAAGTTCATTAGATCAATTGTGATCATGGCAAAGTGGCAATGCCGTTTAAATACAAAAACGACGTTTCTAACAAAAAGTGGTGCAGTTCGTGGTTGAATTTTCCTCTCTTTTCAAAATTCGACAAATTTTTAACATTTTTCTGGAAGAAGGTATCAAACATATAACTGCATAACTTCTGGAAGTGTGAGACCCTTTCCCAAATAACCAATAAAAGGTCTTTACAGAAACTATATAGTTCCACGATCGCATAGCTCTACGTTTCATCGTAATAGACACCTGTAAGAGAAGTTAAGTCAAACTTATATTGTAATACGAGATTTAAGTTGTTACTAATAAATTAAACAGGAGTTTTTCTTATTGAAATATCTTTAGATATGTTTTTCTAGCAAAAAGAATGATTTTTGGAATGTTCTGAGCATATTTTAAGTGAAAAAAGAATATTATTGGGTTGATTAACTTTGAGGTTACCCTGTCTTGAATCGAAGCTTCAAAATTCACATTAAATAAAGAAATTTACGATAGGTCACTCTGGTTAATGAGTTAATACGCTGGTTGTACTGACCTCCCGACTTGTACCTCAAGTCGGGGGGTCTGAGATCGAATCAAAGCCTATTCCACCTTAAAAACGAAAACCAATTTTCAGGGATACATACTGCGACAAATTGTTAAAAAATAAACTGCTTCTCATCTAAGCTTTTCAGATTTATCAGAAAATTGTAGGTGACCTTCATTCCTGCCGACTTACAGCACATACACTAGAAATGGTTTAAGCCACTCTAGGCCTTAGTTCTCTACGAGCTATAACCGTCAATGCAGTGTTAAACTAATTATTGGTTTTTATATTGACAAATAAAAACTCAGTGCTCATGTTGATAATTGTAGCACAAATTAATCATTATTTGTTCATAAAAAAACGCAATTTTAAACCTTGTATATGGCACTCGATTCAGTTAGTTATGATTAGGAACACAAATAGATATCATATTATGATGATATTACATTGATAAATGTTTCCCTCTCTTGTATTGTTTTTATGATCTAGTTTTTCATTATTTGTTTTATTTTCTTTCCTTAAATAGAAAAAATGTTTGAACTACATAATTGTAAGTGTAATTAATAAATACATTTGATTGAAAACGTTTAATATAGTAAGTCAAGAGTCAAAATAAATTCCACTTGTAAATCAATGTCGAGTATTGAATACCGGAAGCAAATTCAGCAAACAATATATTTTTTTTTTACTTTTATGAACAAATAACAAAGATACTCATGATTCAGTTCCAGTTTAAAATAATAATTATTATATTTTATTTCCGATTAAAAACTTACTGAATTATTTGTGTCGTAGTCAGATTTTTTTCTGATTTATGTATTGCTATAATCAAGCACTTGAAAAAAGAAACATTTCTTGGATTGATTTTCATATACCTTTGTATTTATGATGACGTTGAAACCACTGTGGCTTTTTCGATTTGATTAATGAAAATTCAGAAGTGTTCCAAACGCATATAAAACCTTCTGAAAGTGTTCAATTGACATTCAGAATGACAGTTCTTCTTCTGAAAAGAAATGAAAACGATTCTGGATTTGATTTCAGAATTGAAACCAGTGTCAATTGTATGAGTCTTGTTTTATTTTTCAATGTTTCTGAACAAAATTTATCGGTGCGATTTTATTGCGAAATGTTTAAAAATGGAACAAAACACATTTATTTTGTTTCAATTTTCGTTGTTTCTCGACCAATTTAATCTACGAGAGTTAGGTCCTGGAGCCATGTTCAGTAACTACCGCATCGATAAAATTCGTCGAGAAACAAAACGAAAATGGAACAAACTCATACGATTTGTTTCAATTTCAATCGTTTCTCGACGAATTTTATCGATGCGATAGTTACAGAACATGGGTCCTGGACTCATGATCTGTAACTATTACATCGATAAATTTCTCCGAGAAACATTGAAAAATGAAACAAAACTTACGAATTGTTTCATTTTCCATCGTTTATCGACGAATTTTATAGATGCGATAGCTACAGAAAATGGGTCCAGATTATACAATTCATTTTTTCGGTCGTTTCGTGTTCTATCTTTTTGACACATTACGTGAGGGGTGTAGAAATTTAGGGGAACGAAGTAAAGAAAGCAAGTATGAAAGATTTTTTCCTGTTGAACTTTGACGTTTATGATTTGACAAACGAGTTGTGGCGGGGAATGCTTATAAACTTTAAATAATGATCTTCGAAATTGTTTTTCATTAATAAATACATTTATGTATTAATTTGAGCAAGGAGTGATTTAAAAATATTTTAAATTATTCTTACTGTCATCTTCCCCATAAATGAACCTCAAATTTTTTGAACGTCAAAAAACGAAAACATTTTTTTCGTTGTGTGCAATCACGAAAGTACGTGCTTGTCAAAAAGACGAAAACGAAAAACGAATTAAATATTAAAATAAAAACGAAAGGCTTAATCACAAGAATTCAAGGAAACAAAAATATTTTGCAAACTTTATTTGTTATGTTTTGATATTTGTGGGTGTGTTCATAAACACTTGAGTCTTATATCGATTTTGATTGGATTTTCTGATTGGTTCACTTTACCCACAAATTACCTTATGATGCCATTTTACAAAATGGGTTCTCGAATCATTTATCACTTTTGATAAATAGTCCGACGAAAAGTTGATGTGTAATGTGTATACGTGTGTTCAAAATCTACCCCTTCTCTCCTTCTTATGTTGATTTCGTTTGGACGTTGGGCGTACTCCTTTTTCACTCCTTTTTTACTCCCACTACTCCAAAAGCCTTCGATTTGCTGTTCCGAATAATGTTTTCGGAGTCTTTTTCTGTTCCCGATTTTAAGAAGGAGTAGATTTGGAACACACGCATACATATACAGTTTTTCGTCGGACTATTAGTCAAAAGTGGTAAATGCTTGAAGAAGCCATTTTGTAAAATGGCGTCATTCAGTAGTGTGTGGGTAAACTACTTCAAAATCGAAAACAGAAGGAATCGGGAAATAGTACTCCGAAGATCCATTTGAAGGCTTTTGGAGTAGCTGTAGTGAAAATGGAGTAGAAACGTGTATTCCGAATGTCCAACCGAAAACGACACTAAGGGGTTTTACATGGATCAACATATGGTTCAACATTGTTGGCAACCACCGATGTTAGATCATTTAAACGTATATAAAAACATGTTATCAACTTGTGTTGCACGGTTTTCAAAATATTTTGAATATTTTTAGCCGTGTGGTTTTCAATCCGGCAATACTTTTTCGAAGTAGGCCTTTTTGACAGCTGTCAATTGAATTATGCTCAGTTTGGTTTACCATTTCATAGTAAATAGACTTACTCCTGAACATCGTTTGCAAATTTATTACCAAAAGAATGGTTCGGTTTGCACGACGCATCGCGAAAATCAATTTATTGAAAGAAACTTTTGGTGAAGCGCCGAATATTCTCTTCCAAGGCGTCAATTGTCTTTGGCTTATCTGCATAGACAAGTGACTTTACATAACCCTACAAAAAATAAACCCGCGACGCGAGATAAAGCGCTTACCAAAAGTTTCCTTCAGTAAATTGATTGCTGCGCGATGCATCGCGCGAAGTGAACCATTATTGTGGTAGTAAATTTGCACGAAACGTTGTTCAGGAGTAATTCTATTCATTATGAAATGACAAACCAAACTGAGCATAAATCAAGCGACAGCTGTCAAAAAGACCAACTCCGAAAAAAGTATTGCCAGATTAAAAACCACACGTCTAAAAAAACACCCTTTATTTCAACCTTTACCGCTGCTTTATTTCATTCATATTTCACTAAAAAATGCAAATCCAACATTACTTAAGATTTCAAGCTTTAAAACTTAGATACCTCTTTAATACCAAATTTAAATGACATAGAAGGTTTGAATTAAAATAAAAAACTAATAGGAAAAAATATGCTACACATTTCCATATGTTTCACGAAATTAGTCCCAATAAAAATTGAATTTCATTATTTATTTATTAATACATATTTTTAAAAAATCTATGAATATTAATTTAAAGTAATGAAGAAAGTTATCCCACGCTTCAGGCTTGGTCCCTACAACTAACTCGTTTTATAATTAATTTAATTATTCGTTTTAATTCATTCATAAATATCTTACTCTCTAAATAACTAATGCTATGCATTTCATTAAAATATTTTTTTTAATTTTCAGAAAAAATTCTGTAAAAAGATACAGTAATCATATCATTTCTATTTTACCTATACCGTGGTACAAAGTAACAACAATTAAATCTTAAAAACTTGCACAAAACCCAACTTAGTAGCCAATTGAAATGATCGACTTTAATCTCTACCGCACCATACATAAGGTCAATAGCGCTTGATATCCAAAAGTCAATGGACACAATATTGGTTCAACTCAGTGAAGGTTCCATAACTTCCAAATCTCAAGACATAAGATTCATAATATGCTTGAAGTCAAAGTCTTGTTTTATTTTTTTTAAATATTTCTTACATAACAAATAAAAAAACCTATTGATTACTTGAAGAAAAAAATATATATGCGTTCAGTTATTATTTGAAATTCCATCTGTCACTTTGACTTGTGTATTATTGCAGCTTATTATTATACTATTCACTTTTTTTAGCATTGAACGATGTCATTACACTTTGCCAGCATACTCACTCGCTCATTCGGGCACTCACTCATATATAAATGCAAACAAATGAGCAAAACCGCAAAAGATATAATAAAATCACTAATTATTATGAATTGGCGTGGTTAACACATTTATGTCATACCTACTTCACTTTCGAGTTCATTTTTATACGCGCTTAGAAAATGACAAATTGTGCTGATTGCTGGTCAGAGATCGGACTTTTTTTCTCAAATGGTATTGGATTTTAGTTTTATACCAACTGCTTACCAATTTGCTAACTTTTTGGCAGTTCAGTTTAATTTTAAATACTTATTAGTTTTACATTTATTTAATTAAATAAGTGTGTTTTTTTTACTAGCCCAGATGACTGTGATGGCTTAGCGACGCCATCACAGAAAAAAATGGAGTTTCCATACAAATTATCGATAACAAGTACGAAATTCGTGCCGGTAACACAGTTTTTATCTGGGCTAAAGTTAAGCCCCGAAAATTCTCTGGGCTTAGCTAAGCCCGAAGGGGCTTAGTTGTTGTTGCATTTAACATGTAAATTGTTTAGACTTGACGTCGTTTTTTTCGTTCAAACCCATTCGGGCAAGGAAAAAACACACTTAATGCTACAGAACAGAACTAAATAGTGTCATTTCTTGCAACAAACTTATCGAACACAGCTTTTTTCAATTCTTTTGTAAATGTCAAACTGTCATATGGAGTTAGTAGGTACGATACTATGCCTGTTTGGTAAAGTGAAACTTTCACCTAGTTTCCCAAACTTGGGTTTTTTCTCGTATGGTATTTGACAGCAAATTGTAAAAGTTTGTGAAGATTTGCAAAAATGTTCACGTTAACAAACACATTTAATAAAAAAAACAGGTTCTTCAACTATGTATTTTAAATTTAATATAGTAGGTCTGTTTGTTTACTTTACAAAACTGCCTATTTTTGTACCAATTTGAATCCAAAGTTCTGTCAAAATACATTTGAAAAGAATTAAATTGACAGGACTTTGGACTAAAATGGACAGCTTTGGAAAGTTAATAAACAGATCTAAATCGTCTAAAACATTATGCCCCAAAGTGTTTAGTCATTGATCTCGTTCTTACTATCTTCTTATTTCTTATCTAACAACATATTTTATTTTAAATTCCGAACCCTTGTGTAGTTCTCCCTTTAAGAAACTACATGTGCATCAACGATGTTGTTGCTGCAGCCTTCTTATTGGGGGAAATCCCAATACTCACAACTACTCTCTTCCCTCAAAACGCATTATATTCATGGACTCTTAATAAATTAACTTTGAAAATTTTCCGAATCCCAATGATTTTTGTTTTTTGTTTTGTTATGAAGCCGAAGAAATATCACGCTTTATTGCACACGAATGAGTCCCCATCTCTATAATGTAGTGTTGCATCAAGTGATGCTTCCCATTCATATTGGGTCAGTTGTATAATTTAAACGCCATAAAGTTCAATTATTGTAGAAATTTACCACCCAAGAATGGTGACAATAAATGCAACATAAAAGCCATTGGAATGAATATTAGCTGTGGTATTTTGAGATGGGAAATCGGGAATAGAACGGTTTATTATTATTTTTTTTTTTTTGTTAAGATTAAATTTTTATTAAAGCAATTTGTTCGTACAATGCGACAAATTTGAAATTGTTTCGAAGATTTAAAGAAGAAGTGACAGAGATTATTTGAATTAATTTTAAACTGGTAACTGGTAAAAAAAAATGATAAAAAGTTTGATATGAATATTATAATCGAAATTCGATTATGTAAAAAAAATGTATGACATATGATACGGCAAGGTTAAGATTTTTCTTTATAGACTTGACCCTATGACCTTTTATTTGATCTTAAAATGTAACGCAAATAGGATATGACACTTCAATTTTATTGCCAAGGAGAAATATCGATGGGTGGCAAATCTGACAGTAATACCTTTACTACCTCTATGTTCGCTTACTTCCCAAGACTGCCAATTTTAGTCCTGTTAATTTTAATTTTTTTATATATGAACTTTAAGAGAAATTTGCACTAAAATGAGTTGAAATTATCAGTTTTGGAAGTAAACGAACAGACCTACTGTAAGCAGAAAAAATATGTTAAAAGTGTCAAAAACCAAATGCCAGAGGTTGTTTCAACTGACAGTATGTCTATTTGGTAACCTGAAACTTTCACCAAGTTTTCAAAACTTATCTTTTTTTTTTCTCCTATGGTCTTTTATATATTGGGAAAATTTGCAAGAAATTTCACGTTAACAAACAAACTAAAAATAAAATATCACTTTGACAAAGTTAACTAAAACTCCACAAATTTCTGTTAAAATTCAGAGGAATTTTTGATAGTTGTGAACTGTAGCATCTTTAAGCAGTAACCAAACACACTGAATAATAATCTTGTTCATTATGAGTAGATGAAATCTTAAATCAAATACTACAATCTACACATGCTATGAGCCTGTTCTTGAGTCCGGATTCATGAGTCTCATCGTGCCTACATCCGACCATTTAAGGCTTCTCAAAACACATAGAAACAACAAAAACTTTAATGCTTTGCACATTGAAATACCAAGAAATGAGTCTCATGAGGTCTGTTTTTATATTTTGTTCATGCCTCACGACATCCCTGACCCCTAACTTCTCTTGTCCAGGAACTACCGTGAGGCCGGTCTTAATCTTCCCAATCTAAACAGTACCTATCTGTGTAAGACGCAGTTAAGATGAGTCCAGTATCACGGCATTTTGTGAGCAATAGAAGTAGGGGGCCAGGATTCATGAAAATCATTTTGTTTTTGTTCTAATGTGCACAACATTGAAGTTGTTGTTGGTTTGATACGTTTTGACGCACCTCAAAATTTTTACTGTACACACGATGAGACTCACAAGTCCCGACTCAATTTTCCCAGTTAAAAAACTACCAAAAATGCTCACACAACAAATAGAGGCAATTTATAGTTTAACGTCGTTCTTTGTGGCAGGAGATATTTTTTGGGTGTCTTTCAAGCAAATTTGACATATTAATGACTCATACACATGTTTTATTCAATTCTTTTTTTATGAGAAAGAAAATTATAAAATAAAAAAAAACAGAACAAATTAATTTTCAAAGGTAAACGCGAATTGAAAGCAAATATTTGCTAACATCAGTTTCGTTAGCTCTGTTTGCTTACTTCACCTGAAAACTGGTATAAACCAGTACAAAACAGAATTTACTAAACAATTTTATTGAAAGTAAGATAATTTGTTTTGATTTTGAAATTGCGTCAATGTTGTATGAGAAATTGTGCATGGTCGAAAATAATTTCGGAGAATATTCCAAATTGCGAAGTTTCTTTCAATTTTATTGAGAACATGGTCCAGGAGGGAATGTAAAACATTCTCTTTCAAAAGTATTTACAAGCTTTCCGAAAGCTTTTAGATTGTCAATTGAAAAGACCAAAAGAATATAATTATGACTATGAGCAAAATTAACTTTTTCTTTAATTAAAGACAATGTCAAATTTAATGGAAAAAAAACGCCAACGGGACTTAAACTACGCTTTCATTACAGCTGAAATGAGGTTATTTCACAAATCACAGAAAAAGTGCTTTTATATGTAATTTGATAATTTCATCTGACAGCTCATTTCCTTTTTGAATTTCAACTGGCTTTTAATAGCTTTTTGTTTTGACATTTTCATACAAAATCTTTTCAGAGCTCTTCAAACTGTCCCCATTTGGCTGTGTTCGTAAGGTTTGGAATTAATTTCCTCCCTAATTTCATGCAAATTTGGTTTCGAAATCCTAATTTGTATAGGGAATGAGATGAAAATTACCTCATTTGGTCTAGTAAAAAACGTAGTAGATATAGGCGACGCGCTTACAGAACAAAAATTTAATCTTCCATCGAAACTACCGAAAGCCAGTTGATTTGTAACTCAAATCAGTAAACAGTTTTTCTTCGAGTTTCAGTTGAGTGATGAGTGATTTCGGATTTTGCAATTAGCAAAATCCGAAGAGGATAAGTTTTTGCTTTAATTAACAAGTTAATTTTTTCTTTCCGTCATCTTTTTTTACCAGTTTCTTGCGGGCCTGCAAAAAACATGCTCTACTAAAGCTGCAAATGGTGCAAAATTATAGACATTTTTGACTTTAATGTAGTTCTCTAACATTTTCTGGAATGTTGTCCTGCAGCTATTTCTTTCAGAAATTAAAGTTCAACGCACTTAAATAAATAAAAGACAGTTTGAGCCGGAAAAAATGATAGACGTCAAACGAGCTAGTGAGAAAAAGGCATGTTAAAATTTTAAATCAGGGTGCGACGCTTTTAATTTGAAGTGTTAGAGTATAAAGTGGGTTAGACATCGTCTATAATTTGCGAAAAATGAGGTGGTAAATAAAGAACGTGAGGAAACCAAATCCCGTGAAAAATGGCGCCCAATCTGTATTCTGGTCAAAAAAACAAAATCCCTGCACTTTTTGTGGGGTTTGACCCATAATTTTACATTTGTAATTTATTTTTGACACGCTAAGGATAAAATTCAACTTATGAGTCATTGTTGTAACACTGTCAAGTGGACGCTATTTAAAAAAATGGCGGCCAATCTGAGTCAAATAATTAAATTAAAAAAATTGCAAAAATACTCGTACTCTGGATATATCCATACTTAAAATTACGGCTGATGTTTTAAGATACATGTATTAAGTCGATGAACCTTCGGAAAAAATGACAGTGTTGCCACTTTTCCGCAGCAGCACACATCTCAATTTTTAGGTATTTGTTTTATGTTGTGAACATGAAAACACTTGGAACAAATATTTCCCAAGACGTGTTTGGCATCTGAAGATGTTTTCGCAGCTTTTAAAAATTACGAAAAATGTAGAAGTCCCAAGCTTAAAAAGTATATTTCCGAAAAGTGACAGCACTGAGATTTTACCCGAAGGTGTGTCTACTCAACACCTATTTATAATTGACAAGTTTTTTTATTTTATCATTTTCCACAAATTGAGCACCATTTTTGAAAATGGCGTCCAAGCGACAGGATAACCACTATGACCCATAAGCTTAATTTCATCCTTAGCATGTCAAAAATAAATTTAAAATATAAAAATATGTAAGCTCCCACTATACATACAAAAAGCACAGGGATTTTCATTTCCCGACTGGACTGGACAGATTGGGCGCCATTTTTTTAAATCTCATTATTAGTATGTAAGAAATGAATTACAATCTTAAAAAAAAGGATACCCCAAAAAAAACGCCCGGGATTTGATTTCCGGTCAATGAACAGGAAAAAAACAATATCTGCAATAATAAAAATATTAATAATTTTAATCATTTAATTCAAAAAATATCATTTTATTGATTAGATATTACTCATTAATGGCGGGTACTCTTGACTCATTCTTTTTTCATAATGAATTAAATAAAAAAATACAAGTACAATTTACTTTAAAGTATAATAAAAGTAATCGTGCAAAATAGTTGCGTGACCAAATGCAACTGACCGCATTACAAAACTTCGATCACAAAAATATTCCTCTCATCGGAAATCACAACACGTGCATGACCTTTGTACTGGACTGGCTGCTGCAGGTACTCCGCATTTTAAACAACAACGTTTCCTGTTCTTTACAAAGTATACATTTTTTTTTGTTTTTTTATTATAGGAAAACTACGTTTTGAGGTTATTCTCTATTATCATAATTCCAAAACAACCTCTAGAATTGACCTTAAAATGCGAGTGTGTGTGCATATGCTTTCACTTAAATAAAATGAGTAAAAAAAACAAATCGAAAAAATAACTCACAGGTGCTTGCTCACACAAAGCTTATAGACCTAAAAAAAAAAAAAGTTGATCGGATTACCTCGACAAAGAACAATTGAACGCCTGACCGAGCATTTAAAATCGACATCTTCGTCAACCAATATTGACAATAATGATCGATGGTGACAGACAGAACGATCAATTGATTCAATCGAATTCATCGATGAATGGTATTTTTTTTTTTTTTTTTATTGTATCTCTTTGCCAGATGATCTGCATCCATGAATAAAATGAGAAACCGGTAACCGCGGAGCACAGAGCACAGTGGTGGTCCGTTTATTAAATTTTGGCCACAAAAATAATTTCCCACACGAGTTCTGGAAAAATACTATTGAAATTTGGTACACTTAACTATATGGGGACGATGTATTCAGGCATATTATGCCTTTTTCTCTTGCAAGGGCTTCACAATTTAGTCCAGAACACAAGCCAAAATTTCGAAATTTATGAAAAGAATGGTCCAAGTCAGGACGCTAAATTCATTTACCCTGCTTACTTTTTTTCTTTTAAATGAGAGCTCCACAATTTCCGCCAGAACATGGTCCAAAATGTCCTTTAGTTGGGGTGGGTACGTTCAGTGCATTTGCTAACTTTTTTCTTTTCCAATCGGCGGCTTCACAACTTAGGTCAGAAAATGGTCCAAAATTTCAAAATTAAAAAAAAACATTGTCTTGGTCAGGAACTTATTCAAGTTTATGTTTGAATTGTTTAAAATATGTGCTTGAATGTATTCATTTATATGAAAGTGATTTCAATACAGATTTGTACCAAATTAAGAAAAACATGTCAAAAATGTTGAGCAATGCTTCCAAGGAATTAAAACTAATTTTACCCTATTATTTGAAATTTTTAGACCTAATCTGAAAGAATTTTGACATTTTGGAACATACATATCAAATTTTAGGTCAGAAACTTAAAAATTGTAGAAAAAAAATAATATCAAATCTATATCCTTAGATTATTTTTGAGTTTTTGAACAGTTGATCTAAATTTGTATTGGCATCTTCCAACTGTCAAAATTGTCAAATTTCTTTTAGATAAATTTTGAAAATAATTTTTAAGTTCAAAAGTTTCAAAAGACAAGTACTTAAATTAGTTCTTAGCCCTTGGAAACATTGCCCACTATTTTTGATTAGCCTATTTTTAAATTTGGTACAAAATTTGTTTGGGAATGACTTTTATATGAAAATAAACCTTCAAACCCATATTTTAAGCCATTTTAAACATAAACTTGACTAAGTTTTTGACCTAGACAATGCTTTTTTTAAAATTTTGAAATTGTTGACCATTGTCTAAATTGTGAAGCCCTCAATTGAAAGAGAAAAAAATTGTCTAAAAAACACTGAATTCACCCACCTCAAGAAAGTAATTGTGAAGCCCTCTCTAGCAGAATTAATGAATTCATCGTCCCCAAATCATAAAATGTACCAAATTTCAATAATATTCGAATGGAATATGATTTTTGTCGCCAAAATACTATCCCACTGTGAACCGGTGTGACATCCGATCGGTGGATTCGATGGATAAAAATTGAAAAAAAAATATATAAATAAATAAAAAATCTTTGAAATAAAACTGGAGGTGGAAGTGGAGGCAGAAAAGACCTAGTATACATCACTAGCACGCCATCATCATGCACCAGCACTGTGGCAATAAGCGCAAGGTCGTTGCTAAGCGTGAACGTGTGTCCGCCACCATCATGCATTACAACCAAAAGGTGTGTCACCTCAACACGGCACACAGCCAGATCAACAACTTTAAAGCTTTAACTTGTTTTAATTTTTTTTTGTCGTTGCTTTTGCTGTTGTTGTTGTTGGTTTTGCTCATAAGCCTGCGCGAACAGATTTAGATACTTATTGAAAATGGAAAATCATTATAACGATGTTGATTTCGATGTCGATGCAGCGATGCGTATATGTATATTATGAATATACGACCTGCTTCCCACATCTTTATGTTGATGACAAATTACATCGTTGTGTAACAAGACATGAAAAATAATACGAGTAAATAATACTTTTTATGAATTTGGCATGACCGCTAAATCGTGGTCTGATGGCAATCGTTAAAGCTACTCTATGGGGCCTGATGGCGATGATGATGATTGTGAAATCATAATATTAGAGTTTCGAAGCGCCACATGCTGTAGTCAGTAAATGACATTTGTACGCTAAGTTGCTTGGCAAACATTGACTGGAGGTTATAGAACGTGAGTTAAATAAGTCATTTCTAATGCTATGAATGATAAACAGACTTTATTTTTTTTTTTTTTTCTTTAAACAAAATATTTGTTTTGTCAACTGATATAATTTGTCGTTTTTTTAAGAGCTACATATAACGGGTGTTTTTTTATAGGTATAGAACTTTAAGTTGGTAGCACTATTTTAAGTGGCGGCCATTTTGTAAGCTGTCAAGTGATTTTTTTTGAGTTTAGTTTGGCAGTTCAACATGAATAGACTGACGCCTGAACAACGCTTCCAAATTGTGCAAATTTATTTTGAAAATCATGGTTCTGTTCGAAATACGTATCGCGCACTACGTCCATTTTCATAAGCGAATTTTGTTTACGATGAAGCTCACTTTTTGTTGAATGGATACGTCAATGAACAAAACTGCCTATACCTCTTAAAAAAAGACCCTCTATAACGGTTTTGTTCTAATTCAATAATATTACTCGTACGTTTGAATCAAATGCGACGCTTTGACTATAATTTTAGTAATATCACTTCTCCGGCTTCAAGTAAGGATCATCCTAAGCTTCCTGAGCTTCAGTAATCTATCCCCCCAAAAAAAGTGCTTGATTCACTGATCCATTTCGAGGTTTTAATCCTACAACGTCGTAGGAAGTCAAGGGTTAAATAAACAGAAGTAGCGTCATCCTGCTGATGGAACAACATATTGTCTGAATGCCGGATCAATATTGTCTATTCGTTCACACTAGCTGCAGTCTAAAGACCAAATGCCACCCCTTCGTTGGACATACGGCGACGTCAACTACCGCTAAACGCCATCTTGTTTTGTTTCTGGAAATAGGGTTGAGGTCTCCGCAACTTTTTCTCAACTTCTTCGATTCTTTTTCGGCTTCAAGTTTTTCTCTGGATCCCAAAGATTTTTCCTTCTTGAGTTAAGGAATCTCATATTATTGCCTATCTTGCGAAAGAATCTTCACCATGCGTCGAAGGATGTGTGCAATGCATTGCTACTCCCTTTTACGAATAACGATGTCGATAGCATTTTGACCAGTTCTCCAATGAAGTTCTTGATTGGAGATGGTGTTCGGCCAAAACTATAAGGGTGTTTCGAAAATATCTATTAACAAACATTACCTTTTGCAACTTTCTTGTGACAGTGGTGGTCACTTTCCGTGTACTACACCTATATGGTAGTACGGACACCACATTCAAGCGAAACAGTACCAGCTCAGTCTTTGTAATGTAGACGTTCCTGTTTTGACAGCATTTAACACCTTCATCACTAATACAACCGTTTATTGAGAACACCACCGTTTTTTGAGACAGCTCTTTTAAGGTACATACAATTGTTCATCGCTTTAACCTGCTGGTCCACAATGTCAAATTGAGGGTTACCAGAACTGTGAAGGCTCTTCGTTTCCTCGGGGCGATTCTCCGTCCGCCTTTAATCGCTTTTCCAGATTGCTCACCATCTGATGTAGATCCATAATGTTGTGTGAATGCAAACAAATATCTTCAGCGGAGTCTAGAAGTTGTAAAAAGGAAAAAATCGTCCATTGGATTCCCCGTGCTTGCACGACTAGGGCTGCTATAAGACATCTCCACTAACAACCAGAAATAAAGAAATATCAAAGGTGTTAGTAAACACCCCTGTAGAACTCCATTATGGATTTCGAAGTCCGCAGATACCTTTTCGAAATGCAAGACTTGACAAGTTAGACCCTCGTGGGTAGCCTTGAAAGTAACAATAAGCTTCACGGGTTACCTCTTCTGCGTAAGGTGAACTAAATAAAATCAAGATCCAAACTGTGGAAAGCTTTTTAAAATCTATAAAGAGCAAGAGGGGAACACAACTCGACGCATTGTTCTATTATGATCGTTAAGGTATTGATGAGATGTGCTTGCCCTTCTGTCAAGGACATGATCTCTCTCCAGTTTCCACAAATTTTTCATTTTTTGTAACTTGGCAATCATACCAACGACCAAGCTTTCTGACATCCGCGATGGCTTGGTCCTTAAACCGTAGGTTCAGCCTTGTTCGTTCTCTCGATCCTGGGGGGCTGGAATTCAAAGACTTTCTTGGCTGGAGCATGACTGTCCAATTCTCAATGTGTCTGAGCCAATGTAGTTGACGAGTTTTGATTTTCTGGACTATATGCACATGATGATACAGCTTATAGAGTTCACGGTTGTATCTTCTCTTCCGTTCACCCTCCTCGCACACATGACCATTTATTCGTTGAAGAAGTTTGTTTCGAAGGAGTGCAGTATCAGTTCTCCTTTTTTGCTAATCACCCAACACTCGGCGGCGGCACCATAAAGCAGGACAGACAGTATAATTGTTTTGTAGAGCGTGCACTACGCCTGAGGAGTTTTAAGCCCATTTCTTGTGCCAAACCGAAACATTACTGGTTTGCTAGAATAACTCTTCGTCGGATCTCTACTAATTGTAAAATGTCGTTTGTGGTATTGATATTTATTCCGAGGTAGATGAACTGCTTTAGTACTTCCAAGTTGTTGCTATCAACAGTGACCTTTTGCCGTAGCTACTTGACATTTCTGTCATTGTTTGTTGGTAGCATGCATTTGGTCCTGTCTTCGTTTACTTCTAGACCAACAAGTTTAACCTGTTCATTAATTTCCGTGAAGACTCTCCGTTGGGAGCACCATATGATGTAGATATCATCGGCATACCCTAGAAGCTGAAAAGATCTGTTTAAAAAAGTGCCTTCAGTGTAAACGCTTACTCTGCACACTCTTTGCTCCAAAACAAGATTGAAGAAATCATATCTCCTTACCAAAAACCTTGTGCATATTTGGAATAGTTGAGAAAAGCTTCTCCCTAGATGCGTATACAAAGTCACAAGAAACAACTGGACCAGTTTTCTCGGGATCCCAAGTTCCCACATTGCTATAGACCTCCTGACGATGAATGCTATGATATGCGAGTTTGAAGTCGATGAATAGATGGTGAGTCTTGACTTGAAATTAATTGGTCTTTTCGCTGATTTGCCTGAGAGTGAAAATTTGGTCTATGAAGGATCTGCTTGGCCGGAAGCCCCATTGGTACTTCTCGATCATAGTTTTGCAGAACTGCTTAAGGCGCTAGATAGGATCTTGTATGCGATGTTTATTAGGGCTATGTATAAACAGTTCTTGAAGGACATAGAATCGCCTTATTTGTTGATGGGACCTATGGAACTGATAGACCAGTCATCCGGCGTGGTTTCATCCAGCCAAACTAGGTTAATGAGTTGCACTCTTTCATCACATTTTCTTGGTGCTTGAATAGCTCTTCTGGTCAACCATCAGATCTGTATTTCTTGTTGCTCTAACTTATAAAAAAATAAAAAATAAATTTGGTGGCACAACAGCTCGTGGAGAACCAAGGCCTAGTGACTAACAACTCTCAACCATTCCTGTGTGCGTATTTTTGGCAGGAATGGAATGCTCTAACTTATAGCTAAGGTATATGTACCTTTGGCAAATTGTTCCGTCCATCTTCTGAGATGATCTTCATTCGTAACAAGCGCACGGTACCGGCTCAATCCTTGACTTGAATCCTCAAGGTGTTGTTTTCCGGACAGCTACACCATTCTGTTTGGCCAGTTAAGACACAAATTATTTTATTGAGCTATGATATTTCAACCAAACACCACAATATAAAGAGTCTGAAAGCGTTCACACGACACATTCAAGTCAACGCATCTTAGAAAAACATTAACGTTACATTTGGTTAAATTACATACGTCAAGAAGTCAACGCATTGACGCATAAATACAAAATATTAAGGAATACAACCTTAAATTAAATCAAAGTTTGCCAACCTTCACGTAGCAAATATTTTTCTTCCACCTGATCGATTTCTTTTATAATAGTAAACTCCTGGTATATACTGATAAAGTAAGCAAACAGAGCTACTGAAACTGAGCATATATTCGCTGTCAATTTGTGTTTACCTTTGATAATTATTTAGCTTTAATATTTGTGTTTGTATTTTTGTTTTGAAAAGTAAATATACAAAAAGAACATATGTTACTCGAAACTATTAAATAGATATTAACAAATCAATTTTAATATTTTTTACACAGAATATGAATAAAATTTTGCGGTGGAATCATCAAATATTCCTTCAGCTGTTTGAAATACACCCAAATAACACATGCTCCCTATGGCTTTACGGAAACCATCAAACTATTTTTTTGTACTTTGGGTAGTGGGCACTTGGGCAATTTAGAAATTGATTTCGATTGATTATTCGGAGTGCTCTTTTCGAACTCATGTTTTTACTCAAACTAATGCAATTCTTAATTAACTGTGTGATAGAATCTTCCGAGTAACATTTTAGGAACCTTTTTCTGTTGGCTGAGAAATATATAATAGGAGTCAGAGCATGTTGAGCATGTTCTGAACATCCTCTGAACGAAGCGTGTACAAAATGTGAAATGCTTGTGTTCAGCATTTTGCTCTGTCTGCTCAGTTAATTTATTCTGAGCTAATAGAGCGCGCTCTGAACAGGCTCAGAACGAAAAAAGAAATACAAATTTTTAGCTCTGAGCGCTCAGAGCTAAAAAAAAGAAGCTCTTTTTTTACACACACTACTGAATGACGCCATTTTACAAAATGGATTCTTCAAGCTTCAATCACTTTCGACAAGTAGTCTGAGAAAAACTGTATGTGTATGCGTGTGTTCCAAATCTAATCTTTCTTGAAATCGGAAACAGAAAAAGACTCCGAAAACATTATTCGGAGCAGCCAATCGAAGGCTTTTGGAATAGTAGGAGTCAAAAGGAGTGGAAAAGGAGTACGTCAAATGTCCAATCGAAAACGACTTATGTATGCGTGTGTATCAAATCTACTCCTTCTTGAAATCGGAAATAGAAAAGAACTGCGAAAACAGTACCCCGAACAGCCAATTGAAAGCTTTTGGAGTAGTTGGAGCGAAAATGGAGTAAAAAAGGAGTACTCCGAACGTCCAATCGAAAACGACAATAAGTACGTAGGTTTAAATATACTTAATCAACTTCATTCAAAGCCAAAAACAAAGAAACAAAAATACAAATGTCACAGCAAAATAATTTTGAAAGATAAACAAATTACTGACAGAAATTATTTGCTCACTGCTTTGTTAGCTCTGTTTGTTTACTTAATCAAAAAACTGATATAAATTGGATTAAAACACAATTTCATAAGAAAATTTGATGAAACAGGGGTAATTTTAAGAATGCGTCTCCGAAACCTCACAATTTGTACTGTTAAAGCTGAAATATGAATTAAAGACGCTGTTTAGATTGGGAAGATTGAGACAGGTCTCACGGTAGTTTCTGGACAGGAGAAGTGGGAGGTGAGGTATCTCGTGAGGCATCAACAAAATAAAAACACCGACCTCATGATACTCATTTCTTGACGTGTCAATGTGCAAAGCTTTGAAGTTGTTGTTGTTTCTATGTATTTTGAGGCGCCTCAAATGGTTGAATGTAGACACGATGAGGCTCACAAGTCCGGACTCAAATTTCCCAATCTAAACAGGCTCAAACATAAGGAAATACTTTTTAAGCAAGAAGTACATTTTTCCTACGATATCTCATGTTATTCACAATCACAATGCACCGTGTAGTATCTAAATCATAGTTGAAGAAATTCCACAATCTGCAAAAAAAAAACATGGCTGCCTCATCCTACCTATGATTATGATTATGATTACATCTAAATTGGCTTTTGTATATTCAGAAGGCATAGAACAGAAAAATAGGAATTTTTGTACAGTACAAAAAACAAAACTTCTTTATGCATAACTTATAGATTTTATAGATGACAAAGTTCTTTGATGCCGACATTGCGGTCATTATATTCCATCAATATAAACAAATTATTATCTTTCCAAGAGTATTATAACAACTATAAAGAAAACAACTTTGACAGATAGAATGACAGCTGAACTGCCGCAGTAAAACAGAATGGCGGTATAATTTGCATAACGCACTTGACATGCCTTTATACTATACAAACCATCAATCGACACAACATTCTTACCTTAACTCTCATAATTTACAATTTGATTAAAAATAATAATAATAATAAAGTAATAACTCATTAAATAAGAGAAACAAAATTAACTTTGGCGGTTTATTCAAACAAACGTCATAATTATCTGGAGGTACATAGGAATTTAAAAAAATAAAACGATATCCTCTGCCAAGTAGAGATCCAATCTCCTTAACTCAAGGACTCGCTACGATATGCGAACACAACTTTTGCATTAAAATTATAGTTTTCTTTAACACAGCACCAACTACCGCATTCTTATACAACATTGACATTAACACCCGCGCCAAAATGATTTAGCATTAAGTGGGTGAAACTTGGAACGCACTCATGTGCAAACATTGCTTAGAGTTTAATTAACATTCTAGTGTCTAGCGTGCATGTTGTACTTAAATTGATTTTGAGCTAAGCGTTTGAATTAAAAATTTAATTGAGGTCAAGTTCTTTGTTATTTTATAAATTGTTTCTTCTTATAATTAATATTGGCCATACAGTTTTATTATAGCCATTGACTATATGCTAGTAGAAAATGAAAATAATTTATATTTCTTTGGAAGTTAGGGCAATCTTACTTTTTTGTTTGCTTCTTTTATTGATCGTTTAATATTGTCTAGATTATGTCAATGAGCTGTCTATTGGTGCCTGGCTGGGACTGCACCTTCTTTCTTTTAAGAATTCATGCATAATTCAAAAATATTCAGAAGCAGCACGTTTAAATTTGAGGAATGACAGCAATAGGCGTTTCCTTAACTATGCGAATGTATTGAATTTATAAACAAATTGTTATGAGAAAAAAAACTAATCATGAGCAATAGAAATTTTTCGAATAGATTGAAGTTCGATTGAATCAACCTAATCTTTTTCGCAGAATTGACATTTCACTAAATGACTTTTAAATACATAATGCAATTATTATTAATGAAACCATTAATGCAGCTGTTGTAATTAAAGGAACACTGTTCTTTAAAAAGCTTAAGGTGTGCACATTTGCTTTAGACCTGTTAGAATTGGTTTCTTGATTCATATTTAACAACTTTTGTTTTACTTAAACTTAGTTTTTATTGGGTCAAATGAGGTAGCTTCGTTGAAAATTTCCTAGTTCGAGTCTAATACTACGTTTTCATTAGGCCAAATGAGGCAATTTCGTTGAAAATTTCCAAATTCGATACGAATGCATCTCATTTCCAATTGAAATTCACATTTCGAAATGAGATAATTTAAACCAAATTTGCACGAAATTAAGTTGGAAATTAAGTCAAAACCTAACGAACACACCCATTTGGACACAGTTTGAAGAGCTCTGTACAAGTTTTGCATGATAATTTCAAAGCCCAATGGAAGTCGAAAGAAAAAGACAACAACAAAAAGTGATAAACTGCCAGTTCAAATTCAAAAAATGAAATGAGCTGTCAAAATAAATTACAAAATTACCAATGAAAACACTTTTTCTGTAATTTGTGAAATGACCTCATTTTGGTTCTAAAGCATAGTATTCTAGTATAAATTATTTTTATCTTTTTGGAAATGAGATAATTTCAACCAAATCTGCACGAAGACCTACGAACACACCCAATGTCAATTGGAAATAGTTTGATAAGCTCTGAAAAGATTTTGTTTGCAAAATGTCAAAACTCAATGCATGAAAAACAGAACTACACAGAAAGGAAAAACAACAACAACAAGCTATAAGCAGCCAATTGAAGTTCAAAAATGAAATTAACTGTTAAAAGATATAAGGTTACCAAATTTGATGAAGAATATGAAGAATCATTTTCTGTGATTTTCTTAATCACCTCATATCGGCTCTTAAGACATCAAGGATGTCCAAACGTTCAGAGGAGCCTCAACATTGGCAGCGGACAAGGCACAACTACCTCGTTGTAACCAAGGTAAAGCTACGAATAAGAAGAATATACTGGCAAGTACATGCAGCCAAGCAACAAGCATACAAAGCAGCGCTGCATAGAAGGACCAGAGATGCACGCGAGCTTTCCGAGCAGAAGAACAGAAAGGAACACGGGCTTTTCTGAAGAAAAAAGAAGGAGCATGAGCAACGCACGATCGCGGGATTAGAGGGATGCTATTGCATGAATGAAGTTCAGTAGTTTTACCGACAGGTAAAAAGAACCTCCCAATGTTACAAAGCTCGAACCAAAGTTTGCATAGAAGATCAAAGGAACTTCGTGGTAGAATCGCAGTCCAAATTCCACTGCCATTCAAACTGGAAGACACGTAGGGCAACAATTCCGTCCATCCGATATTGACGAAGTAAGGAAAGCTATATCCAAACTCAAACCTAATAAAGTTGCTGGAACTGACGGCCGAGCTACTCAAAGCTGCTGCTGATGAATCTGTTAGGGGTATGCACTAGCCCATCTGCAAAATATGGTCGGGGGAAATCATTCCCGATGAATGGAACCTCATCATAGTTTGCCCGATTCTCAAGAAAGGCCATCCCCTAGACTGCACTAACTGCAGAGTCATCAGTCTCCTTAACATCACAAACAAGATCTTCTTGCCGTACTTTTTGAACACTGAAGCCATTTGTCAACAAGCTGATAGGTTCATATCAGTGCAGATTTATGCAAGCAAAGTCCACTATATCGACCAAATACTCGCAGTATCGATACCCAAAACGTCAAAACCTTTTTATCGATTTCAAGGCGACATATGACAGCGCATCTATAGAGACGAGCTAAATAGAGGAATTTTTAGTTTTGGGATCCCTCTCAAACTCGTCCGTTTGTGCAGGATGACGATGCAGAATGGACGCTGCTCCATTAAGGTCGACAAAGACCTCACCAATACCTTTGATGTCAAAAAAGGTTTTAGATAAAGCGACGCGCCGTTTTGCGACTTCAATATCGTTCTTGAAAGAATTGTGCCAAACAAAAGTTCGTCCAACTACTCGCTTAAGCCAACGAAATTTACATAATCGGACGAACAGTGGTGCTCTCGTGCGTATTGAGGAGGAAGCCAAGAAGATGGGTTTAGCGGTGAATGATGGCAAGATAAAATTCTGTAAACAACAAAGGACGCCCAACACCGACTTCTCGGTCAGAACGTCACTATAAGTAGCTATAATTTGAAGGTGGTAAGAGACTTTTTCAATCTAGGCTCTCCGCTAATAACTTATCGAAATAAACAAGTGCTTAGATCAAACGAAGAATTACTCTTGTAAATCGCTGTTTCTTTGGGCTAAGAAAGCAATTGCGAAGCAAAGCACTCTCTCGAGCAACTAAAGTGTCTTTGTTTAAGACACTGATCATCCCGGTCCTGATGTATTGTGCAGAAGGCATTAACAGTACTCACGGTGGATGAGAACGCTTTGCGCTGTTTTGAAAGGATAGATGGGGAATGGAGAAGAAGATACAACAACGAACTGTACAGCGACACCGACTCGAGGTACCCAAAAAAGTGAAAAGCCAACGATTAAGGTGGCTGGGTCAAATGTAGCGAAGCGAATGGACATCAATGCCCGACCCGGAAGGTCTATGAATCTTCTGTGGGACGTTGAAGTCGCAGATGACAGCTTAATTGATATTTTTTAGCTAGAAATAAGAGTTTAAGAATTCAAAGATAAAAACAAAAACCAAACGAAAAATATTATTAAAATTCAATTATAATCGCAAAAGCATAGGTTTATTTTATTTTGTTGATATTTATGTTTAGGTGCTGAAAACAAAAAATATTTTGTGGCCCTTAAAATTCAGCAATTAGAGTTTCACTTGATAGCGATTTAATTATTATGCTTTTTACCTTTTGTATAGAGTGCTAAACATCCGCCTTATTATTACTGTTCAATTTTATTGCTTTAAATTTATTTTCTGTTTTCCATAATCATTAACCCAACCAAAGAGACGCACATTAAACAAATCGTTATTTTATCTTTTCTTAATATTTATGTATGCATAAATTGTTAGAGTGACCATATTTTTTTGCTCTCAATCTTAAACAAACGAAATGTAGGAATACTTGACGAATTTATTTATGTTCATGGATCAAATTAGGCATCAATGTTACACTTGTTTAACTTGTGTCTTAAAATACTAAGGTAATCTTCATTCCTCATCGTAATGTCAATAAAGACGAAAGGGCTTCCAACTCCAGATGACACCTTACATCCCCAAAAGTTTGGGATGAGCACGCTTTAAATTATTTAAAGCGTTTTCAATTTATTGCTTATTTGAAAACTGAATAAACTTTGGGAGACTACAGCGAGACAAAAAAGAGATGATGGAAAGTCAGTCTAGATGCCAAAAACGACGAGTAAATGTCACGGCGGGACCAAAACGAGACTATAGCGAGAAAACGAAGACACAGATCCCCGTGTAAACGAGCTTGTCGAGTTCACAGCATGAGGAACACAATGACCAACACGCTGAAAACCTTGTTTGGACTTTTAACCACATTTTTAGCTAATTTTAACCTTTTTGAAAAATGTTATTGGCGAAACCATAGCGAGACTAAGGCCAAATAATGGAAAAACATTCTTAATGTCAAAAACAAACGTGCAAATGTCACGGCGAGACCAAAGCGAGATTATAGTGAGAAAACCCCGACACAGATCCCCGTGTAAACCAACTAATCTCTGGGTAATTCCTTTCAATAGGTTTTTTTTTTAATGTCAAGCGAAATTCTTTTGTGGTGTGATTCTTCAGATTTGTTGTATTCAAACAAGGAAAATCGAAAAGTTGTAATCATTAACATTTTTCAAAGCAATTGATTTGACATTTCAATACTTTATGAATGTCCCTACGTGATCGTGTCCTGCTATGTGTTGAATATCATTTCCAATTGAAAAATATTCCACAAAATAAAAAAAAAAACTAAACCACTGGAGGTTGCAGACGAAACTCGCCAATCGTATATTTACAAACTCGTACATTACATACACATATTGGATCAGTTCGTATTCAATTATTTATTCGTTAAGGAGGACAATGATCTTTTAAATTATTTAAATTGTGGTGCACAATCAAAACTGTGTGGTATGATGTATATTTTCGGCAATGCGGATGCACACGCATTCAATTAAACCCAACTAACCAACTCCCAACACAATTTTCGAGAATCTTAATTTACAAATTCAAGTGTTTGTTCTGTTCAATTCGATAAATAAAACTGCTGGCGAACAATCAGAAGGAAGAGCTGTATAGGTGGGGCGTATCGGTATAGCGGCTGGGATAAAGCATTATCGATAAAATCACTTAAAAGTCGGGTGTTGCTTATACGCTTATTAAGTGGACACGAATGCAAATTATCTGATTGAGACATTCAATTTTCAAAAGTGGATACAAATAATCGATCTCCCCTCCCCCCTCCACTTACATATAAAAAATTTAAAAAAAAAGTAAAACAATCTAACAACTCCAAAATGGAACTGTTCGATTATATTATGGTTGTATTTTATAGCTATCCCAGTTTAGCATTGAATATTCATGGCGCCACACTCTGATAACTTTGTTTATCAAGTTGAAAAAACACAGCAACAGCAGTTGTAGTGTGTGATGGCTTCTTAGGAGATGATAAGTGTCACTTAGATGAGTGTTGATTATGCATGCACGCATTTTATGAGTTTCCTTAGTGTCAATTATGGTCAAAAGCCGAATCGACACGTTAAGATCGTTTTGGCTAGTGCCAAACATTAAGATAACATAGAAAGCCGTTAAAATTCGAAATACCAAATCCCATATGAATAAAATGTGGGTGACCATACCTACTTAAAAATAACACGACACCAATGAAATGCTCATTAGTAAAATGTTGACAAGAAAGTCATGTTCGCAGTAGCTTTATAGATGTTAAGATTGTCAAAACCTCCTTGGAGGGAAATATGTAGTATTTTTATTAATAAAATTTTAATGTTCATAAAAAAATAAATATAAGAACAAAAACCATCAATTGTTCATTCAAAAAGAACGGGGGCTGAAAGATCCGAGAAAAAATGTTGTTCGTTGATCGTGCGCGGCGGTTGTTTTGTTTTGCATCATGGCACTTATTTGGTGTGTTTGTTAACGTAAAATTTGTTTTAAATTAGCACAAAATTCACAATTTGCTGTCAAAATGCATATGAGAAAAAACAAGTCTGGTGAAAATTTAATATTACCAAACAGACATATTATGACTAGCAACAAAAATTTGACGAATATGACTATTTGGCATTATGGTTTGCCACTCGCCTTAATTAAATTCGCTTGAAATGTTAAAATTTGGCAGGTTGAAATGTCAATCGTAGATACCTTAAGCGAATGTTCAACTTTATGGTTAATGTCGGGAACTGTAGTTTGTATGGTTACTTTGTCGACTTAGGCCTAGATAACAGTTCAGGTGCGCAAACAAATCTAGGCTAATATTTTCGCATGTCGAAAATTATAGAGGTGAAATAAGAAATTATTTTTTGCATAGTTGATTTTAATTATGCCTGTTTAGTAACGTAAAATTTTTACCAAGTTTCCCAAACATGGGTTTTTTTCTATGGTTTCTGACAGCAAATTGTGAAAATTTGTGAAATTTGCAAGAAATTTCACGTTAACATACACATCTATTTTCATGCAAAAAAAAACATTACTGTCATCAAACGTCATGCAAAACAATGGACCAGTAATTGTTTTGCATGCGAACAAAAATGTGGTGAATCAAATATAATTTTTTTTTTTTGGTATTTTCCGACGTAAAACTTCAAGGCATTATTTGCATGCAAATTGTTTTTGCAACTAAAAATAATTGTTTTCTATTTGTAGACCTATAGTTTATTAATTAAGGGTAAATTAATAACTCAATGGGTGGCTTAGGAAAAGACAAGCATTTTTCGCCTTCAATATTATACAATATAGTGCACAGAATAGAAGGAATTTTTTTTTTTTTTTTTTTGTCGCATGGGAACTGTCAACTACGTTTTTAGTCAAACGTTCGATTCACCGCTTTTAATTTTCAGCAAACGCTTGATAATTGAAAATAAATTAATGTCACTTTGACAACTTTCAACTCGCCCAACAAAACTAAGATCAGAAAAATAAAATTTGTTTGCCAGGGCGAGTTCGTTCCAAAAATACTTTGAGTGACCCCAAGGTGACTGCAGAGATCATCAAACAACTTGCGATTTATTTCTCTGGAGATTTGCGAAATTTAGGCTCAATGTGAATAAACCTTGTTAACTGTCACCGTGGGGGGTAATAGTAGTAATAATGTAAGACGGTGTTCACATTGGACTGGAAAACTGGATTTTTTGACGTTTCTGCATCTACATCTCACTTCGATGAAAGAGTGGAAACGAGATAAGTCCCATATTGGACTGAAAAACTGGATTTTTTTTAACTCTTCAGTATTCACATCTTGCTCCCACTCTTTCATCAAAGTGAGATGTAAATGCAGAAACGTCAAAAAAATACAGTTTTTCAATCCAATGTGAACACCGTCTTACTTTTTTACTACTGTCACACCCCACCGTGACAGCTAACAATGTTTATTCGCAAAATTTTACAAATCTTAACGAAATAAATCGCACCTTTTTGAATGATCTTGGTGGCAAGTAGAAATCAGAATTTGTGAGATGATTTGATCCAGAAATCCCTGCTGTAAGAAATTGACTGTTTCATGAGCGCTGTGACAGGTGCTCTCGTCCTGTTTGAACCACTTGTCGTCCAGATTCATGGCTTTCCGTTGAAGCCACAAGAGTGCCTCTATTATGTTTATGTAACGTTCACAGTCAAAATGTAAGGCCTGACCAAATCCGCACCAGACAGCTGCTCGTTGTTGATGCATTTGTTTCTCATGGATCGTGTGTTTTTTCTTCTCGGTCTCAATATTGACAATTTTGTATAGTTATTCATGAAGCCATTCGGATGGAAATGCGCTTCATAGGTGAAAATGACTTTTTTTCTCGCAAAATCACTTCACATCATTTTCGTAGTGCATTCTTCTATTGTGGAGCACTCTATTTTTCATAGTTGATAGTTCATAGGTGCTAGTTGTCAAATTTCAGAGCTGCCACTTGCACGATAAAAATAAAAACTACATAAAACTCAAACTGTGCACTCTTATTGAGCCTTAAGACATCCGGGAATATCTCGAAAATGCAAGCTGATGGGGGAAAATTAATTACGAATTTGAGCTTACGCATTAGAAAAATTCTTCGCTGACACGACAGTCAAATAGTAAATATAGGTATTTATAAACCTGTGTGTGTGTGTGTGTAATTTAGTTTTAAGTTCTCTTAATATTCGACGAGATTGGTTCAGTCCTACCTCATGGGGAGATATCAGTCGGTAATAATCGGAACATTAAAATAAAATTCTTACCAATGTAGAGTGAGGTCCCACAGGGATCCATACTTGGACCTATTCTACTTTAATTATACATTATAAATTAGTTAAGTTTAGTTTATAATCATCAATTTGATATTTATGTACATACTCCTTTAGATTTTTCGGGCTCAATATTTTGGGCTATGATTTTTAGGATAATTCAAAGGAAAAAATGAAAACTAAACCTTATCTCCCCTCTCCTGAAAAAAATAAAATCAACGAAAGCACAAAAGTGATCGGCAATATTCTTTTTAATCAAGTTGCTTAAGAGAATATTTATTGAGAAATTAAATTTTATATACAAAATTTTTGAAAATAACTGTGAATTTTTTCTTTCAAGTTGATTTTTTTTGTAGTTAGTAGGAATTAAATTTTAGATTAAACATTTTTAAAATTTTTGAATCCATTAGATTTTTTTTTATATAAATTTTCAACTTATTTACATTAAGAGGTAAGGAGCAATGAAATTTAAACCTTCAAAAAAGAGTATGAGTAGTCAAAATTTGTTAGGAAAAAAGTAAGTATGTCTTCTCCGTTACCCTGTTTTAGTCAGTTAGACATGTCTAAAAAATTTAAAAAGCCGCATCGATTTGGTTTTTGCAACAATTGATTCGGCATTTAAAACAACCTTAAAAACATTTATCATATGTTAAGGTTGTACCAGGCTTAATTTTTCCGTTTGATACACTCCCCACCCTCAAAAAACACCATTCAATTTGAAATATTAGAAAAGGCTATTTTGATTCGTCACTCCAAGTTTCGTGTTGGTACTAATTTTTATGTTTTATTTATCTTATTTTACCTGAACTTAAACTTTCATCGATGAATTTAGCAACGATATGCCTCTATATACCAGAAACTCTTCTGTCTTATTTTTTGAAATGTGGACAGATAGTAGCTTCTTTGAAATAGCTTGGAATACAAGCACTATTATATACTTTGTTAAGAGCTTTTTTAAGCTTTTTACAAAAAGAGCGGTACCAAATTTGTAGAACTTTTAAAGGATTCTATTTGATCCAGGTTTTCGAGCTCATTTGCCACTGTTTGAACCTCTAAACTAGGGAATAGAGCATCCAACTCATAAGAGAAAATATTTTTCGGCAGCCTACAAAAAAATGTTCCATTAAGTCTTCAGTATTAAATTAACGGGCAACTCGGTTATTTTATTTTTATTAATTACCCGAATAACCTTCCTGAGCTCCTTTGTATTTCTGCAGACTGCAAGATCTTGGGTGTTTTTTCTTTAACTCTTTATAGTTCTATAAAATTAAATAGATTAATTCGAAATATCTACAAAAAATACTGCGTCGAATTTTTGTATGTTTCTTTAAAAATACCTCTTGGAGAACTTAAATCCACAAAATTCGAACAAAAAAAGTATATGGAATGTCCGGCGTTTTGAAAAAAGAAGCTTTCAAAGACCTAAATGCGATTTTTCCGGCTAGGGCAATACTATCAAAATTTTATAGAACTTTTGCATACAAATTTTTTGGACATCTCTTTCAGATGAAAAGTTTCTATCGAAGAACTGTCGAAATTTTTGAGTAAAAAAGATTTTTAGAGTTCATCTCGCCTCTTGTTCATCAGAGCAAAAAATTACTTAAATAGTTTTTTTGTAAAACACGTAATTTCCTAAATTTTTGTTTAATTAGATTTTGGGCATAGCAAAACATTTTTTAAATACAGCCATTACAAAGCTGCCAATATCCAGCAATTAATTCTTTACGAGTTCTTGCAGAAAATTATAATGCAAGTATTGTATATCTTTAGAATAACTGGTCTACACCTCTTGTTCACGATGGAGGGGCGATTTCCTGAAAAAAGATACTCAAAATGAAAAAATTTGTTAATAAACAATATAAATAAATAAAAATGGAGGAAATTACGTGTTCTATGAAAAAATAAAGAAGCTGTTTTGCTCTCAGATAAACAAGAAGTGAGATAAACTCCTACAACCATTTTTTACTCAAACATTTTGACAGTTTTTCGACAATAACTTTCAATCTGAAAGAGATGTCAAAAAAGTTTGTACGTAAAAGTTCCATAAAATTTTTTAATCTTCAAAGTCTAACAAAAAATATTGCCCAACATTCAATAGAAGCAGAGAAAATCGCATTTAGGTCTTTGAAAGCTTTTTTTTTTTAAATGGCGTACAACACATATACTTTTTTGTTCAAACTTTGTGAATTTCCAAACGGTACTCTTTAAGAAATAAAAATAAATTCAACACAGTATTTTTTGTAGATATAAAATGTTCGACTGGACTATTGGTAGTAATATTTATTTATTGCGAAATTTTTGCTTTCTAACACCCATTATCTGGAGATTTTTAAAACAACTTTAAGCAAGCTAATGATTTTCTACGTGCATCCATGCAGTCCTTATCAAACATAAATGTTGCCATTTGTTTTGGAAACACGAACAAAACTAAACCACCTTTTTTGGCAACTTAACAATCATTCCACACTTCTAGTCCCTGCTATAGGCTGCGTTTTCAGAAACAGTTTCTATCAACGGATCTAGAATACTAGCAGTGATGACAGAATCAGTTCAAAGGAATTCAGCTAGTATTCTATCAAGTTCGGGGGATTTGTTGTTTTAGACGTGGTCCATCGATCGTTTAGATTTCAGGTGTTGAAAAGAGTTCGCTGTAAATACCTCTACTTTCAAAATAATAAACCTCATTCAATGATGCTCACAAGCTTCTGTTAAACACAAGTAGGTACTCGTTTATTTTAATTTATACAATATTAAAATTAGTATGGTGCATGCCCAAATAGCAAAACCTTTTAATAACTTCCTTGGGTTGATCTATTTTCTTGTAGAACTATTTTTGCACACTTTTTTCCATATTGTGAAAATATTTTGTGGGAAACTGTTCTCTAGTGAAGAAGCACTTAAATGGAGTCTGATGATCCTCGTGAAAAACAGACCAACAAGTCAACTAGTCAACAATTACTTGTTAAACTATGTTTGTTAAACAACTGAAAATCATTTCTGTAACTCAATAAAAACCGTAACAATTGCCAACTAAAAAAAGTTCCCTCGACTTGTTGAAACAGTACAAGTATTAGTTAAACGATGAGTCCTAAAGTCTCAAAAATAAATACTTTATCTAAAATCAGCACTTTTCTTCTATTAGTGGACGAACGTTATTTGTACGAAGGATTTTCAATAGGATAGTCAACATTTTGTACACCTCACTCGGACAACATATGTGGCTTAATTGCAAAGTGATTTTTTTCTTCAACTACATTTGTCTATTTTTGATTCTCACAACCACTGTTTGATTCAGAATAAAAACTAAAACACTTTTTAAACCAAATTCCTTACCACTTAATGAATTCTAAACAATCTTCCCGATTCCATTACTTGATAAACACTACTATGCAAGCGTTTATTTCTTATTTGTTGACTTTGAACAAGTCCGCAACCACCAGTTGAAATTTATAAACAATTCAACAATTTTATTCTCTAAACTCTTGTTGTTTGCAGTTGAAGAAATGGTAGATTTATGAAATTTCTCACTTGTTAAAAGAAGCCAACACAATTATTTCAGTTCTCCTAGACTTGTTGTTCCATGTTGCACAAATTTTAAAAAGTTGTTGAAGTTCACTTGTTCAACAAGCTTTTTATGTATTATGTTATAAGCCCCTGCTGCTACTTTAGACTTAATCACAGAATTCTCAAAACCTCTAATTCTAACGTGAACATGACATGAAATATAGAAACACCAGCTTATTATTTTTATTGCGAAATATTTTTCTTGTAAATTTAATACAAACTCCATTACCTCAGCCAAACTATATGAAAAACAATAACCATTTATATGCAAAGACTATGTAAAGTAGGCTCATAAGCTGAAAGTATAAAAAAATAATCTTTTTATTTTTACCACGAATGTTCTAAAATATCCATTAAAACAATTAATTTCTATTACAGATCACATACGCATCATTCAAAGAATATAAAATCGTCGATTGGATAATCAAATTCATCTAATCATTGCCTCAAGTCACACAAACACACACATACACACGAAAAAGAAGAAGATTGAACAAAAATGACGCTGCCCAGAATGGACTCACGAATCGGATTAGACTATATTGTCGAGAATCGTGAATATGTTTCCAAACTAGGCGCAGCCCTAGACACCAATAATACCACAGTAAAGAAGCAAGTTTTCGAACTGCTGTCAGCCCTATGCGCTTACAATTCAGAAGGCTATTCTCGAGCGATAGAAACATTAGAATTTTATAAGGTAAGTTACTGTTGGGAGTCAGTGCAATTAGTTGGTCACGATTGTAATTAAACATAATTTTTATTCATGTTTTTATTTTTATTTTTTATTTTTTTTAAGAATCTCAAAAACGAACGATATCGGTTCAAAATAGTGATCAACGAACTAGAAAAAGCGACAAATATTGAATATCAAGTAGCTCTGCTGGCTTTCATCAATTGCGTGATTATTTCAGCGGCTAACTTACAAGATCGAATCAGAATACGAAATGAGTTCATTGGTAAGTTTGTTTTTAGAAAAAATAATAAAAACTTATAATATTGTAATTTGGAGGGAATTTAAATTCACGTCAATTTGATAGATTTTATTATGAAATACTTTTTTTCCATCTTGAAGATCTTAAGAAATAAAATTAAAGGTGCTTCGCACGCACACGTAGACATCTATTAACTTTTGAGTGTAATTTATGCGAATTGCAAAACTTGACAATGAAAATTGCAGAGGAGTTCGCAAAGTTTACATCAAATCATCGTAGCAAGATTAAAAGGTTTATTGGCGCCATCTTTCAAATTTATAGCTTTATATACCTGCAAACGCCCTCGCCCGCTAGATGATAGCAACTTGCGCAGGTGATTGCTATATTTGGAATATTATGATGTTTGATTTGCCTTTTTTTTTTATTATTTTCCTCTTTGTTAAATTTGCTTTATGATTGATTCCATTGATATGCAGGTAACAGGGTTTGTTTTTTTTTTCTTCAATTTCTCTCTACTTACTAATTAAGGCTTGGACATCTATACAAGGCATTGAATTAAATATTTGACGACTATGATGAAGTTGAAAGAAGAACCAAATTCAGTTTATTTTCTGTGATGGTTTTTTTTTTATTTTATTTCCATGACGTCAGCAATAAGTGTTGAATTATGAATTGTTAAGATTGAAAAATTATATTTAATGAGAGTTATTGGCTTGATTTTAATCCAACTTATTTCTTATAAATTATAATTGTTCAATTAGTTGCAATTAAAACGAAACTGATTCAATTAAAAGGTACTTATTGTTAGAATAACGACAATTCAAAGTATTTTTGTTTAAACCTGCTCTAAATGACATAGTACTGTTGGGTATTCATGACACTTCTTTGTTTAGTGAGGAATAAATGAAGATGGTTTCTATTTTTGTCCAATGGTAAGTTGGAATTAAACGAAGACTCAATTATATTTTTCACGAGTTTAGCAAATTTGCGGTCATAAGAAGTATTAATGTTACTTTTCAGAATTATAAAGCGTTGGGCGCCATTTCGGATTTTAGGCAAATTGATTTTCATTAAATAACTCGCCCATTTTCAAGTAAAGAACTCAAATGTACATAAAAAAAACTTGTTAAATTGTATTTTCTACAAAATCATGATAATATTTTTTTCGTTTATTATAAAATTTGGCTCATTCAAAACTACTTGGCCGATTTCGCTTTCATTATTTATGCTTTTTGGTAGGAAAAATCTTGAAAAAGTGATTAAGTGAGTAAAATCTGCTCACTGCCACGCCCATTTTTCTTATATTTTATATATAAATGTAAAAGTGGGCGTGGCAGTGGGCGAATTTAAAAAAAATACTTTAAGCTTCCTGATGCTTAAAAACATAAATTATGAAAGTCTCAGCTTATAAGTTTTGAATATGATCAAGTCATAAATAAAGGAAATAATAATATTTTTTTTAATTTTTTTTTTCGAAAAATGTCAATAGTATACAAAAATTTGTCATTACTTTGTAGAAAATACAATTTGCAACAATTGTTTTAATATGCCTTTAAAATTCAAGTTTAAAATGACCAAATTATTTAGTGAAAACTAATTTGCTTAAAATCTTAAATGGCGCCCAACGTTCAGTAATCTTGAAAAGTATCATTTAGACTGCTTATGACTTCACCTGGACAATTGTTTTTGGAATAAATTAGAATATATTTAAAAGAGACTTGCACGTGAGCTGATGTTAACAGAGAATCCGAATATCCAAATTTATTCAAGTAATTCCAAACGCAAATATAAACTTTATTTTGTTTTAATTGCTCATGGGAATAAAATGTTAAAATTTACAACCATTTAATATTCGAAGTTCACTAGTCAAAACCTACGAACTTACTTATTCGGCTCCCAATTTATGAAGAGTTGCAGCCTGGAGATATGGCAGCCTTCAATCCTCAACGGTTCTGAGGACGCTACAGGCAGTCATCTGGATCAAGCTTTCTCACATCCTCAATGGCTAATTAATAAACCGGAGGTTCAGTCCTCCTCGTTCCCTCGAACATGAAGGCTTGGATTCAAAGATTCTCTTGACTGGAGCATTATTGTCCATTTCCTCGATGTGGCCGAGCTTATATAGTCGACGTGTTTTGATTTTTTGAACTACATTCACATCTTGACAGCCTATAGCGTTGCGGTTGTTTCTTCTCCTCCGTTCGCTCTACTTGAACACGGGACCAAGAGAGCGTCCACTTCGTCCTTCCTGTGAGGAGTTTTGAGTCCATCTGTTATGCCAAACCGAAATAGCACTGGCTTGCTAGGGTAATTCTTCGTCGGATCTCTACTAAGATATCATTCATAAGATTAATGGTTACTCCAAGGTAAATTTACTCCTTAACTACTTCGAAGTTGTTGCTATAAGACAGTGACGTTTAATCCTTGCCAGTTGACAGATCTTTTACTTGAAGACAATAAAAGTTTCGCCAGTTCTTCAACTGTCGTGAAAGACTCTATAATGGCCTGTTGAGAGCAGCTGATGGTGTTGATTTCATCGGCATACCCTAGAAGTTGATGTTAACGCCTGCCCTTCGTACTATTTGCTCCAGAACGTGGTTGAAGAAATCACATGATAGCGCATTTCCTTGTCGAAACTCTGTGCATTTTTGGAATAGTTCGGAAGAGCTCCAATCGATCTGTTTTCTGTCTCCGAACTGTTTTCGTAAGTCTCCAATCCATTTCCATTTCCTGTCCATCTCTGGTCCATCCATCTACGAGATGTATTGTTCTTGCTTCCAATTCATCTTGATCCATCTCCGATCCATCAACGATTTATCCGATCCTTCTTGGATCCACCAACGACCCATCTTGGAGCTGTCTCCTATCCATTTTCATCCACCTTCAATTCGTCTCCGGTCCGTCTCCGATTCGTCTCCGCTCTTCCTCCGATTCGTCTTGGGTTCTTCTACGAACCGTCATGGATCTATTTCCAATATATCTTGATCCACTTCCAATCCATCAATCATTCATCTCTAAACAATATCCGATTCATCTCGGATACGTCTTCAATCCGTTTCCGATCAATCTTGCATCCGTCTTGGACCCATCTTGGATCTGTCTCCAATCCATCATGGATCCATTTTGGATCTATTTTTATCGTCTTCCGATCCACCTATGATCCGTCCGATGACTAGGTGTTGACTTTGAAAGTATTGGTCGACTGCGGGTTATTGGCATAGACATGCGACTTTGGAAAACCCAACAAGAAAAATATTAACGCGGTCAAATCGAACGATCCTGATGACCAATTTACCTTACTTTTAGATCGTTCATGCAGATAGTCCTTTGTGTTGTCACTGACAAGTAATGCTGCCCTGTCTGAATGACCAAAATCCATATCATCCAATTTGGGCTAAAAAAAATTGTTTATAATCGGTCAGTTGAGGTCTCCGTTGGCTAAACTGACGAAATTGACTGCCCCTAGTCTTCGTGCTCACTATGATGGTTGGAAGATATTTTTTCGATAGAATTCTTGTTCACTGAACCACTTGACTTTAATTTCAGCTATCAAACGTTAATATTCGACTGGAAAGACCATGTAGCCCGTCAAACGGGTGGGCATCGTTACATCAAGAAATAAGTTTTTAATTAAATTAAGTTTTATCATTTACACGTGCTGCTCAATCTTGTAACTTTCCACAGATTTGACAGATGTCGCCAAATTAAAATGGCCGCCACAAGCTGTCAACATCGGCTCGTCCCTATTGGAAAATCTATAGTTACTGCGTTTTAAACTGTCATTAGACTGAGAATATCCCGATTTCCATTTATCTACTTGAACTACCTTACCTACATACATAATTATAATTAAGTGAAGTACTCCAAAACAAACACACAACTCGTGCCCACGTCTTTCCTTAAAACAAAAAATTATTCTTTATGTCATTTTGTATGTCATTTTCTTCTATAAAAGGAAAAAAATAATAAAAATTATTTATTAATTTTTTTCCCATTCACAACATGAACTGTCAATCACACTGAATAAATTGCAAATAATTATTATATAAATGTCTTATATGACATTTAACATTATTTGCAAAACTTCCCTACCATGCTACATGAGCTCTAAAAGTAGAGGTGGCCTAGGTATGTAAATAAATCCAAACAAGCGTATTTCCATTTGCACATTTAATTACAATTAGTTTCGATTAATCATAAATCTTCCGAACAGGAACCTGTTCAGCAATTTGTTATTACCTGCTCTGCTGCCTGGCTACTTAAAGACAAACTCACCAAAGATCGAACAGATAAATTCTTCGTAATCCATCACAAGCTAATTAGCTACATTTTTCAGTTAAATTAAATCATAAACACTATGATTACAATTAACGTCAAGCCATTGAATGGAATACAATTCTCTACCATAGTCCTCTCTATTTATATGTTCGAACCCGTAGCAGTGCGCATTATTCAAACGATTTAGCCCCAACAACATCAGAATAAATTACTTTGGGCCGGGCCGCACGCTGTAGCCCGCCGGCTGTTTTATTGTATCGCAATCGTGTCAATCTTTGAACTTACCTACATACGATAATATGATCTGCGGCAGAAAATGTAGGTGAGTAAACCTTTGTCGTCTCAGGTTCCCACCCCAATACTACTGACGACCGACGCGGCGACGACCCAGTTATCAGTAAAGTAAGTTTCTGGCTGGCAGTGGCCGGCCCAGTGAGCATGGCGTTCAAAATTTGACTGAGCACAAGATTCATGGTAGAAACCTTTTTGGCAATGTGACAAAAACTGTATAAATGTTTAAGAGCGCCTGCGCAGCCAACGGCATCAACTGGGCATCAATGGACCTACAATAGGATTGAATTTGACTTTGCTATGAATGATATAGCATTCTTCACGCCATTTGGTTTCAATTAGGAAACCTTTAGTGATCACGTTTTTTGACGTTGTGACGATGCCGACGACGATGGCGATGATGGCGGGCGGCGATTCACATAATGTGTAAGACATTGGCTGGGCACAATGTTAAACAAATCTACAATATTCCCGGGCGCCATTATTTTTCTGGGGCAGCATTTGGCATTGAAGATATTAATTTCAAGGTTTTTTGGGATTGGCAATGTTTGGTTTTCCCAACCATAACAAATGGTAAACTTTTTCAGTTTGTTTATTTGTTAAGCTCTTTTAGTTAAAAGAATTTCTTATAAAAAATCTAAGTTTTGTTGTGTTTGTCTCACTTTTAATGGATTCTTAGAGGATTTTCACATAAATGTCAAATACTTTTTTAAACATGAGATCTGTGCATCTGCTAAAGATGTCATGTTAAAAGGCTTACAAATAGGTGGAACTGTTTGCTTAAATATTTAAAAGAAAAATATTTTGCTAAGTGTTACTTTTACCCGTTAATTTTACTCGTTACTTTTCCACTTTACTTTTACTCGTTACTTTCGCTCGTTACTTTTACGCGTTAGTTTTACTCGTTATTTTTGTTACTTTTGCTCATTACATTTGCTCATTACTTTTAGTAGTCACTCTTACTCGTTACTTTAACTTTTAAGTTACTTGCTGACTGAAAACTAACTTTAAAATAATCTGATGATACAGCACTTCGTCTATTTTTTAAATTATATTTTACAAACTTTATTTGCAACGTTTTATCTTGACTATATTTAAAAATAAAGTCATTAGTCCAATTAAAAAAGAAAAAAAAAAAAAGAACAATTTAAAAACTCTAAACAAATTTAACAAATTATCTCTTTTTCTCCACAGGTCTTAAGGTGTTACCACTCCTTAACAACTTAAGGTAAGTTTAAAATTTGTTAAATGAAAAAACAAAAAAATCTAACAGAACACTCCTCCTGAATTTTCATATACTTATTGCTTGATTAATTTACATATAATTAGCATTATTTAAAAAAAAACCGAAACAAAAACAAATTTAACATTTCTTAAGATACCGCTTAAATGTTTACCTAAATTTATTCAGAAGGCGGAGTTTGACAATTTCTAACAAGCTTGTAAGTTGAAACTTACATAATATATGTATTTGTACATATGTGCAGTCAAAACAGTGCGGTTCAATTGATTAGACACTTACAAAAAAAAATATTTTTAATAAATTTAATTTGACCTCATTTTAACTTTTTGAAGCAAAAAAAAACTTATTAACGTCATAAAGCATTACTCATTGAATATGGGCTGGTTTTGAATATGTGTCAGCAAATGGTCTGAAAAACTTGGTACAGCATATGTATAGAAACATTTTTTAATATATCAAATTTAAAAAAAAAGTTGAAAAGTTTTTTTAAAAAGTTCAAATGTTTCGTTCTCAAAATTTGTTTGCACCAACAGGAAACCTAAAACTAGTTTATTGAATTTTGAGTAGAGTCGATTTTAAGAAAAATAAGATTTTGTATAAAATTTAGAAAAAAATGAATTACAGATATCAAAGAAAGAAGGAAAAAAAACATTAGGGGAATGACCAATAAACGAAATGTACAAAGTTTAAAGAAAATCTTTGCTATAATATGCTAATAACACGGGCTCACAAATATCGGTAAATTTTTGGACACGAGAAAAATAAAACTGTTATCCGTTTAACGCCATCAGCTCAGGTGCTCCGTTAGAAAATGAAAACTAGTGTTTTTGCTATTGTTGGGACTCTGGACCAAGCGAGATAATTTTTTCAAAGTACACTAGTCAACAAAATTAAAGGAACAACATTTTTTTCGATTTTTTTTGTTTGAATAGCTGTAGCTTGCAAAAAGTGGGCGTAATGAGTTGAAACAAATATCATTACACAGCTTTTTTGTTTTTTTTTGCTTTGAGATTTGTAAGCAAATAATTTTTTGCAGTACCGTTATTGCGTAACTGCAAGAAATGGCAGCAAACAAAAAATTTGTTTGTTTTTTTTTGTGTTTTTTTGAAGGAACTTATTTCTGTGGATAATTATTTTAAGTCAATCAAATGTAATGGTCAGTTAACTTGTTTGTACAAGCTACACCGTCAAGAAAATGCCATCAAATGGTACACTGATGGTTCGAGAACTGCTGAAGGGACTGGGGCAGGCATCTTTGGGCCAAGAACCAAAACTTTCTGTACCGATGGGTCAGTCCACAAGCATTTTCCAGGCAGAAGTTGATGCCATCGGGAAATGCGCGGAAAAAAACTTCAAAAGAAAATACCGTAATCATAACATTGCCCTCATGACAGATAGCCAAGCTGCACTAAAAGCACTAGGCTCCTACGCCATCAGCTCCAAACTCATTTGGGATTGCCTAAGTAGGCTGAACAAACTTGGCGAGAATAACGCTGTCACTCTCTATTGGGCACCGGTACACGTTGGTATTCATGGAACCGAAGAGGCAGATACCCTAGACAAAAAAGGAGCAACAGACCTCCTTATGGGGCCTGAACCCTATTGCGGTGGGGGTGAAAATGTAATCAAATACATAATCAAATCAAAGGAGGAGGCCAAAAGATTAAAAATCTGGAAAGAATTCGCAAAACTGAGGCAGGCTAACTATTACTTGGGAACTATTATGGAGCACGTTACACATCCTGCATAAATCTAAGTAAAAACAACCTTAGAATAATAAGGGGCATCCTCACAGGGCACTGCAAGCTAAGAAGACATCTCAGTCTTCTCGAACTAGCGAGTAATGTATTTTGCAGATTCTGCAACGTCTGTGACGAAATACCAGACCACATATTAGATGCACTTGTGCAACAAAGACACAGATACCTGGGATATTACTAGATTGACGAGACAAAACTCCCCTCTCTGAAAAAAGCCGACATACTTGAAGTCCTAAAACGAACTCATTCAGCTCTTAAAGGGGGCACAATAGATCTTTAGGTCGTAGTGTACTTATTCCCTATTAATCCATTCATTAATTAACTTGTTTATTCAGCTTCAATCCAATTTTTTTTTACTATTTTTTTGTACTAGCTTTATCTTACTTTTAATGAAAAAAGTTACGTTTGGCGTTGATTACCAATATCTCAGCAGACAGTTTTGAAAATTTCAATAAGATTGTTACATGATTTTTTTAAGATTTTGTAGAAACTACTTTTTTTTACTCTTCACCCTTATTTAAAAAAAAAAGTACTAAGGAATGACTTTTTGTGGTCTTTCGGTAAAATTTCTGTTACTTTTCATATTTTGATTGCATGACTAGCATTGGTATAGACTTTTATAGCGTCGATATTTCTGGAAATTAAAAACAATAACTTTCATAATTTTTTTTGCACAGTTTCTCCATTAATTGGATATTTTTTTGGCTTGAAATGAAAAAAAAGGTACATTTTCCCAAAAAATACAAAACAATGAAAATTTTTAATACAAACAATATGAAAAGTAATAAAAATTTTACTGAAAGACCACACATAGTCGTTTTTTAGTACTTTTTTTAAACTAACGGCCAAGAGTCAACAAAAAAAAATTCTTCAAAATCTTATAAAAATCATGTTAAAATCTTACTCAAATTTCGAAAATGTCCTTGAATTTTGTATGACGTAATTTTTGCTGAGAAATCAAAGCCAAATTTTGTTTTCATTAAAAGTCAGGTGAACCATGTAAAAAAATTGTACGACAAAAAAAAAATTAGATTGAAGCTGAATAAACAAGTTATCGGATCATTAAATTTGATTGACTTAAAACAAAAATTATCCAAGGAAATGAGGTCTTTCAAAAAACATAAAAAACAAATATTTTAGTCTTTCAATAATGCTGAAAAAAAATTATTTGCAAACAAATCTCAAAACAAAAAACATAAAGCTGTATATTGCTATTAATTTCAACTCACTACGACAACTTTTTACAAAGATACAGCTTTTCAAAAAACATTAACCAAAAATTGAAAACAAAATGTTGTTCTTTTAATTTTGTTGACTAGTGTATTAATAATTTTCATGTTTAAAGCTCAATTTAAATCATTTCAATATCTTTTATATCCTCCAATCTTTAGTTAAATTTAAGTTTTAATTGCATTTTTTTTGAGGTTAGTAACAATATAAATAAAAAAATATTTTCAACAGAATTTGCAAATGATTTATCTTTTTCTTCGAAAATTCAGTTAAATCTTTCCAATTACTCTTTTACTCTGGGAGAAATCTTTTATTAAAATGTATCAGCCTTCTATAAACTAGTTTTAGAAAGGCGACGGAGTAAAGTAGCTTCGACATAACAACGCCTCTAATCGTAAACAGCCTTGTTTATAAGATTTAACTAATACTCATTTCAACCTCGTAATATATAAACCGAGTCCAAGCACTTACTCCGTCTTTACGCTACGTCAAACTAATCCTTCTTTATAAAATTCCAAACCGTTTTAGTAACGCCTTCTTTATGTCAAAAAAAACGACAAATCTAAAACTCTGGTTATTAAAAATGAAAACAAACCCTAGCTGACTCCCACAATTATTTATTTCAGTTAATTATTTTTGGTTGAATTTTGGTAAAATTATAAGTGATAAATGGTTTAGAAAAATTAAATAAAACGTTATTAATAAAAAAGGTAAAACAAAATTTAATTTACACTCCTTTTTGTAAATTTCACACGGTGTCATGTCAAAATGACAATTTTATACTAAAACGGCTCTACTACGGCCTTATACCTCCTATGAACTAGATTTAGCTTGCATTATTTTATAAATAAGTTTTCCAGGATAAGAGGCGTTGTAAAGTCAGAGTAACTTTACTCCGTCGCTAAATTGAGTTTATAAATAAGGCTGAAAAAGTTAATTTAAAAAAAAAATACACGAAGAATAGAGGTGGAGTAAACTAAAACAGGTTCATAGGAGGTAGGTTTAAGGCTAAACCGTTTTATTATCAAAAAATTCACCTACATATAATAATTAAATGAAATGAATAATAGTAGAAATCACCTGAGGTGTATTTACGTTTTTAATATCCAGAATTTTATACCGGCTATTTTTTTAACCTAAGGAAGCGGGGCGTAGCTAAAACGTTCTAGAAAATATTGTATGAATAAGGGTTTTTTTTTTCGACATGGCGTTAGGACGGAAGTAAGTGTGTCGACTAGGTTTACCTATTTCTAGGTTGAAGCTAAGTTTTTTCTTCTTTTCAATTGCATGCAATTTTTAACTGAAGAATTTTCAATTACTAATTACATGAAATTACAATTACAAAAAAAGTAATTGGAAAAACCTGTAATGATTACTTTTTTAGTAATCATAACACACAAATGTAATTGATTACACAAAATATCAATTACATTTAACAAGATGTGAGGGAAAAATCTTTCCGTACTTTGTATTAAGTTCATGTTAGGCGGATGGGCATATACATTATAGATCATTAGAATTTTGAAAAGTCTTAACCCCCAGATTTGAACAAACTACATCCTTCACATCTTGTGAAATGTTATTTATATTTTATGTTTATATTTATATTTGTGTGTAATGATGACAAAAAAGTAATCATTACAAGTTTTTTCAATAGCTTTTTTTTTTGTTCAATTACTTTTTCCAATTACATGTTATTTAATTTCATGTTTTATTTTCAATTACATTGAAATTTTCAATTACAATTATATTTAATCAGTAATTTAAATTTTTCAATTACAAATAACATGTTATCGTAATTGAATGTTTTTGTAATGATTACAATTCAATCTATTTGGTGTTTCCATCGTACAAAAATATTTAAAGAAGATTTATTTTAACAAATTAATTTAAAAATGCAAATGGTGTTTCATTTTTTCTTATGAAGTAAGTGAGATAGAATGTCTGTTCGCGTACTTCCCAAAGCTATGAATTTCTACAAATTGAGCCCAAAGTTCTGTCAAAGCTCATATAAGAAAAATAAAATTCATAGAAACTCCTAGTTATGGAAAGTACACGAACAGACCTAGAATGCTTCATTTGTGAAGAACAGAATTCACCCACGAATGAATCCATCAGCGCCATATAAGAATAGGTAAGTTCGATTTGTAAAAGTATTTGGCCTAGGAAGATTTAAAAAGATTAATTACTAATCTTCAAGATTTACGACATAAATTAGTATGGTAAATCTTTACGATTTTAGATAAATTTTATTAAATTTCAGAAATTTGAAATCAAATTTCCCGTGTCCAAAACCGTGTTAACCTGTCTAATTGTGTAGACAAAATTAAGTCTTAAATATAACTTCATCTTGGATTCGGTACAAAAGCTCATAAAAATCGAAACCTAATATTTCCTCAAATTAAGATTCCTCTAAATTCTTCTCATAATCTATTGCTATGCTATGCTAGCATAATTTTTTACTGGTTTTCGTTTTATTATTTTTTTTTAATTTATTTTTTTTAATTTACTTTTTTTTAATTTATTTTTTTTTAATAATGACTTTAGATCTTAACTTAATGATGTTGATTTTAATTTTGATGACATACTAAAATCTAATTTGCTTCATCTTGGTATCTATCAACAATACATTTTGATTGTTTGCAAGAGAACCGTTTCTATAATAGAAGTAGAACTCGATACAAATGTTTGAGTCATGTTAAGATTCGATTGTGTTTTAGATAAATAAAATTAATTTAAACATTAATGCACACATATTTGTTCAGATAACAAACATTTGAATTAATGTATTTTAGATTGAATTGAAGTGAATTTGTATGTAAATAATATTAAGAAAACCAATGAAAGAAGCTCTTTGATTCGTTTAAAAATAGTCATTTACAAATTAAATGGAAAAAATGTTAAAAACCATTACAATTAAATTTCAAAAAAAAGCTAAGTTCGTATTGGAGTGTTTGAATAAGTTTTCACCTGAGGCTCAACTTTGAGTGCGAAATCATCCGAATTTCGGAATTATAAGTTTCTAATGTTACAATTTACAAAGCAAACCCCATGGACTGGAAACTGTTGTCAGATATAAATCAACAAATTTAAAATTTTCCACTTCATTTTCAAATTCAAAAATCATAAAAATTCACCCCTACGGTGAGAAAAAAATCAATTTTCAGTTTTGGGTGCATTAAGATTTAGTATTTTGACGGATAAGTTCAACAAACAGCGACTGAAAAGATGTAAGGTTTAAGTGGAAATCAAAAAAAGAAACAATGTTAGGATTTTGATTCAACAAAATAAATTCAACAAAAAACCTGTTTTAAAAAAAATCACCACATTTGACAAGTCTGGCAAGTTAAAGAACTGTCATAACCTTATTCAAAGAACCTAATTGGTACAACATAAACAGAAATTAGGGTGGACAATTTTAATTTTAAATAAAATATAGAAAAATGTTTTTAATATCCATGACATTGGCATTATTTCAAAGATAATTTTGTCAATAATTTTTAATGCATTTAGTCACCGTGACTGGCGTAATCTAGAGGTTCAATTCTCACACAAACTCTTGGGAACATTGCGCTCAACATTTTTGGCTATCTTTTTTAAATTTTGTACAAATCTGTATTGGAATAATTTTTATATGAAAATATATATTGAAGCACATTTTTAGAACATTTCAAACATAAACTTCGCTTAAATCTTGATTTCAACAAATTTTTTTGAAAATTTTTAATTTCGAACCATGTTCTGACATAAATTGGGAAGCCCCTGTCTGAAGTACAAAAAAAGGCAGTATCACTGAATTCAGAATCTTCAAGTTACCAAATTTCTAAAACCAATTTTCTGTTAATTTGATGACTTTTAATTGAGGACGAACAAATTATTAATATCTGTGTTTGTTAACGTGAAATTTCTTGCAAATTTTCACGAATTTTCACAAATTCCCACAAATTGTCACAAATTCCTGTTTGTTATTTCAAAAAAGTTGCATCGAAAGAGCGTAATGAGAGAGTAAATTAATTCCCCTCCATTGGAAAACTTGCAAATTCCTGCTACACAAATGTCTGTGTACACGAAGTGTTACAAGTACTGTCAAAAAGCGTGGTGGTCAGTTTCTGTCACAACGTTGCCACTAATCGGAAAATTTTTCTAAGCAGGTTTTTAAAACAAAAATGAAGTATATTAAATTTTCCTACAGAAGAACTACATATTCCAATTTTTACTTTTATTTTGTAAATAGAAGAAAAGAAATATAAAAAAAAAAATGTATATAAAAAAACATTATATAATTAATTATGCTGTCACGATTGTTATAAAAGCAAAAATGACGTCTCTTATAAAAAGTAGTGTAGTTTGCGTTTGTTAACTTTTTTCAAATTTCACCAACTCTAATAGAATTCTCCCCTATTTTAAAAATTTTGCAGGTTTTACCCATTTTTTTTGAAAAAGATACCAAACAAACCTAATCATGTCTCTGTACCGCTCACTGTTGCTGACTACAGTATTTATACTGACTATCATAATTTTTAAAGCACACCAAATGGTGTCTTTTTCTGGATGTAATAGTATTTCGTCAACTGCTTGTGGATTATTATCCGAGATACTGTCAAATCGACTGACACAGAAAACATTGTTGTCAATTTAAAGTTGTCCACCTAAAAAAAAAACAAACTCTTTACAATGTCCCAAAAGTAGTGCATTTCAGAAACCCGCTAGAATTGTCGGTTCCAAAGCTAGTTGTCATTACAATGAAACTTCTATGATAAACAGAGTTGGGTAGTAATTATTACATATTGTAACTGATTATAGTGTCGATTACAATTACATGTAATCAATAACAAATACAATTGGTATTTTTTGTAATCAATAACATTTGTGTGAAATGATTATAAAAAATGTAATCATTACAGGATTTTTCAATTACATGTAATTAAATCAAATAATTGTTTTTTTTTTTTCAATTACATGTAATTTGTATTTGAAGTTTTCAGTTACAATTACAAGTAATCAGTAATAGAACTTTTCAATTACAAATTACATATAAACGTAATTGACTTTTTTGTAATGATTACTACCCAACTCTGATGATAAGCGCGCAAGAAAAAGCTAATCTACTTGCAACACAATTTACTGCAAATTCAACACTTTGTACAAAGTTTCCTGACTCTCCCTTGTACTTTCCATAATCTCGCAATAACAAAACCCCTCTTTAACAATCTCGCAATTATAAAATTCCGCAAACTAAAAATTTGCTAATTAAAGTCCCGTAAATTTCATTATATTGTAATATTCTCGTGAGAAATTTGAGTTTGCGAAATTTACTCTTAGTTACTCATTATTGTTTTATTTTTATAGTTCAATTATTATTGTTAAGAGAACATAGAATTGTTTAAAATACATTTTTTTAAAAAACAATACAATCCAACAAAAAAGATATTCGTTTTCGAGTTTCTTGTTTTAGTTCGCAGAATTTTTATTTTTCAGTGCAAAACGATATGTTGCGGTGAGATTTGAATTTGCGAAACTTTGATTTGCTAGATTTTGGAATGAGAGGTTTTAAATTATGAGATTTGGGTTGATATTTGCGAGAATTTTACTGCGAAATGTTAATTCGCATTTAAAGAAATTTCGCAAAATTTAACTGCATTGCAAAGAAATAATTTTCTTTGAATAAAAATCTCGCAAACTCAAATTCTGTGCGAGATATAAATGTGTGAGTTTTAAATTTGCGGGATTTTGAAATTGCGAGATTGTTAAAAGCTAAAACTTTAATTTTGTGAGATTTTAAAAAGCAGACTTTTTAATTTACGAGACATGGTTTCTTGAGATTTTTAAATAGATGACAAATTTTTTTTATTTGAGATCTTGGTTTACTCTGTTTCAATTTTCCTTAACACTTGTCTGAATTTGAACATTTTTCAAGAAATTCAAAGACCTTTGAGTGCATTCCAAAATAAAAATAAAAAGAAATTTGTCAACTAACGTATTAACATATTCCACTTTTTTTTAAACATACAAAAATTGTCCGTACAGAAATGAATAAGTTCTTTCTTTTTTGTTTAAATTTGACAACGATTATTCAGATTCTGATGATTATCAAACGAAGCAAGAATATGTGAAAAACGAACAAAGATATAACGGGTGATTTTTTAAGAGGTTTAAAACTTAAAAAAAAAAAACACAAAAAATTCCAAAAAATTAATGAAATATTTATTTGAATCGATAGTTTGAACCTTGCAATTTAATGTTTAAAGATAATTTCATGCAAATGTTGACCGCGGCTGCGTCTCAGGTAGCCCATCCGCTGAGTCCAATTTTGGCATACTCTTTCACACATATCGGCCGGTATCTCACGAATGAATGCATGGATGTTGGCTTCCAGTGCGTCAATCGAAGCGGGCTTGTCCCTATAGACATTAGCCTTGACATACCCCCACAAAAAATAATCTAATGGTGTCAAATCGCACGATCTAGGCGGCCAATTGACCGGCCCGAAACGTGAAATTAACTGTTCACCAAACTCGCCTCGCAATTGCGCCATTGTTTCGCGTGCTGTGTGGCATGTGGCACCGTCTTGTTGAAACCACATATCATGCAAGTCAAGAACTTCCATTTCGGGCAAAAAAAAGTTTGTTATCATCGCTCGGTAGCGTTCACCATTGACAGTAACGCTGCGATTCGCATCATCTTTGAAGAAATATGGCCCAATAATGCCGCCGGCCCATAAACCGCACCAAACAGTGGCTTTTTCGGGATGCATTGGTAGCTGTTGCAATGCTTCTGGCTGATCTTCACTCCAAATGCGGCAATTATGCTTATTTACGTACCCATTCAACCAAAAATGAGCCTCATCGCTGAACACAAGCAGCGCGCGATGAACATTTCGAACCGAGCACGAATTTTGATAGTAAAATTCAATAATTTGCAAGCGTTGTTCATTTGTAAGACGATCCATGGTTAAATTGCAAACCAAACTGAAGCTGTTTGACAGTGACACAAGGTACTAAACACACGTCAGCTGTCAAAACCAGTGTTGCCAAAACCAAACCAGCTAAAAAATCACCCGTTAATTTTATATATACAATTATTTAATTTTATTTAAATGTAGTTTACTAGTTTTTTTCTGTATTTTAAATGAAGAAAATTTCAAAGTTATCTTCTAACAAAGTTTATTAACTCATTTATTGCGCACATTTGAATGGAAATCAGTAAGAGGAACTTTAGTAGGCATTTGAAAATAGATATGTATAGCAATTTTTTTTATTTTAAAACTAAGTCAGCACATACAAAATTTATTTATAAAAACAAAATAGTTTTATAAGTTAATTTTAAGCAGGAATGTGTTTTTTTTTTAATTAAACATTTAATAAATAGGCAAATTTAACTTTACTGACTTTTTTACTATAGCACATTTTAAATTTGTTTCTAAGCGTCTAGCACGGTTTTTTTTGTTTTTAAAAAATTCAACACTGATTCTGATTACTAAATAATTATACTGGAATAAATTTTTAATGATTTGCGTCTCTCTGACAAATTTGTGATAAGCGTGCGCTGATATAAATATGTATGAATAAATCTTTTTTTGTTATTATTATTATTATTTGTTAACCAGTTATTTGTTTGCTCACAATAAGCAAGATAGATTTTTATTATTTGTTTGCCAATTGAATCATTATAATTCTATCTAGTTTTATTGTTGTTTTTTATGGGAAAAAAATCCTAAATTTAACAAAAATATAAAAAAAAATATATTTATAGTAATTGAATGTAAATTAGTTAAAATATTTATATTGACTAAACAAATCCGATTGAATTATTGACAGTTTAGTTATATAAAATGACAATAACACGACATGTAAAACATTAACAAGCTATAAAATATTACTTATAATATGTTATGAGATTATGGACTTATAAATCTAATAATTTATGTGCGATTAATTTAACAGAACAACAATATGTACATAAATCAGTGTGTTTGGTAATTTGTGTTTTTTGCTACTAGCTACTGTTTCAAAGCTGTCAAAAATTCCAATAGATTTGACAGCTAGTTTTGTGACGTGTTGTACGAATTCTTACGATACGTAGTAGAAAGTTACTAAACAGACATAACAATATGAAGCTTACTACTTAAGTACGGTCTAGTTTAATAACAGCATAGTTATGCTTGACGTGTGAATGAGTCGTACGAGTATGTAGATTGACTTCAAAAATTAATTTCATCATAAGATGAAATTAAATTTTGACCAATTTCGGTTGTGATGATTAACTCAACAAAAGAGCGTCGTTCAAATTTCTTCGACTTAATGTAAAGAGCCAGGGCCAGCATACTGAGCCACTGTGTTTCGCTAGTTTTCCTATTAAACACTACGATTTCAGAATTTCCCTCAAAATCAGTTATTCTATCGGGAAATATCAGGTTGGGTACGAAATTTCAAATTTAAATCTCGCATTCAAAATCTCGCAATAACAAAATCTAATTTTTCATAATGCCGCAATTAAAAAATGTCGCTTCTAACAATCTCGCAATTACAAAATCCCGCGAACTAAAAACTTGCAAATTCAAATTTAGCAAAAAAATTATTTTTTGCAATTTTATTAAATTTTGCGAGATTTTCTAACTTCTGCAAAATAATTCGAGCACCTTATCTATCTACTTTTAGACCGCATTTGTATTCATAATTAGAATTGTTTATATTTCAATTGTTGTTATAAGAACAAAAAAGAGAACATAGCAATTTTATGTTTAGTTGTTAATAGTTTAAAATTCATTTTGGAAAACAGTGAGGCTAAGATCGTACTTGCGATTTCAATCGCGCAACTATTCAGTTTCCAGAAATTATTTAAATGATTATGAAAATTTGTTCCATTTTTCTGGAGATGCGATTGCCGAAAGGTTAAATGAATCAAACGCACTAAGATGCTTGTGCTCACTTTTGCAATCGAAAATAGTGCGGCTTAGAAATCGTAGTCGCAACTAGGCTTATCTTCGGCAAGATATTTGTTATTAATCGATGCGATTGATTTGTCGTATGTGCTAAAAGTTTGTATGTTTTATTTTTTGCGACTAAGGAATTGCGCGCTAGATAATAGCAAGTGACTGCATGGCCATAATTTTTTGCGATACCGATTTTTTAATCGCACCGACTGAAAGTGTAGTCCGAGCCTTAGGAGATTTTTCTGTCGCAAAAGATATAACATATGAGTTTGAATATGAATGAACGCACACGATATCAAGAAATCATACTGACTTGCGCATGACAGAAAATCGCAAATGCGTTCGTGACATAACTGTTAGCTTTGAATTAGCGAAATTTTGATTTGCGAGATTTTAAATTGTGAGATTTCGGTTGATATTTTCGAGCAATTTTGGTGCAAATTTAAATGCAAGATTGTTATAAGCGAGATTTTGTAATTTCGAGTTTATGAAAAGCATGCGACATTTAATTTTTGGTGATCTTTTTTTTTAAATGCGAAATTTTTATTTGAGATTTTGGTTTGCTGGATTTTGTACCGCTCCAGAAAATATATAAATGCTGATGTGCACGACCTTACCTAGTAAAGCAAGTTCGTAATGTGATTTATGAAGCGTTTCATGTATACATCGCTAAGAAATATATAATTCAGCCATGTATACAGGGTGTCCCTTAATTCGTCAATTAAATTTAAGGCATGCTTGTTGGGTGTATGTTCTAAGAAAAACCATCGTATGGTTAGATAATTCTATCTCAATAATGTGCTACGGCTTTTTTTCTTCTATTTGTTTGTTTTTTAATGAAGTGAATAGTTTTCGAGAAATAAAAACTAAGGGCCAGTTTTTCAGTACGAGATGATCTTGGTCTCGGGGTTAAACCTGAGTTCACTTCAGAAATATATTTTAAGTTAATTGAAATCCTAAGTTAACCCCAAAAGTAAACTCACTTACTATGGTGAATTAACTCAGGGACCAAATTGAGTGCCTTTTCACCTGTGGCGCCATCTCTATTTCCATAATGAAATTTATTGTCAGTGCAATTCCCGTCTCAATTCTTATGCGTGAAAGGCGTAGAAAGGTGGAATCCATAGTGTGGCACATGGTCTTAGATTTTTGACAACTGAAATATAAAGTTAATCCTCAACTGAAAAGTTGTTTCTGAGTTAACTCAGGGTTAATTTATTTTCAGGATTAGCTAACTCTGATTTGACTCAGAGTTAACCCTGAACTAAAAAACTGGCCCTTAGTGATGTAGGCATCATTCTCTTCAATATTCCTCTAGCTTAAGTGGACGCCACTCGTGTGATTTTAATGAGACTAAAAATCTTAATCTCAATTCAATGTGGAAATGCTTTTTTTACCATCCAATTTTTTTTAACTAATGCCATGTAGTTCCAGTTGCATTTAAAAAGAACAAAGGCCTAACAGGCATATAGTCAAAATTATTAAAACAAAAATACAAAGGTCAAATTAAAAGCAATTTTTGTGTTCAATATTCAATGCTCCATGATCAATTTTTTGGTCAAATACTGAAAACGAAATGTTAAACAAAATAAATATGTAGTCTGTTTGAATGGATAAAAATTAGCTTGGGACTCATTTTTTAGTTATCCTGTCACTTGAACGCCATTTTCATAAAATGGCGCCCAATCTGTTGAAAATGGAAAAAATCAAAAAAATAGTAAATTAGTAATTATTTAGGAAATATACATTATCCAAAAAAACTATTCATATCTTGAAAGATACATAGGTGTTGAGTAGACCTACCTTTGGGTAAAATTTCAGTGTTGCTACTTTTCGGAAAGATACTCTTTTTTATGTCAAAAGTAGGACTTCCTATTTTTTTTATTTTTTTTTTTTGGTAATTTTTAATATTTTTACAATGTGACCAGTTCCGGAAAAGCCTCCAGTCGTCAAACACGTGTTGGAAAAAAAAAAAACAGTTGATGTTTTAAAAGAAAGGACTTAAGTACATGCCAGTATTGCCATTTTTCGGGAACATACTTTTTTATGTCAAAGATCAGCACTTCCACTTTTCTGGTAATTTTTAATATTTTGAGCATAAACAATTTTGCGGCAACGCCTCCAAATGTTAAACGCATATACGATTGTCGTCTTAAGAGATATGTGATTAGTAGATGCACTTTCGGTTAAAATGTCAATGTTGCCACGTTTCGGAAACATACTTTTTGTTGATGTCAAAGGATGAAATTTCCACTTTTATGTTAAAACGCTTGCAGATGCCAAACGCGTGCTATTATAAGGAGTTACAAGTTTTTTCGTGTTAAAAACAAAAAGGGTGTAAATCTACCCTTTGACATAAAAAAAAATATGTTCTCGAAAAGTTGCAGCACTGAAATTTTACTCAAAGGTGCGTCTAGGACATCAATCTATTAAGAAATTAAACATTATTTTTACCATAGAAATTTTCTCCAAAAAAAAGAGCACGGTGATCATAGTTTTAAGAGAGCCTTTTTATAAGAATAAAACTGTAGTTTAAGATAATTGGGCATGCGTAGTTGCAGGCTCTAATGAAATCAATACCTATTTTTGCTGTTCAAAGTCAGTTCAGTACTTTTTGAATGATCCCAATTAAACATTTTAAGTCTCAAGTTAAATTTAAAACAAGTTAATTTATTGGATTAAATTTGGCAAACAAAATTAAAATGGCGCCCAACGCAAATGGCCTAAATCCCAAAATGTATAATTAAGAATTTTAATGGCAAATGGGCATATAAACACCTCTTCGATTAATTCAGGCTTTAATGTATTTTGTACATTCCATCAAAAAAAATACATATCTACATCAGCATTTGTTTTAAATTGAACTTACAACTGGTATTTTAAGTTGATTTAAGGGCAAATGTATTTGTGTTGTGTTTCTTAATTTACTTCCTTGTCTAAACATGGTTCAACTATTAATATCAACGTTTTCTTCAACGAGTACAAAAATACTTTACCCCATAAGATGTGGCATCACCACGTGTGTCTACTTTGAAAGCTCCAAAAAATAAAGTCCTTTTCAACTTCCCTAAAAAAAAAAAAAAAACTTTCAAAGCTAACCAGTATGGGATATTAAATAAAAGTAAAAATAAATACAAAAAAACGTGCGCACGCACCACGTGCATACCGCATAAGTTATGTATGTATGTATGCTCACTGCTCAGCACATGTCAGCTTTAAGCCAATATTGGGCTCGTGGCATTTCAATTTCTTCTTTTTTTTTTGTTATTACCGAACAAGCTCAACGTCCTTTCGGTTGTGTTTTTATGTATAGTCCTTACCGAAATTCGCGCAACAGAATAACCAAAAACAAACAACAAGAAAAACAGCCAACACGCACACTTTACATAACACATTTGACCGTGAAAAAAGTTAAAATTGAATAAGCCCAGTAGTACATCAGTGCACGTCTTCTTTATTTATTTTAAAAATATTGTAACTCCTATTAAGAGGCATTATCGTGATTTTCTCGGTGGCCAATTCTAAACAATCTATTCTATTTATGGGGTTGTGATTTGTTTGTGTTACTTTCATCATCATCACGGCCGCCGTTTTCGACACCAAGCCGACCAACCTACGTCATAGGATTCGTGCTCCAGCATCCGTGACCTGTGACCGTGGAGGAATTACCACAACAACCATTTGGCTGTGTTTCGTTTTGTTGTTCCTTGAAAAATAGTGGATTCCTAGATTTCGGATTAATAGAAAATCTGAAGTGAGTGAGTGAACGAAAAGATTCAGGTTAAATATTTAATAATTATTGCAAGTCTCTCGCTATCGGCAGACACGGTGGTTATTTTGTGTTGTATTGATTTTAAGGTGTTCCCCCATTCAATTTACTGCATTGGAGGTATTTCTGTATTTGTTCGAATCTCCGCGATAAGCATCGCGGGCCAGAAATTATTTATTTGCATGTTGTAGACATTACTACTAAATATAATGCTTCCGTGTTTCGCTTTTGCGGCTCAGCTCATGGTGTAGTTTTAGGTCAAACTTAATCGGTGGGGTTTTGAAAAATCTCGTTTTATGCATAAATAATTTATGTTGTATTTTTCTTGTGAATTAAATTAAGCATATTATAACGTGGGTATTTAGAGGTGTTTTTGATAAATTCAAATTTATTAGATTTTCGGTGAATAACTTAGCTTGTCATCAGTCAATTTTTCATAACCGAATAACTTTTTTATTTCAAACAAAAGAGATTGTTTTTGTTTGTTTCTTTATTTGTTTATTTTTATATTGTTTTTTATGATTTAAAGACCAAGGTGGTCGTCGTTATTCTATGTGCCTGTTTATTTTTGATTTATTTCTTAATATTCCCTTAAAATTTATTCCCTTCACAATCAGTGTTACTCAACTTCAATCGAATAAGTTCAATGTGAATATCTTGGCACTGCATCGAACGAAGGGCCAAGGTTTTTCGGCTTTTTCTTCAGTTCTGATGCGACTGTATTTCGATGTATTAAAAAGCATAGTCAAAAAGACATTGAATAGGTGATATTTCTATTATAAAAATAATATAAGTGCTAACAGGTGTGATATGTAGGTACTAGTAGTTACAGTTCGTCAAAAAAACTAATAATTTTTTATAGAAATGTTTTTGAAATGTTCTCAAAAAATTATGGCTTGATGATAATGACACCACAGGTGGTACTCAACAGATATGACACAAAGAATAAAAAGCGATTAATTACAGCATATGCCAGGGTGCAAATTATCTTATTGAAACTTCATCAGGTAAACTCCAGTTTGACTTTGAGCTGATGAGTGATATGATTTGCATCAAAACCACTTTTTCCAAAACCAAAAAAACAAAAAAACCATGACTAAACTTCAAAGACTAGCTGGTATCGGCACAACCATTGCTATAAGGACCACACCTACGGCCGCCCTAGAAACTTTACTTTCACTTGCTCCACTCGATCTGTTTACGAAAGAGTTGGCGGCCAGAAGTGCTTTAAGACTTCAACAATGTAAAAATTGGAAAAGTGGTCTCTACGGTCACAGAACTATAATGAATTTAACAGACATTGACATTCAAACAGACTACGTTGATTTCACATGGATTTCAACCCAGTAACTAAGACAGATATCCCCACCAGGGAACTCTGGAATGAAAACAGGGTCATTAATGCAAATCATATTTCGGCCTTCACTGACGGTTCTAAAACCTTGGAGGGTGTTGGGTCAGGCATCTATTCAGATAACCCACCCATAAATAGATCTATGATGCTTCCACTTTTGCAGTGTATTCCAAGCATAAGTGCTGGCAGTTTGTGAAGCCGTGAAACATCTTGCCTCACGTGAATTAGTCAACAATAATATTGACATTTTCATAGATAGCCAAGCGACAATTAAAGCCATTTCCTCAAACACCATAAAGTCCAAACTGATCGATCGTTGCCGAAATGAGTTAAGAGTACTCAACGCAATGAACGCAGTTACCCTAAGATGGGTCCAGGACATAGGGATATTCAGGGGAACGATATGGCAAATGAACCGGCTAAAAGCGGATCATCTCTTGATCCGAGCCATATCGAAGCCTCGGTGCTCATGCGACTGGAGCAAGAAAAAAGTAGAAAACACCAGTTTCTTGGAAGCTGCAAATGTCAGATGGTCATCCACCGACACCTGTCCGGTTTCAAAGAACCTTTGGCCGAATATTTCGAAGAAAAAAACTGAGTACTCACTCAAGTTAAGCAGGAATCAATTATTACTAGTAGTTGGCGTTCTAACGGGCCACAACTCTATGGGAACCCACATGAACAGAATGGGCATCAGCTCATCGGACTTATGTAGAGGGTGCCATGATAAAGAAGCGAAAGAGGGCTCCCTTTCTTTACTTCTTGTGTGAATACCCCAGTCTAGCTAGAACCAGAGAAGCAGCCCTAGGAGAATATTTCTCCCACGAACATTCTAAAATTCATTCAGAACTCAGGATGGTTCAGGGAGGCCCCTCACATCTAAAACTTCCCCATAACTCCCTCCCTTTCCCTAAGGATCCTCCCCCCACCCCCCCATTAGACAGTCGAGCCACCCACCAACGGCTTTTGGAAACAATGGCAATGGCTCTTTGAAACAACGACTGATACCTTATCACAAAAGCTTTGGAAATGTATTCTAGCAGCATTTCGAGGAGCTGCTAAATAGGCACATTATGTATAGAACGATAACAGGCAGAAAATTGGTCTCCTTTCAGTGAAGGTTCAGTTCCACCAACCAGGATAGAAGCGGTTGACTAAGCTGCAAAAAACCTTAAGAACAACAAAGGTGAAGGTTATGACGGCTTAGGTTTTTCTCACACGTCAATGTACCGCACGGCAAAAAACGGCAAACGTACAAACGTCATGTGAAAGGTTCTATGCAAAATATATACGCCGTGTAACCTAGGTCTTACCAGCGGAGCTATACAACTACCCACGAAGTTGTGGACGATATCGACATCTTCGGCAAGTGCCTTTCACATGAGCTGCGAACAGCGAACTGCGAATTGCGAATGGTCGCGAATTTTGACATTTCTTTCACATGAGTCTGAGTGGTCGCCAACAGGCCGCAAATTATCATACAGATAAACCAGAAGAATAGGTGCTAAAAAAATTGAGGTTAAATTCGAGCGAATTTTTCATTCGCAGAATTGTGGAATGCGTCCAGTCTTTAATGGAAATCGAAAAAGGCGTTAATTTTTTGAGTGAATCCACAACAAAAAAAATGCTTCAGAGCTCATTTCAGTTTATTCTTTACCACAACTCGCCCCAGCAAAAAAAAATTTATTACTACTTCAGCGCGAGTTCAGTGCCAGGGTGAGTTCAGGGCCAGGGTGAGTTCAGGGTTTTCAAAAAAACCCTTTGGGGCAACCCCTGGGTGATTTCAGGGCGCAACGAACAAACCTTATATCGCAATTTATATCTTTATTTTAATTGATAGAAAAAAAAACCGTACAGAATATGGTATAAGAGTATGAAAATAATAATAATATTTTCATTATTAAGCATAAATACCTGGTTAACTTATTGATAAAAAAATGTTTCTTAGCACTATTTTGGATACCAAACTCAAATTCATCATCTTTTTACCACCATTAGCTCGGGTTTTTGAGATATTCCTGGAAAAAAAAATCAAAAATACCCAAAACCCGTTTTTGTTTGTCATTTTTAAACGGGAATAACTCAAATAAAAAACTCTGCGCACAAAAAAGCTTAGCAACATTTTTGCCTGTCCGAATCAAAGAGCAAACATGTGATTGTAAGCCTTTTTAATTTTGTCAGGGCCCGTATTACGAATAACGGAAGTTGTTACTAAGCGATACTTGCAGTTTCAGTTAACTGACTACCTTCAAAATGGAGAGAGAAGTGAAGAGTGGAAAAACGCTGAACATTTAATTTTATTTCAGTAAATAATTATAATAATAATAAAAATAGTGGTATTGCTTTATATTTTCACTTTTCTTTTATACTATTTTTATAGTTCCTTTCCTTTTTTAATTTTAATTTTATTCGAATTTTAATTTTAATTGCAGAAAAGTCGCTCAAAGTGTGGGTGATATCATTGTGCAATTGGACGTATTCGACGAACAACGAGAATGCGACGAAGCTCAAAGTCTACAGGGTTCGAATGGAATAAATTTAAACTCCCATCTTGATGTTTTCTCCGCCATTTTAGGACAGGTATGTGAATAAATTTATAAACCACTGAATTATCACATAAATCTTCTTCTTGATTTATTACGACCATAAAATGATTTTTTTTTTTTAATTTTAAATAGGTAGCTGACACACCCCAGGAAATGCCATTTCTCAGCATACTGCAACACTTGCTGCGAATAGAACCCAAAGAGGCGATTAGTGATATAATATGGGATACAACTGAAAAACTAGTCCATCGGGCGACACTTCTCGAAAATCATGAAGATTCTGTGCGGCTGCTGCGTTCACCGAGTGTACAAAAATTCACATGTCCCCACTGTCGTGGCGAAGCAACGAGCCCGAGTAGAAAGCAATCATTGGCACCACTAACTCCAAATAGTTTTCAGGCAGCACAATCTCTTTCAAATACACCACTCTCCCCGACTGGACGTGGCAGTGGCCCAACAGCAGCACCACCACCACCTCCTCCGCCACCAATTCCTGCATTTGGTGGGGGTGGAGGGGTGCCACCTCCACCACCACCTCCTGGATGCAATCGTATACCAGGAGCACCAGCCCCACCGCCACCTGCTCCAAATATTCTGTCCAGTAACTCTACAGACAACCGATTTAGGTCTAAAACTCCGGATATGGGATTTAATGAATCGTCTGTGCTGTTACCACAACAGGAAACACCTGCGCCAAATGCCAAAATGAAAACAATTAACTGGATTAAGATTCCTCTCGTCAAAGTTATTGGAAAAACTAATTTTTGGACTTCTCTTCGGTGTGATAATAAAGACACAAAAAACAAAGACACTAAAGGAAAACTAGAGTTGGATTGGACAATACTGGAAGAACATTTTCGCCTGCAATCAAAAAGTGCACAGGGCTCACCAAATTTGGGCCGAGATTCAGGAACAGATACACTGGATCGAAAGTCTAAAAAAGAAAACACAGAGGTACGTAATTTTAATTATTTATGTAGACGTCAGCTTTCCATTGATAATCATATTCGCGCCTTTTCAGAATAAACAGCCACATACATACACTTTCGTTCTTATTTGTATCAAGATTAATTTATTTTCATTTGCAGATAACGCTGCTGGACGGGAAACGAAGTCTTAACGTCAATATTTTCCTAAAACAATTTAGAAAGTAAGTTTTTAAAATATTTTTCTTATTTATTTCATTTTACAATCGATTTATTTATATTTACCAATCTTCAGATCAAATGCAGACATCATTCAGCTTATCAAAAACGGAGAACACGAAAGTATTGGAGCTGAAAAACTACGTGGTCTTCTAAAGATTCTTCCTGAGTTCGATGAATTAGATATGCTTAAATCATTTAATGGTGATAAAAATCGACTTGGCAATGCAGAGAAATTCCTATTGCAACTGCTCGAAGTACCAAAGTAAGTTGGAATAGTTTTTCTTTTTTTATTGACTTCTCATTTGAATTTGATTTAAATTTGATAAATTTTTTTTCTATCCAGCTACAAACTTCGGATAGAAAGTATGCTTCTTAAGGAGGAATTCGGTGCGAATGTCAAATATTTAGCTCCTTATATCAAAGCAATGGTTTCAGCTGGCAATGGTAAGAATATTCTTATCATTTTCAATTATTATTATTACTATTTTCTTTTACATTTTTTTTTTATAACAGCTCTGATGAACAATAAAATGCTGCAAGAAGTTCTCTATATGATTGTTTTAGCTGGTAATTTTCTTAATTCCGGTGGATATGCTGGTAATGCAGCTGGAGTGAAGTTATCATCGTTGCAAAAGATCACAGACATCCGAGCTAATAAGCCTAGTATAAATCTCATGCACTTTGTTGCTATGGAATCGGAAAAACGAAATCCTGATCTTTTGAATTTCCCAGATAAACTTAAAGAGCTAGAGAATGCCACAAAGTAAGTCTTAATCTTTGTGTTTAGATGAAAGTATATTTAAAATTCTTATATCCAATTACCAATTCATTAGAACAACATCAGATCAAATTAACTATGAGATTAATGCATTGGATGTTCGAATAAAGAAAATTAAACGACAAGTAGAGTTGCCAACAACTGATGTCGATATTAAAGAACAAATGACAGAGTTCTTAGGAGTAAGTATTTAAGAAGTTTACTTAAAATAAATCTTATTTAATAATAACTTTCTTCTTTATTTTACTAATAAGGACGCTGAAAACGATGTTGCTATTTTACAAAGTGGCATGAAAGAAGTTGATGCTGTTAGATTAAAATTAGCCGAGTATTTCTGCGAAGATCCTGGTTTATTTAAATTGGAAGAGTGCTTTAAGATTTTTCAAAATCTCGCCGATAAATTCAAACAGGCTGTGAAAGAAAACGAACGGCGACAACAACAAGAAGAACAAGCTACATTGCGAAGAAAACAGAGAGAAGAACAGGTTGCAAGCAGAGCTAGGCAAAGTAAGAGCTTATTTCTATTTTCTAACTTTTTCTTTTCTCCAACACCTTGCACCTGTCTTTTTGATTTATCAGCTTTTGAAAACGAGAAGACAAAAGTGCCTTTTGATATACTTTTGGATACTGAACTTAAATCCGTCATCCATTCTCAGGGCCCTTATTATGAATTACGAAACGAATGGAAGAAAAAACGAAATTCGAAGAAACGAAAGTCATGGCGAAGAGCGATTATAAGATACGAAAATAGAGGCAAAAAAAGTTGTCAGACAAAAACGAAAAATGATATTTTTTCAAAAGCGCAACTTACTTCACTCCTATTAACAAATGTCAATTTGTATGTTTCTCACAATTGTATTTATTATTTACTTACTTTTTTTCGCTCACTTAACAAAACAAAAACCAACCAAACCAAAATAAAAAATAAATGACATTTGACAATTACCTCCAAAACGAAAGCTGAACGAGAGCTGAAGGCACTCGTAAATAAAAATACGGGTATCGTCATTTTTACGATTCTCGTTTCTCTTAATCGCAATTTGACGATTAATTGCTACTACTATCGTTTTTCCTAATCGCAATTTAACGAATACGCCTTATTTTGAACGAGTATCGTTTTTCATAATAACATCCCAGCTTTCAGCTCGGGGCTTCGAGATATTCTCGTTAGAAGATTACAAAAAAACGTTTTTTGCTATTTTTGAATATTTAAAAAAAAAAGTTAAAATTTTGATACAATTGTATTTGATCAAGAATTCAGATGGAATCATCTTTTTTCACCTCAAACTAGTCAGGGAGTTGTTGAAGCTAATTTTAATATCATTATTTATGCTTTTAAACATATTCCTCTCACAATTTCAATGTCTTTAAATACAACTTTTTGTAAACCCTAAGCCTCTTGAACCTAAGAGCAAAAACGTACGACCCAGTCGTGCATGTTATTTTATAAATTCAACTAAAGGTACTTTCCATAGAGCCGTTCTTAATTTTAATTTTCTTCAATCGAAATTACTAATTTTTTTGTTTCATTTAATTTTCAGCAAACCAATGTGGAACTTCAAATTCAGATCCAGAAAATCCCCTACTACTCGATCCATCATTCGACCCGCGATCAAGTCCGGCATTTTCTCGACGAAGAATGGCATCATTCAACACCGGAGTTGATTTCAATTCTTGGCGAGATGATGGAATCTCACCCGATATAACACCAAATGGAAGTCTACGAAGACGCAGAAGTAGAGTTTTGGAAGAAGAAGATGATTTAATGAAATTCTTAAGAGCTTCTGGTCAAGACAATGGTAGTAGAGAAAGAAAAGCCTCCGCATACGGAAGTTTGGGTAAATTTCACAAGAATTATTTATACATTTGCATGAGCATGATTGATATTTTTGTTTAAATTTTTTATTTTATTGTTATTGTAGATTTTTTAAATTAAATTTTCCTTATTTACAACCGACAAACAAAAACAAAACCGTAAGAAATTTCTTGTGAACACATCAGAACTAGAATAGTTGTGTTTAGAAGACAAATTCTTTTAGTTTATAGATCGTTTACACTAACAACTTAGTAGATTTTAACACAAACACATTTAAATGGAATTTAACCCCAAAAACTTCCCGAATCAATGTTTATTTTAACTACAAATTATTTTAATTATAAAATCTAATTTAATAAAAATTGTTTATAACTGCAGATCGTTCATGGGCCAGGCATGCAAGATCAGGAAGTGCGAGTAGAAAACGTCCGGAACTTTTGAACATCGATTTCGGCGCAGATCGTGAAAGAGCCAACTCACCATCACCAATGACTGAAACCAAGTCATCACCGTCAGCAGCAAGTGTTGATAGTAAACCAATGTAATTAAGATTTTATTTAATATAAACGAAGATACTTTTTTTCTAATTAATAATTTATTGATTCTTTTCTCAGAATATCACGCGAAGGGAGACAAAAGATTGAATCATGGTTGCAGTCAAATCAAAACGATGAAAAGCAAAATGAGGAATATAAACGAAAACGGCAGCTTGTTAATAATAGCCGACGTTCGCTTGAAAACGATTCAGGTAGTTATAATTTATTTTTTTATTAATTTGGGTAAATAGCAAGTAATTTATATTTGACTACACAGAAAGCGAACGAAATAAATTGGATCCCTTGCCAGAGGAGAAGATCTCAGTTAATGCTAATGGTGTAGAAACTTTTAAGAGAGATTGGAAGCCATCCAAGGCGCTAGAGAAAACGGATATTGCTGGAACAATTCAGGCTATCGAAGGTAAGATTTAAATTTGTTCTCTGTCGCCAAAACGAGGTTTTAAATCTACTTTTTTTTCAGATCATAACAATACTCGCGACAAATCATCTTGGAGAAAATCAAATCTCAACGTGTCGAACAGTTCCGAAGAGGTGATAATCAGAGACGAAACTACTCGTGCTAATACAGAAAAACAAGATCGCAAGTCTTTGATACAAATTCTTGGAGACCTCCCAGCTCCAGATAATCTTCAAATCTATGTACGCCGTCCATCTGATATTAATGACAGCGAAGGTAAATGCAACAAGGCACCTACAGCAAATAGCAGTGATTCAAAGCAACTTCCACCATTGATTCTGGACATTAAAAATGACCCGTCCAGCTACAAAAATCAATCGTCTAATGAAAGTCCTGCAATAAATAGATTCATCACAATTCGTGATCGACACGACGACAAATATAGCCGGAAGGAAATTGATTCTGACAACATCGAAACACCACCAGTTGTTAGACGAAGCTTACAAAACTCGTCCCTTAGACGACCTCTCTACGCTCCCACTATCGTAACGGTTAATTCGACCACAGAATGCGACGGTGGTGATATCAGTCCTTGTGTAGATCAATTGGTTGATAATGAACCAATTGGTCACTTTGATAGATTCTCAGCTGCAAGAAGAACTTGTCGTTATAAACGACCTACGGATTACAGTAGCGGAACTGAAGATATAAGTCCGCCAATTGTTGAAAGCCCATCTAAGGATAAAATCAAGAACCAAAGCATACCAAATGAAGCAGAAACCAAGAAATACGAAGATCCACAAATGAAAAAACCTGTAATTTGTGAAAAAACTGTTGCCAAGTTAGAAAAAGTAGGTCGCCATATAAGTTCGATTAATCAAGAAGATGTACGTGAAGCTATACGGAATCTTAAGTCACCAACAGGCGAGCCCGAGCGTATCTGGAGTCCACCGAGAGAAATTATACTTAGTCAAAAACCTGCCCCTACAACAACAACTGTCATCAAGGTTTCTGCCAACAGTCATGAATTGAACGACGAAGGATTCGAAGAAACCCAAAGTCTAGTCTCGGATACACCGTCACACGGAAAAGAGAGCACTTCATCGTGCAATGACGTCAATGAACCTGTCACAAAGCAGTCAACCCGTTCTCAAGGCCGCACCAACAAAGAATCATCAGTCACAATCGCTAATAAAATAAACAGCCATAACCCTAGTCGAGAACATGCAGTCTCAAAGACAAGAATGAATCCCCAGAAAAAACAGATTCACAGTATTTTAGAAAGAAATAAACTTAGCATGGACAGAGCTCGGGTTTTAAGAGCAAATCCCATGTCAACAAACACCCTCACCCTACCATCGAATCCCGGTTCTGCCGCAACAGCTGCAATGCGTCGGACAAATTCTCTGCGGAAAAGTGATGCAATTTCTACAAAATCGTCCAACAAAAAAGACGTAGAACGCAGTAGCTCAAGAACAAGTTTACGTAGTTCCCGATCATCACTAAATAGTGGAACCTCAACAAATACCGTTAGACGTATACCAGTCAAACCACTTCTAACGAATTCTGTTGAATCATCGCCGAGTAAAAGGCCACTCGCAGCTACTATTTCATCTCGCAACCAGAAAATATCGGCCAGTCGCAGTAGTTCGAGTGGATCAAGTATTGGTGCAACAATTCGGAAACCTTCTTCATCGACAAGAGCGAGTTCTTCGAATTTGGGCAGTAGCAGTCTTAAGGAAAATCATTCGGGCATTTCTCAAGCCTCCACTACACCGGTGGCAAGAGTTTCTTCGGGCCGCAGTGCGGTGCTAGTTAAAGCTTCAGTAACAAATATTAGTAGTAGTACGCCATCATTGATCAATAGGCAAAGAAGTCCAACTCGACCAGCAAATGGTACATCACGTTTGAGTGGATTTATGCGACCTACAGCCTCAAGTGCAACAAAACGCCTCCAGGGCGACAATAGGGGGAAATAGGAACTTGAAGGAAGGTTTTAAACGAATTATATTAACATAAAAATAGTCTTAAGTTTTAGTGAAACTTAACGACAAGCCTGGTAGCATGGAGTTAAAGGGATTGAATTGATGTTAAAACGGTAAATACATATGTAGATATGTATGTAGGTATCGACAAAATTAAAAAGTTATTAACATCAAAGCATTTCTCAGGCAGGAGTTGCTTTGTTGAAATAAGTAGATTTTTCGAGAGGAATGGGATTATTAAAAAAAAAGTAACTTAGTTAAATTATTATCCTTTAAAGAAAATTACTGATAATATTCAAAAGACCCAGGGAGCACTTTTTTCGGACCGAAAAATTTTCTTCTATCTTAAAGCCGACGAATATACAAAGAGTTACATTTCCAGGAAAAATGTGTTCTCAATAGCCTCCAATCATATAAAGACAAGCAAAACTGGAGGAGTTTGAAGTCTTAACTCCAAGAGAAAAAATATTTTGGGATTTAAATTCATGTTCAACTCAATTCACACAGTTGTGACTATGAATCGATTTACCAGTGGATAATCCAGTGATAAATTTATATAGACAGCTATTTTCAGATCATCATCGCCCTCTCAAAGTTTACCAGCACCATCCACCATGCCATACAAGGCAATTTCTTTGCTGGTTCAAAGGCGCATAGGATCTGGAGAGAATCTGAACCACTCATGTGAGCGTGTGAATAATGTTTGATAAGCTCCTTCAACCATAATTTGGCTTTGCTCGCAAACCTTAGAAAAAATTCACAGAGAACACGATATTAAAGCTTTTGAAGTCTGGCTAGTAGCCATTTCGACGCGTTGAGAATGGATAGCAAGCCATTGTTCTCCGATTCTAAAAGCTCGTTAAAGTTGTCAGAAAATGATTAAGGTAGCGGCAAATTTAAGCTCACTTGTAACTTTTTGTTGTCCGACTAATTATTTTTCCTTATTTCGTAGAATAACAGTTACAAGGGTTTCAAGCGGTAATCACCGGGAAACATAGGGTTAAAGAACTAGTAAGAGAAATGCTCTGTACCAGGGCATTTGATGTCTTTAGGTCAACAGTTATGTTAAGTTATTTTTTTTTTGCAATTATGCCTGATTTCTACTTTGATTAATTTATTTCTAAATTTCTTAATATTAATTCAAAACATTGGCTTTGCGGTCAGTATTTGTATTTCGTCCAAACTACCAGAATTATTTGCTCCTGTGGGAAACTATTGTTCTTGAGCAATCCAAATTCCTAAACTTAATTACATCTCATTTAAGTTTCACTAGAAAAATATAAATTTAAAGCTCATTGGGAGCACAGGCCTAGTATACAAAAATATAAAATATATAATACTATTTTTTATACGTTCTTTATAAAACAAAAAATAATAAAACAGATTAAAAATACGTAACAAATTAAAATATTAAAAACAAAGCAATATAGTATTATCGAATAGCACAAAGGAATCAAAACTCATTTCTTCATCAATCTTAAAATATGGTTATTAAAAATGTCACAAAACAAAAAGAAAAAAATAATACTTTTAACGAAACGATAGTTAACTTTCCGTCTCAAATCAAATTCAATTAAAATCAAAACAAAACAAAATAAAACAAAACTGTCCGTGTTAATAAAAAACCGTCCACTAATCGAATTTCTCGCACATAAGTTAAGCAGGAGAATATCCCAAAATTGTGTGCTGTTTCCTTTGCTGTTTAGCTGTATTTTAAGCAAAGCATACAAGTGTTACATATATTGTTGTATCCTGCCTGTTAAATGTTATTAATTTAAAAATAAAAATAAAATTTAAAAACCACACAATATAAAAAAAAACTAAAAAAAAACTTTTTAAAGTTATAACAAACTACATAAATGTATAATTGTATGATTAATTACAAAACACACACAAAATACCAAATGACATTCACAAAAATTAAATCTTAGGATAATTTATTATTGTATAAGTAAAAAATATAAAAATAAAATAAATAAACACAACTAAAAGGTGCCGATGCCAACGATATAGCGAAGAGAAGGAGTGCATGATAAGGGAATTGAAAACAAAATTTAAAAATAAAACAAGTATGCCTTGTGGTATACGTCGAATGTATAATAGTTTTTATTTTATTTTAGCATTATTATTTCCTTAACATAATTATTCTTTAATTTTTCTGTATACATAATACGTTTGTATGACATATGACATGCAAATTTTTAATTAATTCTTCAAAATTTGTATTCTAATTAAAATTAACTTTCCTTATTTTTAAGTGATCAAATCAAGACTTAACAAAATATATATTATCATAATTATATTCTCAAAAAACTGGAATAAAACAAACGCCATAATAATTTATAATTACTATATACTTACTATAAACTTACTTACTACTCGTGTTAATAATAATTTCCGAAAAAATAAAATGAGACATTTAATATAATATAGATTAGAAAACTTTCACTAACTACACATTAAATAAAAAATAAAAAAATACAATAATTTATTTCATTATTTTTTATACATAAACAAAAAATTGTTATTTAGAAAATTAAAAAAAAAGCTTTAAAATATTAATAAAAAAAATATAGAAAAAGGAAGTTTCCTTCTTAAAAATATAAAAGCGTTTGTAGTTTGAATTAGATTTTTGTTGCTGGAGGTTCATCCACCTTTTGGTCATCCGATGATTTTTCACTTTCGACCTTGGGATCCTTGAAGTAATTGTGCTCTCCAAACCATTCTTTACGGGACTCCAAGTAACTGTAAATAAGGCAAAATAATGGTTGTATTTTATTCGACATTTGTCATTTTTATATCAGAACTTGTTAGCCAATTCGATTTTTTTTTTTTAATTTGAATTGATGATTTGCATTTGTTTCTTGATTCTTGATTGATGGCAGATGAATATGAAAAACACTTTTTGCACTTACATAGCTTTCTTTTGTTTTAAATCACAGTTTGGAGAATACTTAAGGAATAAATAGAGTTTTCTTGCAACGACGTCATGAAACCATAGTTGGATAGTTTACGACGAACTGTCAAAGTTTTTATGGAAATTCTTATACAGCAAATTGTTAACTTTTCGAAACGAATTTGTGACTACACAGTACACAAATAGAAGGTATTATTCTCCGGAGGTTGTCAAAATTGAAATTGTCAGATATAAAAAATGGCTGTGAACGTGAGGAAAAAAATGCTCGTAAACACAACAACAAATTTTTCTGAACGAAAGACAATATCCTTAGGATATTACCTTTATACGTGTACTGTAACTACAGGCAACATATTATATTTCCGATGCAGAGATACCAGTTGTCTGAAAATAAATCATTGAGAAGGCAGGAAAAAGGTCACGCCGACTCAAAGAGAACACTCATTTCTTGTTACCTTTGCCCTCCGAAATATGTCCTCTTCATAAGTAGAGACTAGGAACAGGCTTCCGAAAGTTCAAAATATTCGAGTTTCCCCCAAAACTGAAGATAAATAAATGCCATCAATATCGTTCACTTAAAAATCAATTTCATGTATTTTAGGTGTTATGGTGCCAGATAGTCAAAATAAAAGAAAGAAGGTGACTCTTCTGATAGTGAAGTTGATATTCCCACCGATTCCTCTTACGAATCGGATTGGGAGTACTTTATTAAAATAGGGAACAAATTGATGTTATAAGTATCTTACATTACTAATATTTGAATAATTTATTTTTCCGAGTGAAGTACCTAAATATTTTGTTTTTAATTTGAATTTAAAAAAAGGAGAAAACCACGAGAATACAAAGATTTCTCTGATGGGGTTATATTTCACTTAAAACGTCTAGGACTCACATATTTGTATTGAGCAGATTTTTCAATATATTTTTTTCCTATATTTATTTGGTTATACCTTCCAAACCAAAATTTTATCTTTCGCCCCTTCTTTTAGGTGTTGCGACACTTAAATATTCTTGCATCCCCACATTTGTAACATGGAGATTTTTTCTGATTTTTTTAATATATCACTTATGTTGTTATAACTTCCAAACAAAAAGCTGATTTTTCGCCTCTTTTGGAACGTGTCAGGTTGGATGTGGTGACATTGAAATCGTCTGGGATTTCAAAATTCTTAATAAAGGCGTAATTCTCTTGAGTTTGCATATAATTAAAAGTGGTTATACCCTCTAAATCAAAATCTGGGAAATCGCCGTTTTCAGCTCCTCTTCTCTAGCCCCGGTGATAAAAATCCTGCCAGATCTGTAGCCAGTTAAGGCAGACGGCATAAAGTACCACAAGCTGCCTTAGCCCCAAAAATGGAAATGACTGACGACTTAAAAGGAGTGCTTTTCACTTATGAGTACAGATTTTCTGAGGTAAAGTTTATGGACGATCAGAGGAGCGAAATGCACATTGCACCCTCATTTCAAGATGGAGGTTCCATAATGGGCTGCGGTACCATATTTTTGACAACCCACATGAAGTTAATTGTGTTTGAAAACGGGTCCGTGATAGTAGAGCGGTATGTAAAGGATATTTTGGAAGAAGTTGTTGGGCCTTTGGTCACAAAGGCAGGTAACGCTCATCCCTAAACTGCAAACAGAGTTTCTGTATCTTCGAGAGGCCGATCTGAACACCATAGTTATTGATTTGGCTTTTTCCTCTGGCAGACAATTTATGGAGACAAATTCAAGGCCATCATTAGAGGATCTAAAATGTGCTTTGCTTTAGGAATGGAACCAAACACCTCAGCAAAACATCGACAATGTTATCTGAAGTATGGCAATGGGAGGTTTTTCAGTCTTAACAGCAAGAGAAAAGAATAATAACTCATCCTCATTTTCACTAAGCTTTCAAGGCATACTTGAAAACCATTATTCTTAAAACAAAAATGCAAAACAAACCAAATGTAAACAATGCAAATAAAAACAAAAATGCAAACATTTTAAAACAAATTAAAGAAGCAAGTCATCATCATGAATATCGATAAAAGAAAAAGTTATAATCAGATGTAATATACAGCTATGCAAAAAGAAATAGCACACTTATAAAATGAAAAAAAAAATGGAAAAGAATTTCCGTTATTTTGAATGATCATTACAAATTTCTCTTAGGTATGATGCTTACAGCAACTGATACAACAAAAAAGGTCAAATAGAACCACTTATCACCCTCAGATTTGTTGCTTTTGGTCGTGAAAAAAAAATTTGCAATGACCATTCAAAATAACAGGAATTCTTTTCTAATTTTCTAGTTCGCCCAAAGCTGTATGTACTTTTCCCACACAATTCTTCTTCTCCTTTATAAATATTTATGGCAATTATTGAACCCACCGGTATTTTTTTTAAAAATAGAAAGGTTGAATGTTGAGCACTTTTAATAATCCTAATTTAAGCAGCAGAGTTACTTGGCAGCCAGCCTAAAAATGTTTCTGCGGTGTGCTTCTAATGAGGGTCTTGGTGGCTTTCCTTTCATACGCTTTTCATAGTTTTCTTTATTTTGCAGGAACGACCACAAAATTTTAGCAAATTTTGCACAAATGGTACGTAGAAAGTGTTTTTTTTTTTTTCTAGCGTAAACTTTTATTTTAGCTTTTTCTTTAGCTTGTATTTCCACTCCCCATATTTTTTCTAACTAAACACAAAATATTTTTCGTCTACAATTTCATTATTATAACACAATTTTTACATCATACTGTATCCTATACTGACTATGGGGCATATTCAAAGATGTTTTCTAAGGTGTTGTTAGGCAAAGCCGAGATATATCTTATGAAATTTAAATAAAATAAACTTTAGTGTTGACTAGCAACAGATTAAAAAATCACTATGAATATGCCCTTATGTGTCTGATGTTTCTATTCAAGAGGCACAAAACAGGGTTTCTTATGAAGGAATGCAAAAAGTGATCAAAAATAACCTAACGGTATTTTCTGTTTATTCAATGTTATTTGATAAGGAACTAAATTTAAAATTCTATTTATAAATCTACCAAAAAAACAAATCAGTAAAGCTTAACTAGCTGCCTGAATTAGATACAAGAATATATCAGCATGTTTATAACTATTTCACGTTTTCAATTTATAATATAATTAATAATTTAATTTTCAGCCATATGCTTGTTATATATTTTACGATTCTAAATTTAAAGCTAGCGAACAATAGGTAGTACCTCGTGGCATGATGGTAAGTGCGTTGGACTGTCATGCCCAAGGTCTGGGTTCGATTCCCAGCCGCTGCCACCTAAAACAGAAATGTTTTTCCCGAGGTACTGCCTCTTGCGAGGAACTGCCAAATCTTCCAAGAGTATACTTGTCATGAATTAATGCTTCTCATCCAGCCGTTCGGACCCGGCAAAAAATTGTAGGTCCCCTCCATTCCTGCCAACAACACGCACACAGGAATGGTTGAGAATTTTTAGTCACTAGTTTCTTATTTGTTTAGAACAATAGACAGGGGTCGAGATAAGTTTTCCGTTTTTCTATCTTTTTGTTCACTTTTTCATACAATTACCCCATAGATGGATGCCGTGGACCACGCTAGCCTTTATTGAGAATTTTTATAATAAATTTCAATGCATTTTCCTGTATTAAGTTGATGTTTTCTTGATCGATTTGATATAAGTATGCATAGAAATAGAAGTTCTTTAATATGCTCCACGTCAATAAATATTCGATGTTATATGATACTCGACGGACGTTTCGAGCATGAATACACTCTTCACCAGGCGGCACAATTTATTAGTATGCATATGTAATTTAGACCATACTTTTACTACTTATTCGTATATAAAACAAACAAAATACTTTTACTCACTGAACAAAAGAATCCAAATGCTGCAATAACAATTTGAGTTTTTCTTCAGATATGGTTGTTGCGTTTAGAAATTCAGGTAATTTTACTGAAATAAAGTTAAACAAATTTATTTTTTTTTTCTTTTCAAATATTAAGGAAAACTAAGTTTACCAATAAGTCGAGCTAAATGTGTTGCTCCAAAGATCATAGACGGTGCAGGATCGGCGTTAGAAGGTAAAATTTGCCACGAAAGAACTTTTTGCAGAAAGTCTTTTGCTTGCGGTGGTATACTCAAGGCCATTGGTTGCAAAGATTTAATATAACTCAAACTAGAAGAAGCAGCAGTTGCTTGTAATGGAGTAGAACCACCTGAGCTCGTACTTGCAATACTGTGAAAAATTATGAATGTTTATCATATAAAAATAAATAAAATTTGAAATTTTAATTGTATCTGCCAGTTTATAATACTGAGCATTCATGGTTGAGGTTAAAGGTTCGTAGAGTTTTTCAACTGACCTTAGGTCGCACGAGACCCATGTAGTGTTCACATTGAAAATCTCTGCAAACCTATGGTTATGACAGTTTTAAAGTGAATTGTTCCTATTAGTTGCATTCTCTTAATGGATTTCTGATTTTCCAAGGAAAAAATTGCATTATAACTTTTTGACAACAAAATTTAGGAATGCTTTTATAATTTTTAAAATTTGGAGTAATTTTTGATTACAGAAATATAAACAGGATATATCTAAGCTTTTTATGGCTTTTCAAAAAAATTGTTTGGTAGAAAGTTTTGTTTTTTATTAAAGCATTAATATCTGCAAGTTTTTACAAAAATGTACAGTTATTTTATATCAATGAACTCTGGAAAAATTTTCTGATTCGAATTTGTTTTAACAAACCCTCCGATATAATATAACTTTGGCGGCTGTTCTGATATTCGGTCGAATTGAATCCGCACGGATTGAAAACGGCCAACAAAGAGATACCGGAATTGAAAACGTCAAAAAATGGCGGATTTTGGATCGATTCGTTTTTGATAACATTTATGATTCATAGACGATTGGAAAAACGAACCGCATGATGTTTTTATTTGGGGTTCCTTCTTGTTTTCTTTATTTTTTATCCCTATTTAATTCCACCGAATATCAGAACAGCCGTATTTTTAGGCTTCATTTACAAAAACTTACCTGGACAAGCAATTTTCTAGCACCGCATCACAATCTTCACTACGATGAGAACGTAGTTTTCGTTTTTGTGGATCCTCGCAAGTTGTAGTCACTTCTAATGATGGTTGTGACTCAGAGCTTTCAACTACTTGAGGTGATTCATTATCTGGTTTGGGGGATAGGAAATCTGGTGAAAGTCCAGGCGAGGGAACGTAAGAGAAGTTTTTAAGGTTTTCTTCGGAAAGTAATGATATTGCATATTCTTTTTCTTCTTTGTAGAGAAGATTATCAGCCAATGTAAAGTCAAAATAAATACGTAACCCATCAGCAACTTCTTTCAATATGGAAACTCTATAAATAAATTAAATAGAGAATTAATAAATGGTGGCATATTTTTTTTACTAAAATCATATTCAGACTAGACCTCCTCAAAGTCTAAGACTTTGTTATGTCTAGTAAGTTAAGTTAACATTTGCAAAACACTGATCCTGCAGTAAGGCGCATCAAAAAGGAAGCAGAATGCTAGGTACGAAACTGTCTGAAGAAGCCTGCTGGTTGAGACCCAGGCCCAAATTATATTACTTACTTCAATATTCTTATAAAATTCAAATTACCAATTTAAATAAGGAATAAATAAAGAAAATGTTGAAAAGACGATATAAATTTGTCACACCTAGAACCCAATTAGGAATATCAAAGCCAGTCCACAAAAATAAAATAAAAAACCTCAAATATAGTACATATATTTACTTGTACTTATTTAACAGATTTGAAAAGTTCTCACGATACAGATCTACTCCCTTATTATTTGGATATTAAACTGCAATGACAGCATAATACAAACTCATTTAATTCCAATCCTGGTAGCGTCCTCGCAAGTACAATGCGGTCTTCTGCCGCTGGCAGGATTCATGAGTGTCAATTGCACAGAGGGATCTCAGATCTCTATCTATTTTTCAAAGATCTCAGATCTCTATAAAAACACACAGTGGTAGGTTTCTACTAGTTTTCGATCAATATAGATCTGTAATCTTTAAACCCTTATTTCGTCCAAGGATAGAAAACAATTCGCGTTTCTGAGCAAAAGCATGTTAGCATTTCTAATAACTGCTTTAAAAAATTTGACCGTTTTTTTCTCAATACCATTTCATCATTCAGAATTTCAAAGCACTTTTAAGAGGTTTCTTGCTAACCTTTTTAAAAGTTGTCACAGACCCATAAGTACATGTTTAAAAATCTACAATCGCAGTCAAAGAAACTTACGTATTAACAATTTTCTCAAATTCTCGTTCCTTTTTGTCCGGTCGCAAATTAGTATTACGTCTTCTTGACGACTCATTTTGTGATGCCGAAAATACTAACTTAACTGCACTTTGCTTGACAAAGTTTTCCAAAATGCCCAATACCGGAATACGAGCTGGCAAAATGTGTTGTTTGCCGTGTCGCACTGTCATTTCGTAATCATATTCGAGATATTGCTTCAGTCGCTCACTCACTTTAAGCAGTACACGCTCATCGTCATGGAAGCTCTCGACGGAACTACTGCAAGATTCGGTTTCACACTCTAGATAAAAAAAATTAAAACCAATTAGGTAGAGAAGTCAGTAGGTAAGACTATTTAATATTCTTGTTTACTTACCGTCCCTCATTAGAAAATCACCTTCATGTTTTTCCAATGTGCTGCTGGAACTAAAATTATCCTCCGATGAGCCACGATGTCGAGTTTTTGGAGAGCTATCCAATTCGTCTTCTTTACGTGCACGCTTCTTGCGCTCTTTTCTATACAAATATGCACCTCTACGCGAAGTAAATGTAAATCAGATAGTAAAATAAGAAAAACAGAAACCGCAAAATCGAAAGAGTGAAAGTGTTTTAAAAATATCTTCCAGTGTACCTAGTATGTAGCTACAACCAGGTCAATGTACTCACAATTGTAATTGGGCCTTCTCGGCCAAATCTTTTTGCAGTTGCCGATTTTCTTCGGTGTCCTTGAGTACGAAATCAGAGTTCACTTTTCGATCCCAAGTTGAACTCCATCCTTGGAAGTGGATTTTATATTGGGTGAGCTTTCTGCCACGCTTGTCTTTCGTTTCGTAAGTACCCAATACCTAAAACCGGCAAAATGCAGAAGATATAATCACGAGTGCAGAAGCAAGGTTATATATTCATTTTCTTTCGCAAAATGAAATAAACACACAGGAAAAACAAGTGCGTGCCAGGAAGAGACAGGAGACAAGGCAGACGGCAGAAAGAACCGCCACCGACCGACGGACACTGGCGGCGACACACAAACGATAACGAAAAAAGAAAACAAATCACAAGCACAAGTAGCTACGTATAAATATTTTTGTATACACACCTTTGAGTCGTAAAGAACTTTTGCTTTTGTTGGATCTGGTTCGTAGCATAAAACTTTTTCGCCTTCGGTGAATTTATGCTTGGGGCCTCTAGTTGACACCATTTCCAGAAAAACCTTTTGAATTTTCCCGAAAACTCTTAACTATCATGAATTCTTTTTTAATGATCACCTTTAACTTTTAAACATTTTTCAATTGTTTTTCTTTTTTAAAATGGAAAAATTAGGCAAAAACAAACATGCCGGTTTGCTGTTTCATTTTGTTTGACAATTGACAGATGGTCGATTAATGCCCAAAAACTACGCCTTCTTCTTGCACAAACAATACCCCAGTGCAAATACAGTGAGTGTGTGATTAAACCAAAGAATAATTTTTCATTATTTATTTTAATAGAAATTTGCCTTGTTCCTCAGACTTTCTTACGATATCGAAAGAGTTCCGAGGCTTTTTTTAGCGCTACTTCAACAGTATAGAGCAACATCAACTGCATCGTACATCTTTATCCTGCAACTACATCAGTTCTATTTGTCTTATTCAAATATACAGTTGATAAAGGATACAAGAAAGTCAAAAAATACAAAGAATTCCTATTTTTTTATATCCGTGTTTTCTTATATAATAAATTGCACGGCTGGATTGCACGTATACTTTCTCTTAAGCCTAACACACTGCTGATCCGAAACGAAAAATCCCGTACAAAAATGACACAACGAAATCATAAACGAAAAATTTAGTTCTACTTCATTCTGCAGTACGCTGTTCGATGAGTGAAATAGATTATTGTAGATCATTTGAAGAAGTCTAGATTCTTTTTTCGCACACAAATGTCAAATGTTATTTGCAGTCCACTTGCCTTCCACTTGCTTCTCACTTGAATTCCACTTGGTTCTCTCCCAACTTGCTTATCTACTGGCTTCAAAAATTCCATGCGAGTTGATGGGCAAGTTACTTGGGTTTTGTTTGTGTGTGAGTGCACAAATGTGTTTGTATTGCAAACATTATTTTTTACCGATTCCATGCAACCGCAAATAGAAATCGATCCCCAAAGATTGAAAGGAATTCGACAGCACTTTCCTCATATGAAAGGGGACTTCCTTTCATCCTTTTTTTCTATTTTCTGTTGCAAAGAATCTGTAAACAAAAAAATAATTTTTATGTGCTCGTGTGTATGTCGTTTGACAGAAGTTTTAAAGAAAAAAGTAAGCAAATTGTTGGGGTCACAAATTCATAGAAATATTAATTAATGCATTAAACGAGCTTTTAGTGTTCAAAGGGCATTTGAAATCTTTTAAATTTAAAAGCATTTGGTGAAACCAAAAAAACATCATTTAAAGGCTTTTAAATTAATTAAAAGTCTTTCGTGAAATTGGACATTAAAATTTTTTAAAATCCAAATTCTAGGTACCTAGTTAATAATATTTTTGATAATTTGTTTACCATAAATTACAACATACCTACAATAATGCACTGAGTTTTTAAAAATAAAAAATTTTAAAATTTATTTACAATTTTTTTTTTTAACTTTCTTAACAAAGTTTTATTCTACTCGTATTTATAATTACGTATTGCGAAGAGTCCAAGGTGATGCAAATAACCATTTTATAGTTGCATCTAATTTATTAATTTTTCTTTCAAAAGACCCAAGGACACTGAAAAATTCTACATGAACAACTCAAACTTTTTGTCACATACCAGCTGTTTTGAAATTTCTCCACGGATTGAGGAGTATTCTAGAAATTTCGGGATAGCTTCAGATTTTTTGTTGGTCACAGATGATTTGTCATCAGCTGGTTTTAAACAAGGGATTACAACAACACAAAGCTATCCGGATAACTGAAAATTAACATCGGAACGCAGCCATTCACGTCTCGTTTCCTCATTGCACTGTGAAGCAGGCTTCACACAACTTTTCCAGATGTTTTCGTTCTCTTTCACACTTTTTGCAGTTTCTTCTGTGTGTTTGGTGTTAACAAGCGTTGCCACTAATCGGGAAAATTTTCTAGGCAGATTTAAAAAAAATGCAGATAGATTTAATTTTTTGCAGTAGATAAGCATTTTAAAATTTTTTATTTGTATTACAAATAATAATAATAATAACTGATAATTATTTGAAAATACATAGTGAAACATTGTTTACGATTCGCGAATGCGAATAAATTTGTCTAAGCAATTTCAAATGCAATTACCAAGTCACTCTTTGTTTTAACTTTTTGATGAAGTGAATATACGATGCTTTCTACAATTATAAAAAGAAACAGGCTTTAAACTTTTTTAAATTGTAAAATTTCGCATTTTATATTTTCCAGTCAACCAAAAAGTTATTTTCTGAGAACTACCAAACGCATTCCACAAAAAAGAGAATGGAAAATTAATTTATTTACTCGAATCTTTCATTTCAATCATTTTTTAACATCCACTTACTGGTTTATTTTGTATAACAATTCACACAATTCGGCGACCGAGCAATAACTTACATGAAAGAAATGTCAGAATTCACGACTATTTGCTTTTTAGTTTGCCATTTCATATGCAAAACACTAATAGGGTGAAATGAAATAAAAGATTGAATGGGAATGCATTTCAAAGACAGAATTGAAAAATTTATTGAGGTTCAAATTTTGTTGAGCAAAATTTTCTTCTTAAAAAAAAATGGACGTTTTTTAAAAATCCAAAAAATGTTTTTTGGAAAATTTTGGAAAAAAACTATTAACATGGTTTAGAAGCTTCTGTGCAAAAAAAATGATTGAAATCAAGTTCTGAAGAAAATCTAAAAAAAGGGTCCTTTGGGAAGTACAATATCAACAACCATTTTTTGAAAAAATTGTTTCCTTTTACCAAAAGAAATTTACATTTTTTTTTTTAAAGTACAGTTGTGGAGCCGTTTTTTAGGAAAAATAAAATTTTGTAAAATTGCTAAAAAAAAATGTATCGCAAGTACCGTTATTTTAAGTTCGTTATTTAAGTTTTTTGTCTCTCACAAGTTATGACTTGGGGGAGGATACAAAAAAGTCACAAAATGAGATTCACCACTTCTTTGACTTTGTAAGGTCTCAGTGAATGTGGGAAGAATAGGGCTGTAAATCTATTAGGTGTGATTAATTTTCATCTGGATCTTTATCTGGATTCCCTTTTAACACGTAGTACAAAAACAATTTCGAAAATATCCCATTATTTTGTTTTTGAATTTAGTGGATTCTTAGTGTATGAAAACAGTAAGGTTCCATAAGTTTAAACAAAATGACCAAAATACCTATTGAGTTTCCAAAAATTTTTTTTTAAAAATTTGTGTTTTTGCTTTAACTCTTTTGACGCCAAGTAGGTAGGTACTGCATGCATACAAAAATTTATCAAAATCTGGTTACCGTTTAAATTGTGTATTTCACCCTAGTCTTTATTGAAAATGATTTCACAAAGACCTATAAGCCGTCTTCCTTTGGAGGTGGCAAAGCACTTATGAGTAGATGAAAATCCTAATCGAGTACCTACTACCAACTACATATGGTACTCTATGCTATTATACGCTAGTTGATACGAGGCACAAGGGCAAGAAGTTTTATGCCCTCAATTGAAAGAAGCTAGTAAAGAACTCATGAGTACGTTGCCATCTCCAAAAGAAAACAAAGAAGGTTGACCAAATATCGACCACAACAACCACCTTATTTCACAACTTTCAACACAAATGTTTGCGATGAGTCGACTTTTCGACAAAAGTCGTTTATCGAAAGCAAATAACAATCACTGGGCCTTATACCAATTTTACCATAACCCTGCCCAAAGCATTATCAAAAGAGGATTTTTATATTATTTAACATTTATTTTTATTAAACTGTCGCAACTCTCAAAGCATAAACAAAATTAAAAATATATTTTCTTCTAATTTACATTAAGGTCAATTTATTTAAACTAAAAAAAAAAAAATTATCACCATAATTATAACGCCTGCCGCTATAACGCGGTAATAAAAAAAATGGAATCGTTGACATAATTATTTTGTTAAAAGTATCTTATGTTAAGTTTAGTTTAAATAAATTAATGATTATTTTTTATAACTATTTATTAGTGAGAAACTTATTAATCCACCTCTTCCATGTGAGAGGCATCTTCTATGTCATTGACTAGTGGTGGTGCATCTCCGGAGCTCTGGACATCTTCGGTCGCCATTGGTTCTTCTTCGTCCAGACCAAGACCCAACTTAATCATACGGTAGATTCTTGAGGCATGAACTTGTGGGCTATCCAATGAGAAACCAGATGAAAGCAGGGATGTCTCGAAGAGTAGGATGACCAAGTCCTTGACGGCCTTGTCATTCTTATCGGCATCGGCCTTCTGCCGCAGAGTTTCAATGATAGCATGATCTGGGTTAATTTCCAGGTGCTTCTTGCCAGCCATGTATCCCATGGTGGAAGAATCACGCAGGGCTTGTGCCTTCATGATACGCTCCATATTAGCTGACCAGCCAAACTGAGATGTGACAATACAACAAGGAGACTCAACCAAACGATTTGAAATGACGACTTTCTCGACTTTATTGTCCAGAATTGACTTCATTACCTTGCAAAGATTTTCAAACTTGGCTTTGTCTTCTTCGCGCTTCTTCTTCTCTTCCTCATCTTCTGGTAATTCCAAGCCCTCCTTGGTCACTGACAACAACTGTTTGCCTTTGTATTCCTTCAGATGCTGGATGACGTATTCATCGATTGGTTCTGTCATGTAGACGACCTCGAATCCGCGTTTCTTGACACGCTCCACAAAGGCTGAGTTGCTAACTTGATCCTTTGACTCACCAGTGATGAAGTAGATATGTTTCTGGTTCTCCTTCATGCGGCTAACATAATCGGCCAATGAGCAATAATCATCTCCAGACGCAGAAGTATGGAATCGCAGAAAGTCGGCAATCTTAGCTCGGTTATTGCTATCCTCATGTACACCCAATTTTAGATTCTTGCTAAACTGGTCATAGAATTTCTTGTAGTTCTCTTTGTCTTCACTCAATTCCTCGAACAGTTCCATGCACTTCTTGACCAAGTTCTTGCGAATAACTTTGAGAACTTTATTCTGTTGGAGCATTTCACGAGAAATATTCAATGGCAGATCTTCTGAATCCACAACTCCCTTCATGAAGTTCAAGTACTCTGGAATGAGATCATTGCAGTTGTCCATGATGAACACTCGTCGAACGTACAACTTGATGTTGTTGCGTTTCTTCTGGTTCTCGAAGAGATCAAATGGCACACGACGTGGAATAAAGAGGAGTGCACGGAATTCTAGCTGACCCTCCACAGAGAAATGCTTAACAGCCAAATGGTCTTCCCAGTCATTGGTCAGAGATTTGTAGAACTCACCATACTCCTCCTGGGAAATATCATCGGGATTTCGGGTCCAAATTGGTTTAGTCTTATTCAACTCTTCATCTTCTGTGTACTTTACTTTAACAGTCTTCTTCTTTTTCTTATCACCGTCCTTGTCAGCACTCTCATCTTCGCCCACATCTTCAATCTTGGGCTCATCAGTCTCCATTTCTTTCTTCTGTTCTTCCTCTTCCTTGTCACCTTCATCGTCACTGACTTCCTGGTCACGTTCTTTCTCCACCAATAACTTAATTGGATAGCCAATGAACTGGGAATGTTTGTTGACGATCTCCTTGATCTTACTCTCTTCTAGATAATCGGCCTGGTCCTCCTTAATGTACAAAACTATCTTTGTACCACGTCCCAGTGGCTCTGAGCTATCCTGGCGAACAGTGAACGAACCACCAGCAGCAGATTCCCAAACGTATTGCTCATCGTCGTTGTGCTTCGAGGTGACTGTCACTTTGTCGGCAACCAAGTAGGCCGAATAGAAACCCACGCCAAACTGGCCAATCATACTGATGTCAGCACCGGCTTGGAGAGCTTCCATAAACGCCTTGGTTCCAGACTTGGCGATGGTACCCAAGTTGTTAACCAAATCAGCCTTAGTCATGCCGATACCTGTATCGATGATGGTCAATGTACCGGCGGCCTTGTTGGGAATCAACTTGATTTGCAAATCCTTGCCACTGTCCAGTTTTGTTGGGTCAGTGAGAGATTCATAACGAATCTTGTCTAGAGCATCGGATGAATTGGATATCAACTCTCGCAGAAAGATTTCCTTGTTTGAGTAGAATGTGTTGATGATCAAAGACATAAGCTGAGCAATTTCAGCTTGGAAAGCAAAAGTCTCACATTCTTGTTCAGGCATCTAGAAATTTCAAGAAAACATAAAGAAAAATGATATCAGCACATTTGCAACACTATTTTTCTTTTCTACACTTTAATTATTATTTGACAATTTTCGACAATTGAATAAGCAAGTTTTGTTTTATATTCTTTTTATCCACAAATTACCTACCTTGAATTTTGTTTTATTCTGCAAATAACTTCAAATCGATTTTTATTCAAAATTACACAAAATTAAAACCAGTAACAACGATACTGATTGAATATTCTCCGCCTTATAGATCTTCACTTGAACGCTTTTCTATATGAACTGATGAATTGGGGTGGCAGTTGCCCCCTTTTTATTTGTTATATGAGATTTTCCCGAAATTTCCTGACTTTTCTAGAAAGTACTACCTGCACTTCCGTTTGTTTTGGGGTGTGGATTGTATGTTATACTTGATTTTTTTTCTAAATCACGGATTAACCCAAAGTAAAATTAGAGTTTATAAAAAGTTCATAACAAATTAATATTAGTTTAATTAATAATTTATCTAGTTTCACTCACAAATTATCAAGAAAAGACTAAAATTACTTTAAATGCATAACTTGACAAGTACTACTTATCAGAGGCTCTCAAACTATGACATTTTTGTGTGGAACTTATGTGAGCGTTTCAGGTGGTAGTAAAAAAAACTTACGGAAAATTATTTGCAACAGATAAATTGGTCTCTACCAGATAAAACCATACAATTTAATTCAAAAGTAATAATTCGAAGGTATGAAAATCAAGCTGACAAAATATTATGTAAAACTTTATATTTCATTTAGATTTTATTGTTTAAAACTATTTTTATCACAAAACAAATGTTTATTATTGTCTTTCAATGCACTAGATGTATGTTGGTTTTGGTCTAACAGGGAACGGCTATACTTGTTTTTGTTTCTTTTGTTTACATTTTTTTTTGTTTTTGTGTATCTGTCAAGTTTGGATTTCCACGACTTTCGAGAATTTTTCTTTTCGATGGTACGAATAATTCGTTTATTTGTTAAATGAAATTTCTGGAATTTTTCTTTTTAGTTAATAATGTTTTAAGTTATTCAATTATTTCATCACATTCATTTCCAATTTACGTATACTTTCTTATGACGCTTTCGGTTGGTTATCCGGGTAGGATGCTTCAGGTTTTGATAATCAAATATTGTTCAAAGAGCTTCTAATCTGGTATGTTTGCCAGAATAATTCGCAAGAATACCAATGTTTTTTGGTCATTAATTTTTTTCTCTGGTTTCAAATTCAAATCTAGAAGCATTTTCTATTGCCGGAAAGAAATCTGCCCTTGAGGAGCTAAGAAGGCTTCAAGAATCTAGATTCTTCGTCAAAAAATAACTCGACAAAATTCATGATTCATATATATGTATGTACATATCTTTTTTCCACTTGCCATTTTTGATTAGTCATGCAGAAGCCCTCCAGCTTAAATATTGAAATGAGAAAAAGGATTACCATAGTGTGGAGTTCAGATTTCAAAAGGTTTCTGGATGTTTCGTCAGATTATTCCCTAGAGTTCTAATATTTTCTTGTTCATGTTCATGATTCATGTTCCCATCTACTTGACTTAAACCATTTTTGACTGGTCAAGCAGAATTTTCTCTAGCTAGAAAAAGAATGATCTCCAAGACGTGATGTTTTATTCTTTATAAGACAGGCTGCAACCATTCATAATTCATGTGGGTAGGTATCTAGCTATAGGTACCTACAATTTGATTACTCGAAAATGCCTCTGGTTTCAATATAGAAACAAATTCTGAAGCATTTCTTATCAGTAAAACAGTCTGTTATATGTGGTTCAAAAAAATGTTCCCGATGTTTCGTCAGAGTAATGACCAAGAGTAGATAATACATTTTTTTGGTTCACAAGGCGGACCGCAAGTATTTTATAATTATCATGTGGGTTTCTACTTTACATACTTCGATCGTTTGTTTTTTGTTTTAACTTTTTTCTCATGTTATGTACATAGTTTTAAAAAACAGACAGAAATCAAAGTCAAAACATTTTTCAAATGCGAAGCTAAAGGGAATTCTTTTCCCAAGTAATTAAATATCAATAGCAATGGAGGTGCCTTTTATGATTTTTTAGGAAATTAAATTTACCCAACACTTCTCTATGCCTTTCTTAGGCCACTTGTGGTTATTAACAAATAAAGAACCAGCGTTAGGAATAAATTGACTATTATTGTTAAAACTTAAGGTGGTGTCGTTATATATATATATATATATTATGAGTTTGTAGGTATTTAAGTGAGTTCTAACAAGAATGATTTACTGCTCGCATATTATCAGCATCAGTTATTAAGATAAAGCTGGAATTCGATTTATATAACTACTAACTTTATTGGTTCTCAACAGCTATTGGAAACTTATAATTGAATATGAAGAAAATTCTTCTGTTTAAATGGACCGACTGAATTTAAAATTCAAGTTAAAAGTTCAAACGAGCTCAACTTCATTGCATATGATAATCATACCAGGGCGAAACACAATGGAGTTGAGCTCATTTGAACTTTTAACTTGTATTGGAAACTTAAAGGTTATTTTTTATTAAACTTCAATTCATTCATTCTATCACTCGGTTTATTTTTATTTAATAAAATAATACAAATATATAGAAATTATATGTATAAAACAAGTTTACAAGTACAAAATATTCCGTCCAAATATAACTTCTGCTACGTTTGGGATTCCTTTTTTAAAAGTTCTATTATTGCCTCTGGTGTCGTCACTCCCTTACTAACTTGAATAATTTTATTCCTGGAGCGTGATCCTTTGTCCAGACTAACATCACTTTTCCGTAGACCAAGAACTTTTGATAAGTATTTCACCAATTCTGCGTTTGCTTCACCTTCAGAGGGTGGTGCTGCTATTTGAACACCAACTCCTTCGCTTGTTATATCAGTTATATTGTTTTGTTTTGCTCCTGGCTTAGCCAGAATTTTAATGCAAATATTTCCAGCTTTATCCATTTGAATTGGATCGTTGCTGGTGACTGTTTTTGTACCTGGTGGAAGAACCACCGGAGTTTTCTTACTTTTACTCTTCGACATTGTTCGGATTATTTGTTTAAAGTACAACAAATGGCTCATTCAGATTTTGAATTATTATTTTATTTGTTAATAATAATAATTATGTTCTTAAAAAATACTCATTTCCATTTGAAAGAACAATCGGTATTTTCAGAATTTGATGTGAAATTTGGCAATGAACTGTCACGTTTGTTTATATTCAAAAGTCATAAACTGACAAGTGTGGGCGCATTCGACAACGTATCTTTAGCGATCCGGATTTGTTTGTGTTGTTGTAATCCCTTGTTAAAAAAACAGCTAATGTAAAAAACTCTCAAAGTCCCCTTTCACATGAAGAAACAAGTTGCTGGAGATTTTATGACATTTTCTTTTAATTTCCCTAAAAATCTCTTGTGCCTTTCATAGGAGGAAACAAAATCTAAGCAATTCTATTGGTTGAATGTACCTTAACCGTAGATTTGAAAGGAAATGTCAAAAAATCTCTTCAAATCCTCGACCGGGGAGATTTTCTTCACCCCTCTTTCCTTCTGCCTTTCTTACCCAGGAACCGAAAATTTCTAGCAACGCAGTTTCCTCATGTGAAAGGGGACTGTCTGAAATTTTTTTGGATTTATGCATACCCTATCGCCTTACCAGCCGAACGCGACCAGTGACAAACAGTGATGCGTTCATTTTTTTCTTGGGGTTTTCCATTTCCATTTTTGTATTTTTAAATTCAGACAATTTTTTCGTTTCGTTTAGACAAATTTAATGGGGTTTTCTTTTGGTAACAAAAATTGATTTTTTTTTCCCCTTCCGATTTGTCAAAACACAGATTTTGACAGTAAAAGCCTTCCAATGGTAAAAAAAAATCAATTTATTTTTTGATCGAAAATCAAATTTGCAGATCTGGATTTTTCGGCAGATTTACCCCTCTTTAACTAACACCATTACACACCAGAACAATTCACAGCCATCAGTTTGACAAGACTGGATCGCTACAGTTTCACAGACACAAATTATACACCAATACAATAGGCGCGTCTCACCAACTAAAATCTCAGTGAGCGCTCAATGTCAGATTGACGGAGGCGGAATGCTTTGCTGGGACAAGATTCTCCGTTGAATTGTATAAACACGTGTTATAATTCTCGAATTGAAATTCGGGAAACGAAATCTTAACTTTGCTTAAAATATTTAAGCACAAAACTTTATGAAATGAATGAAAAATTATACCTTATACTATAAAATTATATCTACCTTTTTTTTGTATTTTTTATCGTTTTAAAATTTATACAACAGCAAAAAATTCCAATTTGGCTGTCAAATGAACAGCTGTTTTAGCAGTTTTAGCAGAGAAAGAGCATTAGGCGCGTCTTACCAACTAAAATCTCACTGAGCGCTCAATGTCAAGTCGATGGAGGCGGAATGCTTTGGTGGGACAAGATTCTCCGTTGAATTGTATAAAAACATGTGTTAAAATTTTCGTACTGAAATTCTGGAAACAAATTTCAACTTTGCTTAAAATATTTAAATTTAAAAGCACAAAACTTTATCAAATGAATGAAAAATAAAAGCAAATTCAATTTATTTTCATTTTTATTAACATTCCACCTTTATTTTGAATTTTAAATCGACTTTAGTATTTGCACATCAGCGAGAAATTACAATTTGCCTGTCAAATCAACAGCTGTTTAAGCTGAGAAAGAACATTGAGAAATGAATCCAAAAAATTTTCGTCTCAGTAATCTCCGCAAAAAATCTCAGTGCTCAGGTGAGATTTTTTGTCCCACTTAAAAAATCTCTGAGCGCTCAGAGATTTTATTTGGTGAGACGCGCCTATTGAGAAATGAATCCAAAAAATTTTCGTCTCAGTAATCTCCTTAAAAAATCTCAGTGCTCAGGTGAGTTTTTTTGTCCCACTTAAAAAATCTCTGAGCGCTCAGAGATTTTATTTGGTGAGACGCGCCTAATAAAAACGAAAAATCAATCTGCAGTTGTATACCATTCGCGACGAAAAAAATCAATTTTTAAATCAAAAACTGAATTTACCAAAAGAAAACCCCATAAGCTTTCTTTTTTATTAAGGCCCCTATTATGACCTCTGATTCGCCACCAGGTCGAACGTTCGACACATTTAAAAACAAAAATTGCGGATTTGTTAAGTTATGGCCTTTTCGATTGGCAATCCAGAAGCATTCGGAATGCGTGTAAACCCTTCTGAGTGTTCTATTGGCATTCAGAATGAGAGTTCTTCTCCTGAAGAGAACAGAAAACGATTCTGGATTTCATTTCAGAATCGAAATCAGAACTACTCACACATACAATTTTAAAGGTACCCGATCAAAACCCCTTTGGCACACGTTTATTATAAAAATAACTTGGTCAATAGCATATCCTCACAATTTGGCCATGCGTCTACGAAAATTACACATGCAAAAAGCGTATAACTTGCAATATGCAAATTAATTGCGCATTAACGTTTCCTTAAAAACCTCTCCAATAAATAAGTTAAACAAAGCTTTAGTAGGTATATAAATTATTGAATTTTATTACAATCCGAATGTCTTCACTATTCAACTTGTTATTAACGAAGGCCCCAAAATTGGCCAGTCTAATCTTCTTTCTCAGATACTATAACCGTCCCTTTTACTTTTGGAGATGCTGCCAAAACATTGGTTGAACGCAACACAGTTTCCACACCAAAATTTTATACATACCCATAATTTGATCCGAAAATTAAAAACAAAATAAAATTTCTTTAAAGCCTAGAACTTTATTTCACACCAATCTATATGTAAAAAGAACAAATTAACACTTTAAAAAAGCCTAATTGCTAAGTTTCCAAAAATGCAGTGGAGGCTTCGATGCCACTATAACGCAGCATTGCCATGTGGTGGGGGTTCCTAATATGAATTTATTTTATATGTTTAATAAATGTTGATTTTTGTTTGTTTTTTTCTTGTATGTGTATGGAATATACTATTGTGCTGCAAGCGCTCGGTTGGAATAGTTTTTTTTTCTTTTGTTTTCCTATGAGTTATTTAATCTACCTCCTCCATGTGTGAAGCATCTTCAGAATCTTCTACAAGTGGTGGTGCGTCACCTGCTGCGGCAGCAGTTGGTTCTTCTGTGGCCATTGGTTCATCGTCATCGATGCCAAGACCCAGCTTAATCATGCGATAGATTCTTGACGCGTGAACTTGTGGGCTGTCCAATGAGAAACCAGATGAGAGCAGGGATGTCTCGAAGAGTAGGATGACCAAGTCCTTGACGGCTTTGTCGTTTTTATCGGCATCGGCTTTAAGGCGCAATGTGTCGACAATTGGGTGGTCGGGGTTGATTTCCAAGTGCTTCTTGCCAGCCATGTATCCCATGGTGGATGAATCACGCAGGGCTTGGGCCTTCATGATACGTTCCATGTTGGCTGACCAACCAAACTGAGATGTTACAATACAGCAAGGTGACTCAACCAGACGGTTTGATACAACGACCTTTTCGACTTTGTTGTCCAAGATCGACTTCATAACCTTGCACAGATTTTCGAACTTTGCTTTGTCTTCTTCGCGCTTCTTCTTTTCCTCCTCGTCTTCTGGCAATTCCAAACCCTCCTTGGTCACTGACACCAACTGTTTACCTTTGTATTCCTTCAAGTGCTGGATAACGTACTCATCGATTGGTTCAGTCATGTAGACTACCTCGAATCCGCGTTTCTTGACACGTTCAACAAAGGCAGAATTGCTGACTTGGTCTTGTGATTCACCAGTGATAAAGTAGATGTGCTTCTGGTTCTCCTTCATGCGACTGACATAGTCGGCCAAAGAGCAAGCTTCCTCGCCTGAAGCTGAAGTTTGATAACGCAACAAATCAGAAAGCTTAGCTCGGCTGTTGGTGTCTTCGTGGACGCCCAATTTCAAATTTTTGCTGAACTGTTCGTAGAATTTCTTGTAGTTTTCTTTGTCTTCGGTGAGTTCTTCAAACAATTCCATACACTTTTTGACTAAGTTCTTGCGGATAACCTTAAGAACTTTGTTCTGTTGGAGCATTTCACGAGAAATGTTCAGTGGCAAATCCTCTGAGTCGACAACACCCTTCATGAAGTTCAAATACGATGGAATGAGATCCTCACAGTTGTCCATGATGAACACACGACGTACATACAGCTTGATGTTGTTCTTCTTCTTTTGGTTGTCGAAAAGATCGAAGGGCACACGACGTGGCACGAAGAGAAGAGCACGGAATTCCAATTGACCTGAAAAGGAAAAATACAAATTTTTAAAAAATGAGTTCAAATAAAATTTTACATAACCAAACAGAGTTATGAAATAAAATTAAAACGGGTTAAACTAGGCTTTTATCGTTGCTTTTGTCCATTTTGTACGTTTTTTTTTTCATAATTTGAAAAGACATAATAGTGACCACTCTTGGAATAGTGTTTATAGTTATGAGAACACCAACAAACATTTCAAGCTTCAATTTGTTTTGATTTACAAATCCTACGTTTAGAAAATAGCAAAGTTTGATACGAATTAAAAAGTGTTGTTTATGATTCAAAATGGTTTTTAAGCTGACAAAAATGTCTTATTTTTGATACTCCGAGAACAGACGTACAAGTAGGTTACAATACACACCCATTTTTGCTACCTATTTGGTAAGTGAAATGCCACAATGCAAGTCAGTGCATGTGTAAGCAAGTAAGCAAGGAAGTTACCCTACAATTGATGTAAAATTCCTAGCTTAATGCTAGGCTGTAGAAACGTATATTACTAAACGTGATTTTCTGATGAAAGTGTTGAAGGCAAGAAACAAAAAAGTAGGTATGTATACTAAAAATCACATGCTTAATTTTTTGTATCCTTTTTTCAGTTTATTATTCATCTTCATCGGAGACGGCATTTAAAGAAAGGGAGTAATTATATTAAAGAATTTAACTTCTTCAAAACCAGCTATCAAATCACCAGTTTGAATAAATTAAGAATCTGAATTTCATTTAAATGACTGATTAGTCAGTCTAGGCAAGTTGTTTCAAGCATGAGAATTTTTGGAAATAGCACACGTGATTTTGATGCAAGTTGGAAATCTTCAACCGATCAAATTATTAAGAATACGGAAACATTAATTAAGATACCAAATTATTTAACTAATGCGGGCCAGGCAGTATTATCAAGTAACACGCACTAATGTGTCTACACGCATTTTTTAACCGTATATTGAGCAATAATATTTGATGGTGTACTGCGAGCTTGAAACAAAAATCTTAAAATGCCACTTCACTTACCTTCAACTGAAAAATGTTTAACGGCTAAATGATCTTCCCAATCGTTGGTCAAAGATTTGTAGAACTCGCCGTATTCTTCCTGGGAGATATCATCGGGATTCCTTGTCCAGATGGGTTTTGTTTTGTTCAATTCTTCATCCTCAGTGTACTTGACTTGGATCTTCTTCTTCTTTTTCTTGTCCTTGTCAGCGTCCTCATCTTCACCAACATCTTCGAGTTTAGGTTCGTCTTCTTTCTTATCATCTTTCTTTTCCTCTGACTCATCGGCGGCTTCGTCATCGCTTACTTCTTCGTCACGTGTTTTCTCAATCAAAAGTTTGATGGGATAACCAATGAATTGGGAGTGTTTGGTGACGATTTCCTTGATCTTGCTCTCTTCCAAATATTCGGTCTGATCTTCTTTAATGTGCAGAACGATCTTGGTACCGCGTCCAAGGGGTTCAGAGTTATCTTGACGAACGGTAAACGAACCACCAGCAGACGACTCCCAGATGTATTGTTCGTCGTCGTTGTGTTTGGATGTTACAGTAACTTTGTCGGCGATAAGGTATGCCGAATAGAAACCCACACCGAATTGACCAATCATACTAATATCGGCACCAGCTTGCAGGGCTTCCATAAAGGCCTTGGTACCAGACTTAGCGATGGTACCCAAGTTGTTTACCAAATCAGCCTTAGTCATACCGATACCAGTATCGATGATGGTCAATGTGCCAGCGGCCTTGTTGGGAATCAATTTGATGTACAATTCCTTGCCGCTGTCCAATTTGGTTGGGTCTGTCAAAGACTCATACCGAATTTTGTCGAGAGCATCAGACGAGTTGGAAACCAATTCACGAAGGAAGATTTCTTTGTTCGAGTAGAATGTATTGATGATCAGGGACATAAGCTGAGCAATCTCAGCCTGGAAGGCGAAAGTTTCTGCTTCTTCTGGCATCTGGAATTTTTATCAATAATAAAAATTAGCTACACTTATTACATTATAACTATTTATAATTTGAATTACCTTTGCAAGTTTAGTTTTTTAACTTTGTGAAACAATACAAAAATTTGAGAATTTACAGTCAAATTGCGGCCGGCACCTCTGAATGAACCACGCTTCTTTTCACTAATGTGCAATTTGATGGACAAATTCACAAATTATCGAGTGGTTTGAAAAAATTTCTGGCGAGACTCGATGTTTGGAAGGTTCTAGAAGAAATGCTTGTGGAACCGGATACTCGTTCGTAAATGCATCTTTATTCGAACTGTTTGATTGTGAATTTTTGGCCATGTCATTCTAATCGTTGGACCAACACAGTACACACAGGACACAGCACATATCGAAAGTTGTGCGCCGTGCGCCTTGAATTTTGTATGTGTCACAATAATGTTAGCCAAAAATGCAAATTTATTTCGAAATAAATTTTTCCGCACTATGCCGTGCGTAACTACTCAGTTTTCATTCAAATATTTAATTTCGTCACATCAAAACACTTTTGTGCACCATAAATTTTTTCGTGTGCGCCGAAATACCATTGGAATCGGATAGTTCCCTATTACGCGATGGTTCCTTGCGTCTGACTCTTTTCAAACCCATTTTCGTTAGGTAATCGATAATTTATGTAGAAATGTCAAATGTTTGTTGGTGGAACTAACCAATCTTAACAGAGCCTTGCTTTATAAGATAGACATTCTAAAACACCATGTACATTCCTACAAAGTAACGTACAAAATGAATCTTATATTTACAAGAAACCCGTTTATAAAAAAAACACTGATACAAAATTTCTCTCACTACCTGAAAAATTAAATGTCAATAAGAAACCACCCCGTGATAATGACAATTTTGAAAAAAAAAAAAAATAGTTTATTGTTTGTTTTTGGTACGTTATGAGTGATAATTATGAATTAATGCAATTATAAGGTACATACAATTTTTCAATGAGTTCCTTGGAAACTTGTTTTAAATAATTTAAGGATATTTAATGAAATTTTCTTTCTTACATACAATTTTGTGTAAAAGAAAACTTAATTACTGTACCTATATATATTTAGTTTTCACAGAAGTGTATCTCTGCTGCTAATGGAATATTTGCAAATTGGAACATTCGATTTTGGGAATTGTATAAGCATTTCTTCTTCCGATCTCGTCCAACTACTTATTAAGATAGAATTTTCTGTTCAACGTATAAGCAAAAATGAACAAATTGGAATGAAATGGACTAATTTGGTTATGAAACGTGACATCACAATTTTTTTTGTTTTCTTCTTGACTAACCCCTCGCTTTGCATTTCACCAATTTCACAAAAGAACTGGTCGTCATGCTGTTATCTAAACAAGTCAAGTGGAGTCGGCATGTTAAACTCAGAAAGTACAAAACAAACCTCATGTCAATAAGAAACCCAAGTGGCCATCTGGTATTTCTATGACGTCACATCTCAAATGCACCTTTTCTATAGTTTTATATTAAGAGAAACTATAATCAAGAAGTATAAAGTGAAACTAATTAATCAAAAAAAAAATTTTAAATAGTAAAAGAATCAAATGAATTACAATTTTTGTTTCAGTTTTCGGAATTAAAGCAGATGGTTGTGACGTCATATACCAATATAACCCTATTTCTGTTTATCATGATGTCAGATAAAAAAATCGAGTATCGAATTAATGGGTGCGTTCGGCTGCTATCCCAAGTGATTCAGATTTGCTCGTCGGTATTAACATGTCCTGATTTTTCAGTGCGATGTTTGCTTTTGTTCGTGGTGTGAAAAGGTGGCAATGAAAAGTAGGGGGAAATCCAATGTATTACATGGTTTTCACTTCAAAAACCAACAAATTTTTTCGGCGGAAACTTTCAAAAGCTCGAAAACCATTCACACCGAATACTACAAGTTTTTGTTTTTTCAACCAACCTCTCACAATTTTCTATTCTTTTTCTGTTTTCTTCCATTTTATAAAAGTAAAATGGTGATTATTTATATAAATATGATCCATATGAACAATTACCGCAAATAAAATATATGACAGCTTAAAGTCGTAAACGTAGTAAGGTACCTGTTGTTAACTACGTAAATCTCCAAACAAATTGCGATAGAGTTTCGAAGTTAAAAAATTGAATACGTTTACTATGGCTTTACGCTATTGTATAAATACACTTATTAAGGCTCTCCCAAAACAAACGCAAATGCGGAGCGGCGACGATTTTTTCTTGTTGTTTAGCGTTGTGTATTTGTCATATTTTGTACTATTATGATTGATTCGCTGCGAATCGCTCCGCATTGGCGTTGGTTTGGGGGAACCTTTAAGCCTCTCCCAAACCAAAGTTTGGTATATTTCACGTGTGCCTGAGTTTTTTTGTATGGTTTTTGTTGTATCTGAAGGTAGATATTTGTCCAGTTTATATTTCTTGAGCGCTCAGTGTTTTTCCTCAATTTTTTGACAGAGCAGGAGAATAAAATATAAACAGTATTCCTCACATAGAAGTCAAAACAACTCTCTATTTCTTTTCTTCTTATAGAATTTACTAAGACAAAAAATAATTGAGAAAGGGAATCCAAAAAATTTCAGTCTCAGTTTTTAAGGGGAAAAGTGAGGAATTTTTGAGAGGAGTCCTGTTTATATTTCTGAGCACTCTGAGTCCTCTGAGATCTCAGAAATATAAACTGGCTAATTGTTGCAAAAGTTTTTACTTTTTTACGAGACATTTGTTTCCATAATTTGAGTTGAATGTTGTTGCAAAAGATAGAAGTAGTGGTGAGAGAGGAATGAAACGAAAAAATAATAATAATAAATTATAATTTGCCCAACGAGAAATATTTGCTGTTTGTTGATTGTTGATTGGTGGTTGCGATGTTGGGCATCTCTATGCCCTGTGGATGTGGAGTCGGGGTGTTAAGGTGGAGTGAAATTCCATTTTTTAAGATAAGGATAGGTTTTTTGGACGTCAAAAACCAAAACACAAAATATTATTTGTCTAATCAGATGTATTGAGGTGCCACGACCAAGTTTTGAGTAAAACTTATATGCCTATGAAGAAATTTAATAAAAACAATCCAATCACATCCAAGTATTTAGATTAGTTTATTTTTAATATTTTTTTCATATGGCATCATATGATAATATAAAAAAAAAAACAAAAAAAAAAATACAATTTCAGAGATTTGGAAATATAAAGCAGTATTACAAAAATATATAAGAACAAAAATATTTTGATGAAACTAGACAGACATGTTAATACTGCTACCCATTTTGGGCCAGAAGAGGTTATTCCTTAGCCTAGTTTTGGACGCCAAATTGAAATCCATCACCTTTTTGTCCATACCATTTTTGTTTGTCTATATGAAAAAGCTAACGGGTGTTTTTTTTTCAGTTTTGTTAGAATACTTTTGTCCTCTACCATTTTTTAAATACAATTTTCAATTTCAAAAATGTAATATTGTATTTAACTTTTGTACGTTTTTTTTTTGAAAGCTCTTTTTCATCTCATCAAAGTATATTTTTTTCAGATTTTCTTGCATTAGTTAGGTAAAGATATGTATAATCAAAATAGTGTAATTTTTTTTTTTAAATAATTTTGATGACCAGTGTATAATTGAAATGCGTAATTAAAAAATATTTTACACATATTATCTGCACTTAATGAGACACAATTTGGTTGCTATTGCATCACGAAAAAACAAAATTTAAAATTCTCCATATATTTTTGCTCCACCCTAGTATTCATGCAACAGCGTAAGGCCGTCGTAAACGTCGTAAAGTTGTTAACTTCGTAATTCTGTCATAATTTGTAGGGAAAATTTGACAGATCTGCACAGTTTACAACTTTACAACGTATACGAAGACCTAACGCTGTTGCATTATTAATATTTTGTTTACTAATAGACTATAAGAGCCGACAGCACATTTTGAGTGTAACTGCCTGAACAAAATGGAGACGGAGCTACAACTGGAATAGCTGTCAAAATGCTACACAAAAATCCAAGGATACACACAGAACACGATGCAGTTGCAGACGCAGTTGGACAAGTTGGCCAACTTTTAAATTTTGCATGCAACTTTTTTGACATTTCAAAATTATGAGCGCAACCAAGTGTTTACATGGGGGTTGAAGAGAACCTCAAACTCTTTTCGTTATTCATGATTTGTTTTTGTTTAAATTTTTATTTTTGTGTTGAATTAAATTCACACAGCTGACTTGAAATGCCCAAAATGTCAGAAAGCTGTACAGCACACAGTGGGTGAGTAAAAAAATGACGTACAGCATTTTTTTTTTTAACTTTTGAAGTTGCAGCTCTAGCTCCAGTTGCAGCACTCTATTCTGGTCAGGCAGTAAATGATAGCAAAAAAAGAAATAGGCGTCAAAAGCTTCATTAAAAACCTATTCAAAAATTGAAGTCTTGCAGTCCACAACTGTGATAAAACAGTGCATCAAAAAAAAAAATATGAATGCAATTTCGAACGTAGTCGTGTTAGTCAAAATTGGTTTTCACCTTTCTAGATAAGTTCCTTGGATCACATATCACGAAATCCGAGACCAGTGTAAATTAATGGCCCAACAATTTTTCGAAATACCGGACATTCTAATGTATGTATAGGTATGGGTTGGTAATTAATCTTGGATTTGTTGAAATGAAGCATGTTTGACGGCTCTAGGATCTTGGTCTATTCTGTAGCTCTCTTTGACTCAATTTTAGGGTTGCCATTTAACACTTTGTCGCTATATAGTATATAGCTAGATATAATAGTGAAATTTTCATTTTGCTACCGACAAAAAAATTTATTTATGATAGCTACTTAGGGAATTATTTGTGTGCGAAAAAATAATAATAAAAAAAATCTGCTTCAAGAACAAATATCTCTCGTCGAACAGCGTATTGTAAAATGAAAAGAACTTAATTTTTCATTTATATTTTGTTTGTGTCAATTTTGTGTAGGATTTTTGGTTTGGCATCAACAGCCTATAGTAGCATTAAGTGTGGACGATTTCTACTGTTTAAGGGTCTCCCAAGCCAACGCGAATGTGGAGCCAATTACAGCGAATCATTCACAATAGTACAAATTATGACAAATACACAACGCTAAACAACAACAAAAAATCGTTGTAGCTCTGAATTCGCATTGGTTTGGGAGAGTCTTTATTTTACTAAATCGAAGTTTGATTGTTGTTTTTATATTGCAGAATTGAATAATTTTTCTAATACATCATCTAGTATTTAGTGGCACAATGGAAATTTCAATAAATAAACTCTGTAAGATCTCAAACAATGTCTATATGAATATACCTCTATAAAAGTCTGCTGAGACTGAATTATTGCTTCAAGCTAATTCCATTTTTTGTTATTGGTATCCAACTTTTCACAAAAAGTAACCAATAACAGTAACCAGTAAAGTAATCAATAAAAATCACAAATAAAAGTAACCAATAATTGTTAAATTTTTAAACTTTTATTCTGACGACGAAAAGTCGCCAAGACTTTTTGCTTTCAAATTTCAACCAAAGTTACGTTTAACAAATGAAAATAGTCAAAAAAAAATCAGTGAAAGTAACCAATAACAATTATATTTCTAAAACTTTTTTTCTGGTGACTTCTAGCGACTTTTTGATTACAGCATTTCAGCCAAAGTAACCAATAAAAGTCACAAGTGAAAGTTGTCAACAATAGTTACATTTCTTTAGTTTTTTTTCGAAGTGGTTCATTTTTCTCCTATGGTTTCTGACAGAAAATTGTGAACGTTAATAAAAACATTTATTAAATAATTTAAAATACAAAATTTGTTAAGGCTCTCCCTAACCAATGTGAATGCGGAGCGATTCGCAGCGAATCATTCACAATAGTAGAAAATATGACAAATAAACAACGCTAAGCAACAACAAAAAATCGTCGTCGCTTCGCATTCGTGTTGGTTTGGGAGAGCCTTAAGCAACAGCAAACATTTTTTCGTCGCTCAGCATTCACGTTGGTTTGGGAGAGCCTTTACATTTATTTGAGCAGTTAGCTAACCTGTGCTCAGGTTTTTTAGCTCACGAACAAAACTCATGTATTTTTGTTTTAATTTTCATCGTTTTTCGACCAATTTTATCAATGCGAGAGTTACTTGGTACTGATGTCCAAACCTGCGCCACCATAAAAAGGCTCTTTTATTTTCAATGCACTGTTCGTCAACGTAAACGCATCAAAAAATCCATCTCTAAAATGATTATTACTTTCTTCCAATCTCTCGTACTATCTTCATTCGATGCACCTTCATTTTTAAACGATTAAATGGTTAAATTCCATTCAAATAAATACATTTTTTCTTGATTTCTTTGACGACCATCGCTACTAATTAGTTTCTATAAAAATATGCAAATAACTTGCAACTTGTCTCAATTTCTTGAATTTCATAAATTTCATTAAACTTCATCTCAATGTTTTACGATTTATTTGAATCATAGTTTCTAATGACCACAAACGAGCAAGATTACTTAAAAATTCAAATCATAAATTTCGCCAACAACCTACAATATGTCAACAATAAACAACACATTTGAGGGATTGTTTAAAAATAAATTCCAACGTTGAACTCACACTTTGTCTATGTCTATGTCTAATTTTGGAAACACTTCACAAACCAAAGAAATGACACATTTTCATTTCCCAATCCAAGGATGCGGTAGCGGTAGCCTGCCTTAGCGCACTATACTATAATGACTTCTTGGACTGATTTTCCACTCAAGTGCCATTTGCCTGTTTATTATTATTTTTTTTTCTTTTACTGTATTTTGTCACACATGTGGTCCCATTCTAAGATTAGTGTTTTAGATTCGAATGCATTTTTAAAGAAATTTTTTTGTTTTATGATTTTATAAATAAAAAATGCATTTTAAAAATGTTTATCATGTTTAATTTTATGTACATTGTGCAATAAATTATTCCTTTACAATTATATATTTTTTTAAAGTCATATTGATCTATCTATGCGTAGAAATGTATTTTACTTAATTATAACAATATTATTAAATTATAAGTAAGTTTAGTTAAATATAGAATAGTTATTTACAAGATTTTATTAAGGTACACACATAATTTAAAAACATTTACTTACAATGACAAATGCATTTATAGAAATTAATTAGATTTCAGTTTTGGGAAGAAATTAATATAAACTTTAGAAAAAATTAAATAACTTTTTATCCAAAACTATATACTCGTAATTAAAAAAGTATAAAGTAGCACTAAAAAGGTCAAAGTAAAAAGGTAATAAGTGAAATTTTCAGTTATTTAACCACAGTCGAATATTTTATATTAAAATAAGTCGGTTTACGCAGAACTTTGGCTAGAGCTGACATAATTTGTATTTAACATTTCAAGCTGTAATTATTTGTCTTTAGCTACATTACCTATGTATTACATAGTTTGAAATTTATTGTTCGACTTTTGAACCACTGCAACTGGCCTGCTTCGTAATTTTGTCTTATTAGGTGTGATACCTTCATCTTCTAAATGCTTCAAATGTTACTAATTATAACAACTTTTGAGGCTCATTCATACTTTCACAGCCTCCTCTTTGCAAAATTTGTTTCTTATGGTGTAAGTACATAAGTTAGTTCCTCGTGGTTGAGATTCTTTAAGAATACCTAATTAAAAAAAATCTACGAGTATTATCCTAATGCAAGATTAACACCTTTCTCTTAAAATCCACTTTAATTTTGTAATTCTGTAGTTTAAAAAAAAGTTAACACTGTGTTAAATATGTGTAATAAAGCAGTATTAGGCTTTCTGCACATGGCTTTGACAATGAAGATTCAAAACAAATTTGTTTATCCAATTGTTAGGAGTTTAAGCCTAGTTTACAGTTCCCATGCGACAAAAAATCAAAAATTTCGAAACAATTTTTACGCCTATTCTATGCACCAAATTTTATAAAATTTAAGGCAACAAATGTTTACCTTGGCCTAAGCCCCCCTCGGATCATTAATTTACTCAAAATTATAGGCCTTAAAATGAAAAAAAATATTTTTGGATGCAAAAATCATTTGCAATGCAAATAATGCCTTGAGGTGATATAGTTTATTTTTTTGCGAGCGTAAACCGACAATAAAAAAAAAATATTTTATTCACTACACTTTTTTTCGCATGCAAAACAGTTGCCGGCCCATTGTTTTGCATGACATTTTATGACAGCAATGGTTTTTTTTTTGCATGAAACTGTAAACCAATCATGCAAACAATTAATTTTGCTTTTCACCTCAATTATTTTTGACGTGCGAGAATATTTGCATAGATTTTTTTTTCGCACGGGAACTGTAAACTAGGCTCAAAATAACGATTTTCGAGATTTGAGTCTATTTACGTTTTTCTTATCCAATTTGCGTTGGACGCCATTTTAAATTTTAAGCAAATTGGTTTCTATTGAATAACACATTTATCTTCAAGCAAATATTGGAAATGCTTATAGCCTGCTTAATGCCACCCTCATGTTTTCTATATTTTAGTTTTAAAGAAATGGTACTTGTTCATCACATCCACTTGCTCGGCCATTTTTGTTGCAGTTCTTTTAGTTTTTGAATGAACAAAGATTTTTGAATTAAGTACGTAGATATAATACATAATGAACGAATTTGTCCTGACTAATGGTGTAGGTTATGTATTTTTTGTCAAAAATTAGGGAGTAATTAACCAAAAAACAATTCACTTAAAATTCAAAATGGCGCCCAAAGAAAATTTAATAGAATTCGAAAAAGTAAAATCTTTTGGATTATTGTTATTTTGGTCCTTTTTTACATTCCACGTTTATTTCAGTAGTAAATCCCACAGAAGTCTTAAGATCAACGAGTGTTGTAATCACCGAGCGTGAGGTTATAGGCAGTGGCGTATGGCGTGGAGGCAGCGTTTCTAACATTATTCAGGGGTCTTAATTTTTCCATACCATACTGTGATTGGATACTTTATCTGTAGAATAATTAGTCAGCAGTCAGTAGGTACAATTGTGTTGACTGAACAGTTAAAAAAGCATATAGTTAACTTTTAATTTCAGCCCGGTTTTAAATTAGTTTCAAACCATTTCCAAACCTGTTTCAAACTAGTTTCAATCTTGTTTTAACCTGATTTCAAACCTATATCAAACCAGTTTCAAACTATTTTCAAACCGGTTTCAATCCGTTCCAAACCAGTTAAGAACCAGTTTCGAACCATTTTCAAACCAGGTTCTAACCGGGTTGAAACTAGTTTTAAATAAGTTTCAAACTAGTTTCAAACCGGTTTAAAAACGATTCTGAAAAAACAAGTTATGTCATTCTGACTCCAATCGCAAACAAACATATTTTTTCTTTTGATTTGACATATACTGAAAACTTCTTTGTACTTCTTGAACTTTTTAAATAAATTAGTTGAGAATTATAGATATAGATGCTAATCTTGCTGTATGGGATTTTCTTTCAACTATAATAACTTTAATTCATAAATCGAAGCTAAACAAAAACAGAAACAAAAACTAACAAAAAAAAAAATACTAAAATCGCTTTGGAGTTTGCGCCTTACAATTGCCATTACAATTCACAACCGACCATATCCAATCAACGTAATTGGGAACTTTGGCATAGATACCGAATTTATTGCGTTTAGCGCACCCATCACCAAAACTGGTTATACCAAATATTGTCCATGGGTGATTGGGTTTTGTACTGTCTCGGCAGAGCAATGGCCCACCAGAATCACCTGCACATGTGTCGATGCGTCCTCGTTTGTGTCCAGCACAGAACATATTTTTCGTTATTGTATAATCATGATACACTGATCGACAATTCTCCATTGGAATAATGGGCACTTCGGCCTGATGCAGAACACTAGTACCCGATTGATCGCGATTTCTTCGTTTGCCCCAGCCTATGACAGTGCAATCCATATTTTTTGGCAACGGTTGATAGGGCCGTGGGAGGCATGAGAAACCCATCCAAGTTGTTGCGTTAACTACCCTTGGTAATCTAGAAAGAAAAAAACCAAATAATTTAATCAAAAATTGTCTAAAGTATGTACTAGGTAGCTAAACTGTGTACGTAACACAAAAATTTCAAAAAATAGGTCAGTCGGCGGTTGGGCATCAGGCTCCTTTATAATTTGCCATTTTCAAAGTTATGTCGTTTCGTGGAAAATTTTAATTTGTTTGATCAATTGTGTTTTTTTTTTAACTCAAAAATGACAAAACTTGACCTATACAGTTCTGTCGAAAAAGCGGCTATATTAGGCTAGGACAGCACGTCGTATTTTCTGTAAGTGAGAGTTAAAAATTGATCACAGCACTGTAGGTATGATCTCATACACATTCATTGAAGTTTAGAATTTTAAGCTCATGTCTCCTATATTTTGCAACTGAATAACAGAAAATCGCATGTGCGTTCCTACCCTTAAAAAAGTATTTTTTTGTTACTATATTAACTTACCTTAATAGTGCTATATCGCTGTCAACGGTCTTCTTATCAAAATTAGGATGCTTAATACTTTTGGCAACCCTGAATTGTAATTCTGACCCATCATCATAATCGAGATTGTGTTCTCCAAGTCGAACATACAACACCTTTCGCACACAATGTGCCGCCGTAAGAATCCATTGTGGGGCAATCAAAGTCCCACCACAAAATGCCTCCTATGAACAAATGTAATAACCAGCGTTAATTTACATTGGAATTAGAGAGATAGTCAGCGCGCCAGAGTCATTGGTGGAATTAGGTAAATTTGAATGTGACACACCTTACCTTAAATCTGTTGAAAATTGCAGCTTGCCAGGGCCATTCTCCTTTTCTGGCAGCCTTACCGCCAATTATCTTGAGCATACTATAAACGTTTCGCTTTGGGCTCTTAATTGGCGCAATTCCACACTTGAGTTTCATTGGAGTATATTCGGGGCCGCGGTAGCCTCTGCTGCTCATTATGAAGTCACTTACAATCGAATTTGACGTCTCAGGAGAATCTTTTCGATGAGATGCTACTGGTCGTATTTCATATGGCTGTGATTTTTGAAGCTGTGCTTGTAGCCATTGTTGGCAGAAACTTCCTTCGGTATAGCAGTAAGCTATTTCACGCAGCACTTCTCGTCCACATTGTTCTCGTATTCGACATTTTCTATAAAAGAAAGACACTTCAGTGAGAAGAGTTTGTTATTAGACAGTCAATTTAGTAAAACTTACTTATATCTGCGAGTAGTACACTTTGGAGTGCATTTTGTCCATTTACTCCATTTTGAATAGACTCTTCGATGCCGTGGAACCGGCTCAAGAACATTCTTCTCTTTCGCCGATAATTGTGTAGAGTTTTTGTATTCAGAGTCTTCGTTAGCATCTGCATAGTCAGACTCGTAATCTTCATTGCCAGAACTATTAAGATCATCTTCCGAGTCTGAATCGTATTCGAATAAATTTACATCGGGTGTAATATTTCGTGTTGTTTTTTTTCGTTGATTTAGATTTCTTCCTTTTAACCTCACCACTCCGATATATGTTTCGGAATGATTATTGTTATCTTCATATTCATCTTCATTTTCCAAGTCCTCGTAATCATCAACATCGATTAGAATTGGTTTTCGTTTTTTCTTAGTTCTACCACGATTAGGGATTTTAAACGCATAGAAATCATCACCTTCATCAGAATTAGGTGGAGAAACATTCTGATGGCTTTTGTCTACTTCTTGGAATACTGGGAGTCGAATTTTATGTACATTCAATATTGCATTTGGTGGAAATGGTAGATTAATTTTAGATTGCGTCACTTCAGAACGTTGTTGGGATGGTTCATATGATGGACATCTAGCGAGCAAATATTAATTAAAGATTAACTATAATTAATCAAGGTTATTCTAAAATCTGTGCCTACGTTCTGTTACTCTCGCATCGATAAAATTGGCCGAGAAACGTTGAAAAATGGAACCGTTAAGTGCACTTGATATTCATTTTCGGGCGAATAAAAGATCACCTTTCGAAAAAGCATTCGAAAGTATCAATAGAATTTATCTGGATTGCTTTGCGCAGCAGGAGGGGCATTCATGATAAATTGATTGCAATCAAGGCTATGTATGTAACATTCTGACAAAAAGTTTAAAATCCAAAGTGGGGTAAGGCAAAGACTGAACTGTTGGTGATAAGTGATGTACTGCACACAGTGCACTGTGCAATCACACCTTAAACACCTGGACTTTAAGGACAAAGTATGCTTACTCTCTCATAGGATCATAGATCTCTTCAAATGAGTGAAGAGAGAAGCTGGAATCGTTGGGCTTAAGACCAATAAGACAAAAACAAAGAGGATCAACCTTTGCAACTTCCTCATATCCCCAAGTAAATAATTCTGGACAAGGACAACCAGTTGAGATATGGTAGTTTTAATATCCCTACGGATGGTGGGATCGAACTAGATATAATCAGTCAAATCGGGAAAGCAAAGACTGTGTTTAGAAAGCTGTCCAAAATACGGATAAACAACTCTATACCAAAGCTTAAAGACCAAAACTACGACTGTACCACTTCAATGTTGAATCGGTGCTTCTTAATGACCCGGGAAATTGAAAGATTGAGTAGGTACCTACGGACTCGTGAGTGTCATCGCGTCTACAGTAGAAACTTTGAGGTTCCCCAAAACACACTGAATCAACATCAACTTCAATGTTTTCCATATTGATACAACAACAAATGAGTCTCATTAGTCCAGTGTTTATATTTTGTTCATTCCTCAAGACATCCCTGACTCCATACTTCTCTTGTCCACAAACTGTCGTGACGCTGGACTCATTTTAGTTTTTATATGAACTTTGAAGAACTTTGAGCTAAATTCGTAAAAATTCGTAGTTTTGGGAGGTAGGCGAACAGACATATAAACACCGACCTCATGAGACTCATTTCTTGTTGTTTCAATGTGCCAAGCATTGAAGTTGATGTTGTTTCTATCTGCTTTGAGGCACCTTAAATGGTCGAATGTAGACACGATGAGACTCAAGAGTCCAGGTTCAGTTTTCCCAATCTAAACAGGCTCTATGGATGCAGCACTTGAAAAGTTACACCTGCTGGCACCAGAAAGCTGCAAACGTTCCTGAATAGATGTCTGCGAAACATCTTGAGATATTTCTGGCCTCCCCTTATCTCCAATAATGAACTTCATCCAAGGACAGATCAGGAAAACATCGACTCTATCATACGAAAACATAAGTGGTAGTGAATTGGACATGGATATACGATATACTCGTACCTTGAAGTTCTTGTTGAAGAACGTTTAAAGAGGAATCAGTGCACCTAGAGAAAAGTTGAAGAGATGGGTTGCAGGCCCTATGTCCTGCAATGTGAAAACGGTACCTACGTGTAACTGCCTGAACAGAATGGGAGACGGATCTGGAATAGATGTCAAAAATACTGCAGCTGGAGCTGCAAGAGTTGAACAAGTTTTAACTTTCATAGAAGCATTTTTGACATCTATTGCAGGTCCGTCTCCCATTCTGTTAAGGCAGTAATTGATTCGAGGACCTATTTAAGTAATTGGATATTTTATCCTTAACTCATAAAGCGTTTTCCGAGCTAGCTCTGATTGAAAAAGTTACACAAAATAAAACCACGACACACATATTAGGGGTAATATATGTAGTTACATTTGAGGTTCGCCAGTTATTTATTTCTGACACATTCTGTTGTTTTGTTTCCGTGTTATTTGTTATAAACACAGCCATTTTTTTATTTCTGACAGCTTCAATTTGACAATTTACTTTAATTTATTATGTACATAAGGTACTTAAAGCCACTAAAGCTAAAACTAAAGCTATCGGTTTCTTTTGTCGATGAAATAACATCATCTGACAGCCATCCGAAAATTTTAAAATTCGCTGAGTTAGATCAGTTTATACCAATTAATGGTTACAAATCATAGATAATAAGTAATTAATTGTTGTATGCATTACTATTCTATTCACTATGCCGCATCGCTTGGTATGCGAGATCATTATAATATTTTATACGTGCTAAAAGTATTTATTTTCGATAACTTGTACTTGTGGTAGATTCTCATAGCAAATACATATTTTAACATGTAAGAAGGTACATATGCATTATTTTTTTTTCTTACCTCCAACATCGGTTTTCCTCTACATGTTTTGTGTAACCACATTTTCGTTTCATCTTACAATACCTTTCCCTTCGTTTGTAACATGAGTTATCACATTTTGACCAAGGTGTCCAAGCAGAAAAATAGCTTTCTGATCTTTTTCGTGAGCGCCATCTATTCCGATGATGCTTATGCACTCGCTTGACATCATGAGCGAAGCTTATGCCAAGGGCTTCTTTGATTTCTCCTCCTATTCTTAGTCGGGAATTCTGGACATGACTATTCTGAAAAGATTGTATTTATTTTTATTTGGAATTTAATATTTTTTTATATAAATAAATATATTGAATTTAGAACTAGGTTTGTTTCGTCAGTGTTTTTACTATTTTTTTCGTATTAATATTTTTCTTTTCTACAACGATATTTAATCCGTTTTTGTGGTTGCTGCAATCATAATGTGGTACATGCCAACAATGTAGCACAGAATAAAAACTATATTGTGGCTTTTTTGATTGTGGATTGTTTGTGCTATCCATTAAAGATTTACAATTATACTTCGGGAATATCTTGAATGGTTGTAGGTACAAAATAAAGATCATATAACATACGAAGCAAGAAGCAAGAATAATTACCCTCATAAAGTTAGATGGATTCTTTTTAAAGTCATTCATCAATCTACTGCCAAAGTTAAAATTGATTAAGTAGGTACATTATATTAAATTTCATGAAAATTTCAACAGTTTTGGTTTGATAAATTCTTTTAACCATCAAAATCGTAGAGAATGCATCTAAATATAACTTGTCTTTGCACAATACATAAAACCTTTCGCAACATTAGGTATACTGGCTGAATATAATGACATAAACCAAGCAATTGACAATTACCTATTTTGGGATTGACAACAGATGGTGTTACCCTTTCAGACTCACCTTTGACAGATGGATGATCATTCCACATTTATAACTGATACGAAACAGTTGTGTCTCGATATATTGCGGTTATAGTACATTGTACATGAGATACAACTCCATTCGAGAACTTGGCCTTTTGATGGTGTGTTAGGCGCCACATTTCATATGTCAGTGGAATTTGTTTACCAACGATAATAACTGAGAAGAAACATTCGCCAATGATACAGTACCTGCGCCCGCGATTCTAGTTTGCATACATTGTTCGCCATCATCATCTCGACATGGTTCTAATTGCACTCTGTTAGTGTTGGACAAATACAATATAACGTCATGGATTAGGCTAGGAATGCACTTTTTGCGACAGAAAATCGCAAATGCTTTTCTTGCCGTACGTTTGTCTTCATCAAATTCGAAAAACGAAATAGAGTCCAAACTTCAAATGATCAATGAGATCCGCAAAAAGGCTTTGATATTGATCCAAGACATGTGTGTCTGTTAATGTGCAGCAGTCTGTTGAGTAAATCGGGAACATCAGCCAACCTGTAGTACCTCGTGGCATGATGGTTAGTGCTTTGGACTGTCATGCCGAAGGTCTGGGTTTGATTCCCAGCCGTTGCCACCTAAAAACAGAAATGTTTTTCCCGAGGAACTGGCTCTTGCGAGGAACTGACAAATCCTCCAAGAGTATACTTGTTTTGTTATGAATAAGTGCGTCTCATCTACCCATTTGCACTCGCCAAAGAATTGTAGGTCCCCTCCATTCCTGCCAACAACACGCACACAGAAAAGGTTGAGAGTTGTAGGTCACTAGGCTTGAGCTGTTGTGCCCCACCAAATGTATTTATATTTTTTATTTTATTTAGCCGATAACGCTCGATGAACAATTAATTTAATGGAGAACTGCAGTGCAAGCAAGATTTCGATTGAGCCGTTTTGACAAAAACAGTTCGCATAAATGTCCAACTCCCCAACAAAAGACTGACCGTGTTAAGGATTGAAACAGCTGAGTATTCTACCTTGATATGACTGAAGGAACTAGCAAACCGTTCCCCATTTCGTTGATTTCGGCTTCAATTTGGTCGATATCCAAAATTGCGCTTGCGTTCGCTTCTTCTAAAATAGCGGCTATGTAGTTGGAGTTGAAAGATGGTGAGATGGCTGATTCAGCGATGCAATTGACATTTAATCTTCAAGAAACTCTGCAATTGCTCAAGTGTTGAAAGCTGCACAATAGCAGACAAGCGAGCATTGGAAATGTTTTATAGAACAATGAAAGTTTTGCTGTTAAATTCAAGACGCTTTAGAGGAGCAATGACACCACTGGCTGGCAATTTCCGTAAAATGCCAGTGATCCCGTGATCAACAACAGCTGCAATTGAACTCAAAATAGCCTTCTTAGGTATACAGTATTACTGGAAAAAACATAAGGAATCTGCACTTGACGACGAAAATGTGTGAACGATGTCAAATTTATGCTGGAGGACTTCGATGCTAAGGACAGGAAAAGAAAACTCTTTGGTGAGTTTATTGTTAAAAACAGCCTCTCCGAAATGACAATAGATAACGGCTTTCAAACAATTGAAGTAGCTCTAAGTTTGGTGATGAGAGTAGCAAAAGGTTTCAAAGACTTACTCGTATTAATCCCCCAACTACCTGGCAAGGCAAATATTTAATAAATATGAGACGTATGAGTTGGGTGATTATATATGCTTTATAACATCCTTAAATTTTCTTGTCCTGAAATTGCCATGATACCGGTCTCAATCTTCGCAATCCAAACAGTGTTAATCACAGACGTCAAAAATCAGTGGTGCCAGTGTTGTGGTATCATCAAAAAAGCAGAACAATCTACCATAAGCTTCCAACCTCTCCCAAAACAGGACCAGTCATATAAAGATGAATGCATGCACCTGAAACCAGTGATAGAAGAAGATCCGCATGTGAATATACTGCATCACAACACAAGAGTAGCCAGAGAGTAGTATATTGAGTAGAAAAATCAATAAAGAAGAGTAAGACTTAGCTATAAATAAGAAGCCAAAGAACAAAAAGTCTGCAGGATTAGATGGACTGCCTACCATCAGTATTGAAACAATGCATGGATCGACTCACCAACCAAGTTTGTAAGTGTGGCTCCATATGAGCCTGTTCAATTTGAGGAAATTTATTCCGGACTCGTGAGTCTTATCGTGTCTACGATCGAAAATTTGAGGTGCCTCAAAGCACATTGAAACAACAAAAACCTCAATGCTTTGCACATCGAAACAACAACAAATAAGCCTCATGAGTCCGGTGTTTATATTTTGTTCATGCCTCACGACATCCCTGACCCCGCACTTCTCTTGGCCGTGAGACCGGTCTCAATCTCCCCAATCTAAACAGCGTCTATGTCACATCTAAATAAAAGGCAAGCCTATGTCCTGCAAAGGCTATCGAGGCATATCCCTGCTAAACATCGCATTCAAGATTCTATCCAACGTAATGGGGCAGTGTCTAAAGACGTTCTGAAACACTTAAATCGGCAAGTACCAGTGTGGCTTCTAGCCGGGCAGGTCGACCATGGACAAAATGTTTACTCTTCGGGCAAATCAGGAAAAGACCAATTAATTTCAGGTCCAAACTTACTACCTACATTTTTATTCATCGACTTCAAAGCCGCTTATGATAGTATTTATCATCAAAAGAGCTCTATATGGCTAAGGTTCCACCCAATATCCCGGGAAAAAGACCATTTCGCGTGACATTAGAAAATATGTGGTCCAAGCTCCTGCAGAGCAGACTATTCTACATATGCAAAGGTTTTTGACAGGGAAATGCACTAGCATGGGGTAATTTTACATACAAACAACTTATTACTCATACTCGTTAAGGTCATTGTATCACAACAAAAAATGAAGAGATTGCAGAATGAGGAGGAGTTTCAAAATTAAATAATAATAAACCTTTAAACTAAAATATAACAAATGGAAGTGAAACCAATAACTGTCAGAAGGGTCTACATTTCTACAGGGTATTACGAAAGTAAAAACAAAACATTTTTTTTTAATTTCCAATTAGTAAGCATTTTACTGCCTTACTTTCGCTACAAGTGGCAAAAGCTCTATAACATTTGAGATTATTTTTAATGGCATATAATTTTTGGAGCATTAAAAATCGATCGATATTTTAATTCAACGGTGCTGTTTCGAATTGGGATATATTCTTATCTATGAAACCCTCTTAACAAATTACAAAATTTAAAATGAACATTCCAAAAGTTATAATAGAGTAAACTATGGCCATACAGGCGTTTAAAAACTAATGTAAAAAAAATCTTTTATTGCTTTTTTGCACAAATTGATTTGCTTATTCAGCTTACGAAGACTTCACTCTAAACACATACATAATAATTGTCTTGCATAATTCAAACTAAAATACCTACATTATATCTGAAAAAAAAACATGATTCATCAGATTCTTTTTTTATTTTGTTTAATTGCTTTCAATCGAATGAATGAGCATTACAATCATTTATGCGTTGCTTATATGATTTTAATTGTCCTACCAGCATTGAATATTATTCTAACGTCCGTCATATGTATAATGGAGAGCCATTGCATTTTAATTTTCAAAAGTCAAAAGACAAAATTCTATTGAAAAACAAAACAATAACACACATGTTGAACACAAACGTTCACTCTGAAGCCCATATGTCACCGATTTGGATTTCACTTTGGTTTTCTGATAGTTCGTAATAGTCTGGGGTTAATGTGTTGTATTTTATTTAGTGAACAAATTTTATAAAGGTGTGTCTATTGTTCCAATTTTGTGCCTCAGCCACCATTTTGAAATTCATATTTTAAAGAAATTATTGAGAACGATCTGTATTTTGTCGTACCATTTACTTTCAGAGTTAGAACATCTATACCGAATAATTAAAAGAAAATACCGAAAATCTGAAAATGCTATTGTATCTTTAGAACCTAAGGTAAAAAATTTAGTTTAGATAAAAAACATAAAGCCTGACCTTATCGCTAAGATTCCATAAATTCCAATCACGCTCAAAATATGTGGGAATAAATTTTTCTGTCAAAATATTTTTACTTCACTTTTGAGGAATGGAAAATATTCATACAAATACGATTTTCAGTGAACGCGGAGCAATATTGCCTGTGAGGCTCGTCCTATGGGCTCTAGGCAAATTTTGTCCAATTTTATTGATTACAAATTTTAGTTTAAGCTTAGTTTACAAGTTCCATGTAAAAATCAAATTTTTCAAAACAATTTTTCATCAGTTCTGTGCACCAAATTGTATAATATTCAAGGCGAAAAATGTTTGCATTGGCCTAAGCCACCTATTGAGTCATTAGTTTACCCTTAATTCATAAACTAAAGGAATAAAAATAATGCCTTGAGGTGAATATATATTTTTTTTTTTGGAAGTGTAAGCTGACCATCCATGAAAATGTATTTTATTCACCACACTTTTTTTCGCATGCAAAACCATTCCCGGTCTATTGTTTTGCATGACAGCAATGCTTTTTTTCATGAAACTATGAAAAAATTATGCAAACAAGTTTTGTATTTCACCTTAAAAATTTTAGACATGCGAAAATATTTGCATACCTATATTTTTTTTCGCACGGGAACTGTAAACTAGGCTTTAAGATTCACATTTTAAGAAAAAAATCTATACCTATGATGTTTTTCTTTTTTTTTTTGAGTAGTCTACAATTTACTACAATATTGTATGCAAATTTTGGTACACCTTTTACTTAGTGACCTTGGACAGACATGAAACTATGCTATCGAAAAATGGCAACATTGTAGTTTTAACCGAAGGTGCATCTACTCAACACCTATATTCAAAGACATTAACCATTATTTTTTTAACACTCGTTTGGCGTACAAAGGCACTTCCGGATCTTTTTTCATGTTAACATGTTGACATATAAAAAGTACTATGTTCCCGAAAAAATGCAACACTGACATTTTACCCGAAGGTTTGTTTACTCAACACTTTTTTTTTGAGATATCAACCATTATTTTATCTATTGAAATTTTCACAGTGATTTATGAGTTTTTTTCATTTAACAATTTTGCTGAGATTGATGGGTGCCATTTTTAAAAATGGCGTCTAAGTGACAGGATTTCAACAACAACTTCCAAGCTCATAAATAAATAAAGATAACGTCTCGCACTTAAAGCACATGGATTTTGGTTTCTCCGTAGGGCTACAAATTGGCCGCCTTTTTTCAAAATGGCGTCCAAGCGACGGGATTACAAAATGACAAAAAATTATGCCAAATTTTGATTGAATACTTTGAGGAACATTAAAATGTAAATGATTGTACTATTCCGGAGATTTTCTTTTGTTGAAAAGTTTACTTAAAGTTTTAATCACGACTTATCAACGCTGTCTTTTTAGACTATAGCTACACAGAAATGCGTGAATATGTGGGGTGGTAGTGTTTTAGCGGTATGCTGTATGCAACGCGTGCTAGCTGGCATACGATCAAGAAAATTGCCCAAACCAACAGATGTAGATATTGCACTGGATCTGGATTGGCAATGGGCACGGTTATATTGCTGCACCACACCAATCGTTCGTAATCGTAATGAATGGCAGATGAATGCGTTTTGCTTAAACGTACAAAAATAGCATAGGTTTTCTTTTAAATTAATGCCGCATACAAATACTCTAAATATACAAAAATGTACATCACAGTCACAGTACAGTACAGTACCTACAACTACAAGGTATACCAACGACTTCGATATACAACTCGACTGCCTGCCTGAGTTTTATACTTTGTGGTATAGGATTTCTAACGCGCAAGCCACACACTGTTCCCTTTGGCTTTGGCGCAAATTGCCACCAGACGCCGAGCCGGCCTATGCGACGAGTTCACCGCCACGCATTAAATTAAAAATAAAATATAATACTTCCCTTGCTCTTCATCTTTCATCCTCAGTAATCAGCATAAAAGTAAAAAAAAAATAAATAAATGTGATGTCGATTGTGAGCTCATATTTGTTTTGTATTCGCATTTGGATGCATTTAGATTTTATAATTGCTTCAAAATTGTTTGTAATGTACAACGTTTAAATTAGCAAAAAAATACCAAAGTGATGTTGCTATACTATATACGCGCCCACAATTTATTGATGTTTGGCGAAATTTTTCTATATGTACTTACAGTAAAACCCACCTATGTATGTGTAAATAAAGAAGTCATTCATATCGTAAAGTAATCAAACTAGGAAAGAATTTGTTAAGGAGACATGTGAAAGAGAAGTGAGCTTCGAAATAGGAAAATTTTAACGGTTTTCAATGTCAAAAATTGAATTCATTTAAAGTCAAAAAATGTTTATTCCTGGGGCCTATTTAATAAAACTACAAGATTTATACTTCTTATCCCATTACGGGTCCTGAAAAAGAGGATACCAGCCGAGAGCTTTATTCCAAACATTTACAAAGCCGCTGGTCCGATAAGATTTCTTGGTTGCTAAGGTTAGAAATGAATGCTAAGACTGTCCTCTATACATTACTGATGGTCAGGCACACTTTTGAAGGTTTTTATTTCGAGTCCGATCGCCTCCTAGACCATAATTCACAAATAATTATTAGTTTAGTATTATTAGTACTTTTATGAGATAGGTCCCTGGAGTATCAGTATAGACTTGTAGTAGGTATGTACCTTCTCGTATGTACTGACTAATATAAATAAAACGATTATACAGTTAGCGTTATCTTTTGGAAATAGATTAACTATTTTGGTTTAGTGAGATTTGGCATCACTTTCAATCAGCTGAATTTCCAGTATCCGAATTTCTTTTTTCTTCAGCTGTCACTGTTAGTTCACACTGGAAGTGGAATGTTTCAGATTGTAGAATCCTGGGAATTCATGAATCTGTAAATTTTTTTATCCAATGGAAATCTTCAAAAGACACTCGGTAAGAATCGGTACTGAGTTGTGTGGGACTCTTACCGCACTAAAACCACCGGTGAATCAAGACCAATCTATGAAATATCGACAAATGATTTTTCTTTCTTAATTTATAAATCACATTGTGGGAAATTTTAAAGTTATAACACTTTCCTATAGCTTGTAGACCATCAGCTCATGAGGCTTGGTTCTTCTTGGTTCTGTTAAAAATAGATATGTCAAAATTTCAAACCACAAAAACAGAAGCAGCCTACATTTATATCAAAACAGGTGCAAGGAAGGAACATAGGAGGCGAATTTAATGCAAGACACACGAGTTGGTTGGACGACAAAAGTTAACTTAGTTTTATTGATCAGTTTTACTTCAATAGCTGACTATTTAACTCGATCTGGTAATTTAGTCTATTTTGTGGGTAGGAGCTTCTTCATAGTGTTAAGGGGTCTCGTTTTTAGGGCCTGACACCACCACCACCAGTAGCCAGTAGCAGTAGTATGGGTCATACTAGTACAGTATGTACCTACTGAATACCTGAATCTTATTAGCCTACTTGATTGAATGCCACTACTATTAACTGATGTGCCAAAGCATAACCCTACTGTTTTAAGTGCCATCTGTCCCAGGGGCGTAGTACCTGCTGATGTATCCAAGCTCCTGAGTTCTTGATAGAATTCGAGACAAGTAGAGTGCAACAAGGAGACCCAACCTCACAATCACAACTACCATATTCAACAAAGAGAATCCTGCCCACAGCGAACCATCCAAATATGTGTGTATCCGATGACCACTAGGTGCATTAGAAGTGTCAAAGATCACGAAATTGATTCTTCAGAATATCTGAAAAACGCAAAGTTCTTCAAACAGATAGCTGAGGTAATTTTCAATAAAAAACAATCAAGGGATTTTGTTCGCAACATCAACCGTTAAGAATATAATTTGCAAACATCAATTTTTGTAACTTTTAACCCCTTCTAACCCACCATGCAGGGATCGGATAGTTGAGGAATTTTCTCAGATTATAAGTAACCTCAATCCCAGCGTGTAAATATACCATAAAAATACGAGTGTCAAGTTAGCAAAGCAACTTTGACGAATCAAGAAATGTATAGGTGACGTTAAATAGTTGTGGCAATTCCGAATTTGTCGTTCAATGTATTCCATGTTTTTTTAGGTGCTTTGCTAACTTGCAAATCTTTAAAAGCAGGAAAAACTTCCTATACTTGTTTTATGGCTAAATAAATTGTCATTAGTTAGTCTTTAATAAGTTGTGAAAAATAGAATTTAATCGTGCAAAATTGTCTATCTTTTTGCTTAGGGTTTTTTCGACTTGATATGAAACTAACAAAGCATCGCATCGGGGTAAAAACAACTAATACCGATTAGTTTTTCACTTATTAATTTGTCGTTAACTAGTCTTTAATTAGTTGTGACAGTTAAGAATTTGTTGTGCAATATTTCTTACGTTTTTTGGGTTCTTTGTTAACTAGATATCAATTTAGCAAAGCATCACCTCAAAAAGTGGTAGAAACTGCTTAAACCGTTTATGGCTAAATAGAATAATTCATGTTTAACTACTTAGTCGTTAATAAGTTTTGACAATTTCGAATTTGTTGTTTTGTTTTCCATGTTTTATTTTTCAAAAAGCGGTGATTCTTTTAAAGCTTAACATTTTACTACTTAGAAATTTGCCGCTAATTTGTCATTAATTAGTTGAGAAAAATTCAATTTTTTCGTGCAAGTTTTTCTATGATTTATATTTTATATTCCTAAACCCATATAAAATTAATCAAAGAGCTCCGCAAATGTTCATAGAACCTATTGAAATCTTAAGTGATTAATAATTTGTCTTTAATTAGGCATTAATTATGTGTGAGAGTTTTATCATTGTCTTGCAATATTTTTTATGTTTTTTGTTTGAGTTTCTCGATTCATATGAAGTAACATTCGAAAAGATTTTAAAATTGATTATATTGAACTGTTTGTTGCTTGTTTATTATTTCATTGGGTCAAATGAAATTTTGTTGAAAAATACATAGAAAACATTGCAGGAAAAAAAATTATTTTGTCACTAACGACAAATTAAAAGCAAATTATTAAGCAATAAAAAGTTATGCATTAGAAAATTTTACTTTTCGAAAAAAAAACATCGAAAACATAGAATAACAAATTCAAAATTATCAAAGCTTAGTAATGACTAGTAAGTCATTAATTCTTTACCCATAAAGCATCTGGTTGAAGTAGTTTTTAACCCTTTTTTAGGCGGTGCTATGGTTTATTTCAAAATAGCTTTTTATGACCCTTAATCCTACAAATTGGCGTTTCGTCCGGCTTATTCACTTGGGCTCATCAGTGACGTAGTGAGGACTATGGTTCTTTACGTCAAGTTAGCAAAGAATCCAAAAACGCACTTCTCAATTTAAAGCAAAACCCGCGTATTGTAATACTATAGAAAATTATTTGTCATTGTTTGCTAATTGTGTAATTACCATTGTTTGTCATGAATTTTGGACTGATTTTTATTTTATTTATTTCTGTGTTAATGATCACACTTTCTTAAATTTTCTCCACAATGTGTTGTTTTAAGTATCTTAAAAACAAAACTAAAACAATCCGATTTCAAATATATTTTTAAGTGGCTCGTTGTCTAGTATGTGATCATCATATCCGGGTTCGACTGTATTTCATTATTTTATCTATTGCTTTAGTTAAAATTTTGATACATTAACAATAAGAAACCATACCCCTATAGTGAATGCTTTGACAAAACGGAGAATAAAAACAAATTGTTACGAAATTAACATTTTCATTAACAGACAATTTCATTGTCAAAACACACTGAACGTACATAATATAGTATGAACCTACACAAATTGTAATAAAATGATGTGCACAATGAACGAATAACACAAAACATCCAAGGTCAATTTGTTCTCGCATTGTCTATAAAGAATTTAACGATGGGAACAATTTTATTTTTAACAAATTAAAAAAAAAATCTTCAATTAAAATGAAATTGATTTAAAAAAAAAAACATGGTAGCCGGAAGTTATTTGGTACGAAAACTACAATGACTCACCTGAACTGATGATGATGCTTCGTGTAGAAATGTGAGTATTTCCAAAACTACAATAGCATGCTCCCAGTTCATGTTTTTTTTTTTTTTAGTTTCTTCGAAATTGATTAACCATGAAATGTCCCGAAGAAATACAATTTATTAATATTAAATTGTTTGGAAAATTAGAAGGCAGCCAACATTATGACCTGAAAATTGAAGAAAAAATAAATTTTAATTATGATATTTTATAAGAGGTTTAAATTTATTTCAGAAATAAAAGAATTACTTTAACAAGCTGATTTATATATCCTATATTAAAAAGGCAGCAGATACAAATATTATTATCAGTTTATAATTCTTACTAAGTCTCTTATAGTTTATAGCCCAATCGCTTGAAGTGGATAGGTTTATACTAGAGTTCAATTTGCTGTTATGAAAACATTTGATTAGATTTATATTTTAATTACATTAATCTTTAACCTTTCTTTCTTAGAAAATTAAATTATTTGTCATCATAAACATTTTAAAATTAATATATTTGTAGAAACCTTGGCATACACATGGAAGATGTCTAATTAATTGACTTGAATATTGAGTTTTTTTAAACCATATTATACAACAATTTTATCTTACAAAATATTACTAAGCTATTCAACTCGTATTTTTTACTTCATTATCATCATTTGACTTAGACTCAAATGCCTGTCACAATTGTCAATCAAATACTGACAAAAAAGAGAATTTTACGTTTTGTCTGTTTCATAAAAAAAATTGTCACTATAAATTTGTCAGACAATTCATGACAATTCTCGGACTAATTCGAGACAATTCATTTTCATGACAAGTTTCTAACACCCCGACTCCACAGAGCATACAGATGTCCAACATGGCAACCACAATCTAATCAACAACCACCACATTTTGTCTCGTTGGACAAAGCATGTCCTGTCGTTTCTTTTCTTTCTCACCACTACTTCTATCTTTTGCAACAATATCAAACTCAAATTATAGAAAAAAAGGTCACGTAAATAAATAACTATGTACTTTAAAAAAAAAACTCACACGCACGTGAAATCTCAAATCTCCTGTCCAAGCTTTGAACAGCGTTCATGTTGTGTTCAAAAGTTGGTTTTCTTTGACACTTCCTCGACAAGACATGGAATTTTCTACCTCCATTGGTTTTTTTTTTTGACAGGTTCATAGTCCGAGCATGGCTCATGTCTAGTGGAGCTACCATGTTATGAACCGAAAACTTAACAATTGTAGCATATAATCTGACATTTATACAAAACTGTCAAATTATTTTTGGGACAGAAATTTTACAGTTGTCAAGTTGTTATTTTACAAATTGTCACCTGTCGCAATTGTCAATTTTAATGAAACAGGACCAAGGTAGGTGGACGGCGATTAACGTTGAATTTCTTAAGGTTGGTTCGTAGTTTCTTTTCTTTTTTGACATTCCAGCTTTTAATCTTCACACAATAAGAAAATGGTAAGCGTCGACGTTTGAAAGCCCCCCCCCCCCGAAAAGTATGCACGTTTTTCGTACAGGCTGCCCCTTCCAACTTATCCACCGAAGGTGTCTTCCTTTCCATTTTGAGAATTAAGGTCCTCGAGAGAGGAGGTCATAAAACTCATCCTTTAAAGTAGAGCTTTCAACTCCATTGTGAGGAACTTGTGCACATACATTCGATATTTTGAAAAATGATTTTGATCAGGATTACTTATTTATTTACTTATCTGGCTCCCGAACCATGGAGGGTCTCTGCCAGAGATATTGCGGTCTTCCATCGATTATGGTCCCTCGCATGCTCCCTCCAGTCATCGAGACCAAGCGTTCTTGCGTCGGAAACCACCTGATCCCTGTAGCGGAGGTTCGGTCTTCCTGGTCGTCTCGAACGTGGGGAGGAGTTTTGAGCCCATTTGTTTGGCCAAACCGAAGTAGCAGCGGTTCGCTAGGGTAATTCTTCGTCGGATTTCCACTAAGGTGTCATTCGTGGGGTTGATGTTTGTTCCGAGGTAGGTGAACTCTTTTGTCCTAGGCGATGGACAGATGAAGCTTTGTTTGTTGATAGCATATATACTTTGTTTTGTTCTCATTCACTTCAAGACCAACGCGTTTCGCCTGTTCATCAATAGCTGTGAATGCTTCTAGTACAGCTCGCTTGGAGCGGCCTATGATGTCGATGTCGTCCGCATAGCCAAGCAGTTGCGAAGACCTGTTGAAGATAGTGCCTTCCCGGTTTAACACCACTCTTGCGAACTATCTGCTCCAGGACTAGGTTGAAGAAGTCACATGATATCGGGATTAGAGCCAGGCTATTACATATCGGTTTAAAGTCGATAACTTTGCATCTAAGTCGATATTCTACAATGAATCCGCACCCTATTATGTACAATCTTTCATCACAGCAGTAATAAATGGCAATTTTTTCTTTTCATCATACCTGATCCTATACATCGCATCTGCTGGATTGCGGAACGGTCTTCCTTATTCCACGTGAGGACTTTATTTTTTTGAGGATACCTTGGGTGTATAAAGGGTTCTCGAGATGGATTTTTTGGATTTTGAGTGTATAAAATATTTAAACTTCTTATAAAAACTTTATTATATAATTAAGCAATATTGAAATGAGTATAATAATATCTACAATAATGTCCCTTTATTTTATTTTGTGTCCTTCTCTTGTCTTTGTTCTTTAAACTTTTGTTTTTTTTTTATATTAATCAATTTTGTTTTGTTGATTTTTCCCTTTTAACTAAATGTTTTGTTGGAAGTAAAGTACTGGCCAAAATCTTATATCTTACTATCATATTACTTATAGTTTTAAAAACGATATACATACATATTTACAATAATAAGTTGAAATCACATATACATAATGTAATACTGTTACGAGATACATATATGTATGTGTGTATCGCATGTATGTATCTCATCAGGAATACCAATATAGAGTTGGATTAGCTGCCAAATAGTCTATGTGGGAAGCAAAATTTATAGCTTTATATCAAATATATTAACTAGAAATTCACAAAAGACAAACGATGACAGAAGATTAGATTTTGACATTTAAAAACATTCAAATGTTATTTATTATAAATATGTATATCAAATAGAGAAAGATTTAGTAGTTAATCCTTTTGTAACTTTAAATAGTCATATATAATTTTTACGATACAAAACATTTTTAAATTGTCAGCATAAATGGAGCATTGAGGAAGAACATTAGCATCTACTCGAAAAAAAAAAAATATTGAAAGAGTGACGGAAACAATATTGGCTTTTTTGTTCAGTCGAATTTCTACGAACAAAATTTCGTATGGAATCTTATTGGATACATCTCTTCATTATAAAAACGGGTTAATTGGGGTAAGGGAAGAGCCGCCATCTTGAATTGGATTGGTTTTATATTTATTTGAGAACTCTTTTACATTTTCAATTTACAACTAAATGTTCATCAAAAACCTTGAAGAGAATTTTTTTAACACTCTTCAAAGTATTTTAAGAAAAAGATTTACTTTTATGGAAATATTTTTTTTTTTTTTTAAATGGCTCCTACGATTTTATAAATCTTTTTCTGTATGCTCCAATTAGTACTATATACTACCAAAAATTATAAAAATTTACAAATGCAACTATTAGTAGTACCTCAAATAGAACTATTTTTAGATTAATCTTTGTGTATACAAATTTCAAGTAAAGCGTTAAAACAAAGTGAAATGTATTAGCGGGTCACACTTATACTTGTTCAAGGAGCTTACATGTATAAATTGTATTTATTAAAAAATCGATTTTTTTTCAAATTGTAAAATTAAAAAAATAAATAAATAAATTAAAATTAATGTATTTATAAACATGCACATAATTCGTATTTGTTCAAGAATTCAGTTGAAATTTTCTTGTTGATACCAAACTCTTAATCTGAACATTCATAAAATATTTAAAATTGTTTTGAAAACTTCAATGAGAAAAATTGATTAAAATCCATTTAGTGGAAACGTTTAAATAAAAAAAAAAATGCGCTCCTTGCTGTTATGTTCAAGATGTTGAGGGTTTAAGAAATTTGTATATAAGAACATGGAAATATGTTTAAAAGCATGAATACGATATCTAAACCTGCTTAAACATCTCCCTTGATAGTTTGAGATAACAAAAATTAATAATCGTTGGAGTGGTTATCTAAAAAAATAATTTTTGTGTATGTAAGTACCTATCAAATTTTTTAAATATTTTGAAGGAAAAGCTTAGGTATAAAATTCGTAAGTATTTATTTATGTGCATATAAAATCTAAATCTAAAAAAAAATGTTAACTTGTTTTTAAAATATCGAATTTAAAAAAAAAAAAATTGAAACTCCTTTTAAAAATCCAAAAAAGGAATATTAATTTTGATATGCATTATTATTTAATCTTATTTGAAATTTGTATAAAAAATAATCTAAGTCCATTTTCCGGATAGTAAGAAAATTGAAAATAAGAAAACGTTTTATGAGTTGGTAATGATAAAAAAGTTCAATTTCAATTAATGGAAATCTCCCACCTTTTTTCGATTACTTTTAAATGTAATAGAAGAAATTCATTTTCTAATTACAAGTACATAATTGAAAAGTGTCAATTACTTGAAATTCAATTGCATTAATATGATTGAAAACAGAAGTAATCATTAACAAATCTGAAATGATTACTTTTTTCAGTAATCAATACAAAAGTATTAATAGTTTACTCATAGCTTACTTCTCCAGAAGATGAGGGTTCTTTGTGGGTTTTCAATTTCTGCCAAGAGTTTGATTAAATCCTATTTGTTAGGTAGAAAGCAGCTCGTTCAGGTTCAAAACAAAAAAACCAAATTTGTTTATAATTCAGTTGGAGTTCCGCAAGGGTCAATATTAGGTCCTCTTTTATTCCTAATTTTTATAAATGATCTTCCTCAAATGGTGAAGTTAAAAAAGATACTTGGTTGCACTTACCATTACCCTAACTTTTGTTCTTTAAGATTTCTCAATAAAGTTATGAAAAGCAAAAAACCCACGTATTTGTTCGAAAAAATAAATTTTTTTGTTTCAACACGCTCTTTTTCTATTATTCAACTACGCATTACGTGTGTCGCCTATGAACGTCAGTTTTTTGTTCAAGCCACTAGCTCTTGCATTTCGTTACCCTTAGGCATTAGAAAATTGTCCTCTGATACAAAATTTTACGAAATTTTATTGAAATATTTGGCTGAAAATTAAAAAATATTAAATTTCTTTCTTTTTGATTTTTCTGTTTATTTCTCGTTTTTATTATTGTATTTAACTTATAAAATTCCTTATCATTATATAATTGTTTTTTCAGTTTAGAACTTTTTAATAAAAAAAAAAACACAAAAAATTGGAAAAAATGAATGAAATATTTATTTGAATCGATGGTTTGAATCTTGCAATTTAATGTTTAAAGATAATTTCATGCAAATGTTGACCGCGGCTGCGTCTCAGGTAGCCCATCCGCTGAGTCCAATTTTGGCATACTCTTTCACACATATCGGCCGGTATCTCACGAATGAATGCATGGATGTTGGCTTCCAGTGCGTCAATCGAAGCGGGTTTGTCCCTATAGACATGAGCCTTGACATACCCCCACAAAAAATAATCTAATGGTGTCAAATCGCACGATCTAGGCGGCCAATTGACCGGCCCGAAACGTGAAATTAACTGTTCACCAAACTCGCCTCGCAATTGCGCCATTGTTTCGCGTGCTGTGTGGCATGTGGCACCGTCTTGTTGAAACCACATATCATGAAAGTCAAGAACTTCCATTTCGGGCAAAAAAAAGTTTGTTATCATCGCTCGGTAGCGTTCACCATTGACAGTAACGCTGCGATTCGCATCATCTTTGAAGAAATATGGCCCAATAATGCCGCCGGCCCATAAACCGCACCAAACAGTGGCTTTTTCGGGATGCATTGGTAGCTGTTGCAATGCTTCTGACTGATCTTTACTCCAAATGCGGCAATTATGCTTATTTACGTACCCATTCAACCAAAAATGAGCCTCATCGCTGAACAACAAGCAGCGCGCGATGAACATTTCGAACCGAACACGAATTTTGATAGTAAAATTCAATAATTTGCAAGCGTTGTTCATTTGTAAGACGATCCATGGTTAAATTGCAAACCAAACTGAAGCTGTTTGACAGTGACACAAGGTACTAAACACACGTCAGCTGTCAAAACCAGTGTTGCCAAAACCAAACCAGCTAAAAAATCACCCTATATATGCATTTCTTCAATTAAACCAAATATAATTCAAATAAAAATTACAAAAAAATTTCATTACATATGTAGGTAGATACCCTTCGAACCGGATGTGTTTAAACCGGGCCATTACCTTATTTATTTAGTTTAAATACAAAACAAATCTTAAATTATATAATGCAGGCATAAAATGTGTAGATACCTACCCATCGTATCACAAAAAGAAATCATCGTCTTATTTAGTTCTTAAAAATATTCTCAACCAAATATAACAACTTACTGCAAATAACAACAAACAAACAAACAAAAAAAGATCAAAAACAAAAGAAGAGTCTCTTTATCCAAGGCATCATCGCTTTGTGCAAAAGAAGATCAAGCACACATCTGAGATCTCCATATATGAAGAACAACAAACCACATTGCCAACGTACAAATTTGGAATCAAAGAATGCTGCCAAGCCAATCGACATCGACAATGTCCAGAACTTTTTCAGTTTGTACGTGCATCGGTGAATCAATATAATGCCATCCCGTGCCCGTAGCCCGTACCCGTGCCCTAAGCTAAGCAAGGGCACACAACATGTTGAAGTTGCTGGCGAAAAGCGACTTTTCCGTTTTGGGAATCAAACGAAGATAAACTTCTCTGCTAATTGGAATACAAGCTCAAGTAAACAGTTAAATGAATTATTGGTTGCATTCATTTTGATCGTCTTGTTAGTAATAGAATTTATCAAAAAAAAAAAAAAAACATAATTATTCTTTCCGATCACATCGATGATGTGACAAAGACAATGCCAAGGAAATTCAATCAGACATCCAAGTTATCATTTGCTTGCTATGGTTATGATTGTGTAATTAGAAATGTGTCAAATTGATTGAAATATGTGATTCGCGCCACGCGGATATTTGATTTGGCCAAGAAAATGATATATGTACATAATAACTCTCGAACAGTGATGTGCAAGAATACAAATGAAAACTTTAGGATTCATTAAAGTCGTTTTTTTTAAATAGTTTTATATTTCGCTTGATTCTTTTATTTTTTGTTTTCGTCAAGTGTTAGGGTTCCAAAATATATTTGGGTCTTGTTAAGGTCCTACAGAGAATATGGTAAGGTTTATTCTTGAAAGATTATTGCGCTGAACAACGTCTGCATTGTGCAAATCATCAAATTTTATTTTTTTAAAAAGTGTTCCGTTAAAAAAACGCTCCGTTTATTGCTTGATCTTTCACCTTAATAATAATTTTTATAGGCAGTTCGTATTTTTAAGATGAATGAATGGATAGGTGAACAGGTAAAACTGTTGGATTTGTGACAGTACCAATCGACATAAAAAACAACAGTAGGTTTGTTCGTTGAGTCTGAAGTCACCCCAGGGTCACCCCAAAGCGCTTTTTGAAAGGCCCGAACTAACCCTGACGAGCCAATTCTGCGTTTTCTTAAACTTGGGGTCGCCCTGAAATAGCCCTGGGTTTTTTGGTGGGGTGAGTTGAGGTAAAGAATAAAATGTCAAAATGGCAGGAGCTCTGACAGATTTTTTTTGTTGTGAATTTACGTGCTGCAGGTAGTTCTTTTGTTTTTGAAACGAAAAATTCAACGAATATATAAATTTAATTAAATAATACCGATTAGATGGTGTTTTTTGAGAAGCGAAAAACCAATTTTTTGTTGAAAATAGGGGTTGTCAAGAAAACCTAGGTCAACTCTGGGTAAAGTTCAATGAACAAACCTAGGAATATAGAAAATGCTTTCAGAGATAGAAACATTTCATCGTAAAAAATAATGACAGAGTCAAAATGATTAACTTGGAACATAATTTTTGTTCCAATTTACTAAAATACTTCGGTTTTTTATGCACTAGTCAAAAAAATTAAAGAAACTAGATTTTTTTGAGTGAATAAGGCCCAGTTCCTAATAAGGCCCAACTCTCTGAAAACACCCAAACGAACATTAAATTCAGAGTTAATTAAGCCGTTTTTTTATTTTAAATCGTTAATTTGTTTACTGTCTACAATTTATGAATAAAAGCCTGTCATAGTCCTAATAATGCCCATACAAAAATGGGGTGGGCCTTATAAGGTATACATGAACAAAAAATTTCTATTCAAATTATGTTGGCTTACAGCCGAAATGTTAACTTTACGGGAGAAAGGCAAATTGGAGGGAAGTCAACATGGAAAATCCGTTGAAGTGTGTAGAACGTGACTTAATGTGATAACATGAAGCTTCCAGGCACTTCCAAATTCAAAGAAGAACACTGAAGAATGACAGTGAGATTGGGTCAAGGAAAAAAAACGGAGGCGTTAAAAACAGAACAAGAGACGAATTTGTGCCAAAGAATAGTGAGGCAGTTTCAAGTTGGAATGCTCTTCTCCCAGAAGAAGCTTCAATAATTTGTTTTTTGCAAATTAAACAAAATCTTGTACAATTTTAATAAATCAAAAAGTGTCGCTGGAATAAAATGCAGGGCTCAAATGATGAGCACATCAAGAGCACAGAAACTCAATAGGCATATTTTCTAGGATCATTTTGTAAAGGTAAAAATGCTATTGGAAAGATTAAATATTCAAATCACGAGATAGGCTGCAGAATTCCACTCCACCAGCAGCAGAACGTCTTGGCATTGAAATGATCGAAACGGGTTTATCAAATTTCCAATGAACAAGCCGAAAGTGTAATAATCGTGCGATGCGTGGATGCCAAAGTTACGGCTATTCCACACTTGGAAATTTTGAAAGGAAAGACACAAAAGCGAGTTAATGGACAATCTTCTAACCGGTCCCAGAATAAAAATGACACCAAAATGTTCCATGAACCACTCAACTTTCGTCGAATTCATAATAAATTTGAGTAAGTTTAACTGTCTGGCCAGATTAAAGTGTTGCAACTGGAGCTGCAGCTGCAACTGCAATAGCTGTCAAAAAATGTCGTACGTGATTTTTTACTCGTCCACAATGTGCTTTACCAAGTCAGCTGTGCGAATTTTATTCAGCACAAAAATTCAAATTAAAACAAAAATAAAAATGGAAAATAATGAAATAGAAGCTAAAATTACTTAACGTCCTTATCAGAGATTAAACAGAATTTGATATTCTTTTCAACCCCAATATAAGCACTTGGTTAAAAGTTGGCCAACTTGTCCAGCTGCGTCTGCAGCTCCTTCTGCAGCTGCGTGGTATCTGTTCGTATCATTGGATTTGTATGTATTCAACATTTTGACAGCTATTCCAGTTACAGCTCTAGTTGCAGCTCCGTATCCATTCTGTTTAGGCAGTAACTAAAGCTGTCTATCGATCGTTTAAGCACCACTGGGACTAAGAATTGCTAAGATTTATAGCAAAGCATCCATAAAGGTAGCTAAATAAAACAAGTTTTAACGTAATTCTATCAAATGTTTGGTCCAAATGTATGACATACAATAACATCACCTCAGGATTTCAGGCAACGGAATTATGTCCCTTCGACCCAAAGATAATTTTTACCTACCATTCGCTCCATCAGTTCATTCCCAATAACCATGCAGTCGCACCAGAATCTAACACCTCAGATGCTCCTTCCAATGTTGGTTGAAAGTTCAAATATCGCTGCCGTAACAGAACCACAGCAACTATTGGACTAGCAGCAATGCTACAAGCTGTGAAGAAACGTAACGAAACGACAAGAGGAAAAGTATCCATTTCATAAATTACTACCAATTCCTAAGCTACAAGTGAACAAAACGTGTTGAAAGAAGGTCCTGAATTTAAGGAGTCAGCAAGTTACAGAAGATTTGTTCTTTGATAAGAATATATCATCTAAACCTTCAACATCAAAAACCAAGAACTGGAGCTTGCTATGCCTAAAAAGAAGATCGCATGGAGGATATGAGGCAATGTTAGAGTTGCGGAGTCTAGTACCATGAACTCTGTGTTGGGTTAACTGCAGCTGAAGATGTTTTCGACTGCCCAGGTGACTGCGAATGAGCGCCTATTAGAGAGAAACTAGCTGTGTTTTTGTTATTTTTTAAATATTTTTTTTCAATTTTTTGCGTGATATTTTACCCAAGATGGGTGTTTAAGTTTTATGTTTTTTATCTAAAAAGACACTGTTTTTTATTTAGGGTATTCAATCCATACAACAGCCATAGGACCATTGTAAACTTCGTAAATCTGTCACAATTTGTATGGACAATTTGACAGATTTTAGCAGTTTACAAATATACTACGCTTACGACGACTATATGCTGTTGTTATGAATACTCTTACTAGTTCGGTAAATAGAGAGGTTTTATCCTACAAAAGGTCAGGTAGTTCTAAATTTTTTGGCACTTTTGTCGGTTTATTGCATATAACTTTCCCGATGTATTTTAACGGAAAACAAAATATGAAATGAGCAGAACAAAGATATAAAAGTAGTCTTAAAAGTCAAAATATGTTGACTTGGCTAAGGATCATTGAGCGAATGGGAAACAATGCTCCAGCCGATTCAGTGTTTGAGTTCCAGGTTGAAGGCAAAACAGAAAATTGAACCTCTGGCTTTGAGAGTAAGCCCTCACCAGAGCCTCAACCATAGCGACTAAAATACCGGGTTCAGAATATAGTGATGTCTATCCAAGTTTTTCCAACTCTCCTATTTATACTTTAATCGATTCAGGTGGTTAGGCACATCAAAAAAATAAATTATAAAATAAATTTGGTGGCGCAACAGCTCGTAGAGAACGAGAGCCTAGTGACTTACAGTTCTCAACTATTCCTGTGTGCGTGTTGTTGGCAGGAATGAAGAGGACCTATAATTTTTTGCCGAGTCCAAACGGCTAGATGAGAAGAGAAGAGAAATAAATACAGTATGGAAATTTGAAGGGAGTACAAAAATATGGCGGAAAAATTCTTGTTGGAGGGAAATTCAACTTGAAGGGAGTTTGACTTACAGGAATTCAAATGTAAATACAAGCAATCGGTAGCCAATTAAATTACCTACAAAAGATCGAATGTAAAAATTTTTACTTTAACTCGACAGCTTAGAAGTAATTGCCCTATAAAGAGGGAAAAAACTGAGAATCTTACAAACTATGACATTTTAGACTTTTTTGGGAGTGCCATTAGTAGTGTTTGCACAAAAAAAACTTTCCAAATCATATTTGTAGGACATTTTGCTTAGTACTGATTTCCATATTTAGTTTTCCGTTAAAATACACCTAAAAGAAGTTATAGGCAAAAATCCGAAAAAAGTTCCATTTTGTTGTGGTTTTTTAGGATTTTGAAGTGGTGGAGGGGGAGAGAGTGTGGAAGTTTGGAGATTTTTATACTACCAACTATAACAAATAACATATCAAAAAATTAGAATTACGTGACCTTTTGCAGGGTAACCCCTTTTTTACCTCTACTACTTTTTATACTTTTTCTAATACTCTTTATTTCAGCAAGAAATTTTGCAAAATTCCTTGAAAAAAAAAGAATGGGCCTTATTAAGAACCCCTGTTTTTAATAAGGCCCCGCGATAGCTTTTTTTTAAGTCCGAAAATAAAATAAAGATTTAATATCTTTTTAGTTCGCTCCAATTTTTTTAAAAAAAGGAAAAGAAATTTAAAAAAACTGATTTTTTGTTTCCAAAACTGTTCTTGACAAACCAGGTGTGCGTGTGAAATTATACAAACTTTTGTGTGTTGGCTCTTCTTTTTTTGAAAATCATATCTCGTTATCCTAACTTTATTTTGCACATTACTGTACCAGAAGGTTTTATAATAATTGATGATCATTTATTTAAATTTTGGAGGAATATTGTCAACGAATATGGAAGTTCGGACTGTCGTCAGTAAATTTGTGATATTAATAATTAATTTTGTAAATCTGCCAGCATAACGGAGCTATTAAATTGAAAAAAATGTGATGAGACTGTCTGAATTAATTAACACGTTAATCATTTTCTAAAGTATAGATATTAAACGTGTACAAACATTATTTTATTTGCGACAACAAGAAAGATTTTTTGAATAACCTTCACTCAAGTTTTCGACGCTTGTTCCTATACTTCTTTTGCAATCCTTTACACCGAAAATCTGCTGTGGGATCTAAGTCTATACAATTTTTTTATCAAAGCTGATTTTCTCTAGTGCGAGATCATGAAGCTGAGTAAACTTTAGAAATCCTAAATTAACTCACCTAATTTGGTGACTTAACTCAGGGACAAATAATATTAAGGGCCTTTTCCAATGAGACGTCATCTTATTTTCGATAGTGAAAGCTATTGACAATGCAGTTTCTATTGTGGCGCCATCTCTATTTCGAAAGTGAAAGGCGTAGAAGGGTGATATCCATCGTGTAGCACAGCGATTTGAATAGATTTTTGACAGCTGAAATACTGTTCATAAGTTAACTCAGGGTTAATTTATTTTTAGGATTAACTCTGCATAAAAAAACTAACCCTTAGAAGTGTCAAAAAAATGATAGTTCATTGCTAATATTGTTTTACGCTCCAACTTTCGATTGAACTTTTATTGTGCCTCTTATAGCCCCTACATAAATACGTACATAAGTGAACGTCTGGTTGAATTAATGATATTTAATAAAATTTAAACTTAATATAACTATTAAGTAAGCAAACTAACTGAGACTATACAGAATATAAAATATCTTATAATGGTGTCTAAAATATATGGGTTATACCTACACAACTTATTTACCCAAAGAAACAATTCAAGATTGACTGTGGGCTTGTCAACCTTATATGAAACTAGCCTGTAAACCCTATATATGATAAAGATGATGCAATAAATAAAAAGGTTGTAGTTGTGGCGACTAAGTTTTAACTTCATTGAAATTATAAAAAAGAACAAAGAGTTTAAGCTAAATTTATACTCACGCAGTTGTTTTGGTTAAATTAAGTACTATATAGATAATCATTATAAGTTTCTCCGCATTAAGATAAACATGAAATCAATACCTCGGCATTGTTTATATTATTTCTTTAACCAAGCCGAAATTGAAAAAAGATATAAAATAAACAAATTTCATTGATAGGGTGAAACCGGGTAATTCTAGGCTTTCTTAGAAAACTAAACAAAAATAAAATGATAAAAAATAGATTCTGCGAGGAAGATCTGTCCATAGATGTTCGCTGAAAGGCGGTGTTCTGTCTATCCTGGTTTGGAGCTTAAAGAAGATATCATAGTGATTGCCTTTGCGAAAAATGCTAACGTTACAGCAAAAAAAAATATTAAATTGCTCTAAAAAAGCTTACTGGACTGGGTTCCAGCCCTCATAAAATAAATCCTGCCTATAAAAAAAGAGAAAGAAAAAATATAAAATTCCACCTGTCCTGTAGACCCCTGAAATAGGAACACAAGCAGGTACTGATCATCACTTGTCTTTGGCTAGGAGGCAGGCTCTCAATACAAGCGTTCCTCTTGACCAAAATGTACGCCGAAATTCTACCACCCGCACACTTCGCTGTAGAATGCCTAGCTTAGATGTTTCTGTTGATGCCATGTTGGGTCAAGTAAAAATTACTTTTATGGAAACCGGATCCGAAATAGTACCTGCTCTGATGTTACGGTAAGATTTACCGCAACAAAAACCTCTCTTCATTCGGTTCTTAAAACCTTCTTCTGACTATGTTGTTTAGTCATAGTCTAACTCTCGTTATCTGTTTTCCCCTCCACCCCAACCAATCCCATTTTTCGACCCTCAATTTCGTCCGTTGTCCTCAAGGAGCTTGAGAGTGGCTAGGTACATCATCGATCTATATTCCTTCGTGCTGAGCCAGCGGACGGGCTGGAGACTCGCACGCCACCTACGTGTGAGCTGAGCAAGGTAGCTCTGAATAGTCAAGGGACAGATGGAAACGTACACACACACTTTAAAGTGAATTTTGAACAACACAACATAAATATTAATTTAACTTCTTTTTATTAAACATGGCAACAAGCCCAACGTTAATTTTGAACTTTAACTCTAACTTTTAATAAGCATCGACCGCATAAAAGAATGGAACGCTAAACGCTATTCCCTTCATTTTCTCCAAATCTGCACAAAGGTCCACCGAATAGTAGATTGCGCGTTCGTTAGTCTGATTGCACGTAGCAAAATCCATAGTTCGCGGTCTTTAAGTATTTCATCACAGAAATCCCTAATCGTCTATTAAATTCGGTTAAAAATATTGCAACACTGAAAAGAACTAGAAATTCATGAATATCTCAAGCACATGCTACAAAATTACCCAGCGAAGTACATTAAGCAAGAATCTATGCTGAAAGTATTTCTCATCGGAAACTAATATTAAAGAATGAGTATAATGCAGCTCATAAGATAGAGCAAAGATGTAGGAGAAGTAACAAGTTGGCTATGGTAAACAAGCTTGTGGAAAGTGCAGGAAGAAGTGAAGATATTGTCGGGGAAACGTATCAAAAAGAATAATATTGTATTAGATGTGAAATACTGATGATGATCAGCTGCGGAGGTAGCAGAATAATTTTTGTGCACTGCTCACCGATGTCCAGGATCAAATGTGGATCCTCATCGCACGCAGGTCTTCTAGGGATATTGACACCAGTCTCTCAACAAGTGCAGAGATAAAAGCCGTGATTCATACCTTCTTTAGTCAAACAAAGTAGCTGAATTTCACGGCATACCCACGGAGTTATTAAAAGTAGATTCTGAAGCAAGTTTATGCATTCTGCAACCACTTGAAGACAGGAAGCTATTTGGGAAAATAAAACCTATTCCAATGACTGGAAGAATGATTTTATTGTGATGTTACCTCAAGAGATGTAACAATTAGCTTGGTATCATTGTCCTGTATTGTCCTGTATTGTCCGTGTTCCCGAAGTTAATGGCAAGTATTGTTCTCGAAAGGATTAAGTCCAGAATGGAGTCTACTTTCTAGAGGAATCACCGTTCTACCTCATATTTGTTTGTTGTTGTTTGAAAAGGTTTCAAACAGGTTAATTAGGAGTATATTTGGAGAATGTATATGGTAATGACATTAAAGAATTCTTCAATAAAGCAAGGATCCTTTCAAGATGCGCCAAAGAGTAAGGCAAGGAGATGTATTTTCGCATGTTTTGACTGCCGCAGTTCGTTCAAACGAAAGGATTGAAATAGAAGGGAGGCCGTTTGACAAGCTCAGCCAAATTTACTTTTCCTCCAATATATGTCTCTTGGCAAATAGTTTCGGTACAATTTCTTGAATCAATAAGAGGTGGTGTAAGGGTTTAACGTCAATGAAATCTAAATGATGCGTGTAACTTAAAACTTTCAGCTTTCACACTTTTAGATGTGTGATTTTCAAGAAGAAATAAAACGCATATAATTTAATACTATGACCAAGAATTTACTTTTTTATAAAGATAAGGGTTTGCTATTATGTTTTAAAAATGATTTCGGGCAAGTGGCCACCGCGCCTGGCCAATTCACTTCACATAACCCCACAAAAAATAGTGCAGCGGTGTTAAACTGCACGATCTTGGAGGCCACGCCACAGGCCCATGACGCGAGATAATGCGCTCACCAAAAGCTTCCTTCAATTGATTGTTTCGTTGACCGTCACGAACCGAACCATTATTTTGGTAATAAATTTGCACGATTTGCAAACGTTATTTAGGAGTAAGTCTATTCATTATAGTGGCAAATCAAACTGAGCATAAATCAAGTGACAGCTGTCAAAAAAACCAACTCTGAAAAATGTATTGCCAGATTGAAAATCACACGTCTGAGAAAATACCCTTTGCAAATTTTAACGCTTTTTAAAATTATTCGTCAGGTGGATCATTCACGTTGAGAAGTCCCTTCGGATTGTCATAAATTATCAATGGCAAAATGACAGGATCTTTTGTGAATTGGCTTTGTGAGATCTGAACTACGTTGCATACACAAAAAACCAACCAGTTTTTGAGATATCAATTTTCAAATAAAAATAGAATTTTTTTTTTTCAAATTCTAAAAATTTTCTGTTTGAAAATTTTGAAACTAGATATTATTTTAAATTATTTAAAATTTGTTTCAAGAAAAATTAATTTAAAGTCTGTCAGCTGATAATGAAAAAAAAGACATTCTATGTGAGGTGCTTTAAATGGTTGCTAAGTGTAAATTTCCTTAATAAGGGTATTCAACCAACTTTGTATAATACGAGACAAGTTTACGATTTGGTTAGGTTCATCATTTTTAAGAAAAAAAAAACCCCAATATTTGATACCAAATCACACACAAAATATTTGGTCAAAACCGTAGGAGCTGTTTTTAAAGAAAAATAAGATTTTCGTTAGCGGTTTTTTAACATTTGTTTGGAAGGTACCGTTATTTTTTCATAAAAGTAAAATATTTTCTGAAAATACTCTAAAGAGCATAGAAATCCACAGCTCGATGAGAAGTAATTCTAGTGCGCCAAAAGTCGTTTCAAAAATGGTCTCCAAAAATCATAATTAGTTCAGGGGCTACTGCTAGTAATGAAATATTACATTGCCAGTTTTTGTAAAACTTCATGTAGGTATTGTTATCTGAATTGTCGTTTCTAAGAAATCTTTGAATAATCCGAGTTATTAGGTCAAATAACTGCTTTTTTTTAAATATCGGTATTATTCCTTTTAATGGATGAAAATCAGCTAAAACACGTTCACCATTATTGTAATCATTAAAACTGATCAGCTCCATTAAAATTTAATCATGAGTTCTCTATAGTTTAAATCATTTTCTTTAAATAATTTTGTTGTTATTTATTTTTTTCAAAAAGCCCACCAAAAGCTGGAACCTTCTGGAACCTCATAATTCTACTTCAATCAATTAAGTCAATGTCAATAGTAACACTTTTGCAAAAATCGCTACCAATTACCACCAACTAAAAATTGCATTCAACTTTTTATGTTAAGAAACCGTTGGCCAGGAAAATCCAAATGCTCCCCCGGAAGACTCAAGGTCAAGAATGTAGTCAGGTGTAATTCAATGAAGTGAGTCTGTTCAGAGTCTTTTTTGAAAAACCTCAAGATACCTCCATCCCTTTTTTGAATACTTCTGGTCATCTAAGAACGAAAAATCTTTATCTAGTATGTTAATAATTTTTTTTTTCAGAAATGTACTAAATTGGAAATAAAAGTTGTTTTTGTAATTTTTAATTTGCTCAAAAGCCAAAAGGCGTTCAACCCACAGGTTCATTACTACCGACTCCAAATGGATACAAATTATTTTTTTATTAATAAAAAAGTAGTTTTTTTTTTTTTTAATTTTGAGTTAAAAACAATTTTTTTTTCAAAAATGATTCATTCAATTTTGAAATGAAATAAAGGATCAAATTTCTAACTTCAAGAAAAGCTACAACACATTTTTGTAAGTGTTGTCATTGTTTTGTAATAATTGTTTTTTCTAATTTAAGTCATTTTTTTATAAAATCAATCTCTGATTTAGAGGAGGGGAATTAAACCCCCTTTATACTACCCACATTCCACACTTTCTGACTCACTAAAATCCCATCTCATTTCACTGTGCTACGATATCAAATGGGAATATTTTATAAAAATCTCGAAAATATTTAATTTGAATTTGCGTACAAAATACTTTTTATGTTTTTTAGAAACTTAAGCATAAAAAAAATTATTTAAATCAGCCTTATCGTGTTCATGAAAATTGAAAATCAAAAGCACTATTTTTTAATAATTATTTTTTTATAAATAATATTTCTTCCAGAAGGCTTTACTAAAAGTAATTTATAACATTTTTTTTTAAAGAAAAGTTGTGAAGCTATTTTTGTTAAAAATGTGATTGCGAAGGATCGAAAAAAAACTAAAAAATTGAAATTGAACTAAAATGTATTCTGGAGTTTAGGCTGTAGTTCAACAAACTGACAGATAGGCATACAGAATTGTGAGACGAATTTTTGTACGTCTTCGTTATTATTATTTTATTAAAATCTCGAGTAAAATTTTTTGATGCATAGCTTACTTCCTTCGCTTCCCTTCTTTCGAAATGAATGCTATTCCATCACGCAATTAAGCTATTTAACCTTATCTCGGATTAAGACAGGTGTTTAAAATTACTATAGTTACATATATTATGTATATAAGGGTGGTCCTAAAATTGGACGTAGTCTTGGAGAGGCCTCATTCAATTCAAAACATTGAAAAACAATTTCCCTAATTTTTTCAGATTTTTATTTCACCCCCCTTAGATGATTTTCCGTGTACACATTCCGTTCACGCCCAAGACAAGTGTGAAGAAATTTGACTGATTGTGCATACGATATTTGTCAAAAACTTAAAACTCACTCTTGCGGAATCGCAAAAATTGACGTGTAAACGATTTTCTGTGCACACAGAAAAAACTCACTCTTGCATAATTGGGCCCTTGGTCTCCCTATTTTCACATTAAGGATTATTCTTAAGACACGCGAAAATAAATCTGAATGTGTAGATTAGATTCAGACGAGAAAAAATTGCATTAGAGTGGGGGTCTATATCCCCCTGTTCAGACGGGAGGTGTAATTTTCCAGAAATTTGGCCAAAAAAAGAAAAAAAATATTTAAAAAAAACGGGAACACTTACAATGCCACGCTTTAGCTTTTTTCAAAGCCACAATTCCATTCTTTAATATGCTTCCTAAATAAAATTTTTATTTAAAATAGTTTTTGCAAAAAATTATTTTAATTTTAAAAAATTATAATTTTTAATTTTTAAGCTTGAAAATTATTAAAAAAAAAAAAAACTATTTAAATTAAAAGCTTTATTTATTAAGCATATTATAGAATGGAATCGTGCCTTTAAAAAAAGCTGAGACGTGGCGTTGTAAGTATTCCTTTTTTTTCTGTTTTGATCTAAATTTTGAGAAAATTATCCCTCTTTTAACGGGGGAAAATACTCGTAGACCCCCTTCGGATACTATTTTTTTCTCGTCGAAATCTAATCTTTACCCTCAGATTGTTTTTTTTTTTGCGTTTTATAAGAATCAACCTAACCCATAGTTAGTACCTTAAAGTGAAAATAGGGAGACCAGGGGGGTGAAATAAAAATCTATAAAAAATAGGAACATTTTGATTCCTATCCATTTCAGAACTTCAAAAAAAACCCAATATAAGGACCACCCTAATATATATCATTGGGCTCATTTTTTTACAGTCTATACAAAAGACCGCGGTATGAAGGCGAAGGGTAACGTTAAAGGAACTGTTACGTGCAAGAGTTTTATTTGTGAATATGTTTGTTTGGCTCATATTAAGCATGCTTAAAACCGAAAATGCTACTAAATTCATGCATTCCTGAGAGAATGGTCACACTGGTCACTTTTCAATATTTTTGGGGTAGCTCCGAAACTTGGCCGAATTTGAAAATTTTATACTTAAAACTTTTTGTTCAAAATTAAATTTTCTATCCAAATAAATCGTTTGAAAATTGCATAACAAAATTTAAGCCGAAAAAGTTAACAAAAACCAACATTTAAATTGAAAAATTAAAGGTTTTTAATTTTCCTTCTAATTTTAAGGAATAATTGGGTCAAGACATGTATTAACAAAATAAGGTAGACATTAAGGTCTTAAGGTTCTACTTTAAGCGTGTCTTGGATTAAAAAAGTAATGCACAGTTAAAAAAATTTTAAATCTTTGATTTTTCGATTTTTAGGTTAGATTTTGACAACTTTTCTTGCTTAAATTTTGTATAACAATTTTTAAACCATCCATTTCGATAGAAAATTTTTAACAAGAAATTTTAAATGTGAAATTGTCAAATTCTTAGTTTCGGAGTTGTACCGTAAATATTGAAAAGTGGCAAGTGTGGCTATTCTCTCAGAATGAATTTAGTAGCATTTTCGGTTTTAAGCATACTTATGGGCCAAACAAACATTTTTAAAAGGTCTATTCAATAGGCTTTTATTGATTTTGTACAAAAAGTAGGTAACAATTGACTTGTGTTTTCAATTTAATCAAAAAAAAAAGTGTGTTTAAATGTTCTGTATAAAATTTTAAGCAAATCCAAAACAAATACTAAGGATCCATAGCTTTATAAATAAATTGAAAAGGCTTGCCAACATTTTGCGCGAAAATTACATTATTTTTGAACTATTCCCGTAGGTCTTGATCAATTTTGTCATATCGTCCGATGATTGCAAGAACTAGGTAACTCAGTTTTAAATGTTTACAATATCTCAGCAAAAACGGTATTAATTTGTGCAATTTTCAAGACTTTTCGTCCAATTTTTGTCTAGGTACCATTGAAAAATACAAGATATTTATGAAGTGTGAGAAACATAAAAATTAAACTTTCACTCTCTCCCTGGTAGCTAGGTATATGAACCTTGCTATCTCCAAAATTTTTAAAATTGAGTTACATAGTTCTTGCAAATTGAGTAAGCTAGTTCTTGCAATCGATATGACGATATGTTATAGGTTTTATACTTTTGAATAGTCCAAATATAGCCATCGCAAAAATGTTAAAGATAACTTACCTCAATATTTTATAAACATAAAAATTATAGAAAAACAGCTTTTAAATAAGCACTTGACATTTATTACAGTTCCTTTCAATTTCAATTTCTGTTCCTAAGTCCATTACACATCATTTAACCATTACCATAAACCATACCATAAAAGTAATGAGTTCGAACCATAAGAGCAAGTTAGTTTCATTCAGTCATTCATTATGTGAACAATAATTGTATACAAATTTGCACCAAAAAACACTTTATAAACTTCATTACTACACAAACCAAAATTAAATCAAACAAATAATTTCTCAGTTTGAAATTTTACTTCTACAGCATATCCACTACATTAATTCTGAAGGCTGATGGTCATCATCTCACATGCCACAGTTTACGAGAATCAAGACTAACCAATATTCTCAAACTGACCACTTTTATCCAATTATACCTTACCGCACTTTTGTTTATTAGCAATTAAACTTGAACAAATAAACGAGATTTGAAAAAAAAAATCAAAACTAGATCATCAAAGGCATTCAAAACATTTTAAAATGATGAAGTTATGAGCGTATTCAAAACGTAAGAATTTAATATTATTTTTAGCTGCACCCAATCTACCTGAAAACAACCGCACATCAATCTCAATAACAACAACAACAACAAAAAACCCTCAGTGAAGCCTATATTCGTTCGTGTGATTTATATTTTTTAAAATATGTAACATGTGTCAGAACTCAAAACACAAGATTTGCCTCGTCATTTTACCTGATGTTCTCAAGACCTTCAATTCATCATTTCCATGATCCAGCAGAAGCAGCAGCAGCAGCACTAGCACCAACAATAGTACAACTATAACGTCGATGATGATGACGATGACGACGATGACAACGTTTGCAATGTAAATTACTCCATTCAATGATCAAATCGAGCTGATTGCGTTAGGTGATGTAGTCTGACTCCGAACTGCTCGCATTCATGATAGATAGCCCGAAATTTGAATATAAATTGTCACGGCATCAGCATTTAAGACACCAACGAACACCAAATTATATCGCAGGTTGTTAAACAAAAATTTGTTCAACCCACAAAATCCACAGATCACCTTTGAAAATCTCAGATCGTTTTTTATGTTTATTTTTAATTTCAAATTTGATTTTTTAATAAATCAACAAAAATTCCCCACATTCGCTTAGGTATTGTTTTATTATATTTTTTTTATTTTACTTTGCTTTGTTTTAAAATACAATAAATTGCTGGGGAACGTAGGGGTATTTATAATTTTTTTTTATGAATTGATAAAACTTTGTGAACACTGAACACAAATTCAATTCAATACGCGAAATTCCACTGGCTCACTTTGAATGAATATAACGAACAATTAACGATTACAGATCGGTTTTATGAATGAATGCAAGCGATACTTCCGTTTCCGTTGGTATTCGTAATTTTTATTTGCATAAGAATTAGTACACGATTTGTCTAACGGTTTTTGACAAAATAAAACGTTGATTATTTAAAAAAAAAAACACACTCATCTAGTTATAAACTATAAATATTGTAAAGGATGGTTAAGAATATAGAAACAAAAAACTCGTATGTAGTTAAACTTAAAACAATTAAATTAGAAAACAAAATTGCAGTGCACGCGCTCGACTACGGATGGCGCAAAACTAAGCACTTCATCCAGATCCAACGGGGATTGCCGGTAGACTGAATAAGATTGAAATTGAAAGTATTTGAAGAATAAATAATTGTTTTGTCTCAGCTCAGCAAATGTATATTGCTTTGCTTTATGTTGCAGCAGAATGGGAAAATGTGTACAAGGCATGTTGCTTGTGGTTAAGAGTTTACAGTGCTGTCGGTTTGTTTATTTTTAGGAAAACATATTATTTTTTTTAAACTTTGGATGAATTACACATTTGTAGAAATCCCCTTTAGGTATTTCATTTGGCATTAAATATGTAGAGGAATTCAGTCAATTCTTTCACGTTTTTGGATTTTGAAAGCCATGATCGGTAAGCAACAAAACAATCCTATGAAAAGATTAAAACAAAGGAGAAATCAGTTCTGATTTTCATTTGCCATTCAATTCTCTTACAATTTTTTTTGGCTTCTATTGAATTCCACACCTTTAAATTTCCCGCGAAATTTAAATGTTTATTGCGAAATGAAAAATGCAAATAGTAGTTTTCCAAATATAAAATGGGATATTAGAATTTGTTAAGCAAACACAAAAATGTGAAACAAAAAGGTTTCCGCTAGGCATTTACAAGGTATTCACTAGGCGTCCGCCAGGTATGCGCTAGGTATCTGTAAGGCATCAACCAGGTATCCGCTAGACATTCACTAGGTACCCGCTAGGCATCCACCAGGGGCTCGCTAGGCATCCGCCAGGTATTTGCTAGAAGTCCACCAGGTATACGTTACGCGTCCGCTAGGCATCCACCAAGTGTCAACTACTTTCGCCAGGTATTTGCTAGGTGTCCTATAGGTATCCGCTAGGCGTTCTCCAGGTGGTCAATTCTCGATCTGTGAAACTGTGAAATGAAATCAAAGTTATCACAGAGTTTTATCATTTTATCACTTCACCAACTCGCTCAAGGCGATTCCCGAACTCGTTATGAAAAACAACTGCCAAGAGAGTACTAAAAAGCACTAAAATGAGAAATGCCTCTCATGTCTCTCAATCTCTCATAGTAAAAAATGATTGTTGTGTCATAGAGAGACCAAGATGGTGACTTGGGTGTATCTTTAATCTAATGAGCATTAATTGTTTCCCTTTATTATTTATCTCTTCACATGTTTTTACAGAATGAATTGATTGTGATAAAAGAATTATCATTTGAAAACATTTGTTTTAACTTTTCACACACATTTGGAGTGAAGGCATTATCATATTTATCATTTCACAGTTTCACAGAACGAGAATTGACACCAAGGTACTCTCTTGGCATCCGTAAGGTATCCGCTAGTTATCCACAAGGGGTCCGCTAGGTTTCCACCAGGTATCAGCTTGGTATCAGCTAGGCATCAGCCAGGTATCCGCTAGGCATTTACCAGGTATTCACTAGGTTTTCTCCAGGTATCTGCTAAACGTCCACCGGGTTCCTGCTAGGTATCCTCTAGGCTTCCACCAGGTATTTGCTAGGTGTCCTCCAGGTATCCGCTTGGCATCCACCAGGTGTTCACTAGTCGTCCACCAGGTGGCCGCTTGGCATCAAAGCGGTACACGGAAAGAATTGAATAATCACCAATTGCAAAATTTACAGTTTGCAATTCATGTTTTATTCGTAAATCAAGTCATTTCGATACCAAATTTACACAAAAATTGGTAATTTAACATTCAAAACGCCGCAATTTACAAAATTTGTCTCTTCGTAAACTGTAATTAAAATTCATGATTCAAGCTTGTATGGTTTATATCGGGTTTTTCAATAAGAGCGCTACAAAAGTTTTTTAAATAAAACAAAAACGGTTTTGAATATTAATGAAATTCTTTATTCCTGTGAAAGTACGTTCGATGCCATTATATATGGAACTCGATTTCTTTTGCATGGCCACCACGGGCACGCTTGTAGAAGTCCAGACGCTGAACCCAATTTTCGACGGTTTTCAAGCATAAATCGGCTGATGCTGCTGCAATTTCACGTTCGATATTCGTACGAAGTTCATAGACTTCACGAAGCCTTTCAGGAAATAGTCTAACGGCGTCAAATCGCACGACCGAGGCGGCCAAGCGACTGGAACATTTCGTGAGATAACACGTTCTCAAAACTTGGTTTCCAATAATTTGATTGTGACATTCGCTGTGTGGATTGTGGCGCCGTCCTGTTGGAACCACATGTCCTCCAAGTCCATATCATCCAATTGGGGCCAAAAATATTCGGTTATCATTGAACGGTAGTGATCCCCATTCACAGTAACGTGCCGGTCTTGATCATCACGGAAGAAGTACGGCCCAATGACACCGCCGCCGCCGGTCCATAAACCACACCAAACCGTAATTTTTTCGGGATGCAATGATGACTCATGGAGTACGTGTGGATTGCTGCTTGACCAATACCACATATTTTGTTTATTGACGAAGCCATTCAGTCAGAAATGAGCCTCATCGCTGGATATGATTTTTCGATGAAAATCCGAATCATTTTCAAGTTGTTGCTCAGCCCAATTCACAAAAATACGACGCTTCTGGTAGTCAAGCGGCTTCAGTTCTTGCGTTAATTTAATCTTGTAAGCATGTAGGCCAAGATCTCTTCGCAAAATTCGCCACAACGACGTCACAGAGATTCCCAACGCTTGAGAACGACGTGTGAGAGACACATTTGGGCTTTCTACAACTGAAGCCTCAGCGGCAGCAATATTCTCGACACTACTCCGAATTTCGGTAGTAAATTTTAATAATTTCGACACGTTGTTGGCTCGTATATCTTTCCTTCAGGAAATGGCATACCTTACTGAAGAGAAATGTCAAAAGAGCGGCAAGAAATATGGCGTCGTTTGCTGTCCCTGTCGCTCTACTTTTGTAGCGTCCCTGTTGATAAACCCTTTAGATACAAGCTGAGGAATATTTGGATCCAATTGCGATTTTTTGTTTGCTTTATGATTTTGGGTATCAATATCTTCAGTTTACTCAGTTTTGCAAATTGCAAGAAAATAGTCGTAAATTACTAAATCCCTACCCAAGGTTCATTTTTCGTGATCTGATCCAAGAATCGTTTCCGAGTAAATAGCCTTTTTCATTGCAAAAAAGGGCTATAGTGCAGATTTTGATCTTAACTTTGATGCAAAAATTTTCAATTTAGTTGAATCTAGGTCTATTTTTCTTATAACTACTTGCTGAAAAAAAAACTGTAAAATATTTCAACCAATAAAAAAAAAAAAACACCCATTTTCATTGCTTATTTCCATTTATTGAAAGCTATGCCACATTGGAATTTTTTCATTTCTCGTATGTTCTACATTCTGCCAATGTTCTAAACCTGAACCCGAAACACTTGGGCCTATTATCACTGTCCCCAGAAACATTTTCTTTCCTAATTTATTTTTCGTTGCAAGTGTAGTCTTGATGAGAATATTATTAAGATCTTCAGGTAGTTTAATTGGTATTGTCACAGTTGAAGTATTACAATCCCATTTAGTCGAAAGTGATGGGAAAAAGAAATTTGACTTCCAAGCGTCCAAATAAATATTATGCTCGAACACAGTTGTTTTGATATAAACACTTCCAGCTGAACTTTCAAGTTCATCTTTGACCTTATTAGAGCACCGCATTTTTGTGGTTGATACTTTAAGCAGTAGTCCCTTGTCCTGCTTCGTATTGGATTTTCCTATTTTTCGTCTAACCTCAGATAGTCCATGCCATGAACTTTTACTGCCATTTGATGTTTTCGATGATGGATTTGGTTTTTGATCAGTGATGCCATCTGAAGTACTACTTGCTGAATCTTTTATCTCATCTTTAATTGAATCCTGCAATTCAAGAATTAATTCAACAACCCCTTTTGCTGATTGCGTCAACTGAAAAAAAATAAATGACGTTAATTTACTAATGGTAGCCGCAACTTTATGATGTTTTAATGACTTAATTCTGGTGAAGCTGTTAAGTTAAGTTGGAAGCGCATATATGTTAAATTACATCCGCAACCACTTTGGGTGTGTTACATCAAGGCTAATTACATTGAACAAAAATATTTCTTAAATGGTTGCATAAAGACAATTAATGAAAATATAATATGAGATAATTTCACTCGTAGCAAAGCAGCAGAAGGCATAATGAATGATCAAAATATTCCATATCATTTGTAGGAACATTATATCGGATGTTGATCGCTGAGAATAATAATGTTAGAGCTCAAAAACATGATTTTTCAGAAGAGACAAAACATTATATGCACATTGCATATTTTTCGTGAAAAAAATGAGTATTTAATGAAAATCTTAATTTGGCTTATTGCTACTCGTTACTCATGGAATTATGATATAGGGCGTGTTGGGTGATCGTCAACAACTATAAGTTCTTGATCTAAGCTTTAAAGATATAAGAGTTTATTAATATACATGTGTTTCTATATTTCTTTTGTTCAAAAGGGGTTGCATGGCACACATGACCATTTTAAAAGTGGCAACCCTACATTTTTTTCTATTACGATATGAAAAATACTTTCAAACGCACTTCTTTAAAAAAAAAGATGAGTTCAAATTTAGCAAAGCAACTTTGACGAATCGAAAACTATATATGATTGGATAGTTTGCCGTAATAAGTCGTTCATTGTTGGAGCCAGGAGCCCACAGGGGAGTTCTTTGGTAACCGAGAAGATGCTAAAGCACGCTTGTGGTCTCATAGCCCAGTTTATCACGTGGTGTGGTTTTTGCCGCTTCTCAGATTATCTCCTGCTCCACTAATGATTAATTGTATTCGTGCCTAAGGTTTCCCCTTAACCAAGATAATTAGTCGTTAACTAGTAATAAGAAAATAAAATTTAATCGTGCAAAGTTTACTTTTTGATTCCTTTTAAACTCTTTTTGAATGTTACTTCTTATGAATTAAGGAAATAAAACAAAAAACATAGGAAAAATTGCACGATTAGTGATTAGTCGAGCCGGAGATTTTCATAGAAGCAGCAATGACAACACCATGCGACAAGCTGGGCGGCAAATCCACAAACATGCCGTAGCCACTTCTCAGGTATCGAAGAACTCCCCTGTGGACTGCTGTCTCCTAACAATGAACGACTCATTACAGCAAACTAGCCATTTATATATATTTTTCGATTTGTCGAAGTTGGCTTCGCTAACTTGGAACTCATCTTGGAAAGTATTTTTCTATTTCGTAAGTTTGGTTCAATCCATTTTGCACAGATATAATGTCGATACAATAATTAAATTTTTCATTTAATTTATTTCTGAATGGCAACAATTAAGAATCCTTAATGCCTAAACACCCGAATAAACAAAATCCCGAAGAGTGAAACATCTAGTACTATTATATAACTATATTTTAGTACTTTCAAAGAATCCAAAATATTTTGCATGACCTCTTCGAATGCAAGGAATTTTTAAATAAAATCTTAAATGCACAAATTTGTATGGCAAATATTAGTATTTTATTGTTATTTCAAATCAAGTTGTTTCAGTTAAAAGCAGCAAAATATTGCAAAAACTGTCATTTTATATGAAATCACTGTACCTTCTTCCTCATCCTCATTTATTTTGAGTAAGTATTTTATTGTAAATATTCTGCTCTTAGTTATAGAACAAATATTTCTATATATGTAGTCCCGTAGTAGCCCCACTCCCACCCCCTCTCAACCCCTCTAACTTCTTGCTTGTATAAGTAATAAAGTTAAGCTTAAAGTCTTTTCAATTTGACTGCAGTTACACAGCTTTCATTTAGTCTCAAACTAGCAAAATCGAAGCGATCGAAACAACAAACAGTTTTGTTTTTCAAATAAAAAATTATGGATTCTGAAAAAATGTATTTTTATGAAAATGTATTTTGTTTGGATATGGCGTAGAAAATATTTGTTGTTTCTAAAATTCTGATCAAAAATTTTGAAGAAAGTTTTTTCCTGTGTATTCGGAAATAAGGATATCCTTACCCGATAATGTATAAATTTCAAAAGTGTTTTTTCTAAGGGCCAGTTTGTCAAATTTGTAATAAATTTTAACCAGGCTCTGATGAAATTTGCGTCTCAACCAGCGTCTTAAATTTTGGATTGCTTAAAATTCGGGTTAAAAAGCGCATCGTATAATTTACTAGATGCATCATAATCAATGAAGATGTTTAACTTTGAACAAACTGGCCCTAAGAGCCCACATCAGATATTGGGTGTGAAGTATAGCAAAAAAAGAAGTACATAAAACATAATGATAAGGTATTAATAGGAGCTGAAATCTTGAGTAAAGTTTATTCAAGAACAAAATGCTTGCAATTTCACTTAATTTCCCTCCGATTATCTGATATCTGAAACTAAAAAATTACTACGGATCCTTTTTGAGCATTTTAACATTTGAGCATTTGACACTAGTCAAAAAAATTAAAGGAACAAGTTGTTTTTTTCCAATTTTGTTAGTAAGGGTAGTTTACAAATTGTATAAAATGATAAGTTTACGCAAAGTTTGCATGAACGACCTTTTTCAAACATTTGATTAAATGCTAGGTAATTGAATCAGAATCCTTTGATAAGTTTAACCAAATTGTGTAAATCATTTCCCATACAAAATTTGACAGTTCATTAACCAAAAGATAAACTTATCCAATTTGTAAACTTATCTAGGGTTTTACGAAGTTGCATGAATACCCTTAGTGTTTTTTGAAGAGCTATATCTTTGTGGTGACTGATGAGAGGTCGTATTGAGTTGAAATAAAAAGCATTCAACAGCTTAATGTTTCTTATTTTGAGATTTGTTTGCAAATAATCTTTCTTATAGTACCGTCATTGCTTAATTGCATTAAATTACACGACAAATATATATTTTTTTTATTTTTTTGCTGGTCCTTATTTTTGTTGATTTTTTTTATTCAAATTTGACAGAAATGTACATAGCTCAAAGTGAATGTAAGGCAGCTATTAAAAAAGCTAAGGCAAAATAACGGGTGATTTTTTAAGAGGCTTAGAACTTTAAAAAAAAAAAAACACAAAAAATTCGAAAAAATGAATAAAATATTTATTTGAATCGATAGTTTGAACCTTGCAATTTAATGTTTAATTAATAATTTCATGCAAATGTTGACCGCGGCTGCGTCTCAGGTAGCCCATCCGCTGAGTCCAATTTTGGCATACTCTTTCACACATATCGGCCGGTATCTCACGAATGAATGCATGGATGTTGGCTTTCAGTGCGTCAATCGAAGCGGGCTTGTCCCTATAGACATTAGCCTTGACATACCCCCACAAAAAATAATCTAATGGTGTCAAATCGCACGATCTAGGCGGCCAATTGACCGGCCCGAAACGTGAAATTAACTGTTCACCAAACTCGCCTCGCAATTGCGCCATTGTTTCGCGTGCTGTGTGGCATGTGGCACCGTCTTGTTGAAACCACATATCATGCAAGTCAAGAACTTCCATTTCGGGCAAAAAAAAGTTTGTTATCATCGCTCGGTAGCGTTCACCATTGACAGTAACGCTGCGATTCGCATCATCTTTGAAGAAATATGGCCCAATAATGCCGCCGGCCCATAAACCGCACCAAACAGTGACTTTTTCGGGATGCATTGGTAGCTGTTGCAATGCTTCTGGCTGATCTTCACTCCAAATGCGGCAATTATGCTTTTTAACGTACCCATTCAACCAAAAATGAGCCTCATCGCTGAACACAAGCAGCGCGCGATGAACATTTCGAACCGAGCACGAATTTTGATAGTAAAATTCAATAATTTGCAAGCGTTGTTCATTTGTAAGACGATCCATGGTTAAATTGCAAACCAAACTGAAGCTGTTTGACAGTGACACAAGGTACTAAACACACGTCAGCTGTCAAAACCAGTGTTGCCAAAACCAAACCAGCTAAAAAATCACCCTTTATATGCTACAAACAATTAAAACGGACCAAGATAACTTTTGACATTGGTGCCTGTCTGGCGACTTTACCCAGCTTAAATATAGCAATTGAGTTCCGTGAGCGGGAAAGAGGACCAAAAAAAGAATTTAAAATTCTGTGAACTCACGATTTGCGAAGTCTACACACGGTATCTACTAATGCCTAAGAAAACTATATAAATACATTTTGTTCTTTAAACTAATAGCAAAGTATCTATGAGACAATCCATTGGGAAGCGTCTTGCTGCGACATTCAATCCTAATGAAGTGTCTTTAGTCACACATACGAGTATTAGTTTATGAAAAGACTGGAAAACTGGAAAATGAAGGATATAAAGGAACAATTACATGGATTTTTATTGTTGAATATGTTTGTTTGGTCCATAAGTATGCTTAAAACCGAAAATGCTACAAAATTCACCAGTTTCGTTTCTGATCGTTTCACACTGGCCAATTTTCGATATTTTTAGTAAAGCTCCAAAATTAAGCAAATTAATTAATAAAAATTTTAAATTCTTTGACTTTTCGATTTTTTAGGTTGGTTTTTGTTAACTTTTCCTTCCTTAACGTTTTTTATAAAATTTTTTAAACGATCCATTTCGATAGAAATTTTAGTTTTGAACAAAAAGTTTTAAGTGTTAAATTGTCAAATTCAGCTTAATTTCGGAGCTATATCAAAAATATTGAAAATCGACCAGTGTGACTATTCTCTTAGAAATGCATGGGTGAATGTAGTAGAATTTTTGATTTTAATAATGCTTTTGGGCCAAACAAACATATTCAACAATAAAAACCCTTGCACGTAATTGTTCCTTTTTAAAAGCTCTATTCCATAAGCTTAATATATAAATAACAACACAAGAATATTTTGGTTTTAAATTGTTTTCAAATCCAAAATTATTAACAAATCTAGACTGACAGCAACTTTTTTTGATATGGGAAATTTGAAAAAATAAAGAAAATACCATCAAATTGGTCTAGTAACTGGTCAGAAAAGGTCAACTAGTTCTAGAAATTGGTCAGCCTCAGATAACTTATAATCAAGGCTTAAGGTTTCTCAAGGTCACGCGCGATTTTTGGTATTTCATTTGTGGGAGATTTACAAAAAGTGTATTTATACTTTCCGAAAGATCTCTTGATCTACATAAAAGGTCAGCTAGATTCAGTAAATGGTCAGCTATAGATTCTTTTTTTACGTTTCTTTTTAAGGTTTTATGGCTGGCCAGTTACTGAAACTAACTGACCTTTTATAATGATCTAGTAACCCATCAGATACATTAATTTTTTTTTCTAAAATTAATCAATTGATGTGTCAAAAATCGTTGCTTAAAAAAAACTATAAGAAATAAGTTATAACTATTAGATATAAGTAAAAAGCATCTATAGCCGACCAATTACTGAAAATAGCTGGTCTCTTATGACCGTGAAGTGGACTTTCAATTAACATACTTTTTAAACAATTCCGCATTTATGTACATCTCGTACCAAAAATTTTGAAAATATCAAGTGAAATCTTGCCACTAAAAATCACGCGCAATTGCAAAATCTCGCTTTTGATAATCTCGCAATTACAAAATAAAAATTTTATCAATCTCACTAAGTTCAATTATTGCACCGCAAACAAATAAATGTTTAAATCATAACCTCACAAATTTAAATTTCACTCTCGCTTACAGTTTCACACTTAAGCCTAGTTTATGTTTCAAAGCGAAGTAAAATTTGAAATGAAACAACAATAATTTAGGCACCAAAGGATTTTCAAAAAAAAAAAAATAGTTTTCGTCATATTAGTTGCATTTTTTTCAAGACAGATTTGTTTCTCCTTGTCGCCAAAGTAATTACATTTAGTTTTTGATAGTTTCTCACCCATAAGGAAAAAAAGGATTTTCTTATACGAAAACTACTTCTCATAAATGCATAAACCAAGCTTTAAAAAATAAAAAATTTTCGAACCAAGCAAGGTGAAAAAAAAACTTTCTCGCGTGAAATATGAATTTGCAAGATTTTTTGTTACTGTGAGATAATGAAAAGAAAGATTTTGTAATTGCGAGATTTTGTATTGCGATATTTTGAATGTGAGATTCAAATTTGCGAGATTTCGTATACCCACTAATTTTAATATGAGGACATTAAGATCAGTGTGTTCTTAAGAATTTTGATTATATAATATCTGATAATAAGCTTTTAATTTTTGTTTTAATTAATATTAGTTTTAGCTTTTTTACTGACGTTAACGAATACACTTTCTGGCTTTTCAATATTTTGTTCGTGAACTCGATTTTCTTACTGCACAGCTGCGCTGCAGCACTGTAATTTGTTTTTTTTTTTCAATTTTTCAAACAGTAGGCCTACTGACGCAGATTACGCTTAGGTTAAAAGCAAATTGAACAGATTTAAATAAAATAAATAAATCGTCGGCTTAGAGTGTAAGGCAGCTAACTCACATTTTGCATTTTTTTACAAACAAATATTTTAAACAAATTGCTCACAATATTTGAATAAAACCAAAATTACATTAAATATTTTTCCACACTCGTCATTGCCAAATTCAGTGAAATTGAAAAGATTTGATAGATTTTTGTATTTTTAAGCAATTTTTGAAGTGGTCTATAATGGTAAAAAAATGTGGAGTTAGGCGCTTTACACTCTAAGCCGACGAAATGATAAATGGATAATTATAGCATGGAATGACAGTTAAACTTATTCTTACACTATTGGAGTCTTTTAATACTGTTGTTGTTATATCTTTTATCGGCAGCCAAAGTTCATCGGTACAAAATTGTCCCGTTCTTGTGTTTCTTTTAAAAATTTTTGGTTCCAAGTAACATGTCACAGAACCTAAAAAAAAAAGATAAATTAAGTTGGATTTTAAGAAATTACAGTAGCAAATATGTAACTCTACCAATATTTCTTTTTGCTTCACTGCTAGTGAGTTGTATAGTTTCTTGTGTTTTTGAATTTTCAGCCTTGGAATTTTTGGCAAAAGCATCATCATCTTTCGGTTTGGCACTACTTGAATCCACAACTTTTTGAACAAGCGAAGAACTTCGTTCTCTTAGAGATCTGTAGGTTTTATTGAATCTATTAAGACTCTGAAAAAATGGAAAAAAGAAATATTTTAAAAGAAACAAATATAAGAAATGCCCGAATAAATGTTCATATAAAAATCCTTAGGTTATAAAAAGAAAGATTATAAATATTATTATTAGTTTTTTGTTTGTATCATTGAAAATTGAAGTCAATTATTTTCTTGGAAGATTATTCTACTATCACCAATATGTTCTTGCTAAGATCGTGTACCCATTTTACGAAGAAGAAATAATAAAACAACAAAAAGTGATGTCAACATCAACACCTGTTTAATCTTAAAACAAAGGCCAAATGATTTATCAATAAATGAAACAATGTACCCAGTGAGCTTAGTATTCATCTACATATATTCACAGTGCGATAAGCTAGCATTGCGCATATTTCGAATTTTAAAGATTCGTTGCTCTCGAGGCCCTCTTCATTTAGTCTAAATCATAACCACGAGGAAACAGTGTGTTTGAGAACGGCCATTATATTGATATTGATTAAATGAATAAAATTTGAGTATATACAATTTATGAAACCAGGCATAAACCTTTAAGTACATAATTTGATTAAATAAGAATAAACTATTTGAACGAAAAAGGGAAAGGTACTCACCGCTGGTGGTAATTCCAAAAGAGCATACACAGTGAAAACAACAAAGTGTCCAGTAAATAGTTCTTCTGGTAAAAATTCAGACACAGTTTTTCCTTTCGTATAGCTTTTTATCGAAGGTCTATAATAAACAAAAACACAAAGTTAATAAAACAACAAAAAAAAAAAACAACCACATTCTTACTTTTTATCAGGAGCCAATGGAAATTTAAAATTCTCGTTAAATTTTGGCCATGAATTAGTTTGAATACTGCTATCGTACCTTTTTGTTCCAGGAAACAGTTTCACCTTATTATTAAAAAAAAAAGTACAAAATTGTTAGATATTTTTGTTTCCTCTGATAATCAACATTTTTGCGCAACTTACGAAGCATATACCTTAATATTATATCCTTGGACTATTTTAAATCCAAACACAGTTGGTAGATGCCGCGCAGAAATTAATAAAACATTTAGCTCTGGTACCATTCCTCGTACACCTTCGACTCCATCCGGTGGTGTTAATGGCGTCGATTCAATAAAAATTTGAAATCCTATTTCCGGTTCCAAACTTACAGAATGTCTCTGTTTAGCACCATTATTCGATGACGAAGAATTTTGTCCCGGTATGAGTGAACGTAGTTTGTTTAAAGAGAACGACATCACTCAATTTAAGATAACGGAGAAACAAACGACGATTTGATTTGTTGGAAGACTAAATGTTTACTAGAATTGAATAAATCGAACGTAAATTAGAACCTTGTTAAGAAAAACATAACAAATCTGCGGTTAAAAATCAAATAAAGATAATATTACTACATTTGTATGCAAGTATAGGCCTTAAATCGTTTCGTTTAAAAAAAAAAATTCTTAACATCTGAGCAACAGTCTAACGTCTAACCCATCGCCACCGACAGCCACAAGGTATCGAATTCACTATATGAATAAGAAACATTAATAAAGCCCACACCCCACATGCATTTTCTGCCACAAAAGCAAAATAGACAATCGTATCGGTATTTGTTCAATTAATATTACTTAAGACGCCAGTGTGACCATAGTATTTTAATTATAATTTATTTTTTTAGTATATTATTTTTATTGTTTTTTTTTTGTTTTTTTTGAGAAAATCAAAAATTATAATTACTTTACCCAATTTGGCGACTTCTTATAAAGTTGGAGTAGTTTGTTTTGAGCATAGACAAAAATTAAAGCAAGTGGTGTACGTCACGTACGTGAGTGTGGCAGAAATAGTTTAACTTAGAGCGCCCGACTGGGACCAGTAAGTTAGTTTTAAGATATCGATAAGTAGGCTAGTTTTTATGAATTTTTGTCTAGCTTTAAGATAGTTTTAAGAAAATTGAAAAATAAAAATGAATTTATAAAAAAAAAAGTGGCAGAAAGTTCTATACCTGAAATGTCAAGTCGGTGACAGAATAAAAAAAAATTTTAAAAAATAAATCATTAATTATAAGAAAAAAACAAACTATTTGGAAGTGATTTACTTAGGAATTGTGTATAAATATTTACTAATAGCAAAACGCAATATATGAAGTGCAGTGTAAAATTGAATAAAACAGCCAGAATAAAACGAACAAGAATCATTTCATTTCACAAGTGAGTTTTGTTATAGTTTTCTCAAAAAAAGTGACGTGAATTATTCACTCTGCTGTCACCAAAGACTATTTCTTGAACTGCACATATACTTTATCACAAATGTGAACTTTTGCACATATACTCTCTCATATGAATTTGTAAAAAGCATGTGTGTCAGTAGCGTCTGTATCCCTTTATCTCTAGTTTTTGGTAACAATGACGGAAGTATATTTAACTTAATTACTCGTTTAATGTACCTATTTTGGTAAGTTAGTTGAATTTTGATTTGTTGATAAGATTTGACACTTAACTCACTGACTGAAGATAATTCGTGTTTTATTTGCGTTTATGAATACCGGTGTAAATGATTTAAACTGTAGATAAAGTTTTGAAAAATATTAATTAATTGAAAACTTGCATATGGTTTTTGTATATCAGATATTTCAAACTTCGATTCTGTAAAACAGGGACGTATTTCTTTTTGTTGGTGATTGTAAGGCGCAGCTATTTTGTAAGTACCCTTTTTACCAGGCTATAATTTTTGTTTTTGAGTTGAATTTGTAGGTTTGGAGTTTTTATAATTATGTTGACATGCAATAGACATAATGACAAATGCGTAAAATAAGGTACATTTTGAATGTATCTCTAAAACAACAAAATTCTGAAAGCATGATATATCAAAATGTTCTCGGTGCCCTACAGACTGAAAATTAAGTATATTTTTTAGACATACCACTAAGAAGAAAAATATATTCGGAAAATAACAAATGGTGTCCTAGAAAGTTGCTATCAAAAAGCACTCCGTCCCTGTTGGAATGCATTTGTGTTTGTGAGAGCTAACACTATTATGAAAAATGCCACAGTCTTTTTCCATTAATGCCGCTTCCTTATATTACCTTTTCTAAGGATTTGAGGCACAGTACACAAATAGAAGGTATCATATTCCGGAGGTTGTCAAAATTGAAGCTGTCAGAAATAAAAAAAATGTCTGTGAATGTGGGGACAAAAACACGTAAACACAACAACAAATAAAAATTGAAACTATCCGATAACAAATGGCTGTGAACGTGATACAAAAATACACGTCAACAACAAATGTTGACTGAATATAAGTCAAAATTTTAATGATATTACCTGTAACATGTGTACTGTGGTCTTGAGGAATTTAATAATCAGATTGGCATACAGCTTTCAGTGTTTAACTTAAAATCAATAAGAATTGAAAAAAAGTTGTGCTGTTACGAAATTTAAAAAAAAAATAGTTTGGAAAAAATAAAATCATTTAGTAAATTATGGACTAGATTTTTGGCCTTGAAAAAAGCTTTAACTTTTTCTTGTAATAATTATATTATCGAAAACAAATACATCGTGTCGCAATTACGTGCTGATACATTTAATTTTGTTACTGAAAAAAACGCTCAAAAATAGAATTGCTTTCATTTTTTGAATTGCTGCAATTTCACATTTAAAACCATGTTTAATTTCTTGCATTTATTTTCATTAAAATTCGTGTTTTCTATTTCTGGTGACTGGATAGCCGTCGATTCAACAGGGAGAAATAGACCACCTCCCTTAAGGCATTTGCACTGTCCAAACATAGGTGACTACCTGTGCCTGGCTAGTGAACATATAAGCCCTAAATAATGCACAGATAACAGCAATCATAAAAATTCTCAAATTTTGGGGTGTTATTTCATTTTGTGCCACCTTGTTTCATTTTAAAATGAAATTAGACCCGAAGATTTACTTTGGGACTTAGTTTTATTTTATTAAAAAAAAAAACTATTTAGGGCCTTATTCCATTTCGCATTATTATTTTAAAAATGCTAAAAATTTGCAAAAACAATTTTGTGAAAATCCGCTAAAGGAGGATCAAAAGAGGGGTTGGCGCCATAATTCTGTATGTGCCAAAATTTGGATTACAACCACAAGATTACAATTACAAAATTCTGTATTCCAAAATTCTGCAAATCCAAAATTCTGTGAGTGCCAAAATACAGTTTCCAAAATTCTGTAAATCTAAAATTCAGCTTCCAAAATTCTGGATTTTAAAATTCTGTTTTCCAAATTTCTGTAAATAATAAAAGAAAAATTCTTTTTGTAATGTAAAAAAAGCGCTTTCTTTTCAATTTGAAAACAATTTTTCTTTTATCATTTACAGAACTTTGGGACACATAAATTGATTTGATAGTGAACAATGCAGTTTTTCCCTAGTTTTAATACACAATTTTTTTAAATAATTTCTTTCTCACCAAAAAAATAAGCATTTATCAACTTGGACTCGCTCTACAAAACTAACCAATCATCCAAATGAAATAATTTTTTCATTTACTAGAGTCCCAAGCATTTGTTAATTTACTTTTATTGATCAAATAGAACAAATAAGTAAGTCAGTAACAATATATTTCGAAACTAGTCGATGGATCAGTGAATTTGCAGCACAACTATATAAAACAACGGTTTAATTGATTTACCTACGATTAGTTTGTAAAGGGCAAGTTGTACAAATATTAAATCCATGTTTCAGCAATTTTAATTCACTGCCTTTGTCAAATTAACCGGGGTTCAACAATTAAATTAGCTACTAATACAATTACCTTGAATCGTAAGTATCGCTGAATCTCTGTAATTTCTTCGAAATCAGTCAGTAAAAATTTTTAAACTATGGATTAAAATTTGAACCACATTTGTACAACATGGAACTTAGAAATCAGTAAAATATCATCCAAATATTTCTGGGGAGAGAAGTCTTATTTTACATTGAAGAAATACTAGAATTTTAGATTTACAGAATTTTGGAAAGTGAGAAATTTACAGAGTTTCGGAATACAGATTTTTGAAATACAGAATGCTGGACTTATAGAATTTAAGAACAAAGAATATTAATTAGGGGTATAGGAATTTTTTATTTTTACATAATAAATAAATAAATTGTGCCTATATATTAGCGCAAACCTATATGGTTTTTCTGACCGGCCACGGGGTCCCAAAATTCAATTTTGGAAAATGTCCCAGAACAAAAATTACTGCTTTTTAAATCTTTTACAAGATCCACGGTACCTATTGCGAATATAAAAATTAAAAACAAATTTCCGACACCCCTAATGTTCATATAGAATTTTGTATCCATATACAGAATTTTGGTCAAACAGAATTTTGGAATACAGAACAACCACCCGTTCCCTCAAAAGAGCTACCAAAATTTGGCTTTTGTTGACCCATTTGTCACTCGTTGGTGGTTTTCAATACTTCTTCTACAGAATAGCTGACAAAAATTACACGATTTTTATCAGCTATTCTGTTACTCGACAATGGTTTTCAACACGATACTAATATTGAAATTAAAAGCTATTTTCAATAAATCGCATGATTTTTGTCAGCTATTTTCTATTCTATTCAATAGAATAGCTGACAAAACTCGTGCAAGACACAGCCGCAATAGCTGGCCCGCTTCCATTTCTGTATGGGCCGTACAACAACAATGGTAAAATTATTAATTTAAGATCTTTTTACTGAAGTAAACTTACATGCAAACGGATTGTTCGTGGGTCTTATTATCATTTCAAAAATCTTAAACCGAGACCCAAAGGCTTTATTTTAAAAGGGTCTATTGCTGCATGATTGAATATACCAGAACATGACAGGGATAAAGGTACAATATGCCGTTAAAGAGTTTTTCTTAATGAAATATGTACCTATGTTTTATTTTTGGGGCAGTAGTGCATCTAAATTCACCCCCGCTTTTCTGAGAGAGTGGTCGCTCTGGTCACTTTTTAATATATGTACATATATGAAGCAACTTGAATTTTAAGCCGAATTTTTGGTCAAAATTGAATTTCCTATCGAAATTAACGATTTAAAAAAATTTGACAGACAAATTAAACAAAACCAACCAACGAAAAATTTTAAAATTAAAGATTTATAAATTTTGTGCAAGACATGCTACATGCATAGTAAAAATAAAAACCAATGTTAATTCAAAACTGAAACAGGTTTAATAGTCATTTAAACTTTACCATTTTTTATCATTTTCGCAGTTTTTACCGGAATGCCTATTTTTGATACTTCATAAAAAATTTTAAATTCCTTGTATTTAGTACTAGGTCCCTTATAAATCGGCCCAACCGTTCCGTTTGCAGTTCTGCAAACATTTAAAAGCAACCGGAAAACGAAATTGTGGGGTTACCTACTTTTTAAATATTTTCTATAATCGTAATGTCATATTTGATTAAAATCTTGAATTTGAATATTTTTACAAGTGTGAAATTTACCATGAAGTTGCGGAAAAGAAGTTCTCGTACCAAAACTGCGAAAAATGCTAGTAAATGGTACAGTTTGAATAGTTATACCTCTGTCAATTTTGAATAAAATTTATCATATCAAAGCCTTGAGTCTCTCCCTTAATTCGTTTAGTAATGTTATGGTTTTAAAGAAATTAAAAGTCTTTGATTTTTCGATTGTTTGGTGATGGTTTTTGTTAACTTTTCTTGCATAAACGTTTTTATACAATTTCGATAGGAAAAAGTAAAAAGATGGATTCAGTAACATTTTTGGTTTTAAGCATGCTAAATGCCCCAAACTCATTTTATAAATCAACGTATATAGGTAGAAAGCTTTATAAACAACACCACTTTTAAACATTTCAGACGAGTTTAAATTCATTATTTGTTTTTATTCGTTTTATTTAGATAAAGTTAAAGATACCACTATTGCCTTTAAAATACAATTTCTACAACAACTTTGGTCACACTTTTTTCTGGCAATTGTAGTTGTTGTTGTTTTTCTTTGTACTTTTCTCATCACTGTTCACATACAGGCGCAAGCAGAAGAAAAGTGACTCGGCCAACGGCCACTTGGCTCACGCGGTCATGGGTATTCAGGGTGGATGAATTATACACAAAAGACTGGCAATGGCAAGGGTAGGTATTAGGCTCAACACACAGCGCGCCGGGCTTATGGAATAATAACTGTTCTTAATTGCTTGTTTAGTTTTTTTTTTCATTTTATAAACCATACCTTCACAGAAAAAAGATGACACGAATTTAACGTTTAAAAATAAATAATTATAAAAATCACATGGCTGGAGATAACACGATCTGAATCTATAAATTAGACCCTTTTATTTATGTGACTGAGTTTTCATAGAGAGTAAAACAAAAACGTTGTAAACTTTTAAACTTCGTATAATTTTGTCACAATTTGCCATTTCGTGTACCTTCCAAAACTACAAATTAATACAAATTTAGCCTTAAGTTATCTCGAAGCTCATGTCAAAAAATTAAATTCGTTGAAATTCGTGATTTTGGGAAACACACGATTTTAAAAGATGCCAGAAATGTTAGTGTTACCAGTACTTGCTCATACCCTGGTATGGCTCCTCATATCTTTGTATCTTTTTTTAAAAAAGTGGGTCCAAATTATTGTATTGCAATTGCAACCTTGTGCTTAAAAAGAAAAAATTCACTCATTACTTCCAAATTAAAGCTAGCAGAAGCAATATACAACATAACTATGAAGTGGACATGGTTACGAAAGTACTCTCAGGAAATATACTCAAATAAAAATGTTAAAAATATTATTCTCAAATGGTCTGCTATTTGAGAGTAACTATTGAGAGTTAACTAGAGAAAGTACTCTCAGTATCCTAAGGAGTGTATCCATTTGAAAGTTGAAAGACTGCTAGAAAGCAGAAGTTCTCAAGCAACTCTCGGGAACAAAACTTGCAAGTGAACACAGTCATGATACTACATCACAGATGGGTTAAAAGCTATTTTCACTCTCAAGATTTTTGCAGTAAAATTAATTTCAAATAAAAACGCAACTTTACGTAACTCACTGTGTATTGCAACTGTTAAATCATCGAATGATTTGTTTACCTATATTTCAATCAATGAATACATAGTTTGAGTAATCGAAATCGTTTATCTTCCTTATTTAGGTTGACGCGCACGAATCAACACTACGACGCTACGCTACGCTTTGGAGACAAAGAAAGAGAGGAGTGTTCCCAGGCACTTCTCTTTTTATCAAACTGGCAGCGGAAGAATTCCCTAGATAGAATCGATGATATCGTCTACTCTACGGTACCAATCGGGCAGAACCACTTAATGATCACCTTTTATGGCCTACTACGTTATATTCGAAGCTCTAGCCTACAAGGTGGGGTTAAGACCCCCGACCTTGGGAATACAGGGTAAAGGTCTGGTTCTCAAGATTTGCGGTCGTACCGTCACGTCGTTGGAGTGATTTTATGGTAACACAAAGTTATTTAGTTGCAAGGCAACCACAAGCCTCAGATACAGTTGGACTTACTGTTAAAGAACCTAGCAATTGAAGTAAGGAGAATGAACTTTCGATCTGCACCTGAAATGTTCTGTCTCTCTATAGACCATGTGCAGCAGAAAATTCAGCGCAGGCCTTAGACTGCTACAAAGCACATATCACTGGCTAACCGCCACCCAACAAGTGCGATCGAATGGGCGAGTCAAACGGTGACTGATACCGATAACAAGGATAGCGTCTTTTGTATGAAAGCGGATGTGTATTTGTCATTGCAGGTAGACCTAGGCCAAAAGCAAGATGTCTTGAGTGTCAAATATGTGCATGATCACCTTACGACATATTGCGTAGAGGCTAAATTCATCAACATTACAGTCAAAATACTTTTTACTGCGTCCATTCTAAGATTTGTATTCTTGGTTTATCCGGACATACCCCTACAGGGGAGAAAGATGATGACACAAAAGATTAGTTTTACAAGCACCTGGAAAAGACATATCAGCAGTGCCCTAGCTGTGACATTATCTTAAGTAATTTTCGATCAAGTCTCTCACATTATATAATAAAACGGCAAACACGAATTATGTGGTACAATTTACGCGGTCTACAAAAGCCGAAGGCATATAAATCATATATCGTTGGAACGGTTTTTTGCTCAAAAGTGCAAAATGCAAACATTTATTATATAACTGCATCACAAAAACTAAAAATAATTGAATAAAATTCCGTAATAAGTGCCAAGAGCGAGACCGAGCAATTATTTGTCGTAACCTAAATGTGACGTTTCGATTGTTTCCACCCACCAATCAATCGATTTTCCAAAATTGACTGGAAAGATTGCTGAAATATCTGATATCAGCGTTCAGTGCTGCAGAAAATAATAATAGGTAGCTCATATCACTTTTACATGAGTGGATCGAAGGATCGGATTCAATCCGGATAGAAATTTTGACCCAGGTTTATGACAGTTCCAGATCGAAAGATTGACTTCAAATGATAAAGATAGCTTTTATTAACAAATAATGTTATAAGCTCTTGAGTTTCGAAGGCTGGACGTACTAGTGTTCTTAAATAGTCCTATACCACCAACTTCAAACATCTAGAAGCAGTGGAAGAATTGCAAAGAAGAGATGTGGCCTCTGAACTGCTGGGCCATGGCAAAGACCACCAAATAGAAAGCCCTGGTTTGATGAAGAATGCCAACAAGTTCATCCAGGCAAACAACAATCTTAAAAAGCGACGCTGCATAAAAGGACCAGAGCTGCTCGCGAGCTCCAAGAGCAGAAGAGGAACATCGGCTGCTTAGAAGGAAAAAGAGGAAAAAGCAGGAGCATAAGAACCGCGTTCTTATAGAGAAATGCTATTACAGGAGGAATGAAGTTTATGCTGAGGATATGGAAAAATCATATCTGCAAATTATTGTATAACGGCGGCAGCGATGACTGAGCTGCTCAGCTACGCAGATTGCAGCTTTCAACCTGAACGACGTGAAGTGAAGATAGCTGTATTTATATTTGAGCCCAATAAAGCTGGCAGAGCTTGTGGCCTTCCGGTCGAGCTATTTAAAGTGGCTGGCGATGACTTGGTTAGGAGTATTCACCAGCTTGTCTGACAATAGGGTTGGAAAAAAAAGGAAAGCATGCCCGATGAATGGAATATCAGTATATATTTCTAGATCCTCAACAAAAGCGATCCTCGGAACAGCACCAATAACAGAGGAATCAGTCTCCTTAACATCGCTTACTGAATATTCTCTGTCGTAATTTGTGAACGCCTCAAGCCATTTGTCATCAACCTGTGCAGCTCCATATCGGTGTGGTTTAAGGCTAGGTAAAGTTCACAATCGACCAATCTTACGTCTTATAATAAACGAGCTTTATATACATAGAGCAATGTCTAGTTTTGGCATCCCTGCAATACTTATCCATTTGTGCAGAGTGACGATAGAGAAAGTCAATACCTTTGATGTTTCTTTAGATTAATTCCTGAGCCAACTCACCAAAGAAAGGTGAGTTTATTAATGATTCAAATTGACTGCACATAAACATGTTTCATGAGTTTACTCAGGTTTAACCCCGAGATTAGGGTTATTTTGAACTGAAAAACTAGCCCTAAGAATAAATTCCAAAATTTCTTGAAAGCTTGTTATTTAAGAATTAAAATTTCCGAAAATTTAAACAAAATGTAAATCACCCAAAAAAGTTGTATAATTCATAAAAATCCCCACATCTTTCAAGAGTAGAAATAACACCTTTTTGTCTCAGTAAGAATTTAAATGTCATAACTAAGCAAACTTGTTGATACTTCCAGTTCGAGTAGTTATCTTATAACTTGCTTAGACACAGAAAGTACAGTTAGCACATCGATAAAAATTAAATTCTTTATTTTGTTAGTCACTATTGGATTTTTAAACTGTCAACAAAATATTGTTATACCTTTTAAGAAGTCGCCAATTAAGTATTTTTTTTTCTTTTAATTTGTAAATAATTTTAACTGATAAAGAAGAAGAAAAGAAATAGAATAAAAAAACTCAATCAAATGGCACGGAGTGTAAGTGACAGATGCTTATTATTACAAAAAAAAAATAAATACCCGGCAAATCAATTCAATTCGAAATAAGTAAAAATATTAACTCAAAGCACTTCTCTCACTTGCAACTTGGAAGTTGTATTCACATCTAACACCACAACCACACTGATGCAGAATCGTTTTCATGAATCATTAATGCACAATGAAATACAAAAAAAAAGTGCTAATTTGTTGTTTTTTTTTTTTTTTTTTTTTTATTTCAAATGACAAACTTTAAGATACTCGGCTCGGTTCTCCTTTATCGATGGAACATTTTATTGTAGGTACATATATTATTTAAAAAGCCACTTAACTGCATTTGAAGGTAACAACAATAAAAATTGATAAAAAAAACACACTTGTTTGAAGAGCGATTTAAAATCTATCACAGATGTTTTCGTATAAACACTATTTTTGTATCGGAATGGAAAACGCTCTTAGAATTTCGTATTGGTGATTCCCAAATGAATATTTGCTCTCATACATCGCCTCCTTGGATAAGTACTTTTAACGAAAATTTAATTAGAATAAAAGAAATTTACATTCTTAACTGCGAGCGTCAAGTTTGTTCAAAGATTCGTGACTAACAAATTAAAAGGCCTAGGTATAAATATACTTTTAGTGACCTAGAAACTGCTCTTTGCAGGAAAGTAATTGAAAAAGTTTCACAACTCACTTACTAACTTAGCAATATAGAATAACAAGGGTTGTAGAATAAAGAGGTTTTAGGAAAGAGAGAAACATTATGCACGGATCGCAACTGAGAATTGAGCTTGAACTGAAAAAAAAATATCTTACAATGAGATAATTCTCGGTCTATAAAACCATTCAAATATTGTCAAATTAAATTTCTTATCAGTGAGAGTAATAACTACGTTAAGCGATAACAGTTATCATGTTTGTGTGTTGTTGTTCTTTTTTTTTTAATATTGGTGTTTGTAATGACGACGAGCACCAGCTTAAGCATGATCTAATGATAGAAGAATTATGAAAAAATGTTGACTAGTGGAGTTGCTTACATAGCTATTGGAACTTAAGCGGCTACTAGCTACGTAGGTACTGATTGATTTGTTTGTAAATAAATTAAGTAGAGTTATTGGTGTCTGACAAAAAAATAATAACTGCTAATTGTTGTTAAGTAGTCACTAGTCAGATGTGCCAGCAACAATTATTATTCTATTCACATGTCTAAAGCGGGCTATTCACGTTGAAACAGTCGCAAGGACTATCGATCGGACTGTCGCAACGACGTGGTCGAAAGAACGCACAAACATTACGACCCGGTTGAAGGGACGTTGTGTCGAAAAAATCTCAGTCGTTGCTATTGCTGGTCTCTTTAACTGTGAAGTAGGTACCTTCAAATTATGAGCCGAAGCTAAAGAAATGTGCTATCAGGGTGTCTGGATGAAAAAAAAAGACAAAGTGGTCAAAAGAATGGTTCGGGGTAGTATCCGCGGGCCTTTTTTAATAATTCATCAAACGCTGAACTTTTTATTTGCGTAATGCTATACGATAAACTTTCTGCTGACCACAAACACGAATGTTTTTCGTAAAGCGAAATATAGTCTTAAACAATTTTTTTTTCATTACTTCATTCAATTTGTTTTTTCTTATTATTTTGTCACCTAGAATAATTCTTAAAACGTGTATAAAGTTTGACGATTTTTCGTAGACTGTGAGGCTCGGTCGTACGGAGTGTCTCAAAAATAGGCATTCACTGTACGACTATTTCGGTCGTGTGGTAAAGTTCGTTGAAGTTTTCAATGGACTTCCGAACTGTCGTTAGTCGCACGGTCAAGTTGAGACAGTGGTAGGGACGGTCGCAAGGTTCGTAGAGATTTTCAATGAACTTCAGTACAAACGTGGTCCATTCACAATAGAACTTCTCTATTTTCCATAAAAGATCTCTATGATTCTTGAGACTGTCCTTACGACAGTTTCAACTTGAATGGCTTGCTTAATTCACGGTTGAACCTGTCGTATACGACTGAAGTCCGTCAGACCATCCTTACGACAATTTTAACGTGAAAGGCCCGCTTAAAGTTTCAAATAAAAATATATATATTTCACATGAAACATCGAATTTAGACAGAAGAGGTTTTTAGATGAAACGTGAAAATTAAAGAGTCAGATATATTAAATAAACTAATCAGTTAAGACTACGTTAATGGCTGACAGATGTTACCGTCACACTTAGATCAATGTACATACGATCCATTGTGATACTCTAGGCCCTAGGGATTGTGACCTTCATGCAATGAGAACTGTTATAAAGGCCCACCCTCTTAAATGTGTTGATGAGTTTCAGTAAGCTATAGCCTGAAATGTCTGAGGGTATTTTTTAGTCATTGAAGGATAATCTGTCGTCACGTAATCACCTGTTTGTTGAGAAATAACGCCTTTAAGGTTGTGATCTTTCCTTTCCTCCACTTGAGGTATCATCCCCTCACCATACCTGTAGAAAACATGTGGCTCCTTGCAACGTCTAAAAGATGAGCTTGATAGATCAGTGATTGGTGTATGTGCCCATTCTTTTCATCTGATGGATTGCTAATAGGCTGAAGGGGCTGTCCCTTTCCTCAAGAAAATTTTACCAATCTAAGGGATAAGTGAATCTAACAACTTACCGACGCTCGTGTTCACTCTAGAAGCGGCAATAACAGGTTCTATAAGCGAGGTGCAAATTCTTTGTTGTATCATTGTATCATTTTCTTTCTGGACCATTTTAATGGCTTTTTACTGTGGTAGGAGCGTTTTCTAAATCTTGTGGTAAGTTGGTTGAAGAATCTTCAAACCATTTTTAGTAGCATTAACAAATTTTAACAGGTTTTTGCTTGAATTCTTAGAGAGTCGATGAAGAAGTGCCTCCCTTAGAGCCTGTTTTTCAGATTATAAAGGGCAGGGCATAGTAACACAAGTATAATAAGGAGTATTCTCGTATATCTCTTTGTCACAGCACCTTCTGCATTAGCCGGTCATACTGAATTTCATTTTTTTCTTGTGGTAACCCAAGTGGTAGTGACCATCAGTAGTGATGTACAAGAAAAAAAAAGAGACATTTTATTCAGTTGGATGACTTTTTTTGTTGTTGTTGAAACAAGACCATAACTTTTTTGTTATAAAACAGGTTTCGAGGAAGTTCTATCCCATATTTGTCGTAGTTAGAACTTGCCTCCGAATACCAGTTTAAGATTGCAGGGCGGGAGCTGAATATCAGGTTTTTAAAAGATTGCATTCGTTTGTGAATGCAATCATTAATTGAATTTAGTTAAAAGATTGCATTCACTGTCTGTATATTGAGACTGTGACTACAAATTCTGCAACCACAATTTATTTGACGTTAAAATGATTGCAATAATTTTTCCCTCCTCATCTAAGAGCAATCAATTGGGTGCATTTTTGCATTCTTTTGCATTCTTGGCATTCATTTTACATTCTTTGAATTTTTTAACATTTTTTGGATTCAGAAATTGATGCAAGGAATGCGAAAGAATGCTTGCATCCTCAAATGATTGTATTTAATTGATTGCTGTAAGATGAATGGAGGAAACAATTATTGCATAAGTCAAATAAATGGTGATTGCAGAGTTGGAAGTCACAGTTCCAAAGTGTAGTCAATTAATGTAATCTTTAAATTAAAGTCACAAGTGATTGCATTCTTTTACAACCCTGCCTGAACTGTTGTTTCTGCCTGATTAAGATCAATTATGTTGATCCTATTCATTATCTGGGACATCACTGTGACCCCGACCAGGAACCCAACAGACCCTAATGTAGTGCTGTGAACCAAAAACCCTTAGTTCTTCGTGATAGCAAGTTACCTAGCTTCGATTTGATATCAATGGTAGAAATTGCTTTTATTTCCCCTTGGTTATCAAAGAAACTCGTAAAGCAGCTTTTGTCATTGCCAGGACTTCAGCTTGGAAGACACTGCTGTAATCAGGAAGTCGGAATGAGCATCAGACTTGTCCAACTATGGCCGTGTACATGTACATCCACTTTAAATTTTTTTGACCCCAAGTTTTGACAAATATTTTGTTTTGTTTTATTAGTAGAAAGCAAACATGTCTTTTTTCGTTCTTTGATCAGAGATTTTTGATTGGGTCTCTTCAATAAAGGGAATATTAAAAGTCGGTTATTTCATTTTTTTCATAATATGGACCATTTCAGTTTTTTTGTGGGTTAATCGCTAGCCCACTAGCCGGAATTTTACCTGTCACTGGTAATGCATAGTCAATTCCTTTGACTCCACTGTCTTTAAGTCTTATTAGAACTTCCTTCATCACGAGTATCCAGAAAAGCGGAAAAAGGAATTTACCTTGTGGAATCTCTCTGGAGGTAGATGCTTTGATCTGTACTTCTCCTTGCTCCGAGTGGACTGTTTTTTAACAAGCACATTATTCATCTAATGATGGCGTTATTGACATTAAGGTTAGCGAGTGCTCCTTTCACCACCTCGTTTCGGAGATTTTTGAAAGATTTTTCAATGTCTAGAAGGCAGCAAGAGTGTATTCTTTGTCTTTGAGAGTTTTTCAATATTGTTCTGAAGAGACTATATATTGCTGTCTCTAAGCTTTTACCTTTCGTATAAACATGCTGGACTGCAGAAATGACTTCGGGACTCAGTGTGATGCGTATATATTTGTCTATTAGTCTCTCAAATGTTTTTAAGAGACAAGACATGAGAGTAATGGGTCTGGAGTCCTGAGCGTCCGTGTGGCTGGGCTTTCCAGCTTTACTTCCCGCTATGCCTAAAACACATTTCCCCATTTCTGGCTACTTGAAGTATATATATTTTTAAGTGTGGGATTGTGAGGTCTTTACATTTTTGTAGCATAATAGGGATGACGACATCTAAATCAGGTGATTTATATGGTGAAAAGGAGTTAATTTTGTCTTTTCTTCGTAATCAACTTCACGGGTGTTGTGTTTTCTATGCAGAACTCCATTTGTGTGTTGTTATTCACGTTAGAAGTACAACTAAGATAGTGAGTGCTTACGAGGAGTTTCAGTGTTTCACTACACCACCTATGAATTTCAAACAAAGAGTCCAGTGGAAAAATGTCTTCAGTCCACTTTAAAAAGAAAATTAAACTTATGATGACATTTTGTAGATATTAATGAGTTTTCAATTGGTGATGGATCCATCCTCAGGTAATGTCAAGGGGATCAAGATGTAAGACTCTAAGCCACTCACTCGTTATAGTTATACACCATTTGTCACACTTTCACTCTGCGCAAAGACCATGCATCTAGATCCACAGAGTGCCAAATAGTAAGATCCAACATTGACCGGGTTCACGTCACAGAAATGCAGATAATGCTTGAGAATATGAGTAGTAAAAAAATGTACACCAAGGCCGAAGAGTAAGAAGTAGAATCTTCAAAGATCACCCTAATTACTTCTATTTAATGAAGCCTAGACCAGGAGCAGAAAAAAGATTTAACCCTTGCAATAGTAACCAAAGGGAAACTGGAAAATAACCACCCTGATGAAAATTGCTGGTCAAAGTGAAGAGCTAAATCGTACTCAGCTTAGTACGACCAACTGAGTCTAGACAATAGCGTCCTTGTTGAACTGTAGGAAGAAAAGCCACACCAAAGTAAAAATTTATTTTGCTCTTTTAAAGCTGACATTCCAGCAATACTCACATCATTTCCTGAAGTGTGAAATCTGTGCTTCTTTACGAGGCCCTCAACAATTAACGCGTTAAGGTGACCAGGATGCCCATTCGAATAAGTCACTATTGATATTCATGGTCCCCTACCCATGACAGTTGAAGGAAATTATTATTTAGTAACCCAAATCAAATGGCAGAAACAGTACTAGGGCCTTTAATACACCTAATTTTTTTTGGAGCTCTTCAGATCAAAAACACAATTTCCAAACTTTGAATCTGAGGTTTTCCAGGTCTCATTTTCACTGCTTGGAATGCAAAAAAAGGGGAACAACATCCCTTCATCCACAGTTGCATGGTGGAGGGATTTAATAGAATATTGTTGAACTATCTTGCTTATATTTACGTTGATCACTACCAAATCGATTGGGATTAGCATCTGCAACGAGTTCTAATAGTATATCGCTCTTCAGAGCATGAAACTACAGGTTTTCCATCCACATACCTCAGCCTCTTAGACGAGAATTTAAGCTTCCTGTGGATCAAGATTTTGGCTGCCCTAACACTACGAATTTGGATGTTCCACTTTATATTTCTGAATTGAAACAATATCTGCAGATATCTCATGCACTCGCTCGTGATTATCTCAACTTAGCCGCAGATTCTATGAAAACTAGGTAAAACAAAAAAAAAACTCAATTCATTTCCTTGAAGAATACAAAACATGGTTTCACAAAAGCTTAAAAAAGATTATCACCTAAATTGCAGAGTGACTAGGAATCAGTATGATGCATTTGAAAGGGCAGGAAGAAAACGAGAGCTATCCACGTAGACTGCTTAGCTCCATTCTAAGTAGACTGGAACTCAGCATCAGGAGCACAGAGTCTTTAGGAGGGTGCAATGAGACAAACATAACAACTTTGTCGTAGTCAATAAGACGGATTTCCAAGCTCAAACATCAACAAATTATTGCTTTAACTTTTCAAGAAATTGAATAAACAATTTTGAAAGAAATTGAACATTTTTATATTTTCTATGCGACCAACAAGTTACTTTCTCCGAACTGTGAAACACTCGTTGCAATCCACAACATTAGTACACATTCCACAAATCTGCGCATGAAAAATTCGATCGAATTTAACCTCAAATATTTGTATCAGCTTCCAGGAATTTGACAGTGTAGATTGGCAAACACTGGAAAATAGTAGCCGCTGAAAATTAGATGAAGACACATTTCACTATAGATTTCTTGAATTCTTCAGAAAAGAGAAATTAAACTAAACAAAAATTGTTAAAAGAATCGGAAATGTTCGAAAAGCCGTCACACTCACCACTCAATAAATTAAATTTTAAAGTAAGAACAATTTAAATGCTTTAATATTCTAGTCTAAGAGCTGGCAGCTTATTTTTAGGTTCTTAGTCTATTCGAGTCATTTCCCATTTGTGGATTTATTTAATAAAAAAAAAAAAAAAACTCATACGCCCCCTAGTACCCAATAGTAGTTTATATTTTAAATTTTAATAATGGACTTAATAGAAAAAAATCAATGCAAATAAAATACTTGGATAATAATATTTCTATTTTTTATTAAATTACTGTAAATAATAATAAAATAATAACAACTTTTTAAGATTCAGCAACAAACCTACTTGTTATTGTAGTCGTTGACACATTCGATGTCTCCTCCGTGGTGGATGTATAAATATGTTTCAAATACAAATTAAAATAATCTGTGTAATTCATTGGCGTTAGAATTCGATGTTTTCGAACTGGCAAACGAGGTGATAACGACAACATACTAGCCCATTGTCCATCACATAGATCATCATAACGTAGCAGACCAACTTCATGGCCACCCAAATCACCTGGTCCTCGACACATTGGTTGGCCATCCCAAAGTTTTGGCCCTGACTCACGGATCCAACGGGCAAGATAAAGAGCTCGACAATCACAATGCCAAGGATTTTTATCTAATTTGACTGCAACTAAATTATGTAGTCCATCGAATGATCCATGTGGTAGAAATTGTAATTTATTGGAATCGATTCGTCTGTAATGTGAAAAAAGTTTTTGAAAGCAAATCCGGCTTTAAAATTTTTAAATTAGAAAAAGCAACTTACAGTTTTTCTAAATTGACTAAAGGATGGAAAACTGTAGGCTTAAAACTTTTGAGCACATTGTTATTCAGCATTAGATTAACCAGATTTGTGAGTCCCTGGAAATTACCGTCTTCAAGTGTTGTCAGATTGTTGGAAAACAATGTCAAACGAGTAAGAGATATTGTGTGTACAAATAAGCCATCTGGTATATTGGAAATTGAATTTTGTCCTAAAAATAACTCTCGCAAACTGACAAGCTCTGTAAATGCTTTGGAATCAATCTGTAGAATTAAAAAGAGAAAAATATATACATCAAACATTTTGCATTTTGAAAATATATTAACTGCACGAGGTCTGTTTAATAAAGTTAGTATAAATAAGAAGGTAGTACCCCCAAAGATATGGGAAAATCCGAAAACTCTCCAAATTTTAAGTTTGAAATAAATACACTATAGAAAGCTAGATAGCTTATTATTTGTTTTAAGTATATGCACAAAATGCTGTGAGGAGGCTTTTTGTAGGTCTCAGCTTGCCGAGAGTTAATTTTTTCTTCTTGACTTTAAAACGTTTTTAGAGTTACTCGCCAGTGGACAATGTGTTTTTATTTCTTTAACAATACAGTTCGACGCTTGAACTCGAATGGTAAATTGGTCAGTACCCTGGTGGCTTTGTAGGCATTGTTCACGAATTTTTTTAATGTCAACTTAGTTCCATTACATTGTTTCGCAGTATTATGGTGAAAGAACTTACGTTAAGCTCCAAAATTTGAAATGGTAGACCAGGAACATCCAACGAATTCAAACATTCGCTTGGAAAGTTTGTTGTCATCATTTGTTACGCAATCAATCGATCTTTAACGAATGCAGATCAATTTGATTTTGAATAGTGAAATTCAAATCATCGATGTCCTAACTTTTCTCAGGTAATATCATGCCTTCGCCCAGCCATTCATGGTTAAGGTAATGGCGACTAATTTTCGGAACAACTTAGTTAATTTAACGGTACGAAATCAGGCCAGGTTGGGCATGAGTAAGAATTTGGCCATTTCTAACTGCCAACTGTTTATTTTTTTTTTTAATCATCGTCTGATGGAAAGTTCTACAACGGAACTCGTATTATTGTTGCCATAATAAACCTTCGTTACGTTTTGCCAGAAAAACAATAACTTCAGGCAAAGTTAAGTTCATCTGCAGGCTTTGTTAACCGGAGGACTGGTAAATTTGACGGAAATTGTCGGTCAGAACTATCATTGCTCCTCAAAAGTGTCTCCCACCTTTCCGCAAATTTCTTATAGTTTGATCAGTCATCTCCAATATTTGCTTGTGAGCCATTGTACATTTATCCCAGACGATTATTTTACAGGTTTTCAACACTTCTGGTATCGCTGGGCTTCTAAAAATGTGGAATGTTGGTCCGTCATTCATCTGAAGATCAAATGGCAATAATTTCAACACTGTAGCCCTGCAGTTCCAGAAAATGAAAGCAAGGCGTTTGATCTTGACTTACATTATTTCGTTTTCGATTGGACTTCAGCTTTTACACTCCATTTTGATTCCTACTACTCCAAAAGCCTTCCATTGGCTCCTCCGAGTAATGCTTTGAGAATCTTTTTCTGTTCCCGATTTCAAGAAGGAATAGATTTGGATCGAACGCATATGTTTATAGTTTTTCGGGGGACTACTTGTCAAAAGTAATAAATGTTTGAATATGTCATTTTATAAAATGGCGTCACTAAGTAGTGTGTATGTAAATTTGACAACACGATATTTTCAAACTCGATTCGAATCAAAATGAAGTGGTCAGAAAATTCAATTAAAAACCACATAAAACTGAAGCCAAAACCAACGAAATGAGGAATTTTTAAAATATAGGAATTTATTTCAGGGGTGTTTTGCCATTACCAAAATACCCTACCGTTTCTGTCATGAATCGCCTTATCCAATGTGTCGTACACGGTCTTGTGCTGGTAATTCAGCAGTGGGACCTCTGTGTGAACTGTTTCTGTGTCAACCGAAATTTCGATCGTATTGTAGTTTTCCATTAAATGAACCGTGCATCCAGTGATTGTGGACTGACATTCCGAATTTACTCAACAGACTGCCACACATGCACAATCAATATCAGCTTTTCGAATCTCATCGTTCATTTGAAGTTTGGAACTCGAACTTTTCTTGAAACTAGACGCAAAAAAACGACAACCCATGTCGTTTTTTTATCTATTCTTCAAATTGAGTGCGTTCGAGGGAAAATATGCCGAGATGTAGCAGAAACTGTAATACGAGTACTGACGAGTGTTGCTTACCGTTGGCAAGCAAAATCACCCGTTGACAGGCTTTTCGAAATTTGGCGAACAGTCAACAATCCACAGGTTCTTGAACGAGCTTGAATCATGTACAATGCACATAAATTGACCAGATTTCATCGAGACACACAGCCGTTTAGTATCAATCGTTAATGTGCGCCTAAAACCAATAATACTCGTAGAAGGAAAACGGTTTAAATCTGGAAGCCTATTACACAGAACAACAAGTCAACTAGTCAACAACTACTTGTTCACCTATGTATGCTTGTTAAACAAGTGAAAAATCATTTCTGTAACTAAATAAAAACTGTAACAATAATAAATTGTCAACTGAAAAAAAATTCCCTTGACTTGTTGAATCAGTTCAACAAGTATTTCTTACGTGATGAGTCGTAAACTTTCCGAAATAAAACATTTTACCCAAAATCCGCGCTTTTCTTTTTCAAAAAGTCAATTTTTTCTTAAAATATATCAGCCTTATTTATTAGATTTTTAGGCGGTTAAACAGCTTTTTCCCTAATATTTGGAAATATGCCTTATTCAATGAAATAAAATGTCAAGTAAGATAAATCTTACAAAACCGATGCCGTTGTCCAACCTAGATAACTTTAGGACAACAGTAAACAAATTTTACTGACTATTTCTTGAAGTTGGACGGCTGTCTAAAGTAAGGCAAAGTTTATAAATAAGACTATATTTGTACATTTTTGATTTTCATTATCTGATTGATTCAGAATAAAAAATATTAAAACATTTTGTTAACCAAATTCTTTACCATTTAATAAATATTAAATAATCTTCCCGACTCCATCACTTGATAAATACTACTGCAAGTCTTTATTTTTAACTTGTTGACTTCGAACAAGCCCACAATCGTTAGTTGAAATTAATCACCTATTCAACAAGTTTATTCCCTGTTTTTTGAACTCTTGTTATTTTTTAGTAACAGAAAGATAGATTTATGCAATTTTCTACTTATTGAAAGGAGCCAAGACAGTTATCTAAGGCCTAGTAGACTTGTTGTTCCAAGTTTTATAAATTTTAAATGTTAATGAATTTGTTATTCATCAAGCACTTTTATAAAGGCCCCTGAATATAAGTTTGGATTTAGGAACAAGCATTCAACAACTGATCAAGTACACATAATTACTGATTTAATCGGGAGAGCTTTTGAAGATAAAAACATTTGCTCAACGGTCTTCCTAGGTGTGTCGCAAGTATTTGAAAAGATGTAGTACGAAGGCCTCAAATTAAGAATTCCTAACTAAAAATCTATAAAACAGACTTTTCGTTTCAGACACGAAAATAAATATTCAAATTTCAAAGAAATATTTGCTGAGGTACCACAAGGAAGTGTATTAGGTCCAGTTCTGTACCTTTTATTTACCCGTGATATAAATCAAACAGAAAACAATATCGTAGCCACGTTTGCTGATGCAATACTAGCAGTAGGCAAAACGATTAGCGAAGCTACAATTAAAGTACAAAATGCTCTTAATAATGTTAACAAGTGGACAAAAACATGGCGAATAGTGTTCAATGAACAAAAGTCAGTCCGTGTGGACCTTACGTATGAAAAATAGATAGATTAACCACCTTTCTTAACATTGTTCCTGTTTCATTTCTGAATGACTCTAAAAGCGAAATGAAAATGGAGGCCGCACGTAAAAAGAAATGCAAAGAATTGAAACGTTAACTAAGAGATATATACTGCTCCGGATATATTCTAAGCTCAATATTGATAGTAAACTGAGGTACGTACTTAAATCTCTTTAGACTCATGGTATACAACTCTGGAGATAATACTGCAATATGAATTTAAATATTTAACAAACGTTTAAAAATAAATTGCTCAGCTCATTTATGGATGCGCAATAGTATATGTCTCGTTATTCCTAAGGTTCGGGACGAAATAAAGAGTTTCACGCCAAAACATAGAAATCGGTTCTTTCATCTAGGTAATTTAACGATCATTGGCATTCTTGATGAATTGTGGACGCTACTTGCAAAAAACTAAACATCCCGGCATGGTGTGGTAAATGGGAAACAGCTTTAAAATCGTAAAATAAGGCGCTTTAAGTTCACGTTTTCTTCGGTCTTCAAGTCGAGAACCTTTTAAAGGTTAACCACCTACCTACCCATAGAAAAATAAAAATGTGGGAAAATCAAATACACTAATCAACTGTCGAACGTGTGCCTGAGAGCGTAACGTCATCTTTTGACAATCTCATCTTGTAAGAGACAATAAAAGATGATTGTCAATTCTGTAGTGTTTGCTATTCCTAAAAATATTTCCCAAAAATTTGAAAATTTTCCCATGATATTTTCTGAAATGATAGTTTTCTTCTGTATCAATAAATTCATAAAATTTATAGACTAGTAACAATAACATGAAATATTAGAACATACTTCTAATTTCTGAGCTTAAACAAGAAAAGAACAAACATTTTTTTTATAAAATATTCAGGGTATTCATGAAAAAGCGTAAAGTCGTAAACGTAGTAAAGTTGTAAACTGCGTAAATGTGTGCAATTTTCCATACAAATCGGACAGAATTACGAAGTTTAAAACTTTACAACGTTTACGATGGCTATACGCTGTTGTATGAATATCCTAATTAATTTTGTCTCAATGAACCATATCTACGATTTCAGTTTTGCTTTTAGGAACACACTTGCGATTTTCTGTTGTTGCGACTAAAATATGTATTCGTTTACATTTTTAATGTTATGATCTATTTTTAGCGGCAAAATAATCCTACGACTGAAATCGCAAGTGCATTCCTAACCTGAACATGAGCAAGCGGATATAAACTTTGATGATATTTTTTTGTAAGATATTTATAAGCCGGAAAACCCCACTCTTTTGTGATATTATAACCCACTGATGAAGTATAGTTTTCAGGAAGAAAACTTACATGACTTATTCGATTCATAGTCAGATCCAAAGTGATCAACTCAGGTAAATTCTCAAATGTCTTTCGTGTTATAGAACTCAGCCGGTTGCTGTGTAGTATTAATGTTTTTAAGCTTTTGACACCAATGAAGAAATCATCAGATATATTGGCTGCAAAATAAAGAAAAAAACCTTACGGTTACCTCCTTAGCACTCAATATTTTCCTTTCAAGTTGTTCAAATATAAAAATATTTTAAAGACACCTCAAAGCAAAGAGCATTTCACAGAATATACTTACAAATCATATTCCAAGAAAAATCCAATATTGTTAGTTTTTCAAGATACTTTAAGCTACCAGACTTTAAAATTGTCACTTCATTTTTGGACATATCCAGTTCTTCCAAAACAATTTGATCTCTTAATAATTCTGGAGGAAAATTTTTAATTCGATTGTCTGATAGATTTATAACTGTTAGTCGCTGCACATGATTTAATAAATCTTCTGGAATTTCAGATAGAACATTTTTACTCATATCCAGAAGAATTAAATTTCGAAGTTTCCATAATGTTCTATGATCTAAGTCTTCTAGTTGATTGCTTTGAATGCGTCTAAAAAGTAAAATTAATTATAGATAAAATTTAGGGAAAAATATAACAAAAATCATCTTTGAATTTTTCTTAACACATACAATTGAGTCAAACTATCCAGATCTTGAAATAAATCGTAAGGTATAAAATCCAAGAAATTACTTGATAGATCTAGTTCTTCTAATAGAGTCAGTCCTCTGAATGTGTCTTTGTGCAGTGTTGAAAGTGAATTTCTTGATAAATCTCTGAAAATATTTTAAATTATTAAGAATCTTCGAAAATATTTGGTCTTCCTTAAATTTAAAAAAATAGGAAGAAGAAGAGTAATAACAACATGGGAAGTCCAATTGAATTGTAGCATCCAAGGCAAAACCAGATAACTCCATAAACTTACCTTTTCCAGAACACCGTTGACATTGGACCTCTTCCTGGCAACTTTGAATCTAATGTATAATCTTCAAAAAATCGAGGTCATAATAATTTGGAAACTTGAAGCTGTTCACCTTTTGATCAACCTAAACCAAACTAAGCTCCTAACAATACTTTAGAGCCACCAAAGAACTTCAGCCTCAACAAGCGGTTGGATGTAGAAAGAATTGATAGGACACCGAAAACAACATTATACTTCACCCTTCAAATAGGAACTTGCTGGCTGGGCAGCAAAATTGACGCATCTATGGATGGTTCGAAACAAGTTGTATCTGATGCACTGGAAAGACACCAAAAGGCAGCCTAGGGCATCAAGGGATCGGTACCATCAGCTTCCCAAGTGCAAAATCTCTACATACACACAATAACTGAAGAAACATCTCCTGAAAATACATTAAACAGATTTCAAAACAACCAACAAAAATAACTACTGAGCTGTTTGCAGCGTACTGCAATATGTCAACAATGCTCCAAAACTGAGATTATTGACAAGTTTGAAGTCAAAAAGCAGCTGGAGCAGATGAAGTCTCCAACTACGTTCTAAAAAGGATTCAACATGACCTCAATAACTTTTGCTTCCCTCAGAACAGAAGTGGAAAAAAGTGCCAATTGCCCAATATTGAAGCTTTCAAATTGGTGTCCATCTATAGGCTTATTATACTCCTTGGCAAAATCAGCAAAATACTGGAAGAAGTAATCCTCTGGAGGTTCAAGAGGTTCTGTAGAGAAAACTCGACTTTTTCCACTTCTGAAGAATGCTTCAGAAGTGGAAAAAAGTAAAGGAAGTGTGAAACGCAAATAATGGAGCTTTGAAATTGGTGTCCAACTACAGGTTTATATCGCTCTTTGACAACATCAGCAAAATAAATAAAAAGTAATCCTCAGGAGGCTCAAGAGTTTCTACAGCGAAAGCGTGATCATTCTTGACTCTGACATGCAGTTCGGCTTTCAAGAAAAACATTCGATGCCCCATCTAATGTTTAAGTTCCAACAAGACATCACTACAGTGCTGAACAGCTATCGAACTAGTCATTGTTGCATGCTTCATGGATGTTGAGAAAGCATTCGTCAGCATATGAATAAAAGTTCTTATCCACAAACTAAATCCATTAAATTTACTTCTGCCACTAATCAAAATAATTTTTCCTTTTGTCACGTAAAGGGGTTTTCAAACGGGACGCTACAAAAGAAGAGCGACAGGGACAGCAAACAACGCCATATTTCTTGCCGCTCTTTTGACATTTCTCTTCAGTAAGGTTTGCCATTTTATAATGGAAAGATATACGAGCCAACAACGAATGGAAATTACTAAAATTTACTACAGAAATTCGGAGTTAGTGGCCTCAACGTTAAGAGCTCTACGTCCAATTTATGGTCGTCATAATCGTCCTAGCAGATCAACAATTGAGCGTCTAGTGGAAAATTTGAATCCACAGGCACAGTACAAAATGTTCCCGTGCCAGTGAGACAAAGAAGTGTCCGTAGTGTCGAGAATATTGTTGCCGCTGAGGCTTCAGTTACAGAAAGCCCAAATGTCTCTTAGACGTCGTTCTCAAACGTTGGGCATCTCTGTGACGTCGTTGTGGCAAATTTTGCGAAAAGATCTTGGCCTACATCCTTACAAGATTAAATTGACGCAAGAACTGAAGCCGCTTGACCACCAGAAGCGTCGTATTTTCGTGAATCTGGCTGAGCAACAACTTGAAAATGATTCGGATTTTCATCGAAAAATCGTCTTCGGCGATGAGACTCATTTCTGGCTGAATGGCTTCGTCAATAAACAATATATGCGGTATTGGTCAGGCAGCAATCCACACGTACTCCATGAGTCATCATTGCATCCCGAAAAAATTACGGTTTGGTGTGGTTTATGGGCCGTGATGATCAAGACCGGCACGTTACTGTGAATGGGGATCGCTACCGTTCAATGATAACCGAATATTTTTGGCCCCAATTGGATGATATGGACTTGGGGGACATGTGGTTCCAACAGGACGGTGCCACAAGCCACACAGTGAATGTCACAATCAATTTATTGGAAACCAAGTTTGGAGAACGTGTTATCTCACAAAATGGTCCAGTAGCTTGGGCGCCCCGTTAGCTTATTTCTTGTGGGGCTACGTCAAGTCTATGGTCTATGCCAATAAGCCAGCGACGATTGATGAACTTCGTACGAATATCGTACGTGAAATTGCAGCAGTATCGGCCGATTTATGCTTGAAAACCGTCTAAAATTGGGTTCAGCGTCTGGACTTCTGCAAGCGTGCCCGTGGTGGCCATGCAAAAGAAATCGAGTTCCATACATAATGGCATCGAACGTACTTTCACAGGAATAAAGAATTTCATTGATATCCAAAACCATTTTTGTTTTATTTAAAAAAACTTTTATAGCGCTCTTATTGAACAATCGATCCGATTGAGCACCCAATCTACCCCAAGCACGATCGATTTAAGATCGACGCGGGGCCATTTAGCTCTTTGGCTCTGTCATGTGTGGCTAACTTAAGAACCATCAGGCTCAGAGTCAACCAAAGTTTAAAATTAGATGAAATCTGACCAACCCATCCAAACTGGATGCCAGAAAGTGAGAACCTACTGTAAGCTGATGAATCACTCACCTACGCCACATCATCCCCCCGTTACTTGACGTCCCAAAACTAGAGAACCGTATATCAACAGACTCTTTGAGTTCTACAGGAAATATGGCATCCGGAAGAGCACTATTAAAATTAAACTTCTCTGCTTTAGGAGACCCTTAATGGGCGGTCGCACTGCAGCAATGAGTTGCCTAGGTTCAACCCAAACTTAAGAAGTATTCTCACAAGAACCAGCTGAGCCTTTCAATATGTACACCCTCTGATGAGAAGACGAACTTGACGAGAGTACAGATGTACAAGCAACTCCTGCGGCCATTCATAAACTATTGTTTCCTGTTTAGTTCTTAATCTCTAAAACAGCCATGAAGGAACTTCAAGTTTTCGAAAGGAAAATACTCAGAACTAGCACCGGACAACACTTCGACTATTAACGACAACAAAACTGCAGAAACAAACACCTCTTAACAGAAACGAACAAAATTCCAAGTCGCTTCTGCTTTCTAATGCAAATAAGTTGTGACCGAAATCAGCTAAGGAGATGATTGACCACCGAGCAACGACAACCCGAGCCAAAGTACCTAAGTGTTATGGAAACCCTGGACGATAAAATTATTATCAGCATTGAAAATGAAACAATTGACATCAAATAACCACTATACCACCGGTATGGAACACCTCGACGATTATAAAGTCAAACGACATTAGATTAATTGAACAAAAGTTACAATGGGCTTAATCAATCATTTTTGCTACAATACTCCTATTTATAGACTTTATACTTACATGAATACCATATTCATTGGAATTACTTGAGTAGCTGGTACTGATTTTAAATTTGTATTCCAACAAGTAAAACTTTTCGTATCGGGATTACAACGACAAATTCCAGATGTGCAATGATTCCATTCGGTTTTACTTCCCGGAGTTAGTCTCCAAACTGGTTGTTCAACCGAACGCAAACGACTTTCAATTTGGCGAATTTTCTTGTGTAGATCATTTTCTATATTAAAAACTCCCATATCCGCAATGTTAGGGTCCTTTTTTGGCATTAAATTTTTACCAAATTTGTTCTCCTTGGAAAAAACAAATAATTGCGCGATAATTTTTAAGGCTTCACATGGTGTTATCGAACAATTTGTTGGTCCCGAAAATTTTGCCGGCAAGAAGTTATGCTGCCAGAATGTGTCAAAATGATCACATAGGCCACACGGCAATATTGTGATAATCAAAAACAACTTTAGTTTGGTAAATTTCATATTGACCAACTGCACTATTTGATGGTCTTTTTAAAACTAAAATATATTATGCATTCATAAATTTGAATGCGCCACTCAAATAAATCTTCTTTAATGAATTATTGTGAGTAGACATAGGCATACATTCGTACTAATTTAATCTCATCTCAAATGATGAAGCAGCATAGGTATTGCTTTGAATTTATTACAAGATTTTATATTGCAAATGTTTGAATAGTGCGTCAGTACACTCATAGAAAAAATTGACAAAGCAATCTTAGGCGTGTGATAAATTTGGTTTGTGTTAAGTCCTCACCGAAGTATATTTCGATAATCTAGTAAAAGTTTGATTAATCTTGGAATTTTTTTCTATCATGATAGTTTTCTATCATAATAGTTGTCTATCACAACAGTTTTCTATCATGATATTTTTCTTTCATGAAAGTTTTCTATTATGATAGTTGTCTACCATGTTAGTTTTCTATTATAATAGTTTTGAATCATAATAGTTTTCTATCATGGAAGTATTCTATCATGATAGTTTTCTATCATGAAAGTTTATTATTATGATAGTTTTCTATCATGATTGTTATTAGTTATGATATTTTGGTATTTTTATAGTTTCCTGCCATGACTATTTTCAATTATGATAGATTTGTCTAAGTTCCTTAATAAACAAAATGACCAAAGAATATTCTTTCTGACTACCATGCAATATGCTACAAAATCTCGACACTCTGAAATCCGCTAGACCTGATGATATATCATTTTGAAGGTTTGTTCTTTTGCTTTGGCAAAATCACTGCGTAAGCTTTTTACCTTAACTATCCCTTAAGACCACTTTCCCCCTGGATGGAAAACGTATTTGTGCAACCAAATTCTAAAAAAAAATCACCCTCCCATCCTTTATCTATTACCGACTGACAAAAATTCTTTCCAAGGTCTTGAAAGACTGATCAATAGTCAGCTTATGAAAAATTAGGTTAAAATTAAGCTGATTAAATGGCTGACAGAACGAATTTCTATGCAACAGATCCACTGGTGATTTTTGTTGCCGAAAATTGTAATAAATCCTTGAATCTTCTGTAGAAAGCAAAATTGCTGAGTTCGATATTTCTAAAGCATTTGATAGAATTTAGCATTAAGTTCACTTGTCAAAAATATGTGCTCTTGGTATTAACGAATTTCTATTTCGCGAGATTAATAATTATACCTCTCCAACTCTTCAATACAAGTTGTTTTGGATGGTTCTAAATTTCACGAAATAAATGCTGGTTTGCCCCAAGGATCTGTATTGTCTCCAACACTTTTTTTTTATGTTCATATAGTAATCGTTTGTCTGAAACTTCTTGTTCAAAAACCATTTCGCTGATGACAGCACCTTTAGTTGCTGTCATCATCAGTCCTTTCCAGATTCACCTTGCTATTCTGACTCGAATGTGGAGCTGCAGTTTATGTTGAGCTCATTAAATAGCATTGTAAATTGGATTCAATATTCCATAAGGTTGAATTTAATTCTTCCCAGACTCAAGGCTGTCTTCAGTCGTTTAATTGGAATGTGATTTCTTTACCTATAGCCTAGTACTCACCTCATGTGAATGAAAAGATTAAACCGGTTCAAAATACACGCGAATTATCATTATGAAAATATCATTGTTTTTTCACGTGAATTTTTGATACTCAGTTTGGAATTTTTATTACTCACTTTGAGTGGAAAAAATAAATTGATTTTTATGAAAGTTATTTGACTGAATTTTGAAATATTTTTTGAAGTATTTCATTTTTATTAAGTATTTTGTTGTATTTTCGGGTCTTGTATTATTATTTTTGTATTTTAATCCAAGTAGTCAGTGCGAGTGAAATTGAAATTTCCATACAAAAATGCCGGTTAATTCACAGCGATGGAATTCGAAACTAGAGGTTGGTACCCGAATTCGAGAGTGAAATATGAACCAGTTTGATACATATTTCACGAAATGATTTTCATTTCCCACTGTACAACCACTGGGAAAAAATAAGGAGATGTGGAAAAGTCTGACGTTTGTTTTTATTGCTACCGACGATATAAAAATAACACAAAACATGAAAATACAACAAAATACGAAATAAAAATAAATGTTCTTCAAAAAAATATTTCAAGATTCTTTCAAATAAATTTCAATAAAATCAATTTATTTTTAGCACTCAAAGTGAGTATTAAAAATTCCAAACTGAGTATTAAAAATTCACGTGAAAAAACAATGATATTTTCATAATGATAATTCATTTCACAAGAGGTGAGTACTAGGCTTTGGTTAGCAATAAAAAGAAATAAATTGACAAATGTCAGACTTTTCCACATCCCCTTATTTTTTCCTAGTGGTTGTTCATTGGGAAATGAAAACCATTTCGTGAAATATATATCAAACCGGTTCATATTTCACTCTCGAATTTGGGTACCCACCTCTCGTTGTGAATTCCATCGCTGTGAATTAACCGGCATTTTTATATGGAAATTTCATTTTCACTCGAACTGAGTACTAAGCTTTATCTGGGAAACTGAAAAGCTTTCTATTCCCGGTATGTACATTACTGAATACTGATCAGCTTTTGTAAAATGACCACACATTAGATCTTGCTTACATCACGTATATTGTGTGAGCATCTTAAGCAGTTCTACAACACTATAATCGGCAAGTACCAGTGCGACCAGATTGACCAAATATACGAATATATTCACTCTTAAGCAAGTCCAGCATCTATTTCATCGAATTCATAGCCGCATATGAAAGCATGGAAAATACGTGATGCGTATGTGCAACTAGCGAACAACTTTTTCGAACACGCACAGCGTTTCGGCAAGGAGATGCCCTATGATGCAATTCTTTTAGATAGTGGGTGGAGCCGGCGTTTACACTGAAGGCACTTTTTTTCAGCAAACCTGTCCAAGGGTATGCCGATGATATCAACATCATCAGCTCTTATACTGTCTAATGGCAATTGAAGAACAGGCGAAGCTTGTTCGTCTGAAAGCAACCGAAGACAAGAACAAAAACATGCTGTGGCTGTCAACAAACCATGAAAGAATTGTCAACCAAAGTGACAAATCGTCACAACAACTTCGAAGTAGTTAAAGAGTACATCTTCCTGGGAGATAAATTATTCTCCCATATGACATCTTATTGGAGATCCGACGAAGAATTACACTAGCGAACCGGTGCTACTTCGATTTGGAGCAACAGATGGATTTAAAGTTACTCAGATGAAATGGCGAAGTTCACGCTCTATAAAACCGTTCGTTTTGATGAATAATTTTCTAACGCATTCGTGAGAACTATTCGTCGGCACTGTGCATCAGAATTGTTCATCAGAACTGTTTGTCAGAAAGCTGCAGAAAAAATCAAACTGATTTGAACGATCGATCGTTCTGACAAGACTTTCTCGACTTCGAACGAACAAAATACTTGCACTGTAACCAGTTTCTTAAGATCACATAGTTTTGTTTGTTCTGACATATACAATTAGTTATATAATTAGTTTTATAGAATTTAAAGGTAAGTTTTCCAAAAATTTTTGGTGTGAACTCATTGGACTCATACGTATGGTTTTGTTTTTTTCCTAAAAGTCCAAAAAAATGGGGTTTTCTAACCTTATTTATCGAAATAATTTTTGAACTCGTTACACCATGTTAACATAATAATCTTCCTCTTCCAATTTATTCACTGTGAATACCATTAACCGTTTCTTTTTTCTTTAAAGAATCGCAAAAAGTTTTATTTTCTCGTTGGGTAGGTGCAAAAGCTCCTTACTACACTTAACCCACCTTCACTTCCCGATTGCAACTTAGTTGAAACTTATCTAGCAATTTATTTTTTAACGAAGTTAAGTAACGTGTTGCAGGTTACTTTCCGGTGAAAGTTCCTGCTTAATCCGTGATTTTAAAGCAGTTTTCTGCTCACCGCACCAAGTCGGAAGGTTTGTTCTTCGCAGACGGCGTAATAAATTCGACTCGTGAAGAATGTCAATAACCGTTGAATTAGCGGGTTCTAAAAGTCGATTTCTATTTTTTGACCGACATTTGTATTTCGTTCTGGTACATTTCTTAGAATTAGAATTCCTCAAGAGTCTGAAAGGTTAAAAATTCAGAGTATCATAAAACATCTGAAAACTTTAAACATAGCCTGGTAATGTTAACAGGAAAAATTTGATTTTTGTAGACCAGTGGATTGAAAAATAAATTTAAACCCAAAACATCAAATTGAATATTGAAAAGTACATAAACTTTCCTTCAAGTGTATTGAAAGAAATTCATTAGAAATTTCATGGTATAAGTAATTGAACAAGGTACTTGAACCTGGCAATTTAAATTAATCTAAGCATAATGCTCATTAGAGAAAGATGTGATTTGTAAGCATGACCCAAGCATATGTAAGCAGTTAGGTACTGAATAGAATTATTTAAGAGATATTATTAAAGACTGTAAAGCTGGTTGTTTATTTTATTTTATTTTACTACATAGAATGCCTACATGTTTTCCACGCTTACGTCAAAGTCACTACCTAAGCTTCCAAGTCCTTAAAAAAGGTGAAACTATTCTTCCCTCTCAATCATTCTACATAGTATATTAATAAAAAAAAAAACAAAAATTAAAATAATGTTATTAACACAAAAGTATATTATTTATATTTAATTACCATATAAACTTAATTTTAAAAATACAATTTAATACATTATACATAACAAAAAACTATAACTCATTTAAAAAATTATTAATAAAATTAATTAGTCAAAGAAATTGATGTTTAATCAACTTCTAACTTTCTAAAACTCCCAACAACTCCAGAATCAATATCACCAATATCATTGCCAGCAAAATTTACAGCATCTTTTGAAACTTTGATGTACATATCGTCTAAAGCTAAAATAGCAGCTCTTTTTTGCATTAGTTTTTCTTTGAATTGTTTGATCATATCAGCTAGAGGAACAGTGCCTCCATATTCTAGAGGTAGTATTGCTGGATTGATTTTTGTCTTAAGTGCATCAACAGATTTGTGAACCTGAAACAAATTTTAATAAGCTTGAGATTAGTTTTATTAAATCAAAAAATCATCTATTATAATAATCTGAATTAAGAAATAAAATTGGTAACATTAGTAAAGAGAGACCATATTTAAATGGATGCGAATTTCCAAATAAGTTTGAAATTTTGAAATTAGAAAGCCCCTTCATCTAGTACAAAGCCCATTCACTATAGAACCTGTGGATTTTCATATTTCTACGAACTTTGCGCCCGTCTTTAAAACCTTTCCAGCTTGGATTACCCTTTAAAAACTTATGAAAATAACAAATCCAATATATATATAAAAAAAAGAAACGATCGAATTTATTGGTAGGTATCTAAATAATACCTGAATTGAAAGAAAAATTAATTATCCGGTCAATATGTTAGGTAGTCACGATCGAGAACTCATTTTACAGGTCATTAAGGGATCTATAAATGATGCGGGGTTTGGAGCGATTATTTAAAATAGAACTGAACAGAAAATAATATCTCATAGATCTCACCTAAATTACTCCATCAAAAAATGAGCAGGCAGATCCAATATCTATTTTCCCCTAGTAATTAGACGCTAAACTTAGAAAATTTTCTTAGGAGTTCTGATCACTAGACTATAATTACTAAAGTCTCTGAGATCTCATTTTCCTGAACATCCCTAATGTCTTATTTTTTTGGACAGATGAAAAAAACTGCCAGAAATTGATGTCATTAACTGCGAGTTGTCAAATGAGTCCGACATATTTAAGCCGGCCGTTCACGCGTTGAGACGGTCTGTTGCATGAATCAAAAAGATTTTCTATGAAAAATTGACAGGTTCTATTGTGAATGGATCTCGTGTTTACGGGAGTTTGTTTAAAATTACGTTCACGTTTTGGATCTCGAAGATGAAACTCTATGTATTTGTCTGAGCCTATGGAGATATCTCGTTGAGATTTCCCCTCATGAAGTGAAAAATCATTCTCAAATGCGACAAGAGCCTTAGCTTTTTGACAGAAAATTTGAGGAAATACCTTAAGGCAGATGTCAGATACATTACCTTTAATTTCATTCTCAAGTTGGCCACCTGGCAATGCCCTAGGACTGCTTTTTCTGAAAAAGTCTTATGCGCACACGGTTTAAAGACATTTGGGACATATTTTTACAGTTAAAGCTAGTTATTAGGTCTTCTTAGATTACGTCAATGTAAGACACAGTGAGAATGACATTGCAAATAGTGACTCACAGTGCACAATACAGAATGAACTTGCTCATATAATTACAGAGTATCAGAACACCATTAATGTCGCAAATACACGGTTTTTAAGCTTCTAGTATTATGATCAAAATAAAGAATCCGTCCATTCGTTTGTCAGTATTTTGACAAAAAAACTGCAAGAATAATAACAGTTTGTCACTAATGTATGTTTATGTGGCATAATTTGTCTTCGTGTAAATGTACATTATGTCATTCTTTTTTTCTATTACATATTTTGCCAGATTTCTGGTAGAAATAATGGCGGCATGTCGCTCGTGTAAATATGGCATCAAATTGCCTGGATATGTGATATGAATATGTAAATATACTTTGTAAGCGCTGCAGGAAGCTCAACCTGTTTTGTTTACATAATATCGTAAACAAAATATAGTATTCATTTGACAACTCCATTATATTTGATGACGTTGTTGTCATCGTCAACAAATTTAATTGGTTTTCAGCTCAACTCATTTGTCTACACTTTCCTCTTTTAGTGAGCTGGTTGACAACTCTATGTAAAGTTCAATGAACTAAACTACCTATAAGCTGGAAAATAGGAAAGGAAATTCCGACAAGTCAAAGAATTTTGACATTTTGTATCTATCAGTTACACATTGCTGATGACCGTTTGATTAAGGCTACGGTTACAGTGGGTGCGTATTCTGACGAACAATTGCCTGACGTATTCATTAGAACTGTTCGTCAGAAGTAGTGGTTACAGTAAATGCGTAACAATCGCTTTGACGTATCTGTCACAACTGTTCATCAGAAGTTTGTGGAAACAGTTGATGCGTATTCTGATGAACATTAATCGTTTTGAAGTATTTCGCCAGACAAACAAAACTATATGATCCCATAAGACCATTTACAGTGCAAGCATTCTGTTCGCCCGAAGACTCATGAGTTCGTTAGAACGATCGCTCGAGCAAATCAGTTCGAATTTGTCTGCAGTGTTCTGAAAAATAGTTCTAACAATTCCAACGCATTGTTTTTACGAATACGTCAGAATAGTTGTTCGTGAAGAAGTTTGTTCGTCAGAAATTAATGAAATTAATCTTCCACGGGAAACCTCTGTCAATCAACTCGGGGTTAACTTATTTTGAAGATTAGATAATTCTGATTTAACTCAGCAATGAAAAACTGGCCCTTAGCTGAACACACATTGGATTTACAAAGTCGTTAATCCCAAACATCTAAACACCTTCCTATTAATTTATCTAATTACCAAATCATCTAATCAGAGAAGTGTAAAATATTGAATCAATAAACTTACCATTATTCTCTTTTTTAACTTGTCACTGAGCATTGAAACGGCTAATTCAATAATACGATTAGCGTAATGTGGAATGTTGATGAAATGTGTCTCCTTATGCCTCATTGGTGTTGAATTCTATAAACATATATACAAAAATATAATTATGTCTTTGAATCAACAATTAAAATCATTCCAGTACTTGCCTGTATGCACTTTAGTATACTTTTTAAGTCCGTTAACGACCAGAGACTAACAAATCCCATATTCATTCCAGATTCATCATTAATATAAACATATCCAGCTACTTGAGATTCTTCATCATCCAGCAGTGCCTCACATATCAACGAATGTATACGAGCCATTTGAACCGATGTATATTTGTAAGGATCAAATTTACCACCAATCGAGAAAATAATTTGCCTGCCATATTCATCACGTTCCGGAAGTGGAACAAGGTAGCCATTTTCGAAAATTTCATTTATAGCCGCATCTTCGATGTCCAGCTTTGAAAACCATTTGGGGAAAAGTTGTCGAATGGTGAGATAACGTTCTAACATTTCACAAGCTGCAGGTACGGAAAACTTTTTGGTTCTCAAGAAACGTAGAAGGAAAATCGAGTCTGTGCGGCATTTTTTAATGTTGGGATGTTTGGAAATCCATTCACGGAATTGTGCCAAAGCTTGCTTTCTAATATTATCATCTTCGTGGAGTTCTTCTTTGGCAATGGCTCTTAATTCGGGATTTAATTTGCAAACATACGGATCATAATCCTCGGGTGTGTTGGATAAGTTTGTGTTGTGAATAACTTCAGTTTCAAGCACTAGAATAAAAAAATAAAATAAAAATAAAATAAAATATTTGTTAAAGTAATTTTCGAGCAATTGATTAAAATGAGTTCAAGTGAAAACGAGGACAAGACAGGTTGTCTATTTTCGAAAACGTCATCTGCATCAAATATGCATTTGCAGATTGTTCTTAAACACAAGCCGCAATAGTCTTCTGTTAGAAAATGCCAATATAAATCTAACTGCAATAGCAAACATTCTCTTTGATAATGCAGCTTGCTAAAGGTGCATGTTCGAAAACATCATCTGTGATGCGTGGTCGTGAACGTCAAATGCACTTGCAAGTAAATTGACTGGCGTTAATCAAATCGATTTTGTGCCAACAGAATTTTTGCATATTTTCACGATCGCAATATCTGCGTTAAAATTTTTAATCATTTGATGATCAAATTGACTTTGATTTGACGTTTTCGAAAACAGCATTTAATTCTTCGAATTTCGATTATTATTTTAATGAAAATCACACTTTTTATTTTGAAAGACCTCGAGTGATTGAATTTAGCTCTGAGCAGAATATGATCGGAGCTCTCCGATATAGTTTTGAAACATATCTAAGTCCTCTATTACACGCTGATTCATCAGTTGTTTTTTCTCCTTTGCACTCATGAAAATTAGATAAGAGTCAGGCGCAAGGAATTATAGGGTGATAGGAGTTTGAGCACTGAACACTCATACGAGTTATATCCAAATAGGCTCGTTCAACGCATAAACATTTTGTACTGAATTTTAATTTCTGGCCAATTAAAACCCCAAAAAATTCAAAATTTTAAATGAAATTTGGTATGTTGAACGCACCGTTTCAAAAAGTGACAAGAGACAAAGAGAGTGAAGTTGGTTGCGCTCAGCTTATGTTTCATTGACGGTGTTATCATTGGACTGAAAAACTGGATTTTTTTGACGTTTCAGTATTTACATATTCCTTTACTGAAGAAGTGGGAGCGAGATGTGAATACTGAAACGTCAAAAAAATTCCAGTTTTTTTAATCCAATGTGAACACCGTCATTCTCGCTCGGTCATTTTAATATTCTGAGTTCATGGAAGATGTAGCGTAACTCAAGCTAGCTCTGATTAAAAAAGAAACACTGATATTTTTGACAGTTCCCTGCTTTGCTCGGAGCCAAAAAATAAAAATGCCTTATATAGAGATCTATATTTGTAAATCAACATTGCGTTAATAAGTGCATAATTTAATTTGTCGCAATTGATCATGAAATTTTTAATGTTTAATTAAGATCTGTTAACATAATTATACATAAAAAAAAATGAATAATATGTATGCCAACCGAATGACTAACAAATCATTTAGCATAAACAAATTCGACCTTCAAAATTCGTCGGTTAAACCACGATTTAAATATTACGCAATTACAACTTGAATATAAATTTTGTTCAACAACGAAATATTGCCTAAGGCCGAAGACCGTATAATAGCTGTAGGTGAAACTGATGATGATGATCCCAAAGCCAAACGAAGCAATATATACCCATCATCAACAATTCCAATATAGCGCGTTTACCAATAACCAAGCCATGTGCAAGCCAAAAATTAAAAAAAAAAAAAAAAAAAACAAACGTGATGTTAATTTAAGCACATACAAAAATGTAACCTGCCTTTGACAGGGTGGTATTAATTAAAACAAAAGTAAAAATTTAAATATTTATATATTTCATTATTATTTTACCTGCCATCGAAAATGAAGAAACTGAAAGTTGGACTATTTTAAAGTCGTATAATTTTATTTAGTAATAGTTGAAAGATGCCCAAAAAGTCACTGGACCGTTTGGCATTCATCGAATCAGTTCAAGGTCACTATTTAAATACAACCAAGTTTCAGTAAATGTATATGCATAATATTAAAGCTATAGCTAGTGGTACCTATGTATGTTTTGCGGCATCTTTTGTATTATAAAATAGCTGACAAAAATTTAGTTATTTTTACTCTACCTGAAGGTTTATAGGTAGCTTGCTTCCTAAGATCTTTTTGTTGATCTAACCAAACTAGTTTTAAACAAATATTACCTAAGCAAACAGTAATTATCAACAATTTATTTGAAGAAGAAGACTAAAACAACATCTATCTAAAAGACCTCGTGTGTCGATTAATTTTTGGATATTTCAATAAAAAAAAGTTAGCTGTAATAAATTGAATAAAAGAAGAGTTTTTTTCATATATTCTTTGGATACCTAGATATACCTATATTAAATTAACAAACCATTAATTATTTTTTATAACGTTTAAATCCTACTTGTATTTTATCTAAAATTCAAAAACTTTCCAACCAAAGTATCTACTCAAAAAAATCAGTTTTTGTTTATTTTAAGGTTCAAAGACTTACTTTTACCTTCAAATGCAAAACACGAGCCTTTGACGTCGTACACAATGTCTATTGGTGTCTGCGGTTTATGCGGTTTAATTAAAGCAATGACGAAAGAATTATAATAATGCAATTAAATAATTGATAATCTTGTTTCTGACCCAAATCATTTTAAATATAACAATAAGTTCAATACTTAAACTTCAAGGTCTTCTATGCAATGGTCTATTCAACTTCTCAATTTCTTGTATATGATTAGGTACATCAACGTTATTGAATAACCAAAGGTTATTTTTGCTTCAAAAAGTTATAATTTCTATAAAACTAAATTTCTACACAAACTGGATCTAATTTTTTTTTAATTAGGGTACTGATCAGAATCAGTAAATCTTTTTGACTTAGTCTACAGTTAAACTCAGCTTATTGAAATTTTTAGAGCCTGTTTAGATTGAAAAAATGAGTCCGTACTCGTGAGTCTCATCGTGTCTGCATTCGAACATTTGAGGCACCTCAAAACACAAAGAAACCAGAACAACTTCAATGCTTTGCACATTGAAACAACAACAAATGATTCTCATGAGGTCGGTGTTTGTATTTTGTTCATTCCTCACGACATCCCTGACCTCCACGTATCTTATCCAGAAACTACCGTGAGATCGATTTCAATCTTCCCAATCTAAGCTGAGTCTTAAAATGTCAAAAGAATGGTAATTGCAGTATTTGAATTTGACGTCTTAACGTGTATTCAATGAATGCAATCTTTTAATTAAATTCAATGAGTATTTTTTAAGGACTGCATTACACAAACTTTGGTGGTTTTTGAAAACGTAATCTGTGTCAAAAATCCGTTTACAGAATGTTCTTAAACTCAAACTGCAAAAGCCTTCTGTTCGAAAACCAAATAAAAACACTACCGCATTTACATTGTTTTCGAAAATGCAGGCTGCTAAAGTCACATTTTCGAAGACATCATCTGGTCATCTGCATTGTAGTTTTACAGTATAAAAATGGCGCTGATGAAAAAAGTATTGAAATGCCAAAGAGAGAGTTAATAAACGTCAAATGCGTTTGGAAGTGAATGGACTGACGTTTATTATCAAACCTATTTCTTTGACGGTGTTCACATTGGACTGAAAAACTGGATTTTTTTTTTGACGTTTCAGTATTCACATCTCGCTCCCACTTCTTTAGTAAAGGAAGATGTAAATACTGAAACGTCAAAAAAAAAATCAGTTTTTCAGTGCAATGTGAACACCGTCTTTAGCTTCAAAAAATGAAAAAATGACAGTTAAATTGAAAGCTGATTCACAATAGGTGTGTTCCACAACGAGCTTGAAACAGTTTGAAACCGCCTGATATAGTGAAAACCCGTTCCACAAGTGAAATTTTGTATTTGCCCGCACTAAATCTGTCGGTCTGAAACTGTTTGAAAAAATTTAGGGAACAGGGTTAGTGTGATGAGAAAACGAGAAGTGAACGTGTCAAGATCTCATCGTTAATGTCAAACGACTTTCAAACAATGCAGCGTTTCTCGTCGTCACGTCACGCCAAGGATTCGAAAAATTGAAAAAAGAGGCGACGAGACGATGAGTTTCTTTATTGACAAGTTATCTACATAATGGAAACAAAATTTACAAATAGATAAATTGAGATTAATAGATAAAGCAGTTTATAATCTGTTGCCTGGAGCAACAAATCGAAAATCAATTCTCGTCTGGGGACAATTTTATAACTAGAAAAAGATGACCGTGAATCACGTCATGCTCTCGTCTCGTTTTTCCAAAACATTGTGTATCCAGGCTTGACTTTGATTTGAAGTTCACGAAAACTTCAAGTTGAAAATATTAAGCCTCTTTTTAAGGAATTATACAGACATAAGAGTCATGGCCTTTTCGATTAGCAATTCAAAAGAACTCTCCAATTCAGAACACCAACAAAACAAACAAGGAAATGCAGTTTGATTCTGAAGTATTCATGTCCCTGTCTTTGTACAACTTCACATGCACCTGCCAAAATAGTTATTCGCATTTGGAAACTTAGCAGACACAAAAATGGACGAGTATGATAATTTTCAATAAAGAAAATAAAAATAAACGGAAATTAATTGTTCTTAGAAGCAGTTAAATGTGTGAAATTACTTATTTTTAGCTAAAAATGTACTTTTAGCAGTGTTTAATAACACTTTGGCAACAATGTTTTTGAATGTGTGATTAGTTCTGGACTCAATTCGGATTTCAAATCCAAAATCGATTGATCTTCTTTTTAGGAGAAGAACTGTTATTCTGAGTGCCAATAAAACTCTTCCAGAAGGGTTTACACGAATTCTGAGTGGTTTTGGTCTGGATTACCACTCAAATAGGTCATGAGATGGTGCTCGCGACTCCGCCATTTTAATTTTTGGAGTAAGCTGTTAGTGCACTTACGTAAAGTGACGGAGAAAAACTATCATTCTGAATGCCAATAAAGCACTTCCAGAAGGGTTTACATGAATCCTGAGTGCTTTTGGTCTGGATTGCCACTCAAAAAGGTCATTAGATGGTGCTCGTGACTCCACCATTTACTCCACCATTAACGAAGACTAGACGAAAAGTACTAAATCGCAACTATGGGCATGTCATACCTACAAATTTATTACATTTGCTTGATCATTTGCGTAACCTCCCGCAACTTTTTTATGGAAGGAAGCCACAAAAAAAAAATGAAAAAAATAAAACTTTAATCAGCAGACATAAGAAACGAATGAGTTCAAAATGAAAGAGTCTCCTTATAATGCAACGTATCTATTCATAGATTAGAGATATAATTTGTACACTTATGTAAATGTTGACATAGTCAATAAATATTGAAGTGCGGATTTTAGAATAATAAATAATTCCAACAAGCCAACAATGATTTCAATAATGACTTAACTTTTTTTTGTTACTTGAAACTAAAGAGCAGTAGTGTACAATTTACTTAAAACCATGTTTAAAGTTCTGTCAATGACAAAATAGAAAAATATATTGAAATCGTAATATAGACACTTAAAAAAGTTGGGAGTCTCAAGATATGATGTTTATATTACACATTGTAATTATTTTGAATAAAGAGAGAAGTTATTTGTTGAGAGAGGTGCTAAGTTAAGTAAAGAATTTTAATTTAAGTTAAGTGGGAATTAAATAGAATAAAACTGACAAAAGAATTGTCTATTTTTGTCTTAGCCAAAACTACGAATTTCTATTAATTTTAGTACAATTTCATTCTTTTTGTATGAACTTTGACAGAATTTTGGGATACATTCATAGGGATTACACGAATAGACTTAGTTTTGTTTCCTCAATCTTACTATAATTTTAAATTAAGTTCATCAAACTTTGCATGCGTAGGAAATAAATTGACATTGATATTACAATTTATTATTATTGTAATTTTACAAGATCCACAACAAAACATTAAGAATTTTTTAATTATTCATCATTTTATTTATTTCAAAATGTATTGCATGATCATATATTTTTTTGATGTGATCATTTTATCGATTCATTGAGTATGTCAACCTATACGCATTCGTTTACTTTCAAAATGTCTTGAAGGTATATACCTAAGTAACTATACAGTTTGTTTTGAAAGAAATCATTTCGCACAGAGGTCAATGGCTGCACATTAATGCAAAACCTCATTGTTTTTGAAAGGCTATACAAAATATATAGGTACGTGTGGGAACATTAACCATTAAAATATAAGCAAAGGATAGGTAACTACAATATTAATATTCAACGAGCGTAAGCTGCCTTGAAGAATTTCCCCAAAAACTGTAATTTAAAACCAACAAGATGGTATCTTTATAAAAATAAAATACAATTCCGCAATAACCACCAAAAAAAGGGTAAATTTTATTTCAGTTTTTATTTGTTTGTTTTTTGTATTTTATAAAAACCTTAAAAGAAACCAATCGTGGATTCAAATCCTCCGGAAATGATTTTATGGCTTAAATATCGAAATCTATATTAGGTACTACCGAAGACCCTGGTAAGCTGCGGTTCTTTATGTGGTTTATTGCTTAGAGCTTCGGTTTTTTTTTTAAGTTTATGAAACTCTTCTAATCTTTGCTTGTAAAAATTCTTTCAATAGAGACGCCCAAATTGATTAGTTTACGGCGACAATATTGTGAATTGGCCAAAGGTGAGCATGACCAATCAACATCATCATAAAAGGTATTAGTTTTGGACAAACATGTGCAAATCATCAAAGTTTATTTTCAAAATTAGAGATCGGTTTGAGAAACGTTCAACAAAATACGGGAGTTTTTACCAAAAAAATCATTAAAAGAACAAGTCCTGTCAAAACACTGGCAAGAGAATGGATGTATTCAATCTTTTGGTAAACATTCTTACAGTTTTCCCATTAGAATTAGACTTTTTCTCTGAGGGGTATCAATAAATCACAGAGGTTTATGCGATTAAATCACAATCACAATGGATAACCATTTCTGATCACCAAAACTCAAAACAACTCATCGTTTTTCTAGCAATAAAAATGGGTCATGTTGTGGGTAATGCGACCAGAGTTCCATATTCACGAAAAAGAGGACACCTTAATCTCAAATGAAAAATTGATTTTTGTTTAAACATTGCATAGTTTTTCTGCAGATCTTCGTTAAACGTACATTAACGCTTTGACATTTTGATTTTAGAAGAAGTTTCTAGACAAAAAGCTAAAATATTTTTATCTCTGTCAAAATTCTTGCCAGATATCTCTGTCAAGATATATTCCCGGAGAGATATCTCTGACATCCACACAATAGATGAAATGCAGTGCCTGCGTTCATTGGATATTTCATGTCAAGACATTCTAATAGTCCTCGCAACTCTAGCTTATTTCCTTTTGAAATGCAATGCACGTGTTCTTACACGAAGCATGTCCAGCTGCGAATTTTTTTTAATTTAGAACTATTTTGACAGCTATATCTACAGCCATCAAACATACAAAATTAAGCAAAATAAGAAAAACAAAGAATACAGACAAGGAAAAACTGAAATTGAAAAATTGGATTTTTTTGACGTTTCAGTATTCACTGCTCGCTCCCACTTTTTCAGTAAAGGAAGATGTAAATACTGAAACGTCCAAAAAATCTAGTTTTTTAGTCCAATGTGAACACCGTCTTAGAATCCTTGAAACTACTGCATTTTGAATTAGAAATTATTTTTCATATTTAATTATTAAATTTCATTCTATGAACATGATGCGCAATGCGCTATCTTATAAAGTTGTACCATGGTATTGACTGAGCTCACAGTACATATATTAGGCGTTTTTCTTTTTTAATTCAGAAAAGAGTTCTGAACAGAGTCCGAGCATGTCGAGCATAATCTGAACATCCTCTGGTCTAAACCAAGCTCTGAGCGCTCTGAATTACTTTGGAAACACACCTGAACAGTACACTAGCTGTCAAATGCATGTCCTCAGTTTTAAATCTGTCTGCTCAGTCATTTTATTCTGGGCTCATAGAGCGCAAAAAGAAACATAATTTTTTGTTTGACAGTTCGAGCTCTACTCTGAACTAAAAAAGAAAAACGCGTATTAAAGGCAATATCATTAGCATCTTCATTATTGTTCAGTTATGCACATATGTCAAAATCAGTTAAAAATGGTGGATCCCGTACTATGTGACTGAAATTTGTTGTTTATTATGTGTGTGTTCAATTGTTACTTGATGAGTAAATAAGATTGTTTTAAGCTATTTAATGTTTATTAATACTATGTCTGTTCGTGTACTTCTGAAAACTACGAATTTCTGCGAATTTAAATTATTTTCTCGTGTTTGTCGTTGTTGTAATTAGGTGAACAGCATCACGAGAACGACTATCTTGTATTTTTTTCAACAGTTTTCATTTTAGACAATCTGCGCAACTATTATCAAATGAGTGGGTGCGTTCAGATGGTTGTATAAAAAAAAGATAGCGTTGTGCTCAGAAGTGAATGAGTTCAGGTACAAATCTATGCTAGGTTGTGTTTACACCAGAATAATGAAGAAAATTTCGGGCTTGAAAAAAAAGTTTAACTTTAATTTTGTGATGTCAAAAAATTAAGTTTACTGAGAAAAAGAAGAAAAATTTCATATTTTTTTATTCAAAACGTCGTCGGACGTTTAGTCAGCCTATAAGTTGTGCAAAATGTGGAACTACATTTTTTCTACACAACTTTACTCTCAGAAAAAAAAATCGAAACAAAATTTGTTTGGATGTAGCGATATTAGAATTGAAAGTTTCAAAGAACCAATTGATAAAACGCCGACATCATACAATGGTTTTATTTAGACGCAATGGTGTCTCGACAGTAATTCTTCACTTTTGCTTTCAAAAACTAAGACTTAAATTTTAAAGATTCACTTCATTCTTTGTCTCAGTAAATTAAATAAGAAAATAATAGGTATATATGTATGTAGACTATTGTTTTAACTTCTTTATGAGAGATCCTTATCATGATTAATGTGTATGATTAATCTTTTCTGCACAGAATATCACAGAAAAGTATAAGACTGTTACTGGTCCGCATGAGTAAAATCCTAGTCTCTTTGTGTGCCCGATGAAGTTTTTTAGAAAAGTTTAGTAAATTTTGTCTGCAACAGCTGATTTGTTTGTTTGGGATAATAATAAGGTACAATTTTTCACATTGATATTGATTGATATTAAATTCGAAATTTGAAAGTTGTACTTTTCAGATCTTTCTAGTTCTGACAATTTTCACACACTTGCTTTGTTCTGTTCTGTTCTGTTATTCTGATCTAGTTTTTAACTTACTAAGTGTAACTCAAAAGTTTGAACGGTTTCGGTTCAGCAGAACAAACTCAAGTCAGCTTAATGTTTAAATAAGACTGTGAAAGATCAAATTGTTCAATAATTCACCTATAATAATATAAGAGTGAAACGTCAAAGCACGTAATAAACATTTCTTTATTCATGTTTTTTTTAAAGAGTCTCTTCTTGTCAACTGTGTATGTTATTTAAACATTTGTCTACCTGTCTACCTTCAATGTCAACAAATATCTAATGCTTCATTAAAATAAAAACAAATTAAAATTTAATTAATTTACCCTTTATCAAACCGCTTGACAACAATAACAACAAAAAATTCAACTTGAATTAAAGCCAATTTTCATTTTAAACAAAAGACATTACTGACCTTATTTTGTAACTTTAGATTCTACCTCAACACCTATACAACCATATGGTACGGAAGTGCGTGTAAATTTAATATTCAAGACATGAAGTATTTGTTTTTTTATGAACTTGATTGGTGCATTTAAGACATTACAAGCATCATAAATAGAAAATGCAAATGAATTAAATATAGATACACGGTAAAAGTATTTCTTATTTATATACAAAAGGTACTACAATCAATCACAAAAAGCTTTATGGAATGAGAACCAAATTAAGAAAACACTTATGTATGTATTATTGCTAACTTTTATTTTCTTTTGAAAATATTTGTTATTAAACAAAATTAAATTATCAATTTATAACACTAACTACAGAGAGGCTTTTTTAATGAGGATAGCGAATTTAGTAACATTTGAAAATAAAAAAAATATCATTAGTGTTTAACAGAAAAAAAATATTATAATGATAAACTATTATTATCTTTATCATACTTAAAGAAGAATGAATCATTTTTAATTAACTTGAAAATGAGAGTGCTTGGAAAACCTTTTTTTTTGTAAATAATCAGGAATTTTTTTGTCTAAATTTATTCTATTTCGGTAATGATGAGCTATCTTAATGGCATGGATATGGTGAGTTTTGGTTCTCATCACTCAACAACTCTCTAAAATACATTATCTCTAACGTCAGATGTTCCAAAAATTTAAAAAAAAAAGTTAAATGATCAATGTTCTCGCAAAAAATAAAATGTGGTTTAAAATTTCAAGCAGTAGGAATGCCATACAGTCAATTCACTTGACTGCACGCCGTGCCGCTTAACTGAAAACATCGGTTATCTGAAACAAAAGATTTCTAACACAGCCCTTTTAAGCATTTTTCATACAAACTGAATTCCCTTTAAATGAAAACTTTGACCCCCAGTTTTAGTCTCGTTTAAACCATGCACTGAGTTCAATTGTTCTGAACTTAAGTTTGAACCAAAATTGGAGCTTTAACTCCCACTTTGAAATTGGGGGTGAATAATTGAAACAAATAGATATTTTCATCTCGAAAGAGTATTTACACTAATTCAACTTTGCTTTAATGAAACTACCATTCAGCGCTGCAACCAAATATTGGATCGAACACACCCTTCGGATTTGGAATGTCAAATTTCAAATGTCAAAATCTCATTTCTTGTCAATCCTTCTTTGGTGTGTTGTGTACGCACCGTCAAAAAGTATTGTTCAATATTCACCTTGATTAGAGAATCCAATTGTTGAGCTGCGGAGGGAATCAAACTCAATTTTGATATTGTTACTATGATCCAAATGTCATAATTGAGTCAGATTCCGTCCGCAGCTTATTCATCGTATTCTGTAAACAATAATTGTGGAAAATAAAAATAACCACCTCAATTACAGAATTCTATGAGTGAGCTGCAGAGGCAGTCAGACTCAATTCTGAATTCTGACATTTGGCTCATAGTAAAAATGTCAGAATTGAGTTTGAGTGTTCACATTGGACTGAAAAACTGAATTTTTTTTGACGTTTCAGTATTCACATCTCGCTCCCACTTCTTCAGTAAAGGAAGATGAAACATCCAAAAAAATCCAGTTTTTCAGTCCAATGTGAACACCGTCATTAGTTTCCGTAATCGGGAGGAGTAATGTCGTCTTCCATTGGACAACCAGAAGCATTCCGATTCAGAATGAGTGTCTTCTTGAGTGAAACCAATGAAAAATGACATAAGGGTATTCATATTCATATAACGACTTAAAGCCGTAGTAAAGTTTTAAACTTCGTAAATCTGTCACAATTTGTATGGAAAATAAGACGGGTTTAGCTCATTTACTACTCTACTACATTTATGACGACTTTATGCCTTGCATGAATACCCTTAAAATGTTTGTGTCTATTTGAAACAAGTTACAATTATTTGAAGTTTTGTTAACAGTAAACTTTGCTTTACTGAAACAAATACTCTGCAATTATTAGTGGGGTTTTAGTTTATCTTATAATATTGACGTACATAAATATTTTAAATATAAATTAACATTAAATAACAATGCATGTATATTTAATTTTTATTTATAAAACGAATGGGAGATATGTTAATTGCAGAAACAATAGATTGATTAAAGCGATCAATGATGATAAAGTATTTCTTTAGAGACAAATAAAATATAAAACAAAAGTAAGAATTGTTTTATTTGAATTGCTAAACGTGTGTAGGTATATACGATAGGTTTTTGTTTACGGAAAATTAATAGTTGACAGGGCCGTCAAGGTTTGGCAAACTTAAAGTGATGACTGATGAGGTGCACAATGCACACTCTTATCAACAGGAACTGAAATTAATTAATTAATTCACACCTTATATACTTTAACTTAATTTACATTTTTGTATAAGGTGTAAAATAACAACTTATTTAAACAAAATTTTCACAAATTTATAGAGTTACATAGTTACATAAAGTGAGTGACATTAAGTGCTTTTAAAACTTAGAAAACAATTTGAAATAAATTTGGTGATGCGATAGCTCATCCAAAACCAGGGCCTTTGTATGACTTCATTTAGAACTCTTAACCATTCTAGTGTGTGTGTTTTCGGTGGGAATGGAGATAACTAATTTTTTGCAGGGTCTAAACAAGCTCCTAAGAACACTGAATTGACAAGAAAAAAAAACTTAAGCTATGTTGTTAAGACTAGACTTCATTGTTTTTGTTATTGCGAGAACAAAATAAAAAAAATTATATGAGAGTTATTTGAACTATCGAAATATAAGTGGAGGTGTGAGATTATTATTTTTGTTATCTCTGTTCACTCTAATAAAGGGTGTTTTTTTAAGGCGGATGGTTTTCAATCTGGCAATACTTTTTTTGGAGTTGGTCTTTTTGTCAGCTGTCACTTGATTTATACTCAGTTTGGTTTGCCATTTTATAATGAAGAGACTTACTCCTGAACAACTTTTGCAAATCGTACAAATTTATTATCAAAGACGGCGCTACATGCCAGCTTTTGATGAGCGCATTTCCTCGTGTCGTGGGCCTGTGGCGTGGCCTCCACTATCGAGCGAATTAACGCTGCTGGAATATTATTAATGGGGTTATGTGAAGTTTCAAGATTAACGCCCTGAAAGAGAATATACGGCCTCTGTTGCTGCAAAAAATGGTCGAAGATTGGGCCTCTCGGCTGAAATTTATTCAAGCCAGCCGCGGCCGCCACTTGCCCGAAATCATTTTTAAATCCCTATCTTAGTAATCAAGCTAAATTCTTGGCATTAACATTTAATTATATGCGTTTTGTTTCTTCTTGAAACCCACACGTCTAAAAAAAACACCCATTACTAATTTTGTAAGTACCTACCTAAATTTTTCACCCACACATAGGTATCATATGTACGTATGTTGGTAGGCAAATTATTGTTTATTTATTTTGATTGTAAGTATTAAATTAATTCCGCCATAGCCGGCCGGTGCGGTGTCGGCGCAGCGGGTGGGTGATTAAGCAAAATCCACACTTAAATTATGTAACTTTTGTTGTTTTGAGCTGAATAACATCAATATGAATTTGTTTTTTGTTTTCATATGCAAAAAGATGAGAAAAGACCGCCTCGCAGTTAGTTTGAAAAACGCGAAACAAGCGAATTAGAGAATTTGACCAAACATCCATGGATGTTTTATTGGGAAATAAAAGCAACACGAATCATTGGATGTGGATGACACACTTGTGGTCACAGTTTTGTGCTTCTCTAAATAAGGATTCCATACTGAAAAGTAGTCAGAAGTCCCCAACTTCACGAGATGCATAGGCGGTCTTATCGGGCTATTGAAACCTTAAGTAGCGGAAAAGCACCTGAATTTTATGAAAAACTAGCTGACTTCATTTAAGTTAATCTAAATGGAAACTGTTTGAGAAAACCCAACCGATCCCAAGGACTGGAAGGATGGTGTATTGTTATCCTGTGAAAGAAAGTTGACCTTAAGAATTGCCATAATTGGCGTGGTATTACCGTTTTGTACGATTATTGAATTGATTCAACAATTTAGTGGCATCAAGCAGGCCCTGGCAGTTGTCGATCGTGTATCGATCATATCAACACACATCTCACATTATTAACTACACCATTATAAGACAAGAGTTTTGCAATCACGATTCAAAATATTTGCAATAACTTTCAAGTCACCATTCCTTCTAGGGCTCTCTTTGGGAGGATATGGCTATCTTGGAAGATGCATTGATACAAAAGTATTTACACAAACGCATCGAAAAATGATGACTGGGTTGGTGGAGGTATGTACTCAGAAAGACTAGAATTTCCTTCTTCCTAATCATTGTAGTGTATTTAAACGTAATATCCGCATATCTTCTCAGTAACTCAAGCAGCTATCAAAGCTCTAGAATTGAAGAACCTGAAAAAAGTGATACAACTCAACCTTTTCTTCCTTATGAGGGACATATTGGTACATATTTACATTAACAAATCGCTAATGTAAACTTATGCGGATGTAAGATTCTTTGGAGGGAACTATCCGATCTAAGTGAGTTGGAGCTTGGTGTTTGTTCCGGGGTCTTTTCTGGGGTCCCAGCACGTAACTTGATACAATCGAGTTAGTTCAAACGAATAACAAACAACTGACTGAACCAAATTAAGAACTACCTATCCTCGATTGTATCGACTTAGCTCGATCGAACGAAGTTACGTCCTTGACCCCCTGATTTGTTAGACCCTGTTTAAATTGGGAAGATTGGATCTTGCATGACGACAGTTTGTGGCAAGGAAAAAATCAAAAATCATACTCAATCTTCTTGGTTTTAATAGGGTCGGGTGTTGTGTTCGATTGGGCGTGCGGAGTACTCCTATGTACACTCATGACGTTGTGAAGGGAAATATATTGTTAGCGAACCCAATCGTAGATGGAACATTTTCTCTATAAAATCCAGGTAGATTTGCCCCGTCTACAATACATACCTAACAATTGATCTGACATCACATAGTTGCATTGATTGCTCTTCAATACCATTCCGTTATAGCTGCCTAGTTTGGCACAATGCACACTTCCGAGTTCGAAAAAAGTTTGCCTTGATTTGTCAATATTAAAGCCAAAGCAAATTCAATGACGTGACGGTTGGAAAAGTGCAAACAAATCCAAAGTATGACTTGCAGCTATACCATTGACTCGATTTATACAAAATAAAAATCTTTAAAACTGACTCAGTCTAGCCTTGATGTAGAGAACCCATATTTGCAGTAAATGGACAGCTTTGCCTTGAGAATGCTTCCAACATTAGACGATATATCAAACTTGTTTGGTCTTGAATCGAATATTTCCGTACACAATCATAAGCCACAAAAACTAAAAAATAAGTCCTTGATTTTTGTTTTAAACCATTAAAAACTTCCTACCAACTATTTTTATTGATAAACAATCACTTAAATGACCCACTTATTAACTTTTTATTGAAAAATAAAACAAAAATATAGTTTAGGTACCAAACCTGCTTCCCCATAACCCAGTCAAAATATTTAGTTTTTATTTTTAGTATAACGATGAACCTCATCACAACCTATAAACATCCGCTCGTGTATCAATTAAAATTGGAATCATAATAATTATATAAGCTTACGTCTGCAATCCCAATAATTTAACGATTTTTAATAAACATTAATGATTCAGAAAAAAAGATTTTGCCCAAAAATAAACCCAATAATTAAGATTTAACAATGACACACATGTTTAAATGCTTAAAAAATTTTAGCAACAAAATTAACATTGATTTTCTAATCAAACTAAAACTTAACTGGGATTCACCTTTTTTTTTGTAATCAATTGTTCTTGTTTGACAAAACAAAATTCGTTACCTACGTAGGTGTAGTCGATAACCAGTTGACTTTTTATTTAAGTTTTTTTTTTGGTTTTTTTAAGAAACTTTCCATGTTAAATCATCAAAAACTACCTGTTTTTGAGTTATTTACTCAAATTAACATTTTGAAATGACAGAGGTATAACAAGAATAAAGGTAGAACTATACATACATTGTCGAAAGAACACTGAAGCGAATGTCCTAAGCCAACGAAAAGTAGCTTTCCCAAAAGCCAAAAAGGGAACACACCCAATCTGTTTTTGATATTCTTTCTCTTTTATTTATTTCTATTTCATCAAATGTCAAATTCACTTTAGTGAAGTGAGCTCGGAAGCGCACCTCACTTCTGAAAACAAAAGTGAACGAAACATAAAGAAAGCGCAATATTGATATATGATTCCTTTGTAATCCCTTTTTTCTGCCACCACTGGAAGTACCCCTCTGGGGATTAAAGTTCTACCTCAACTCTTGGTTGCTACACTTTTTTTTTTAAAAATTGAGCAAATAGGGCGTGAGAGCAGTCTGGCTTGTGAGTAATGTTACATTGTCCGCCATTTTGAAAAGAAGTTGAAAAACGTAAATACGATTCTCCCAGCTCCAATTAAACATATTGGCCGAACAGTTTTGACATATTTGTACATGTATTAAGATTATTTGTGAAACAAAAATTGTCTTTAATACAGTGGAACCAAGTTGCCATTGTCCAACAATTAATTGACTAGTGGAGATTGCATTTCAAATGGTGCTGAATAATAATGACGGATTTTTGTAGAGCGACACAATGCTAGTGTTTGTTGCTTTGGGGGTCTATCCTATTCTGTTTAGGGAAGAGTGGTAGTTTTGTTAAGAGATCACTAAAAATTGTTAAAATACAGTATAAAAACTAATGTGAAAGTTAGAATTTATACCCTTTTAGGTATTAGTTTACTACCAATAATTTATTTAAAAAAAATTGAGCAAACAGACAAAACCAATATTAGAAAATCTCGAATATACAAAATTCCTAAGCCGCTTCGAAGGAAATTTAAAAATTAAACAAAAATATATTTGGCCAGGAGAGGGCGTTGATTCTTAAACGATATTTAAATTTTCAAAGCACACAAAGTAAACTATCGAATGAAAAAAAAAATTGTTCAGGGGGTCGATTCCCTAACTGTGAAAACGTGAAGTGAAAAAAAGTTATCATATCTGTTTTCACAGAGTTTTATTATTTTATCACTTTACAAATACGCGCAAGGCTATTCCCGAACTCGTTATGAAAAACAACTGCCAAAGAGAGTACTAAAAAGTACAAAAATGAGAAATGCACCTCATCTCTCCTAATCTCTCATAGTAAATGATGGTAGCTGTGTCATAGAGACAACAAGATGGCGACTTGGGTGTATCTAATGAGCATAAATTATTTCTCTTTATCATTTATCTTTTCACAGGTTTCCCAGAATGAATTGATTGTGATAAAAGAATTATCATAAGAAAACATTTTGGCATCACACTTCGGGAATCACATTTGGCGTGAAAGCACAATCAGATTTATCACTTCACAGTTTCACAGATAGAAAATCGACCCCCAGCTGCATGTTATTGCCTCCGGGTCTGAATCGACGTGATATTTTAAAACGTAATCCAAAAACAAAAGGATTCCCAATTTCTATCGAGGTTTATTAAATAATCCAGATACAAGTTCTCAGTCTGACTGGTGGATGACTATTTGCCATTGTGAATGAAGTCAGCCATGTGTCAGCAGTGACAGGAAATTCTTAGATGAAATATAAGTAACGGATAAAAATGTGTATTTGTATATAACACTGATGATGTCACACTAGCCGTAGAAGAATGGGATAATGCACCGTGAATCGTCGTTACGTCAAAGGCAATTTTAAGGAATTCTAAAACTGCCAAACTCACTTTTTGTTTATTATTGTTCGAAATAATAAAATAATTCTTTACAGTTACCTACTTAAAGCGAAAATTGCATCAATTTTGATTTATAATCAATAAAAAAAAGATAAAAATATGTTTAAAAAATGTGTGTATATTTTTTTAAACTAAAATAAAAACGAAAAACACAAATATCATTTTGCGCACAATAAATGGTTTGGGTAATAATTTGTGTGCGAGAAAAAAAGAGAAGACTTCTCCAAAAATGATCTCGTCGTTTATGATTTTGTTGTCATTTTTGAATGGGATTTTTCGTTTGACATCGGCATCGTACTAGACTTAAGGATGGAAACTAATTTTTCCCAGGTGACGTCTTCAGTAGTACATTTTTCGAGTCGGGGTCCTAGTTCTTCAATCACTTTGTAAAATTTCACTTTATATTTGCAAAGCTCTTTTCAACAAACATAGATTTACAAAAGGTAAATACGTAATTCTGAAAAATTGAAAAAGTATGTACCTACTTTCTTGGTAAAAATAATTTCACAAAAAAAATGCAGAATAATAAATATACTTTTGCACACGCAAAGTTTAATTTGTAAGCAATTCTTCAATTTCGTTAAATTAATCAAACAATAAATTGTGCACATTTCAATTAAAATTGTACAAAGTTTTTCAATAAAATGCATAAGGCTCCATTTAGACGATCATTTCAAGTGAGTTTAAAAGTTTAAAGCTTAACAGATAGCCTAATTGAAACTGAAATGATAGTCTAAATGGGCCTTTACATTATTGTGAAAAATTCTTTGAGTAATTAAAATTTTTTAATAAAACAAATTCGAAACACTTTTTGAAACTAATAATTAAAATGTGCAAGGAATTTTTTAAAATATTTTTTTAATTGAATTTGTAAATAATTTTTCTACTCTGGGAAGCTTCGTTTCAACAAAAGCTATTAATTTTGTTTTTTGTTCGAAAATTTGAGACAGTTTTAAATATAACAGACAAAGGCGCCTGCAACAATTTCCATTTACCTTCACTACGTACATATAAATAATTTGAACCAGAGATGGACCTTAATACCTTCATAGAATCATTATGATGCACAAAATAAGTAAAGATTCGATACAAAGTGTAGAACGTACAAAGTTTTAGTTTTAGACGCAACAATAATTATAATTGACGAGCTTATACGAACACCATTTGTTAACAAAACAAAATAATTTTAGGAAATACCTAGACAATATCTAGTTAGTTTTAATATGTCATGGTTTCTTTTTAAGAGACAATTTATTTATAGAGTCTTAGCGTAATATTAATCAATTATTGTTTAACTTTGATGCAGTTCTTTCACCTTTTCTGAACTATGTAAATACCTATGAAATTAAAAGTTGAAAGGCTAAACTAATGACGTTGTTCAGACAAGCTTCAAGTTAGGTTATTTATTTTGACGTCTTTATTTATTTTGTCTCTGTTTTTTTGGTAAAACCAATTACGCTGCTAATGTGGAACGAAAAATCCCATAAAAAATGACATCATAAATGAACAAATTAATTCAACTTTTCGTTCTGCAATACGCTGTTCGATGAGCGAAATTCATAATTGTAGCAGATTATAAGGAGAAGTCTACACTCTTTTTTTTCACACACAAATAATAACCCAGACAATTTATTGTGTGCGAAAAAATGACATTTATGTTTTTTCATATTTATTTTTGTTATTTCTTTTATTACAAGATGGCTGCCGTTAATTATTTTGCATTTCTATTTGTTATAATATTTTGAAATTTTGCAACTGTCATCTTGCTGTTTTGTTGGAAACTAACTAAAAATTTTGTTTCAAATCAGCAGCATACTAGGCTAAGGAAAAAAAATACCAGTTGAAGCAGGAATTTTCATAAAAAAAATTATAAAAAACTCTGTCTCACTTGAGAATAAAACAAAAAACCAAGAGATGTCAAAATGAATCGCTTAACGTTAAGTTTATCTGAACACTTTTAAGTCTAGTTCTAGAAGTGAACAATCACCAGTGGAGAAAGTGATTTTTGACATTTCTCACTGGTACAGACTAGCTAATGTGTTGTGAACGTTTGACAGCCTCAAACGACTAGTAATCGAACTGTCAACTGTTCACCAAGAGTTCCCGTACATTGTGCACGGCAATTTCCCATGAACGAAAACTCTCCACACAGCTTCACGAGCACATTCATGGGTGAATAAAAATGCAAATTTTGTTTGGATTCACGACATGATTCACAAGTATGTACTAGACTTTAATGATAGTTTGTTGTGATAAAATATGACACATGTCATATACCAACTATAGTTTGACACTTATAATTACATTAAGGCTTTTGACGTTTTTAAATTACTATAATGCTTCAGGAATTTAAATACCTGCAAAACCAGATTATAAATGCAAAGTTCACTCTTTTAAAGTGATGAAATATTTACACTTTTCAAAAAAAAAAGTCTTAAAGTTTGCTAATTTCAATGTCGTGGGAACTCTGTTTGTTTGCTTTTTTTTTCTGGGCAAAGTCTATACTTTTACTTTATAGGAAATTAATGCAAAGATCAAATTCATTGATATATTCACACTATTTGGATAAAATTTAGAGCTGCTATGATATGGCCTTGAAAATCAGAGGTGCCCGTTACAATATTATCTTTTAAGGTTAATGTTATGCATATGCAATCAAGATTGCATTATAAAGACCATTGATCTTACAGGCATACATACATATGGATATTATGTTTTATACACGTAGTTAAAATTATGAAAAACTAAATCATTAAAAAGATATAATACAATATTCTCTGCTTAATTGCACCACACTCAGTGGATTTTTCCACTTAATTTATCTAAAAAAAAGTGCAACTAACAAAAATATGAATAAATAAAAACTGTTAAAAAATCAGTTGATGCATTTAAGTGGGCAACACAGTATCTAAATGCAATAAATTCTGAACTCTTTTCTTTATTAACTTTCCATCGGAAGTTATTGTAATTGGTTCGATTTTTCGAAACCAAAATTTTGACATATCTTGACGTTTCAAGCTCCCTAGAAAAGCTCCATAATTTTAAGAGAGAGAAGTCTGATGTGTTTTTACGTAGGTTCGTAAGTTCGTACGTTCTTACGTTTTACCTTCTTTCGCTTTTTTTTGTTCACCATATCCCAAGAACGAATGAAAATGACTTCAGATGGATTTTATTTTATAGATTGAAGTTTCAATACATGGAGAAAGTACTTTAAAAAAAAAATCAATAATCGGTTTTTTTTTTAATTATAGCAATTGAAAAGAAAAACGTTGTACAATTTTTTTCAGTCTCGAATATCTGGAGAACAAATGATGCTATCGATTTTGAGTTTATCCGCATATTAACGGAATAAAAAATGGTAAGAATACTAAGACATATCGACTTTTTTTAATTAAAACAAAAAAACTGCTGAAAATGTATGAAAAAAAGTTTTAAGTGCCAATATCTGAAGAACGAACAAACAATTCGGGGTAATTTTATTCTAAACACTAGTTTATAATAAATAATAAATAATATTTATAACAATTTTGAATAAGCATTTCTTTTTTAAAGTAAAAAAAAAAAACTACAAGAAATTTTAACAAAAAATGTTGAATTTGTTTGTCTCAAAATATCCTGAGATCACAAAAAAAGATATTGGCTTCGGGTTGATTAAATTCTACACACCAGTTTATAAATGATATTTGACTGGTTGTTTTTGTGAAATAAACTAACAAAAATTGTTTTTTTTTTTAAGTGAAACACTACAAGAAACCTTACCAAAAATTGTTAAAATTTTTTGTTCTCAAATATATAGAAAAAAAAACAATGATATTGACTTTGGGTTAGTTTCATTTTACTCACTAATCTTCACTTGATGGCATATTAAACACTTGAAAAAGTTTTCGAAGATATTGAATTGGAGATTTTTTAATAGTAAAATATCATCGGGCCTCTAGCTTCCAAGGACACCAATCGGAAGTAACCAGTGTGGGTCGTACCCAGCCTCTTTCAAAAAATTGCAATTGAATTGATTTTCAATTGAATTTTCTAATTCAGATTGGCTTGGTTATGGTTTTAACTTTCAAATGAATCCACTATATTTTTTGTTTACTTATGTATACCTCGACTTATAAGATTTTTGCAGGATATGATTTTCTGTAGCTTTTATAATTTTCTGACTCACAGTTTTTTTTTTGAGTAGGTAGGTATTAATTTTTCTTTTCTTCATGCTTGCGTGAACAGTAGTAGATTAGTTCAACTGGTGTTAATATTTTTGTTTATATTTTTACATATTTTTTATGTTTTTCTTTTTAACAAATCAACACCACACACTATCATCAAGTACATGAAGCTTCTTACTGACCATTTAAGCCTTTTTTCCATGATTATTTTGAATTTGTATTTTAAAGTTGAACTTTGATATTTTTTTTTTAAATTGAAAGATTAATTTGTATAGCAAAAATTTTAATTTAATAAGCAATTATACAAAAAGATTGAGAATCTGCATATTTCTGGATAAGTGGAGAGATACTGCATCAACAGAATAGATAGGGGCTGAAATTGAAGTCAAAAATACTACTGCAAGAGATGAACAATTTTAACTTTTACTGCAGCATTTTTGACATCTATTCAATCCATCTCCCATTCTTCTAAGGTAGAAATGCTGCGAACAATACCTGGCAAACTGATAAAGTTTTCAAGGACACTATAAATTAAAAGATCAGTTAAATATATTTGGAAGAAGACTTTTAAAAAAAATCAACCATTTCAAATTAACTGAATGAATGTGGTTAGCCTTTCAAACAAAACATTAAAGACAAAACTTAGATTACTTGCATTTTTTTTTTGTTTATTATTATTTCTTTAAAAAAGCAGAAAAAAAAACAAACAATAAAAATCGACACTTAAGTTCAAAATTCAGTGCAAGACTTCTTTATACACAATCTTTGCATTTACTAATTTATTACATCACACCAGACTCAGACTCAAACCATAAAGACAGTGAACTTCTTTCACTCATACTCTTTTTTTTTTTATTTTTTTGATACAAGATCAACTCTGACGACTGAAAAGCCGTTCGTTTTTAGCTAAGCCGAGTTCAAAGAGAAAGCGAAAGTTGTCTTGACCGACACAACGAATAACGACGTAACAGAATGGGAGTACCTAGTACGCTTTTCGATTAAAGTATCTCTATCTTCTTTTTTTATCTTCATTAAACAACAGCAAAAAAAATATAACAACAAAAACTTAATCCTCACTTCTTTGCTACATAAGATTTGGCCACTGCATATTCGAAAACAATTATTGTATAATTTGCAACATTTCCTGTTGCAACCATTCACTTAAATCAAAATCAGAGATAATGTAGGATATTTATATAATTTGCTGCCACAAAATTAAGCTTAACAAGTCTCAAAAAAACTGTACTAAACATCGGTCTTATTTTAAATTCAACACTTGAAATTGGTGCCGAAAGGACATTCTACATTTTCTTTCTTTTTTCCTTTCCTTAAACAAGGCATAGATGAGAAAACATGAACTATACATAATATTAACATGTTTCATATCATCATAGAAAATTATTCAAATTTATTCATATGGCATATTTTCATAATACATAATAACAATATAGTTACAAATCACAACTCACTTTTGTCAAAATTTCGTTGCACTTACGAAATAATTAATTAAAAAAAAAAAATCAAAAATAAGCTTAATTATATTTCGTAATAATTGATTGATCGGATAATTGTTGAACCGAATAAGAAGCACCGAACCCGCAGTAAATAATATACGTTGTTTATGTTGAGAGGAACCACGACAAACTGAAGTTTTTAAAGTTGTTGAAAATTTATTTAAAATTATTTCCCACCACTGAATTGAGCCGGGCTTCTTGTACACGGACAAACGCGCAACCAAACCAACGTTTATATACAAAACGTGTAATACCAAATGATGCGCGATTGCTATTCCTTCGTCTATAACTCTTGATTATTCAGAGACGTTCGCAAAAGTTATTCAAGGAGGTGAAGCTTAAATGCTTGTCATGTTATTTGTACTCTAAATTAGTATAGGAAAGTTAACAAAAGAGCTTTACTGTATATAAATGTTCTCTTTAGGATTGAACTTGATGATTATATATTTAAAGCTTGGGTGATCGTTTATTTTAAAAAGTGTACATCAATTTTTAATCAAACAAATAGATATAACTTAGAAATGTTAATTTATGAAGAAAATAACAACAATTCTTTCCTATTACTTTTGATATAAAATATAAATCCCGATCTATTAAATGTCATAGCTAACTCCTGAATCTAACCACCTCGTTTGTGGTTTTCTAAGCAGTTTTGCTGCTAAGCAGTTTTGCTGCTCCGGGCAGCAGTTTTATTTGCAGTTTTTTTGTGGTTTAATAGTAATATAAACTGACTTTGACTTGGGAATATAAAATAGCATATGTTTTTCTGTTTTTACTTCTTTATTTTAAAAGCATCGACATGAAGTTTTTGGGTGAAAGCTTTTTAGATACAAAATTTTGAGAGCAGATGGCCTCACTAATTACGAGGGTGGGTCAATAAGTCCGTGACTTTTTGAATTTCTGACCTCTTTACTGAAACAGCAACACTGCTCCTGTCAACAGGCATCTGTCAGTTGACTCCTGTCAAAATTTAAACTTGCTGCGTCAGTTAGTTTGTGTTTGACAGCTATTTTTATCAGACTACTCACTAATTTGAGGAGAAAATGGAAAAAAGTGAATTTCGTGTGCTTATTAAGCATTATTTCTTGCGAAAAAAAACCATTACCGAGACCAAGGCTAGGCTTGATAAATACTTTGGGGACTCTGCACCATCGATTTCAATGGTAAAAAAGTGGTTTACTGAATTTCGTTGTGGCCGTACAAGCACTGAAGATGCCGAACGTCCTGGACGCCCAGTTTAGGTCTCTACACCCGAAACAATCGAAAAAATTCACGATATTGTGTTGGGCGACCGAAGATTGAAAGTGCGAGAGATTGTGGAAGCCGTAGGGATCTCGCATGGCTCAGTGGTTTCAATTTTGAATGATCACTTGGGCATGAGAAAGCAAGACGGGTGCCGCGTTTGCTCACAGTCGACCACAAACGCAATCGTGTAACAACTTCACAGGAAGGTTTGGCGTTGCTTAATCGCAATATGGAGGAGTTTTTGCGCCGTTTTGTAACCGTGGACGAAACATGGATCCATCACAACACACCAGAGACCAAACAACAGTCAAAACAGTGGGTTTCTAAGGGTGAATCGGGTCCAAAGAAGGCCAAGGTGGGTTTGTCAGCCAATAAAGTTATGGCGACTGTTTCTTGGGATGCACGCGGGATAATCCACATTGACTACCTTCAAAAGGGAAGAACAATCAATCAATATTATGCCAACTTATTGGACCAATTCAATGACGATTTGAAAAAAAAACCGACCTCATTTGGCCAAAAAAAAAGTTCTTTTCCACCAAGACAATGCAAGGGTGCACACATGTGCAGTTGCCATGGCAAAAATCCATGAATTGGGCTATGAATTGCTCCCTCATCCACCCTATTCTCCAGATTTGGCTCCGAGCGACTACTTCTTGTTCCCAAACCTGAAGAAATGGCTTGGTGGAAAAAGATTTGACTCCAATGATGAAGTCATCTCGCAAACAAAGGCCTATTTTGAGGACCTCGACAAATCATTTTTTTGGAAGGGATAACAAAATTGGAGAAGCGTTGGACAAAGTGTATAGAGCTCAAGGGAGACTACGTTGAAAAATAAAATTATTTTTTTATCAAAAAATCTGTGTTTTATTCCAAAAGTCACGGACTTATTGACCCGCCCTCGTATAAAAGTGTTTTTTTCTGTAAATATTTTTAAAAGGCGAGCTGAAGTTTGAGAGATGGTGGGTGCCGGTGAGTTGAACTACTCTCTTCTCGAGAAGAAACCAGTGCACTCACTACTTTCTGAATGAAATGCTTAGTGCTAGTGCACCCATTAGTGGAATGTGAATACAGGAGCCATCAAGGTATATAGAATTTACAATAGAGTGGTCATGGTCATTGTTTAATTTAAGTTGGTGAGCCTCCCCCCCCTAATTTCTTCTAAGCAAATAAAAAACATCTTGTAAAATTTAAGCTCATTATAAAACTGTTAATCTGTTCCCAAGACGAAAGCAATTACATATAGGAAAACACATGTAAAATATTCAATAAAACGTTGAATTTTTATAACTTTGATAATACATAATTCATAGAAAAACTTAAATTTTGATACAAAACTCATAAAAATTGAACCCGAATATTTTCTCAATTTTAGACCCATAGATTTTCCTTAAGTCTATAACTTAGGGAATAACTGTACAAAGTTTTTTTTTTTCAATAATCCATTTTTTAAATTATTATACGTTTGTACCAAAAAATTAAAAAATAAATATTTCGTACACAAAAAGTCATAAATGTACTTTTTATACAATTTCAAGTCAAAAAAAAAGGCTTAACTTTCCTTTACGACTTCCCGAATTTTGACACGCGGATAGTCTCATTCGATAGATATTCACTAAGAAACAATTAATATCACAATTTTAGGGTGAGGAAATATTTATAAGTATTTTTAATAAATTTTTAAACTTTCACTTTTTCCATACAAAATGCATGGACAATAAATAAAGACTCAAATGTCAGTGCATGCTAAGTATTGCCAGATGTACACTTTGGTTGTGGGATGTTTTCTTTTAATCCATGTTTTTTTTAATGAAAAAAAAGAAACTTTGCATACACCAAACCTTGCCCCACCCCAAATCCTATGATTAACCCAAGCCGGTTGGTTGCAGGGGGGCTGAATGTCCCCATACATAACTCACTGTTTATACGCAGTAATGTTGGGTGCTAGCACTGTATTTATATAAGCAAGTTTTAAGTTTCCTGGAAAATTTCCCAAAATAAAAACCCTTGTGCTTAAAATGTTTAAAAAATACGTGTCTGGCGGTACTAAACAGACCATTTGACATTTCCTTGATTTGTAATTGAAATGGAGTATTATTTTCACATCCATTTTTTTTGCAAAACAAAAAGATCAAAAATTAATTAAAAATACTTATAAATTTTGCCTCTCCTTAAAATTGTGATATTTAGTATTTTCTGATGATAATCTATCCAATAAGGATATCCGGGTTTCCAAATTCCTGGTGTAAAAAGTGCAATTCGGTGAAAAAAAATACCCGATTTTCAAAATTTTAAAAAATTTTTAATTGCATTTAGGGAGGTTTCCTCACCTTAAGATTTGGAAAATTTTCTATTGAGATACCTACCCCTTAAAAAAAATCAACTTCGAAATCAGGATGTCGTAAAGGAAAGTCGCCCAAAAAAAAAAATATCTAACTTATGCGAAAATGTGGAAAAAAGTCGATGAAAATTGATGTTTTTATATGTTTTTATATCATTTAGGAATAACACAATTTGTTTCTTTGGGTGGTTTCTAAGACTTTGAAAATTTGGTGAAGAAAAACGATTCAGTCATTCAATTAAAAAAATTACAGGAATATTGGTGCTATGAAAGTACATACATTTGGACACAAATGCAAGTCATGCAATTTAACGAAAGACCAGAAAAAGTTGTTTTTAAGTACTTCTTTTAAACTAAGAGTAAAACCGTAATTCGCTAAGATAGTAATAATCAAAACTAGAAGTATCTTTTTCCATTTGAAGTTAGATAAACAATTCAAAATGAAATCGTAGAATTGAAGCTGAATGAACAAGCTTTCCGACCATTACATTTTATTGACTCAACAAAAAAAAAATAATCCACAAAACTTGTCCCTTTAAATTTTTTGACTAGTGTATGTTTTTTAACAATTTTGACTTAAATTTGAAGATTATCAAATTTGCCGATTCTTACAGCTTTAAAAATCAATCTCGTTTTTGTGACTTTATATCACAAATGAGTTGAAAAAAAAGCGATGCTTACTTCACTATTTACAAAATTTATTTTTTGTCAATAAAGTTTCAAATTGTGATGTTTTTGTTTTGAAAATGAGGTAAGCTTGGTGGCGTAAGGGATTCTTCCCCAGGAAGCAATGAAACTTGGGGTTTGGATGGTTTGATCTCCGAATAAAAGGGCTTTAGCTCCTTTATTTATTTACAAAACCTCCTAGACCGTTAGCCCACAGTAGATTTTGGGTGTGGAGTGATGCAAAAAGGTAAGCACACCCAAAAACCCAAGATTCCCTGTGGGCTCTTAGTCTATCCTTTTTTTATTTATCGTTTTTCAAAATTAAAAACTAACATGTTGTTTAATATACCTAAGTTATAATTTTAATTTATTATGATAAATAACATGATATGTATACTTCTTGTAACATAATTTACAATGTTTTCTTATCTTAAAAATAACTAGCACTGTACTTCATATAATATGTATGTATCTAGCACAAAACCTAGAGAACAAAATTCCTCGAAACCCTCACAGAAAAACCAGCTAGATCCTTGAAGAGGAACTCGAAGGAACAAAACGATCAGGAATCCTTATAGAGACTCTATTTCTTCGGTAAGTAAGGAACTAAGAGAGCGGAACCATCGAGCGGTGAACTACTCTTGATTGGTATCTATCGGGTTTTTCAATAAGAGTGCTACAAAAGTTTTTAAAAAAAGAAACAAAAACGGTTTTGAATATCAATGAAATACTTAATTCCTGTGAAAGTACGTTTGATGCCATTGATGACACTCGATTTCTTTTGCATGGCCACCACGGGCACTCTTGCAGAAGTACAGACGCTGAACCCAATTTTCGACGGCTTTCAAGCATAAATCGGCCGATACTGCTGCAATTCTACGTTCGATATTCGTGCGAAGTTCATCAATCGTCGCTGGCTTATTGGCATAGTCCATAGACTTGACGAAGCCCCGCAGGAAATAGTCTAACGGCGTCAAATCGCACGACCGAGGTGGCCAAGCAACTGGACCATTTCTCCAAACTTGGTTTCCGAAAAATTGATTGTGAAATTCGGTGTGTGGCTTGTGGCACCGCGCCGCCCTCTTGGAACAACATGTCCTCCAAGTCCATATCTTGAATGAATGAATCATAAATGTTCATCCAATTGGGGCGAAAAATATTCGGTTATCATTGAACGGTAGCGATCCCCATTCACAGTAACGTGCCCGTCTTGATCATCACGGAAGAAGTACGGCCCAATGACGCCGCCGGCCCATAAACCACACCAAACCGTAATTTTTTCGGAATGCAATGATGACTCATGGTGTACGTGTGGATTGCTGCAGAAATGAGCCTCATCGCTGAAGATGATTTTTAGATGAAAATCCGAATCATTTTCAAGTTGTTGCTCAGCCCAATTCACGATCATACGACGCTTCTGGTGGTCAAGCGGCTTCAGTTCTTGCGCCAATTTAATCTTGTAAGGATGTAGGCCAAGATCTTATCGCAAAATTCGCCATAACGACGTCACAGAGATGCCCAGCGCTTGAGAACGACGTGTGAGAAACGCATTTTCTGCAAGTGAACCCTCAGCGGCAGTAATATTCTCGACACTACGGGCACTTCTTTGTCTCACTGGCACGGAAATATTTTGTACTGTGCCTGTGGATTCAAAGTTTTCCACTAGACGCTCAATTGTTGATCTGCTTGGACGATAACGACGACCATAAATTGGACGTAGCGCTCTTAACGTTGAGGCCACTGACTCCGAATTTCGGTAGCAAATTTTAATAATTTTGACTCGTTGTTGGCTCGTATATCTTTCCATTATGAAATGGTGTCGTTTGCTGTCCCTGTCGCTCTACTTTTGTAGCGTCCCTGTTGAAGAACCCTTTACTATACTGAAATAAATCAGCCAAGTAGAAGACTTAGCATTAAGGATTTGACTTGTTGAATTATTGATTCAAAATAGCTTTTTATGGCCTTTAGTCCAACAAATTAGCGTTTCGTCTGGCTTACTCACTTGGACTCATCAGTGACGTAGTGAGGGCCTTGTCATGTCATACGCTATTTGTATTAAGTTCAGTTCAACTTACATGAATTCTTTTACAAAAATCCACAAATGAAGTTATTAAAAAAAATCGAATGCAGTTTTGTAAGCTTTTGAAGACCTGAAAAAACAAGTGTTGTAAATTCGTTTTTTCCAATGAAAAACGGACCAAATTCAACGGAGTGGATGAATTCAATTTCTTTTTCCATGACTGAGTGTCATGGGTGGTTGTGGGGTTTAATTTCTTTCCATTCAACTCTCATATTGGAATTGCTTTCAACTTAATGGTTGTTTATTTTATTTTTTTTTTTTCGGTATGAAGAACTTTTAATTACATGACTGGAGAAATACTGGCACTGAACTTGGCTTGTTCCTTTATTTTAGACATCTAAATCAATAATAGACGCAACCCTTCAAATTTCCCAATTTTTCGTCTATCACTTGCGGAGGTAGCCGGTTTTTGCCTCCTGGGTATGTAACTATAAGCTTTAAAAAAGCTTGTCTATGTTGTTCCTATAATTTTTATTATTTTTTTTCCATTTTAAATCAATTTTTCAGAAATTACAATAGGCAGGTACTAATATTGAGGAAATGCTCATCGATTTTGGAATCATCAACTATCTCAACTGGCCTAAATTTGTCAGCTTTACTTTTTAATTTAAATTCGGCACATATCTCTGCTTGATAACGCATAAGCTTAACACGTAATAAAACAAATAATAAACATAATGTAAATTGGTCAGAGTCTCTCTTGCCCTCCCCCAACCCCACCCTGCCACCGCCTATGACTATAATATCTTAACACAGTGTGCACTTCTCGTCTCGCAGCTTTCAGGTATTATTAACATTAATGAGAATGGTCTCTGTGCGTCACTGGTATTAATCTTTCATAATGTTAATTTCGGCAATCCATTTTAACACCGTCGTTGTTGGATGAGTGTTGACTGTTGAGTGAAATATTTTTTGCCACACACACGCCAAAAAAAAAAATGCAGTAACTATAGTAACTTAACTTGAAGTTGAGATATACTCAAAAAAAATTGTATTTGTACCTGAAATTAAAATAGTTAAGCTTGTAAGAACTCGACTCAAAAGGTAGATATAGCCATGAACTCACTATTTTGAGATCATTTTGAAAGCCGGTACTTCAACGATCAACTATTATATCCTACCATCAACTAGTACCAGAATATGAAAAAGCAGGTACTATGCTGTGGTGCAAATACTTAAACTTTTGGATGTTAATTTTTGTTGAATGTTTAAGAGGCTCAAACAAATGATAGCAAAATTACTGAAGGTGGAGCTGCACTTTGATATTCGGCTTTACCGTTCGTGTACACTCGAACAACAACAGTGATAAGACCGAAAACGAAGAAATTAAATGTCTTTTTGAATAATTTGTCAATTAACTTTTTAAACTTTTTATTTTTATAATTTTTTTTTAAGAAAATCAATTCTGAAAATGGAAAAGCTTAAAATCCTTACGTGGAATGCCAACGGACTATAGCAAAAACTTGGAGAATTGGAGATGTATATGCGACAAAATGATATTGAGATATGTTTGATATCAGAAACGCATGCCAAAAATGAATCAAATCTTAAAATCCACGGGTTTCATGACTACCACGCCATTCATCCGTCAAACAAAGCAAGAGGTGGATCATCATTGTATATAAAAGAATGCATTGAACACTCGATAGGCCTCAAACTAGAGGTGGAATCAATGCAATTGAGTAGTGTACAGGTTAAAACTAAAAATATTCCTGTCAATGTCTCTTCCATATATTGCCCTCCGCGTTGCAAAATTCATAAGAGTGAATTTACGACATTGATTAAGTCACTAAGTCCAAATTTAGTTGTTGGTGGTGACTTTAATGCAACACCTTCTGGGCCTCACGATGCATATCAGAAAAGGGTCGCATGCTATATGAAGCAGGAATGGAAAATAATTGTGACTTTTATTCGACTGGCAAGCCAACTTACTGGCCAACTGATCCGTCGAAAATACCGGACCTAATCGATTTATTCATGGTGAAAGGAATACCCTCTAACCGTATAGAGGGCTATGACCTCTTCTCAGATCATTCTGCCGTCATACTCATTATGAGCGAAAGCCTTGTTAAAATTGAAAAACCACCCAAGTTAACAAACAGTAAAACCAACTGGGATGGATTTAAAAAAGATATCGAGGACAACGTTGAGTTAAGGGTATCATTACAAACGCCTCTTGAGCTTGAAGACGCAGTAGATGCCTTTGTTCAAATAATACAAAAAGCAGCTTGGGATAACACACCTTATCAAAGGCTAATGCCTCACTTTAAAGATATAAAATATCCGCAAGAAATAAAAGATTTAGTGAAAAAGAAACGAAAAGCACGTAAAAAATGGCAGCAAACCCGTGCTCCTCAACACAAAGCTCATTTAAATCGCTTGAGTAATATGCTAAAAACAGCGATATCAGATTTAAAAAACCTTGAAGTTGAAAATTACCTTGAAGGCTTGACAGCGGGGAAAGAATCCAAATACTCACTTTGGAAAGCTATAAAAACGACGAAAAAGCCAAAGCTTCCAGTGCCCCTGATTAAGAAAAGCCAAAATTAATGGGCTAAAAGTGACAAAGAAAAAGCGACGGTATTCGCCGATTACTTAGAGGAAACATTTAAGCCGTTCGATGGGCAAGAACTCAACGAAAATATTAATATGAATTTTACCTCAAATGAAAGCTACATAACGAGAAATGCTACACTTGCCGAATTAAAAAGAGAAATAAGGAAGCTTAAGTCCAAAAAAGCTCCAGGATATGACTTAATTACGGCAGAGATTTTAAAAATGCTCCCTCGTAAAGGGTTTATTAACCTCCTTTACATAATAAATGCCGCTCTATGGTTAGAATATGTTCCGAGCCAATGGAAAGTTGCGGAAGTCATAATGGTTTTAAAACCTGGCAAACCATCTCATGAAAAGAAGTTTTACAGACCGATTTCGCTTCTTCCTATTATATCAAAAGTTTTTGAAAGAATACTACTCCTGTGCCTGCAACCGATAATAGAAGAGAAACAATGAATACCTGAACATCAGTTCGGATTTAGAAGCAAGCATTCGACAATTGATCAACTGCATAGAATTACTGACGTAATTGAGAGAGCTCTTGAAGAAAAGAAAATCTGTTCAACTGTCTTTTTGGACTGGTCGCAGGCGTTTGACAACGTGTGGCACGAAGGCCTCAAATTCAAATTAAGACAAGTTCTGCCTGAAGGACTTTACAACATTTTAAATGGATATCTAAATGAAAAACTTTTTCGTGTAAGACACGGAAATGACTTTTCTGATTTCAAAGCAATAGTGGCTAGGGTACCACAAGGAAGTGTATTAGGTCCAGTTCTGTACCTTTTATTTACACGCGATATACCTCAAACAGATGACACTATTGTAGCCACGTTTGCTGATGATACTGCAATACTAGCAGTAGGCAAAACGATTAGCGAAGCTACAATTAAATTACAAAGTGCTCTTAATAATGTTAATAAGTGGACGAAAACATGGCGAATAGCGCTCAATGAACAAAAGTCAGTCCACGTGGACTTTACGTATAAAAAAATAAATAGATTTCCCGTCTTTCTTAAAACCGCTCGTGTTCCATTTGCAAATGAGGCAAGGTTCTGGGAATGACTCTAGATGCGAAATTAAAATGGAAGCCGCACGTGAAAAAGAAATGCGAAGAACTAAAAAGTAAATTAAGAGATATGAACTGGTTACTCGGTAAATATTCAAAACTTAGTATTGAAAACAAATTGATTTTATATCGACAGGTTCTTAAGCCTGTTTGGACTTATGGTATACAACTTTGGGGTTGTACCTGCGATCTCGGAATTCCTACGGTCCGGGACGAAATAAAAAGTTTCGCGCGAAAACATAGAAATCGACTATTAGAACACGCTAATTCAACGATTATTGACATTCTTGACGAGTCGAATTTAGTACGCCGTCTGCGAAGGACAAAACCTTCCGACTTGGGGCGGTGAACAGAAAACCGCTTTAAAATCGCGGATTAAGCAGGAGCTTTCATCGGAAAGTAACCTGCAACACGTTACTTAACTTCGTTAAAAATAAATTTCTAGATAAGTTTCAACTTAGTTGCAATCGGGAAGTGGAGGTGGTTTTAGTGTAGTAATAATCTCACACTTCTATGAGCACGTGTTTTTCGGTCCTCATAGAGCCTGATATGCAGGTTTTGCACCTACCTACGGAAAAATCACCACAAGAAAAAAAAAAATTCTGAAAATGCAAAAACGAATATTAAAATGACCAAATCTCAAAAAAAATTTTTTTATCGTTTTCCGCTGATTTGCATTTTGTAAATTAACTATTGGATTGTCAGAATTGATTTGTTCAGATATTTTTTGCTCAGCACTGTACCTGAATTAATTTATTTTTAAATATTATTATATTAAAAATCAGATGAAGAACTAACTGATGCGTAAATGATTATTTAAGAAGATATACATAAGTTTGATTTCCAGTAATTATTATTTAAACTGTTGTATTTGTATAATGACAGGACAGTGAGTAATTAAAATAATTATTTTGTCTACTAGACTGTTAAAAACATGCGCCCATATTTAATGCGACTTTAAATCGTTATGGTTATCAAATGGTTACAATTTTTAATCGTAGTTATTTAATTTACATATTTAACTATTTTTATTATTGATTTTGAAATTATAACATGAATGCTTATAGCGTAGGTTTTGACAGTAAACAATAAAATTATAGGTACATAACAGACATTTAAAAATAAAAACATAATATTTGCATTTTTTTTTTTTTTTTTTTGAAGACACAGGAACTACCACTTCCTATTGACAAGTTTGCTCCTCATAGTGTGTCATTAGTAGTGTGCAAAGGTGCAGAATATTCTTTGCTCATATAAATAAAACATAATCAAACGGCCAATTATTGAACTTCTAGATTAGATTTCAGTTAAAAAAATGTTCAAAGTGCATACGCATGTAGTTTAACTTGATTTCAATAGCCTGTTATTAAACTAAGCTAAAAAGAGGCTGTAACACCATGAATAAATAATGCTTTTCAAGAATATTTCATAAACTATGTAGATCAGTGGTTCCCAAACTTTTTTAGCTGTGGAACCCTAAACATATGGTCAAAATATATTTTGGAACCCCAACACTTAACGATAGCCAAAAATGAAAAACACTAAATCTAAAAATCTGTTTATTTCTTATTTAAGATATTCCATCAAAGTTAGTGCGAAAAATGAAACAGTTTCAGTTTCATTTTTTGATTAACAAATTGCTAAAAATTAAGATCTATGCCCGAAAAGTGTGTTCGAAGATCTTGGGAGCGACCAATCTCGATCTTTATTAAGTTGAGAGGTCAAAAAACTTATTTTAATTAAAAAGAACTTTGCAGATTTATCAGAGATGCGTTTTTCTGTATACTTAGCGTCTTCGTTGGCTGAGTTATCATTATAAATGGATTTTGCACTCAAAACTGTCAAAATTTGTACCTAAGAAGTAATGTGGCCAAGAGCTTTGCGGAAATTTGCTCGGAGGTCAAGCATATTTCCTTGCAAACATTCATCAATATTGTCCTTCTGTAGATGTACACGTAAACCATACATTTTTTTTGAAAGCTGCCAGTTTGTCTCTCGTGTAAAATACAGTTGTGGATTTTCCTTTGCAAATCTGTAAAATTACTGAAAGATATGCTAATTTTATAATTTTTTTTTCATGTCATACATATTGCGTAATTCAATATATTGAAAAGATTTGAAGATGTATTTTCTTCAGTTGAAAAAATTTCAGCTTATCACGAAGTTCAAATAACCTGGTAAAGCTTTTTCTCAAGACAGCCATCTGATTTTGTACTAATCTAAGTATCAACCATATTTTTGAACACTTTCGTGAACAAATTCTTTTAACAAAATTTATAAAAACGGAGTGCATATGAATGTAAGATGCAATGGCTGCTAAAACTTTCGTTATTTGTTTTAATAAAACAAACAAGAATACAAAGAGTTTTTACCAAAAGTTAATTGAATTTTTTTTTTCTGTAACTACTGAAGAAAATTATTGTTTGATTTTTACTTCAAGAAATTCGCGGAACTCTGGAGATTGTTTCGCGGAACCGTAGGGTTCCGTGGAACACAGTTTGGGAACCGAGGATGTAGATCATAAATACTTGAAGAAAAACTTTGGGCTAAGGGGGGAAGGTAAAATCTTTTCTGATTTATGAAATATCTGACAATTATGTAAAAGAGTGCTGGGGGGCTTTTCTGAGAGAATTCCCTTAGAACAATCCTCAAAATCCCCATATCAAGAGAAGGAAAACCTAAGCGGCAAACACAATAAGTTGAAGCGATTTGGAACAGGGACTAAATCGAAATTAATTAGATTTTAGGAAACCATTTATACTTACTTAATTACTTGTGAAAGATTATTTGTAAAGTTTTTTTTTAAATAGTGATACAAAAGGATAATGAGAGACATGAAACATTGTGATGGTTTTCGAAAGATGTAAATATGGCATTCCATGCCAAATCACATGGCAGGGTAGAATATCATTTTTTTCGTCTTTTAATGTAGTAGATAAAAAAAATGAAAGAAAATTATTCAAAATAGTTATTACTTTGTATAAATAACATTTAAAAAACAAATTCAACGTTTAAGAAGTGTTACACGTTCAATTTATAATTTCTATTTCCAATCGTTTTACTTTACCTACCAACGAAGCTGAGGAGTCTAACAAGGAAAATATCCTTGGCGGAATAGTTGGAAAGCACAGCCTCCATGAAATGACAACTGATAAAACTAATTGACTTTGTTGGAGCTCGTAATACGGTGATAAGTAGCACTAAGTTCACCAGCTGAAGGATACACACAGCAACCTGGTGATCTCCAGATGGTTGAACCACCAACCAAATCGACCAGATGCTAATCGGTGCAAGGCACACATCGAACATCTTGGATGTGCGAACTTTCTAAGGTGTAAACATCACAAATCATCATCACAAAAGTTCAACAAAAAGTAAGCAAAGACCACCCAAAGGGAGACATTAAATATTGCATGCCTTAGCACATCTGAAAATCCGCTGCCTCTCAGCTCAAATATCTCGAAGAATCTAGCACCACCACCAACACCCACCGGTTTTACCAAACAGTCAAGCAACTGGCATATGGTTATGGAACCGGATCGTAAGTTCTTGGAAACAGCGAAGGAAACCTAATCACCGAAGCACGGGGAATTGTAGGCGTGCTTAAGCAGAATTTGCAGCAAATGCTTAGTGGGCATTATAAGGAGGAAGCAACAAGAGAACAAAGAAGCATTAGACCAATCAATGAAGATCCAGTCCCAGCGCCCAGTACTAAAAAGGTTAAGAAAGCCACCCACAAATTGAAAGTCTTTAAGAAAAAATTGAAAAATTGTTTCATTTTAATTTTCTTTCAAAATTGCATGAAATACAGTACGTATGTACCTACTAGTTGAAAATTAAATTTTAAACTCTCTTAAGCGGGCCATTCACGTTAAAACTGCTGTAAGGATGGTCCAACGGACTTCAGTCGTATACCACAGGTTTTATCGTGAATGTCCTTATCGTACATCGGACCGTGCGACTAACGACAGGTCGGAACGACCGAAATAGTCATATAGTGAATTCTGTTTTTCAGACAGTCCGTGAGACCAAGCTACTCAGCCTACAAACAATCGTCAAACCAAATAGATGTTTTTAAATTGTTTGTAGGTGACAAAATAAATACAAAATGGAAGGAGCCAATTAAAAAAAAATTGTTAAAGAATTTATTTTGCTTCATGCAAAGCATTCGTGCTTGTAGTCAGCACAAAGCTCATCTCATAGCAACAAGCAAAAAAGAATGACAGCGTATGATGAATTATTGAAAAAAGCTCAAGTCCTCATAACTCCTCCCTGTGGCTAAAACTCGCAAAGTTATTTCTAAGCGAGTTTCTGCGCTTATGCCATCTTTTATTTGAGTATCTTGTTTGGTGATTTGGTTTCGAATTACATCTAAAAGCTTAGGGAAAGTTTCATCATTCAGTCTTAGATAATTTTTTTTTTTTTTTTTTTTTGAAATTCATTTTTATTTTTCAATTTTCTTAAAACTATCTTAAAGCTAGACAAAAATTCATAAAAACTAGCCTACTTATCAATATCTTAAAACTAACTTACTGGCCCCAGTCGGGCGCTCTAAGTTAAACTATAATAACTTAATGCTAATGCCTTTCGGCCTAATAACTATCTTAATACTAAATCCAGGTCGGTTTTATTTTTTACCGAGAAGAATTTACAAAAAACTCGGTATCATTGTCTTTATTTTTTGGTTTTATATAAAACTTACAAACTACATAAAACTAAATTAAAGCTAACTAAAACTAATTAAAACTACTTAAAGCTACTTAAAACTATTTACAACTAATTATAAACTAATTACAACCTACTTATAAGCTACTTACAGACTACTTACAAACTAGAACAGCCACAGCAAGCATTTTCCGGTTTTATAATTTTTTTGTATTTTTGTGGATTTTATATTTTTTTTTTTTTTTTTTTTTTTTTTTTTTTTTTTTTTTTTTTTTTTTTTTGGCGCCACCCTGACTGTCCCTACTTAAAACTAACTACCTAAACCTATGTAAGTCGGCCATACCTAAGAAAATAGCAAGGTCAACTATTAAATGTCTGAAGGAACTTCATCTTCGTTTTTCAACCACCAGAACTGGTTCTCCTGCTTTACCCTATCTCTTCGGTCCCGTTCGGACACAGTCCTACTGAACCGAAGGTGCTCAGCTCCGTCTTGTGCGAGGACGTCTCGACTGTAAAGGAGCCGCCGATCTACAGTTCTACGGCCGACGTGGTAGATTAGCGGAACCGCCGCTCTATCCTGGATCAGCCCTCGACTGTCTAGGTGGAGGAATGCATCGGGCGGAATAAAGCCGCTTAGACGCACACTCTCGTAGTATTCGTTGTTGGGGTAATAAGCCCCGAAAATTAAGCTGTTAGGCGAGGACATCGCTCTTGCAATGTGACCTCGAATAAGCTTCAGCAAGAAATTATCTATCCTGTTTATGTTGGCCCCGTTGTATAGAGCCAGGTTGGAATAGTAGTGTTTGTACTCCGACTCTGGTGTTCTGTGCAATCCAAGGCAGCGTCGAAGACACTGCCTCTCAAACACCCGAATCTTTTCCATTTGAGATGGGGCAACGTTGAACCAAACCGGGCACCCATAGGCAATCATCGGCCGGATAAGGGCCATGTAGCAAATCACCTTTACCCTGCTGTCAAGCCGGCTGCTATAAAACAACCGTTTCGTCAGGGCGAAAGCTCCCCTAGCCCTGGCCAGAGCAGCATTTATATGTCTGTCGAAATACAAATACTGATCCATCCAGATGCCAAGGTACTTTACTACACTTTTACTCGCCAGTGGATGTCCATTTGGCCCTACGATCACCAGCTTGCGCCAGTTCTTTCTCGTATCCCTTGTGGCTCCACGCAACGGAGTCCTAAACAAGATAGTTTCTGATTTCTGAAAGTTGATTTTCAACTTCCAGTCATCACAATATCGTTGAATCTCATCGAAGTCACTCTGTAAAAGAATTCTGATGTCCTCGACTTTTGCAGCTGTTCTGTACGCAATTAGATCGTCGGCATACGCAATTGCCTGAGTTAGACTACCTATCAGATCTCTGGTGTAAATGCTGAATAGAATCGGCGAGTTGACCGCTCCCTGCTGAAGACCATTTTTAATGTTAAAGGTTGTGGCAGAAGTTACATTGCCACTTTTGACAACAAACTTTCTGCCATTGAGCATATCATAAAGCATATATAATAGTGGTTTACTAATGCCAAGTCTGGTCAGCTTTAGATAAAGACCCTCTAACCATACGGTGTCGAAGGCCTTCTCCAGATCAACCAGACAGGCACCTGTACACTGCTTCTTAGATTTGTTCCATTGGACATCAGAAACGAGTTTAGACGCGGCATGAATGGTGTCATGTCCCGCCTTAAAACCGAACTGATTGTCCGGTATGATATTATTGTCCTCTGCCCACTTAGACAGAGCTCTATTGATAACTTTTTCGAATACCTTGCTTATGCTCGGAAGAAGACTTATCGACCGGAGATTCGCCGGATTGGAGTTGTCCTTTCCCTTTTTCGGGAGAGGATGCACCACAGCTGTCTTCCACCGCACTGGATAATATGCATTATTCAGAGCGTTGTTAAACAGAGTGGTATAAATGTCTACTGCTTCTTGAGGTAAATGTCGAAGTACAACGTTGGATATGCCATCGACTCCTGCTGACTTCTTCTTCTTTAATGAATCGAAGATGAGCTGGAGCTCCACCTTCGTAATTAACAGGGAACTGGGCCCATTTCGCTCGGCGATTATGGCGTTTGCCAAATGATCTTCATTGAACCCGGTGAAACCAAGGTTCTCTGATCGCCATTGCGTGATGTCATTCCGAAGGTAGAAGTGATGGAGCAAGGCTCTGTTTTCCAGGTCGTGATTCGGGCGAATGCACGCATTCACCTTGTACACTTGCTGGAAAGCAGCCCCCACAGCCTCCACTTTCTCCTGCGGATCTTCGACAATAAAGAGGTCATCGTCCAAGACGGCGTCCTCTGGATTAATTCCTGCTGTCAGAAGTACGTCTCTGTTGTCCGTCGTTCTCTGAAGCTTAAGACAAGGAAGGTCGTTCTGATCATTCCTTCTAAATATCTTGTTAATTTGCGGAAACATGCTCGGGTCGCTAGCATTAACGGCCCGAATTTTGTTGTCCCAATACAAATTAATTGACAACCGATAGTTCTCTTTAATTAGTTGGTTGATGTTTTTGATCGACGACTTCAGTGTCCTAATCTCCAGATGGTGAGGGTCAGTAAACCGTCGGTACAAGAGTTTTAGTCTTGTCAGCAGTCCACTTTTTTGTCTGTGTAGTGCGTCAATGGTTGCGTTTCGATACATGTCGGTTGCGTCCCGTTGCTTGTATTTCGGTATTGTTCTGTTCATTGTTCGTTTGATTGTCTCATCCATTTGTTCTAGGTATTGGTCTATTTCGTTATTTGTCAAATTCCTGTCATTTGGTGGGGATATGTTATTCGAACTGATTTCGCTCGATAAGGCGTTGGTAAAGCGTGGCCAGCGCACCTTACTGTAATTATAAGTATGCACAGGTACATACTCATCCAACTCCACGAGCTCGTTCGGAAGTTGTATTACGGCACCGAGTCCGCAGTGGTCACTGTCGTACTCGATCGTTCGTAAACAATTTCTCGGTCTTTGACCCACAGTGTCAGTTATTGTCAGTCTTGCGTCTATTAGCAATAAGTCTAGATAAGCACCGCTTCTTGGAAACGACGGCCGATCCGTAGCCAGCAGTTCTATACGATATTCAGCGTTATACTGACTCATCCAATTAAAAAGATGAATACCTCTGGGATTCTGTACTTGATTTCCCCAATCTAAGTGTTTGGCATTCAAATCACCGGCCATGAGAAAGTAATTTTCTTCCAAGCTCAAGCGTAGGCCTTCGAAAAGTTTTTCAAGCTCTGTCATAAAATCGGTTGGCTGAGGTGATTCCGGTGCATAAGCCGCGATCACATACATTCTCTTCCCCTGTTGGAGAGGAATGCATACGATGCACGCCTCTAACAGCCGAAATCTGCGCAGATCACTATTATATATAACTTTATGATTAATGCCTTTTCGTATGAAGATTGCAACGCCCCCTCCTTGAGTGGAGTTGGGTCGATCTCTTCTAACGATATTGTAATTGTTGTTAGTCAACTTATGTTTCTGGTTCAGCTTAGTTTCGCTGGCCATAAACACATCTGGACTTTGGTCTTTCAACAATTGGAAAAGATTAGCTCTGCGTTCGGTCCTAATCAGTGAATTTACATTCACAGCAAGGATCCTAAGAGGCCTCTCCGACAGCGCGCCTTTAACCTCTAATTTGCGTTAGGCTAGGCAAAACAGAGTAGAGATAGTCTACCCTAGTCGCCTGCTCCTTTATCTGGGTCTGAAGTCCTGTTAACTGGCCTTGAATTGCCAGCAACATACTTCTAATTTCGGCCTGAGCGTCCGGCGCCTTTGGCACTAGGGCCGGTTGGGCTGCCTTAGCTGCAGGCTGTACCGTTTTTCCCCTTCCTGCCGCCATTTGGGCGTAGGAAATTTGGGGATTAACGGGCGTTGCTGTGGGAGCACGCGTTGATGGGCGTATCTCTGCCACTGTCTGCTTAGCCGCTTTATTGTTGCGAGTCTTAGATAATTATTGTAGTCACCGGGTCGTATGTGCGCACTTTCGACCGTCGTTGCGATAGTCCGATCGACAGTCTTTGCGATTGTCTCAACATGAATGGCCCGCTTTATATGTATACTTTTGATTCGAAAGATAAAAACCAGATTCGGACAAAGCGTTTGATCAAAATCTCGAGCATGATTTTTGTACGAATCGTGCCAAAAGTTATATTACAAACGTTTCATAGTGAACATTTCGCAAGAGCTCACTTGCAATCACTTGTTATAGAATTTATTTTAAATAAAGCTTATTGTAAGCTTAAAAATAGGGCCCAGTAAAAATTTTGATTCATTGCATTTATCGCAGTACAGAAAGTCAAATATCAGAGGACTTAGTAAAAAAAATTATAAGTCAGGAATATCGAATTCGTTAACTGAAAACCTCTCAAATCTTTATTTGTACCCTGTCACCTGTCACCTGTCACAAGTCGTTAGTTAGGGCAGAACAATACGGTTCAGAAAAACTTCCTCGAGGACAAAAAAGCCTTGAAAGTAGATCTAAAAGGATGTGGATACGGGTAGGGTGGTGAGAACAGTGCTGGCTCGCAATCGAAGAAAACCCTTGTGGCATCAGAAAGTGATGGAATAGGAATAAAGTATAAGCCAAAGATCGATGTTGTGATTAATTTAAAATGACCGTGACAATGATAAAGTACACGCAACGGACTCTTAAAAAGCTAGGAATAAGGTTGCTAGGATCCCGATAGGTCATCGTCAGCCTTGTTGATGGTTAAAACCATGAAAGTGCCGAAAACTCAATTTTTCGAATAGGAGGTAAACACGAAGGCCAAACAGTATTAAAAAGGCATTTTGGAGAAAGAAGTTAAGCTCCTTAATAACGGTCTAAGTCCTTAAAAGCACTGGGTACTAAAAACCAACTTAGCTCCAGCCCACAAAGCAAAAGTTCAATCAAAAGTGGTTTCAGCAGCATGTTTTTGGGTTAATCAGAGCTGACGAAAGATCGGTAGTCTTGAATTGAGTCATCTGGATTAAGTCAAATGGTCCAGATTAGAGCCTATGGCTTCTCGCAAACTGCATCAAAAAAGTTTAAAATTAAGTCAGATTGAAGTATAGTATAATTAGGTACATGATTGGCCTTACGGGTTCAAGGCTCAAGGCTATGAATTTGGATGAACTTGACAAAATATGATTTCTTCCTTATTATACTATGGTTATACCAAATATATTTGAAAAAGAAATACTATGTAGTTGAGTTTTTATTGAGCGTTTTCCATGTAACAAATTTATGTCACGACTAGGTATTTAGTAGCATAGGAAACTATGTATGTATGTTTCTATGTGTGAATACATCGCAAATAAAAAAAAAAAGGGTGGTGTGGCTCCGGATCTTTGGCACCTCATATATGCACAATTTAAAAAAAGAAAATGCCTTCTAATTGGCGTAGTCGGAAAAAATCAACTTGTCCTAGAAATTGGTCAGCCCTAAATAACTTGTGTCAAGTCTTTAAGTTTCAGCCATAGATTTCTTTTTTTTTAGTAAAAACAATTGTGTCAGTAAATATAGACAAGTGTCGATCAAAGGTATTTCCTTCGGAAATGCTTGGGAGCAAAAATAGATACAAAGCAACTATTGTAAAACTAGATGTACACAGGTACCTTACCTAGACCTTTTAAACTTTCATATTAACTAGTACGTCCAGCCCTCGAAACTCGAGAGCTAATAACATTATTTGTCAATAAAAGCTGTCTTTAGCGTAGAGAAAAACTGATACCTCGTTTACATGATGAATTGAATCTGAACTGAATCAGGATTTAGGTCCATGTAAACCTGTAGCTCGGCGACCTGGATCGAATCGAAAATAGAATGTATATATCTAGATGAATCGAGATTTCAGATGATTGTTGGTGTGCGTGCGTTATTGTGTATTTTGTTTCCAGACTTTTGTATGTTGTAAAGGGTGATTTTTTAGCTGGTTTGGTTTTGGCAACACTGGTTTTGACAGCTGACGTGTGTTTAGTTCCTTGTGTCACTGTCAAACAGCTTCAGTTTGGTTTGCAATTTAACCATGGATCGTCTTACAAATGAACAACGCTTGCAAATTTTTTAATTTTACTATCAAAATTCGTGCTCGGTTCGAAATGTTCATCGCGCGCTGCTTGTGTTCAGCGATGAGGCTCATTTTTGGTTGAATGGGTACGTAAATAAGCATAATTGCCGCATTTGGAGTGAAGATCAGCCAGAAGCATTGCAACAGCTACCAATGCATCCCGAAAAAGCCACTGTTTGGTGCGGTTTATGGGCCGGCGGCATTATTGGGCCATATTTCTTCAAAGATGATGCGAATCGCAGCGTTACTGTCAATGGTGAACGCTACCGAGCGATGATAACAAACTTTTTTTTTGCCCGAAATGGAAGTTCTTGACTTGCATGATATGTGGTTTCAACAAGACGGTACCACATGCCACACAGCACGCGAAACAATGGCGCAATTGCGAGGCGATTTTGGTGAACAGTTAATTTCACGTTTCGGGCCGGTCAATTGGCCGCCTAGATCGTGCGATTTGACACCATTAGATTATTTTTTGTGGGGGTATGTCAAGGCTTATGTCTATAGGGACAAGCCCGCTTCGATTGACGCACTGGAAGCCAACATCCATGCATTCATTCGTGAGATACCGGCCGATATGTGTGAAAGAGTATGCCAAAATTGGACTCAGCGGATGGGCTACCTGAGACGCAGCCGCGGTCAACATTTGCATGAAATTATCTTTAAACATTAAATTGCAAGGTTAAAACTATCGATTCAAATAAATATTTCATTCATTTTTTCGAATTTTTTGTGTTTTTTTTTTAAAGTTCTAAACCTCTTAAAAAATCACCCGTTATCTTTGGTCGAAATTTATTTTTACTAACAACGTCGGACCCACACAAAGAAAGCAAAACTTACACTTTAATTCCATTTTAATTCAATCTTTCGATCTGGAATTGTCATCGGATTGAATCCGATCCATCGATACACTTATGTAAACGTGGTATGAGCTACTTTATTATTTTCTCTTGCATTAAACGCTGCCATCAGACATTCCAGTAATCTTTCCAGTCAGTGCTGGAAAATTGGTTGGTTGGTGGGTGGAAAAAAATCGAAACGTCACATCTAGGCTACGACAGATAATTACCTGGTGTCGGATTTGCTCTTGCTCGCACTTGCAGTTATTTAATAAATGTTTGCATTCTGCACTTCTGTGAAAAAAAAACCGTTCCAACGATCATTTATTTATATGCCTTCAGACTTTGTAGATCGAGTAAATTGTACCACATAATTAGTGTTTGTCGTTTTATAATAAACATATGATCTTAATAAAATAAACACAAGCATCAGCTTTGCTTTCATATACCTGTAAAATTTATTAGAAAACATGTGTTTTAATTTTTTTTAAATATTTAGCACAGTATTCATTTTAAAATTCAATATTAAATGGATAATATTTATGATTCAGTGCCTTAATAAGGGCAAATGGCACCAATCGATTGCCAGTGTTGAAAGTTTCCATTACGGCGATATCTTCAGCAGACAATTGGAAATCAAATAGATCAAAGTTTTCGCTGATTCTATTTATGTTAGCTGATTTTGGAATTGGAATTGTACCAATATCAATCTAAGAAAAATAATTAAAAAACATTATTAGTGGTTTTTTTTACTAGAAATATTCATTTGGAACAAGTTCGTAGCATAACTTTAAAATTTTTGTTTCAAAATAAAACGATAAAGATTCACGTCACAAAATCGTACTCAGCTTTAAAACTTTCAATTTTTTGTGTTATGCTGTACAAGAACAGCAAATAAAAATATTTTAAACAAAAATATTTTCAAATATTTACCATGTATCGAAGAATAATTTGTGCCGGTGTCTTTTTGTACTTATCGGCAATGGCCTTGGTTTTATCGGAATAATAAAAGTCTGGTGTCTTTTCCTCAGGCTTAGGACGGCCAAGTGGGCAGTAGGCTGTTAGAGTCATACCACGTTCCTTACAAAACTCTTTCAATTTCTTTTGATTCAATCCTGGATGACATTCGACCTAATTTTCATGATAATAAGTAATTTTAATAAGTTATTAGTTCATTAAAAAAGTTCCTTGTTGATTATTAGCGGATGCTTTATTGGTATATTATAAATATTAAGTAAAAATAATAAAACTATGTAACATACTCCTATTATTAAAAATTCTCAGTTATCTTCTAGTTTACAAATTTAACTAAAACGTTTATCAAAAGTTAATTCATGAACTGAAATTTCGTATTAATAAAATAAAAAGAACTTGATTAATGTATTTCATTTAACGACAGAAAAACGCTCAAAAATAAGTTTGGTTCAATTTTTTTAATCGCTGCAGTTTTTTTTTCTAAATTACACAATGATTTTTAGTCACACTATTTAAAATCGCAAGTGTGAGCACAAACATATAACTGCGTATTCTTCATTTAGGCTGGGACCGCACTTGCAATTTTCTGTCGTTGTGCCTAAAAACTAACAAATTTGATCGCAACCCAGTATGTTTTCTTGGTATCATGTGCGTTCATTCTCATTTACATTTATGTGTTCAATTTCTGGTGACTGAACAGTCACGCCATTGAAATCGCAAGTCCGGTCTAAGCCTTAATTTTTTAAAATTCATGTCTTCTTTTTTCAGTGATTGCGATTGAAAAATCAGTATCGCAAGAAATTATGACCACCTACTCGTGTGATTCTTCAACCACTTAACGTAGGATTATTCAGTCGCAAGAAATAGAACGCATGAATTTAAATGTGACTGACCGCATATGTCAGCAAAAATTCCCTCTAAGTTGCGATCAATGTCTTTAAGTCGCTGCCACCGAAATTCGCAAGTTCGTTCCTAGCCTAAAAGACACATACAGCTTTTAGTGAGAATGCGAGCACATGCGATCAATTTAATTTTGCGACTCAAAACACGCTCAAAAAAAGATGTGGTTCCTTTTTTTTAATCGCTGCGATTGAAAACTACAAGTGCGTGCATGATTTTTTTTTCGGTAGTGACTACGATTTTTTAGTCGCACTATTTTAAATCGCGTGTGAGCACAAACATCTAACTGCTTATGTTTCATTTTAGCTTCCGACAATCGCATTGCCTGAAAAATTGAACAAAATTTCAGCTTTTAGGCTAGGAACGCACTTGAGATATTCTACCGCACGACTTTTTGGTCGCTAAAGATAGAACAAACAATTTTAAACGTAAGTGAACGCACATGACATCAAAAAATCCTTCTAAGCTGCAATCACTTTTTTTAGTCGCTGCCACAGAATGTGATTACAAGCGCGTTCCTGGCCTTATTCGTTACGATTTATCGGTTGCATGTGCGTTCATGCTTATTTAAATTAATGTATTTTATTTCTGGTGACTGAAAATTTGTGCGATGGAAATTGCAAGTGTGGTGCTAGCCTTAAGCTAGGAACGTACTTGCGATTTTCTGCCCTGTGATCATTGAGTCTCCAAAAATAGAACGCATATGAGATTAAATGAGAGTGAACACACATGATACCAAAAAATTAAACTGGGTTGCGATCAAATTTTTTTGTCGCAACGATAAAAAATCGCAAGTGTGGTCCTAACCGTAGCTTAAATGGGAATGAAAGTGGGCTATCACACGCATATGAAAAATTTCAAGCTTTGCATAGCTGTTTTTTGAGTTATAAGCGAAAATCTTGAAGAAATTTAACTTTATCAGACTTTGGCCGTGACCTTAAGCCCTGTTGAAAAAAAAATTATATACTGTCAGATGAACTTGGTGGTCGAAAGTTCTTGTCAGACGAGTGTAACGATTTCCAATCAGGTACCTATTATTTTAAAATTCCTTTTTTTACTGTTTTCGAAAACATGAAATATTTGTGAAATTAAGCAACTGAACTTTTTCAAGGCCAAAGGTTTTTGTTACATTTAGCTCGTGTCTTCTTAAATAAGATATTAAGTCAGACGAGTTTGGTGGTCGAAAAAGTGCTTGCCAGACGACCCTGCAAAAGTTGATACGAGGGTGGGTCAATAAGTCCGTGACTTTTGGAATAAAACACAGATTTTTTGATAAAAAAAATAATTTTATTTTTCAACGTAGTCTCCCTTGAGCTCTATACACTTTGTCCAACGCTTCTCCAATTTTTGTATCCCTTCCAAAAAAAATGATTTGTCGAGGTCCTCAAAATAGGCCTTTGTTTGCGAGATGACTTCATCGTTGGAGTCAAATCTTTTTCCACCAAGCCATTTCTTCAGGTTTGGGAACAAGAAGTAGTCGCGCTCGGAGCCAAATCTGGAGAATAGGGTGGATGAGGGAGCAATTCATAGCCCAATTCATGGATTTTTGCCATGGCAACTGCACATGTGTGCGCCCTTGCATTGTCTTGGTGGAAAAGAACTTTTTTCTTGGCCAAATGAGGTCGTTTTTTTTTTCAAATCGTCATTGAATCGGTCCAATAAGTTGGCATAATATTCCCCATTGATTGTTCTTCCCTTTTGAAGGTAGTCAATGTGGATTATCCCGCGTGCATCCCAAAAAACAGTCGCCATAACTTTATTGGCTGACAAACCCACCTTGCCCTTCTTTGGACCCGATTCACCCTTAGAAACCCACTGTTTTGACTGTTGTTTGGTCTCTGGTGTGTTGTGATGGATCCATGTTTCGTCCACGGTTACAAAACGGCGCAAAAACTCCTCCATATTGCGATTAATCAACGCCAAACCTTCCTGTGCAGTTGTTACACGATTGCGTTTGTGGTCGACTGTGAGCAAACGCGGCACCCATCTTGCGGAAAGCTTTCTCATGCCCAAGTGATCATTCAAAATTGAAACCACTGAGCCATCGTATTATACGAAATCCATTTTTACCTTTTATTTCAAAATTTTAAATATTTGTCAACGTTCAAAAACCTATTTTTACAAAGACAAGTTTTGTATTTTGACAAATATTTAAATTCTTAGAAAATAATTTTTAAAAAAGTAATTTCATAAATTACCTACTCCATAAAATTTAAGCTCGTCTGACAAACTTTTTCAACTGCCAGGTCCTTATGCAGATGTGTTCATTTTTTTTATAATTACGAAAACAGAAATTAAGAAAATTTTACATATAATTATGTTTTGACTTAACTGGTCACGAATGGGCCAAACACCCAGTTTAAGCGTTTTATCTAGCAAATTTCTTAAGACAAACAGTGCCATATATTAAACTTTAAGGACCTAAAGCTCGTCTGGCAAACACTTTCGACCATCGAATCCATCTAGTAATATTATTATTTTTTTTTATTAAATGCAAGGGATCCTGGCAACTCAAAAAAGTGTGCCATCTAAATGGTACGTAATTGGTTCAATATAATCAATTAGTCAACTCTGGGAAACTTGTAATTGGGGCCAAGACCACACGCAATTTTTGGCACCATTTGTGAGATATTCGGACAAAATTTAAACCAACTGAAAGATTACTAAATCGTGATAAAAGGTCAACCGTTTTCGGCAATGAAAGTAAACCGTAGTTTTTTTTCTAAACCTTAAAAGTTTTTTCGAACTCACATAAAAAATGTCTGGCACCTCACTTTGTGTTATTTAAAAAAGCTATGCCATCGAATTGGTCCTTTTCTATTGCTATTTATGTGACAAAATATTAATTGAGAAAGCTCCAATTCAGAATATCTACAATTAAATATTTCCGACTGCAAAGAATAGAAGCTTTTTTCAGAATTCTTTTTCATGATTTCAAATAAGTCCCCGGATAGTAGTAGAGAAGCCTACATAAATCTGTCACATAGAATAAGATGTGATCGTGCCCTCTTTGCCTGAACATAGTGGGAGACGGAGCTGAAATAGATGTCAAAAATGATGCAGTAAAAGTTCAAAATTGTTCAATTCTTACATCTTCGGCTACAACATTTTAGGCATTTTTTGCAGCTCTCTCTCTCATTCAGACAATAACCCCTTATATGTAAAGTATCTAAATTTTAGTAAAAACAAAATGTCTTACCTGGTTTGTTACTGGCTTAACTTCACAATTATCCAAAACACGTTGAATCTGCTCACTATTAAAGTTCGAAACACCAATACTGCGAACTAAACCCTTCTTGACAAGTTTTTCCATTTCTTTGTATGTATCCAAGTAGTCGACATCACTATATTATTTTATTAGGAAAGTTTTTTTTTAATTTTAATCATTAACTTAACAACAACAACAAAAAATAGTAACAATATACGCCAATCATATTAACTTACGATAATCGTAATTTCCCTTCTGCATCTTTTGGTAACAGAGTTTCCTCATCAACATAAACATAGCCAACTGGAACGTGCATCAAATACAAATCAATGTAGCCAAGGCCAAGTCTATCAACAGACTTTTTACATGCGGGTTCAACCTTTTCAGGGGAATGATGAATATTCCAAAGCTAAATAAAACAAGAAAAGTAAAATTATTTTACTTTTTGTTACTTTGTACGTTTACGAGTATAAATAAATAATAATAATATTGTAACATGCTATTGGACCTTACCTTAGTTACAATGAAAATGTCTTCCCTTTTGACGACACCTTCGGCAATTTTATCTCTTATGGCCTTTCCTACCTCGGCTTCGTTTTGATAAAAGTATGCGGTGTCAAAATGCCGATAGCCAACGTCTATGGCATGCTTAACAGCCAACTCACCTTCGTTTTCTTTTGACTGAAAAAATAAAAATAATTAAATATTCAAAACAAAATATTGTTAAATAAACGCAGTTAAACATGTGCTATGCACTGAGTATTATGATTTATGAAGAAACGGTAGTCAAAGAAGTTGTTTAATGATAGTAAACTTTATGTATGTACATGTGCACTCTAAAATTGGTTCAGAGTTTTTGTTAGTTGTTAGCTTATTTGTTTTCATTTCATATTCTACAATAACCACACCCTCCCAGCACTGGGATTTTTAGGGACTGCTTTTAATCTTTGGACTAAAAAACTATTTTAGTATATAAGATGGAAACATAAAAACGCAATCGCAATCGAACATAATTTACAATAATTGTAGGCAATGGCGTAGTAAGAGGGGAGGAGAAGGTGGGCATGTCCACCTAAGAAATTGAAGTGTCCACTTTCGAAAAGTCAGCAGCTTTTCTGGTTATAATACCTGCAGAATTGTCAAGTTTAAAAAGCAAATTTCGAAACGTAAAACAATGATCGCCAAAAATTATCAAAATTTCAAAATAAAAACCAAAGGAGACTGCCAAAAACAAAACACAGCGTCAAAAAAAAACACATGGGTCAAAAAAGCGTCCATTGTAGAAAACAAATATGAAACTTCTTCCTTTAAAAGTTATCCTCAAGATTGGCTATGACAATTTAAACAACATTAATACTTGATCGCATGGGATACAAAGTGGAAGGGTTGGGTTGTAAAATAATTCAACTTGTTTGTGAATGAAATCTTTTCTGACTTTAATTAAAAAATTGCATTCATTGACTTCACTTTGAGACTGAAACTTCAAATTTTATAATCACCATTCATTTTACTTAAGAAGATTGCATTCATGTGGTCCTCAATCATCTTTCAGTAATCAAATAAATGCAATCATTTGGAAATGCATGATTTTTTTGCATTCTTTTCCGTTCTTTGCATTTATTTATTAATCTTTAAATTTTTTTTATTCTTTGCATTCACTTGCATTTTTAACATTCAAATGGATGCAAAGAATGCAAATATAAGCAAAGATTAAAAGAATGTAAAATTAATAACAAAGATTGAAAATGAATGTAAAAGAATTCAAATGAATGCAAAGAATGCAAATGAATAAAAAAAGTGCAAAAGAATGAAAAGATTTTAAAATGAATGCAAGGAATGCATCCATTCCAAAATGATTGCATTCATTTGATTGTTTGAAGAGAACTGAGGGAAAAAGTTATTGCAATCTTTTAAAATCGAATAAATGATTGCAAAATTTGAAGTCTCAAAGTGATTGCAATGAATAGACCCTTTTAATTGTATTCAATGAATGATTGTTTACGATTGCATTCACAAAAGATAACATTACAACCCTGCGAAGTATGAAATGTTAAATTAGTTTCTCACCAATTAACTGTCTCTGTCTGCACATTCAATTTTCGTAGTTTAAAACCTTAAAAGTGATAAATAGTGCGAAATAAAGAGAAACGGTGGTCTATAATCATACTGAAGTGATTAAGAGGATTCTGTTATTAAGTTTTAATTTTATTGTTGGGTCTGCAAAGTAAAACGAAAGATGAAAAGCTTAAAAGTATCTATAAGAAGCAGTAAAAGGTGTTTTGCAGAAATGCTGCAATGCAAAATTTCATTCTTAGAAAGAAGACTATATTGGAATAAAGGGAGCATAATTTTTCAATGAAGAGTTTGAAATTTTCAATGAACAATTTCCATGAGCTATAATTGGCATAAACACTAGTCACGGAAATTAAAGGAACACATTTTTTTTTCAATTTTTATCAGTGTTTTTTTAAAAGCTATATATCTTTCTGATGAGTGGTTGTATTGTGTTGAAACGAAAAGCATTATACAGCGTTATGTTTCTTGATATTTGTTTGCAAATTATTTTTTTACAGTACCGTTATTGTGTTATTGTACAAACTGACACCAAACAATTTTTTTTAAGTTGTTTGTGTTTTTTTTTGGAGGCCCCCCTTTTCAAAGATCATTTTGTTTAAGTTAATAAAATGTAATGGTCAGATAACCTGTTTATTCATCTTCAATTCAATTTTTTTTGTGGTCGTACAATTTTTTTTACATGGTTTATCTGACTTCTAATGATTGATTAACTCAAAAAAAAAATATCTTTAAAAATGGGGACCATCAAAAAAACACAAACAACTAAAAAAATTGTTTGGTGTCAGTTCCTGCAATAACGCAATAACGGTACTGAAAAAAATTATTTGCAAACAAATATCGAAACAAAAAAAAACATAATGCTTTTTATAATAGCTTTTCAAAAAACATTAACAAAAATTAAAAAAAAAATGTGTTCCTTTAATTTCAGTGACTAGTGTAGATGGTTGCGGATGTGACTATATACTATAAGGGTACTCATATTAAGGTAATATCATTAGCATTTAAATTTTAAATTCAGCTCTACGCATCTGATAACCTGCGCAATATATCTTTGATATGTTCACTGCGGCGAATACTTATTTTTATTATAACGGATATCAATTTTAATTTTTACCATTTTGTATTGTTAGTTAGACACTCAGAGTGTAAATAAGATGGCTATTAATAATGATATAATGGTACTCATATCAGCAACCTAATGCAGATAGCCCTTACTAAGAAATATTCAAAAATAACAAGCATAATCCTAACTTGCTTGCAGACGACATAATGTTTAAGAACAAAATATGAAATGAAAAAAAGTAGCAAAAGTTAATCACCCTGAGCGCAGAGACTTTCTGAGACTCACCTACGAGGAGTTGATACTATTCGCTGCAAGTAACGGGTGATTTTTTAGCTGGTTTGGTTTTGGCAACACTGGTTTTGACAGCTGACGTGTGTTTAGTACCTTGTGTCACTGTCAAACAGCTTCAGTTTGGTTTGCAATTTAACCATGGATCGTCTTACAAATGAACAACGCTTGCAAATTATTGAATTTTACTATCAAAATTCGTGCTCGGTTCGAAGTGTTCATCGCGCGCTGCTTCCATTTTATGGTCGGCATTCTCGACCTTCTGAGCAGTCTATTCGGAAGATTGTGACCAAATTTCGCACCAAATTTACTTTGTTGGACATTAAACCACCAAAACGTTTACGTACTGTGCGTAGTGAAGAAAATATTGCGGCCGTATCAGCTAGTGTGACAGAAGACCGCGAAATGTCGATTCGGCGCCGTTCCCAGCAGTTAGGCCTTTGTTACAGCACTACGTGGAAAATTTTGCGGAAGGATTTGGGCGTAAAGCCTTTTAAGATACAGCTGGTGCAAGAACTAAAGCCAGCCGACCTACCACAACGCCGAATTTTTGGTGAATGGGCTCTTGGAAAGCTGGCCGAGGATCCGCTTTTTTATCGAAAAATTGTGTTCAGCGATGAGGCTCATTTTTGGTTGAATGGGTACGTAAATAAGCATAATTGCCGCATTTGGAGTGAAGATCAGCCAGAAGCATTGCAACAGCTACCAATGCATCCCGAAAAAGCCACTGTTTGGTGCGGTTTATGGGCCGGCGGCATTATAGGGCCATATTTCTTCAAAGATGATGCGAATCACAGCGTTACTGTCAATGGTGAACGCTACCGAGCGATGATAACAAACTTTTTTTTGCCCGAAATGGAAGTTCTTGACTTACATGATATGTGGTTTCAACAAGACGGTGCCACATGCCACACAGCACGCGAAACAATGGCGCAATTGCGAGGCGAGTTTGGTGAACAGTTAATTTCACGTTTCGGGCCGGTCAATTGGCATTTTTTGTGGGGGTATGTCAAGGCTAATGTATATAGGGACAAGCCCGCTTCGATTGACGCACTGGAAGCCAACATCCATGCATTCATTCGTGAGATACCGGCCGATATGTGTGAAAGAGTATGCCAAAATTGGACTCAGCGGATGGGCTACCTGAGACGCAGCCGCGGTCAACATTTGCATGAAATTATCTTTAAACATTAAATTGCAAGGTTCAAACTATCGATTCAAATAAATATTTCATTCATTTTTTTGAATTTTTTGTGTTTTTTTTTTTAAAAGTTCTAAACCTCTTAAAAAATCACCCGTTATATACCATTTAAGACTTGCAAGATTCATGGTCATATTGTTTGTGTTGTTTTCATTGAACACTTTGTTAGTAATAATACAAAAAATTATCATAGCCAGTCTTGGAGACAACTTTTAAAGAAAGTAATTTCATATTAATTATTTGCAATTGATAACTTTTCAATCCACATATTTTTCATTTTAATCGACTATGGGGCCTTGTGCCCATACATTTTTATGAAAAAAAAGATCGCCATCTTAATTCTTTATTGAATATGATTGTATGGAACAAAAATTTTAATCATTGGAGCGGGTTTTTAAACAAATATTTTTATATGCATACCAAGTTCTCAAAATATTTAAAAGGAACAATTTTTATAAACATATGTGAATATATAAGCAAAAATTTTAAAAATTGACATTTTTTTAAATTTTGATATGCAATATTAGATCTGTTCGTGAATTTCCCATAAGTACGAATTTCTACAAATTTTATTATTTTATATGAGCTTTGACAGAACGTTGGGCTAAATTCGTAGAAATTCGTAGTTTTGGGAGGTACGCGAACAGACATAAAATATTATCTACTATTTGAAATTTCTATATACAAAAATTAATCTAAATCTATTTAGCTGATAGTAAGAATATATAATTTAAATCTAAATAAAAAGACATTCTATGATAGCTACTATTAATAGTTGCCAAGTGTAATTTTTTATAATTTCTGGTAATAAATCCCACTAATTTTAGCATCGGGAAAAAATAGTTTTCCATATCATCGTAATGACCAGATTCATGTAAATCTCGAGTTGTATATTTTACGAATGCATAACTTGCCATATAGTTACCTATGCATATATCATAAGTAAAAATTGGACCAGGTAAATTTCTAGCAGCATCCAGAATATTAATCTGGAGGCATATTTTGCACACTCACCTCCTCCCAGCACCCAGTATTTAACGAGTAATTAAAATACTGCCATATTTTTTTTTACCAAAAACTAAAGTTAAAGGAAACAAGGACACTTACTTTATTTGTTTTATTTTATTGTTTTAATGAGCTAATAGAACAACACCCGATAGGAAAATGCACCTATACGTTTTGTCTGTCTGACGCTTGAGGGTACTTCTCAATCATCGGTCAAGGGCTCACTTATTGTAGTTTTGTTTATTTTTCCTATCTAGCTCTTAATATCATTTGGATATTCCCCTAAAATGCTTGTTGCTTGTTACTTGTCCATATTACATTTTTTTATATCTTTGCTTGCGATTGACGATGAATCAAACCAAACAATTTCCAAATCGACTTTCAATCTAAGCAAAATAAGTAGCAAACTGAGTTGGCAAAATCAATTGGATTTCCAAATCAGTTGAGAAATCTATGAACACATCTTGTTTTATGCGTTTTTAATTCATCGACATCACATCAATCCTTCAATCGAATTTGACATTTATTGCTTGACAGTATGTAGGTCCAGATGACAACCATTTTGTATACTAATTTCATAATGTATCCACCGTTATTATTTCAAGTACAGTTAACAATTCGCATGCGAAAAAAATCCACCTACTCCGTACATTGTATATTGTATGACATTGATGACAAGAAATATTTTCCTTAGCGTAAGCCACCCATTAGTCATTAATTTACCTTTTATTATTAAACTTTAGACATAAAAATAGAAAATAATTATTTTTGGATGCCAAAACCATTTTTTTTAAGTGTAAGCCGACCATCCAAAAACACATATGTATTTTACTCACTACATTTTTTTCGCATGCAAAACAATTGCCCGTCTTTTGTTTTGTGTGACATTTTATGACAGCAATGGCTTTTTTTGCATGAAACTGTAAACCAATCATGCAAAAAATAATTCTTATTTCACTTCAATAGTTTTTGACATGCGAAAATAATTGCATAGATTTTTTTATCGCATGGGAACTGTAAACTTAGCTTAACGAAATTAATTAAAATAAAAAATTCTGGGGTGGAATCGTGTAAGGTGACTGGTGACTGTCATATTTTTTACTATCAAATGTGATTATATACTAATATCCGTCCGTGTAAGGTTATAGCTAAAAAGTCAAATTTTTTTAATGCATATTTGGTATCACTTAAGAAGAAAGTTCGAGCCAGCTGACATTAGACAACTTCAATTTCACATCAAAAGGCAAATAATAATAATAGGATAAAAAAAGAAGAAAATAAACATGTAAGTAAACATTACTTAAGGTTTTAAATAGTGTATTTAAATGTTTATTTTCTTAATAAGTCACATGCAAATAAAAAACAACTGGAAACAATAACTGAATTTATCTATGGTAAACAAAAAATTATGTGTTTCATTACATACATATGTACAAATTGATGATAAACAATTTTGTTATTTACCTTCTTTGCATTTGGAAGATCAAAGATATTTAATTTGTTTCTTAGGTGAATGCGTGTAAGTCTAACCATTCTATTTTGGTTTTGATTCTCACTTTATTCATTTTGTTCGTTTAAAAACAATTGTACCGGCACAAACACATTCATTTTTCTTGAATCAAAAAACACAAATGTCATTCTGGATCAAAATGGCATCAAAATAGCAGTCATAAGAAAAAATCACAAAAATATGATAGTCATCGATGACTATTACCTTACCCAGACGAATTTTTTAGATTTTGACTGTCAACTATCAAAAATCACCTTACACGATTCCACCCCTGATTTCTTAGAGGTTCCTTTCATTCTTTGACATCGTAGCGATCCTTTAATGGAATTTGGTAATCGATGGCTTGGCAGATGGGTGGCAATATAAATTTAGACGGACAAAGTGTGTTTTGATCAGGATGTCACCCATCAATTGCACTAAAATAATTTTTTTTCCGGAGTAGTAAATAATCTTATGTTGACACCACGATGTCCGCTCCCGATGCCAGCCATGTGCTAGCTACGCCACAGGCAACCAGCAGATTTCTTGTTGATTGTAGTAGATTTTCGTTCAAATTTGGAACTTAAGGTGGATTGGCAGTTTATTTTTATTTTTATGAAATTTTCATTCTTCAACTATCCTTTGATCAACGTTTTAACTAATTTGTGTATGAGAAGATTACTCAGAACATTTTTTTTGATAGGCCAGGTATTAAAGAATCATCAGCACCGATAACTTTTTGAAAATATATTTAGTTTTTTTTTTTAATTACATTTTTTGAATGTTTTAACACTGACTTAGTTGTTCTCCTTTGAAAAAAATCCTTACTACGCCAATGATGATAGGTAACAGTTTATACCAAATAAATTTGGTAGTACAAATTTCTAAATTTTATCACTAATAAAATAATAATAATTTCATTTTCATTGAAATCAAATATTTATTCAAACCAAATCGTACGATCATAGATAAATAAAATATTAACCCAATTTTAAATTCTGCCACAATCACCCTAAAATTAAATGAGCTTTTTGGTTTGAACTGTCATTTTTTATTTGTTGAAAGCTTTAACAACAATTTTCATCAACAGCTGTAAGAAAGCGTAAGAAAGCTCAATAAATGTCAAAAGAAGCGGTAGATAAAGAAAAGATAATCATGTTTGATGAATAAAAAGAAAAAACGTCAATGAGTGTTTTTTTCTGTATTTTATACTTTTCACAAATAAATCTTACAAAAATCAACTATTTACTAGAAACACAAGCTTACCTCATAAGTTCCTAATCCAATCACTGGCATTTCATATCCATTATTTAATTTTACTTTTGGCACAGCAGCTGCAGCAGCACTCATTTTATGCAATAATCGTACAGTTGGACAAATAATATTACTCACTCTCGAAATGTATTGCATATATAGACTATTTTACTTGGAATTAATTAGTTAGTTTTTTTGCGGATTCACTTGGGAAAATATTTTATTATTTTCAATGATTGCTTTATTATCGTTTAGCGAAGACTTATTTGAAACGCTTGAGTTATCACAAAAAGATGTAAAGCAAAATCTATAGTGACTAACGCCAGGTTGACGAGAAGATAGAAAACTAAAAATACTTCCATGTGATTTGGGCGACAGTTTTTTTTTTCTTATTTAAATTTGCGACTTGCTAGTGTCAGTGTTTACATTTTTATGTGGGCTGACCACTGTTGGGCTTTTTAACGAACTCCCAAAGATAAAAAAGAGTAGACAAAAGAAATTCTTTCATGAGCTAGCTGGAATGCATGTTGTCATTGCATTATCTATATCTATAGGGCAACATTACCTTGGTAGGTACCCACCCTTTTTAATTGTTTTTATTAAATTAGTAACTGAATAAAACGATTTTAACAACTATTTTCTAATTTCTTGAAAAAATATTGTGCACATTATGCACATGGTAGATAAAGGCTAGGTAAATGTTTCTAACAATCTAAGCCCAAAGTCTGTAAAATACAAAAATCTAATTGAAATGAAAGAGACAGTTTTGAACAGAAGACGAACAGATCTATAAGTAAGTTAGCATATAAAAAAAGTCAGTAGAAAAACTATTATATTTGTTGCATTGGCATTGGTGGATGTGGTGAATAGGGTGAATGTAGGTGCTTTCCTATTCTAGAGTTTCTGAATACCTTTCAAGAAATCAGAGTGCCCGCATTCTGTAACTTTAGCATCGAACAAATTGGCTGAGAAACAATGAAAATTTGAAACAAAATACATGAGTTTGGTTTTGTTTGTCAGCGTTTTATTTGAAAATGGAACTAGCTTAAGGTTTGAGAGGTTGTTTCTAATAAGCATCTGTTCAACACACCAAAGCATATCCATCATTCAACTTTATTAGAAAATTGACTAAAATGTAAGTCAAGATAAACTTTCCTTTTAAATTTCATTTTCCAGTAATTCTTCGGAGTGAAGTTTGAAAATTTGTCTTTTCAAATATACAAAAAAAAAACAAAATAAACCGAATCCTCATTTTAAAAAAATGGTTTCTACAGACATTTATGAATATTTTTACATGTACATGTGTATATAAGAAAATTCAATTAAAATACTGGGTAATTGGAATGTAATTGAATTACTTCCCCATTACTGAGTAATAATTACTTTTTTTAATTAATTAATTATTATTAATAATAACAATTATTTTAATTTAAGACTCCAATTAAAATTACATTGTACCTGTTTCTCATTTAACTGCAATCCTTGCAATTACACGAAAGTAATTATACTATAATACAAAATTTAATTAAATAGTAATTGGAATCATATAATAATAAAACGGCAAACAAAAATTTTGTGGTACAATTTTAGCGGTCTACAAAAGCCAAAGGCATATAAATTAAATATCGTTTAAAAGGTTTTACTGCACAAAAGTGCAGCATACAAAAAATTATTAAATATTTACACCACAAAATCCAAAAAAAAAACAATAAAAGAAAAATGTTTAATAAGTACGATTGAGAGCGGGAGTGAGACCGGGTGTTTATTTATTTGTTTTTATTTGTCGTAACCAAAATGTGACATTTCGATTTATTCCACCCACCAACCAACCAATTTTCCAGCACTGGCTGGAAAAAATTACTAGAATGTCCGAAAGCAGCGTTCAGGGCTGCAGAAAATAAAATTGCTCAGTTTTTCTCCACGCTAAAGACTGCCTTTAAGCGATAGATTTATTCTTGCGATTTTTACCTTAATTTTGGAGTACAAAGGGGTGTGGCTTGCACCTGCAATCAGTATTAATTTCTTAAGTTTTGTGATTGCGTATCTAAATCGTGGGCGTATGCAAAAAGCTTATTATCACTCGAATTTTGAGTGCTGGACGTACTAGTAATGCAATCAAAGTTTTCTCCTTATTTAATATTTTGTTTGTAGTGCATATCTTTATCATATACATTCTATGAGAGCCTACTGAAGAGAAAAATAATTACTGTGCTCTTATTTGGGACTTCTTCTCTTTGCAGTATTTGATGGTTTATAGTTTTGAGTAATAGTACGTATACGCCCCATTGCTCCATTTTCATAAAAGCCTTTTTTTTAATGCAAAAACAATAGTTATTCACATTTAAGCTGTAATAAACAATTATAAGACTAAAAATTGTAGTTTGAAGTGCAAATCGTAGTTAGAGGTACGTCGTTTCCAATTGGACGTTTGGAGTACTCTTTTTGCACTCCATTTTAACTCCTACCAATTTCTATTCTTAATTTCAGGAAGGAGTAGATTTGGAACAAACGCATTCATATGCAGTTTTTCATCGAACTATTTGTGGTGACTCAATGCTTAGCAAACACCCACTGGCCTAGCTAATATTTTTCATCTGGTTCGCCAAAATACTGGTTATCTGGTAGTTATTGACTTTTTCGTAAGTGAAAGGTATTAAAGAAAGTGTAAAAGTTCATGACGGTTTATCATCAGATTATACTCCAGTAATTTAATCATTGAGTGAAGCAGAAATAATAGAAAAAAAGTAATCTTTAACTCTTGAATGAGAAAACAAACTGGAACAAGTTCAGAGATAAACATACAAATTTTATAAACCTAAGATACCCTATGGGCTATGGAAATAATTGAATGAATTGATCATGAAGTTGAAAAATGTATTTCTGTAGAAAAAAGTACTCTAAATATTTTGAAATCCAGAGATATAGAAATAAAAAATTCTTTCAAAATTAAGGAACTGCAAATTGAAAAAGGAAGAGCTTGAAGAAAATGGCAAATTACGGCATTACGAGATGATAAAGCAGTTCTTAACCTTAATAGAAAATCTGTAAATTCAAAAATGATTCACTTAATAAATTCCTGAAAAATCTGTCGATGGATGCTTCAAACGAATACTCCTTACGGTCAGCAACCAAGTCCTTAAAATTACTCCAGAGAGACTAAGCCCGCCAATAAGACCTCAAGATGGTTAATGGAAACCTGAAACAGAAAACCGATCTCTTCGCTGTACATCTTATGAATGTTTTTAGGCCATTCCCAGCAAACACAGTCGCAAATACCCTAACATTTTTTTTGATAGAAACGATGAATGTGAAATTCCTTTTGTCACGCTCGAATATGTCAACATAAGTCGTCTAATAAAAATCACCAGTTAGAAAAATAAAAAAAGTGCACTACATCTCCACATGTCCATATAATATGTCCTTAAACAACTAAGACATGTCCCACATCATTGGAAAGTTGCAGAAATCATAGTTATACCTACCTGAAAAGGAAAGAACTAAACTTGAATTGCAGAAAAAACTACTGACTCGTTAATCGGAAAAAACTCTGACCTTTATATCTATGCAGAAGAAAACTAAAACAAGCAAGTGCTGAAACTAATTTGGACTTATGGCATCCAACTATGGGGCTGTAACAAAAAAAAACAAAAACTGCTGAACCCATTCAAGAGTGCCAAAACAAATTACTTCATGGAATTATTCATTCCCGTTCTTTCATAAAAAATAGTGATCTACTTATATCGTGACCTTCAAACTGAAATGGTTACAGAAGTGATTAAAACACGCTTTGTCGATCTTTAATAGATTGGTCCAGATTCACCGATGGTTTTAGTGCCGAAAGAGTATACCACACTACTTGGGTCTTTTGAAAATTTCCATCGGATAAAAAGAAATATGCAATTTTTTCCGCCATCTATTAGGAAATTTATAAAGTTTTAATTAACGCAGACTTCTTCATAACAAAATAACATATTTTGTAAGTTTCACCTCAATCTAAGCTAGTCTTACATTGTTCAGCTCTAGAAAACTTGTAATCATGACTAAAAAATGTTTCAAGGTCCACACACTAAATATGGCACCAAACTTTTGGGACATTCGCATAGTATGTATACCATTCGAAAGATCACAAGATCGTGATAACAGGGCTACTATTTTAAGTATTTTGCCAAAGACAATGATACCGAGTTTTTTGTAAATTCTTCTCGGTAAAAAATAAAACCGACCTGGATTTAGTATTAAGATAGTTCTTAGGCCGAAAGGCATTAGCATTAAGTTATTATAGTTTAACTTAGAGCGCCCGACTGGGGACAGTAAGTTAGTTTTAAGATATTGATAATTAGGCTAGTTTTTATGAATTTTTTTCTAGCTTTAAGATAGTTTTAAGAAAATTGAAAAACAAAAATGAATTATTTAAATTAAGTATTTTGCCCGGTATTTTTTAAATTTTTAACTCCCACTTTTAAATAATTGTATTTAAGTACCTTGCATATGAGCTGTGAGCTGCGAATGGTAGTGAATTTTGAAATTTCATTCACATGAGAAATTTGTTAAGTCTCCGAGAAGACTTGCCATACAATCTAAACAAGTAAAAAGGGTGCTAAGAAAAATGTGAATTTAAATTCCAATAAATATTTAATTCGCTGCTCTGTGGAATGCGTCTTGATATTGTGGATTATGAACAAGCGTTTAATGGTTCCCAGAAAATATCTTGCTGCTATTAAGTAGAAAATATAATAATGCAAAATTTTACAATTTAAAACTAATTTTCTGCTATCTTTTTAAAATTATTAATAAAATCATTTATGTACTTCTTCGAATAGTTAAAGCAAAAATAAATTAATATTAGCTCCGCAAATTGCTTAAGAAAGTATATTCGCATTCGAAACTCATGTGAAATGCACTTAAGTGGGATTTTTTAAATCAAAAATTTTGAGAATAATGTCCATGTTTCGATCACTTCAAATTATATTATTCTAGGGGAATTTTGCTTTATTATTTTCTAGGTGCATGAATTTAACCAAATCTCCCTAGAATAGTAAAATTTTAAACATGAATTTAATTTCAATATAGTCCACAAAAACAAAAACAAAAATGATAATTCTCTTATTGCTTGTTTTTTTCTTCGATATTGACTTTACATAGATTTTATTTAACAAATAATTCTAGTTCAAAGCCCTGATGGGTAGAGCTTAAATTTTTGTCATTGATTATGTAAATTATTTACATTTCAAATAAAGTTATAATAATAATAATAATTTTGCAAGTACGAACGTATAAGAAAAGAATAAAGAGTTATTTCTAGTTTCTTGATTTTAATTGTATAAATATTTTATATATTATGTATTTGACAATAGCAAATTATTGATCAACAACAGAAACATACACATGTACATACATATAATATTTGCAAAAAAAAATAACAAGATCAATCTCAAGTTCACTCAAATCAAAATTCAATATTAAATGGATAGTGAATACTTTTAAGAGCATGATCCATTGGAATAAGACGCTCGCCCGTATTAAATTTATCCATAAACTTATGATCCTCTGCGGATAACTTAAAATCAAAAACGTCAATATTTTCAGCTAACCGAGATTTAGTAACGGTCTTTGGTATCGGAATCACTCCAATTTCAATCTGTAATAATTTTAAGATTAATTATAAACCAAAAAAATTAATATATAAATAGTAAAATAAAAATATATGTTTTACCAAGTATCTCAAAACAACTTGTGCTGGTGTCTTATTATATTTTTCACCAATTTCTTTAACTTTTGGATCAAATAAATATGCAGGTGTTTTTTTAGCTGGATCTGGTCTTCCCAATGGACAATATGCTGTTACAATGATATCAAGCTCCTTACAAAGTGCAATTAGTTTCTTTTGATTCAATCCTGGATGACATTCAATCTAAAGGAATAAATAATAAATCTGTAAAACAATCTTATGTTCAAATTAATATTTTGTCTGTTCACGTTCTTCCTTAAACTTTGGGTTCTGATAAAGTTCATATTTGAAAAAAAAAATTGTACTAAAAACAAAATAGCTGTGTTTAATGAAGAAAAAATAGATCAGAACAGAGCAGAACAACACAAGTGTGAAAACTGTTAAAACAAGAAGGAACAGAAATGTGCAATTTTGTGTTGATGGAATTTACCGTTGCCTATCAGCTGTGCAATTTCATATTTAAAAATGTTTCAATTGTTATTTGTTTCCATTAATTTTCAAATCAAATTTGTTATCAATTCACACTTTTTATATTTTTTATATCTTTTTTTCTTCATGTTACGTTCAAAAATATAAGAAAAGTACTTCTGTGATAAATTTTAGTTCATTATTATCTCTTGACAGGTGTCAAAGTACTAGCTGACTTGTTTTGTTTTTTTTAGTGAAAAAAACATTGTTCTTGATTGTTCTGCAAAATTTCAGGGGTGACAAAGTGCCATAAGGTAGAACGAAGTTCTTACTCATCGATCACACAATCCCATTTACAATGTACTTGTCTGATCTTTTCTGTACTTTTTTTTGTGCAGAACAGATTCATTGAACACGCCTTCGAATTTTAGTACAAATTTTTTTTAACATAAACTTTGACAAAACTATATATGTTTTAAATTTGTAAAAATTCGTGTAGTTTTGAGAAATACGTGAACGGGCATATTTTTTAACTTACCTGGTTGTGGATTGGTTTAATGCTGCAATTGGATAAGAGCCGTTTCAACTGCTCCGAATTAAAATTTGACACTCCAATGCTTTTGGTCAAACCTAGACCAACAAGCTTTTCCATGGCTTTCCAAGTGTCCAAATAGTCAACATCACTGTACAGAAGAAATATAGTTTTATTTTATATTTAAGAATTGAATTGCACAGTTGTAATTATGTACTTATACTTATGTATGCATGTAGACTTAACGAAAAAGGATATTTACCTCAATTCAACATCTCCATTCGCTTTGGAGGGAAACATTTCATTGTCTCCCCTATGAATGTAACCATATGGCCAATGCATTAAGTATAAGTCCACATAGTCCAATCCAAAGTTCTTGAGCGATTTTCGGCAAGCATATTCTACTTTTTCTGGATCATGAAAGTGGCACCATAGCTGTAATATTTTAAAAATTCAGATCTATTTTAATACTTTTTTCAAAGATTTTTTAATATTAGTTTACAAGAAACGTACAAATTTGAACTTCCTATATAGTCCAGTCATTTTAGCTTTTTGCTTCGGAAAAAATGGCGGAAAGCTAAATTGTTGTATAAAGCCTCCTCCTGGCATTCTAAGGAAACTTTAAAAAGTCTCCATCGATATTAGCACCGCTTACAATTTTATGGGGGATCAAAGGCCCCCCAAACGATTTTCAAAGAATATCTCCCGAACGGTAACTCTTACAGAAAAAAGGTCAAAGACTGGGTGTTAGTTTAGAAAATTTCCTACAAAACATATTCAGTAACTATTCTTCATAGGACTTACCGTTTTCGAGATAATTCAATCGGCAGAGTTACGGATTGTATGTTTCTGCACAAAATGTATTCTCTTACACCGCACCTTTGAGGTTGAGTACGAGATGAGTTTTTCTTGCGTGGTATCCCCCAAGAAAATTAGAAAAAAGTATTCAAAAATATATTCAGAGATTTATTTAAAGATTTTGGGAAGGTTCCCAATCGATTCGGACTCATCTACATTAATTATACGGGGTCGAAGGTCACGAAACATGGTATTTAGTTTATACAAAATGATTCAAATAAAATGTGACAGAAAGCTAAAGCGTGTGGGGTGGGTTGGGAAAAGAAAAAACCATGTGGGAGGAGGATTCAATCCTCCCAGTTTAGCCGGGAGTGCCAATTTTCTAAGAAAAGGACTTAAAACTGAAAAAAATATAAAAATACAACGGTAACACTTACAATGCCATGCTTTACTTTTTTGTAAAGCTAAAAGCCATTTCTTTTATTTTAATTTCAAATAAAGTTAGTTGAGTGAACAGTTTATGAAAAATGAACTCTCAAACTTTTTGAAAATTGTTAATAAAATTTTATAATTTTATAAAAATTAATTTTTAAGAAAACCGCACCAACGATTTTAAATTTGTTTGCATATATTTATATTTGTTCAAGTTATCAAATGACATATGACATACTTGTTTTTGAGCTCTATGTTTTTAACTAGTTGTTTATTACATAAAAGAACAATTTTAATGCTTTTTTTATATTTTTATGTTTATTTTTATAATTACTCTCACGTTTTAAAGTTCTTAGTTCCAAGCAACTTGAACATAAGAGCAAGTACGTACGATCCAGTCGTGCATTTTATTTCTTTTCTTTTTTCTGGATAATACCACGCAATAAAAACTCATCTTGTGTACTCAACCTCAAAGTTTTCGAGATAATTCTGCCGATTGAATAATCTCAAAAACGGTGAGTCATATGAAAATTTTTTTTAAATATTTTTTATAGGAAATTTTCCAAGCTAACACCCAGTCTTTGACATTTTTTCTGTAAGAGTTACCGTTTGGGAGAAATTCCTTAAAAACCGTTTAAGGGGGCTTTTGACCCCCCATTAAATTGCTAGTGGCACTCATATAGATGAGGGCTTTTAACAGTTTCCTTAGAATGCCATGAGAAGGCTACTGGACTAATAGTAGTTAGTAAAATTAGAACTGTATAACTGTCGGAAAGGCACTATAGCTAGTTAATGAAATAGACCAACGAAGAGTAACTTTCCGTATCGTGAAAAAGGGAACACAGCTATCCTGAACTTATCATCTACAATCTACATACATTTATATATTTTTTGAACACTTCTGAAAGCAAAATTGAACGAAACTTAACAAAACTTCAAACTCCATAATTATAGCTGCGTTTTATCATTTCCATGTAAATGCTTGTTTTCTTTTGTCTATTTAAGTGCCTCGCCGAGAATTAAAGTTTTTACTTGAAGTTATTTGAGTAAAGTGCACCTAAATGTCAAGTCATACAAATGTTATGACACTAAAAATTAAACATTAGTACTCGTAGGTACATACCTTGGTTACAATGTATACATCTTCCCTTTTTATGACACCTTCTGCAATTTTATCACGTACGGCTCTCCCGACTTCTTCCTCATTTTCATAAAAATAAGCAGTGTCAATATGACGATAACCGGCATCTATAGCATCTTTGACGGATCGTTCACAATCACCACCTAATGACTGTGTTGAAAAAGAGAAGTTGGTTAAATAAAGCATACCTATTTAAAATGTAAAAATAATAGGCTCGTTATATGATCATTGGGATCTGGATCTGGATTAACTTTTAACACGTACTACAAAAACAAATTTGAAATTTTCCCACTATTTTGTTTTTGTATTACGTGTAAAAGTTAATCCAGAACCAGATCCGGATCCCGAAGATAATAAAACACGGCCGATAACAGATTTAAGAACTTTCAAGTTGCACATTTATTTTTTTCGAACCAATTTGGTCACATTGATTTCTTTCACACAGTCTTCGTTCGTATCAGAAAGAACCTAATTGTTGCCCTACCTACCCCTACTCATTGTCATTTTATTAAAAATTCTCTCTTCATAATCTTCTTAAATTGACCTTGATATACTGTAGGTACGTGCTTTGAATGCGGCATATGTGTGTAAATAATGTTCTTAGCAATTTTAATTCAACAGATAAAATTTTATGGTACCTACCTCTTATGCTATGTAAATAGTCATAGGTACTTACAGTATATGTTCCCAAACCAAATGCCGGGATTTTGGTTCCATCATTTTGAGTTACTAAAGGCACATTTGGCATTTTAATAATAATAATATGTATATTCACTTTTCACGTAAATTCAATAAGAGCTTTTGCTTGACCTGTTTTCTCGTTGAAGTACAAAAACAAACTGATTTCGTTTCGTTATAAACAATGAAGTACTCGTTGCTCTGCTATAAAAAAGGAAGAAGATAAGTAGTGTTATCAGATCTATAGTTTTCTATCCATGGCAAATATTACTTTATTATAGCACAAAAGTTTTTTTTAAGGCCATGTCGTGTGCCAATTGCGTTCAAAGCATGGTTAAATTTAATAAATTTAATTTGATCTAAATTTTGATATTAGGCGTGTTTTATTAGGTGTGTTTTATTATCATCTATCGGGAGCGGGATCTGAATCTTGATTCACTTTTTACATGCAATTCAAAAATAAAATAATGGGAAATTTTCAAAATTGTTTTTGTAACACGTGGTAAGAGTTAATCCAGATACAGATCCCGATGATAATAGGCGTGTTTTATTATCATCGGGATCTGGATCTGGATTAGTATTAAACACGTACTACAAAACCAATTTTTGAAAATTTCCCATTATTTTTTTTTTGTATTACATGTAAAACCTTATCCAGATCCCAATGATAATAAAACACGCCTAATAAAACACACTTGTTATTGAGGTGAATATAAACGGTAAAATTTAACCTGCTCATGAACTCGTTAAAATTTAAGCCAGTGACAGTGTTGCCACTGAGGAATTTGAAAAGGTCGCATAAAAAAGGGTAGCGAGGAAAAATATTCGCACTAGGAAATTTTTTGATAAATAACACATTCAATCAGAACACTAATACCTAAATTGCCTAGAAAGTAAACAATTTTTTGCAAATTTCTTCAATAAATTGTTATACTTATTTGAACTCTATTCAACGTCGCACACACATTTAAATTTGTAGTGTTCTTACAAACATTAGGTCCAAAAATTAATATGCTTCTTCACATCCACGGTTTCCTTTACATCGAACCAATAACCGATTTCCTTCAATCTTTATAGTTACTTTTATTAAGAACATGTTCATTAAATAAAATCGATTAATCTGTTCAGGCTCTAGTTTGATGTAAAATAGAAGTGAATTATCCTTATCATATTTGTACCAATCGGCCCAGAAATAAAATGCACGACTGGATCGCACATACTCGCTGTTATGGTCAAGTTGCTTGGATGTTAAGAGCTTTTAACACAATTGTTATACGGCCAAAGTACTTATTCTATTCGTAGTTTTGAAGGTTTTTCTATCTTTTGAAATCGTAGAAAAATAAAAAGAAAAGTTAAAAGAATCTAGTTATATTAAATAAACACTCATTGAAGCGATAGTTTTTAATAATTCGCTTTAGTAAAGTTGTATAATTTTTGGTAGTAAATCACATTAGTTAAAGCAACAGAAAAAAAGTTTTATAAAAATCCTAGAAGCCGTTTTAACGACAAAAAAATATTTCCCTTAACGGTTTTTTTAAAATTTGTAGAGAAGGTACCATTATTTTTTCATTAAACTTAAATTGTTTCCTAAAATATTGAAGAAAGTAAAGAAGTTTCATAATGATGGACCTTGTACTTTTCAACATAGTTTTTAAATATTTTTATGAAACCCAAAAAATTTTTTTTTTGAAAATCTTGGAAAATTTTTTTTATTTCTTTCTGCTTTCTGTATGAAAAAATAAATGTAATCATAAATATCGTTTTGAAGAAAATCGAAAATAAAAATGGTTCTTTGGGAGGTACATACCATTAATAAGCATTTTTTGAAAAAAGGTGGTATCCATAGGAAGCCTTTAATAAATGAAATTTATTGATTTATTTTTTTATAAGAAAAGTTGTGGAGCCGTTTTTGAGAACACCAAGAATTTTTAAAATTGCTTAAAAATAAGAAATACGGCGGTTACCGTTTTTTTAGTTATAAGACCACCAAATACCACTATGTTCCAAGCTATGTACCACACTTTTTTCGTGACAAGTCTGATCAAAACCTATAATTCATTTTCATTCATTCATTCTTTTCTTGCATTACTTGCCATAGAGTACCTACCCAGCACTGGATATCCCATATAAGGCTGACTTAGCCCAGGCCTAGGGCATCACGACAGAGGGGGCACCAACAAAAAGCCAATGCAAAAATCAAGAAACTCACAGTTTAGTCACATTTTTTTAAATATGTATTTTAAGAAAATTATTAAATAAAAATAACCAAATGCTAAAGAAAAATAACTTTTACAAAAAAAAAATAAAACTAAAAGTTAACAAAAGTTAATTTGTTTTCCTGTCGTTCTTCTCAACTTAACAGAACACTTACTTCTCTTTAAATAAATTTCTTAGGCAGAACTTGTCAAAAACTGATGTCCCTGAAAAAAGCAGGACAGAAGAGCAGGTTATATATTTTGGATTAACATTTTTAAGCGCTTATTAAATGCTAATTAAATGCCCAACAATAAAATCTAATGCTCAAGTACTTTTGGTAAAAATTAATGTTCTGCTAACTTGATTTAACAATTTCCTAAGATGGTTAAGACATTAAGTATGAAAATTGAATTTGACTCTATATTAATGCGCTTTTTAACTGCTCTACGACTAAAAAAATAAAAACATGATTTTTACAAAAAAAAAAAATAATTATCAGTTTAAAAAAAATATATATTTTTTATTTTACTAACTCAAAATCAATTTTTTTCAAAAAATTCAAACTTTGTTGGCTCAAATCTTTTTGATAAGATAAATGCTTACCTGAAAGCAAGCAAACAAAAATTATTCCATTTCCCATACTTGACCATGTTGTGCTAACTCAAAATCGAATTTTCTCAAAAAAATCCAAGTGTTTAGACTAAAAACCTTATGATTGATTAGCTTGTCAAAATGCGATTAAATGCTCAAACTTCCAAACACTATTTCTTTTATTTGTTTGAATTGTTTATTTTTAAGGCCGAGTGCCAGGGAAATAAAAAGTTAAATCCGGCCATGTACATACCTATTGAATATACCGGAAAATTACCGGTGTAAAGGAACAATTACTTGCAAGGGTTTTTGTTATTGAATATGTATGTTTAGCCCATAATCATGCTAAAAACCGAAAATGCTACTGAATTCACCCATGCGTTTCTGAGAGAATAATAGTCACACTGGCCGCTTTTCAATATTTTTCGTATAACTCGGAAACTAAGCCAAATTTAACAATTTTACACACAAATTTTTGTTCAAAATTAAATTTTCTAAAGAAATGGATGGTTTGAAAAATATTTTAAAAAAATGTAAGCAGGAAAAGTAATCAAAACCAACACACAAAACTTTTTTTCAAAGTTGCAGATAAATTTTGTTCAAACAAATATTGGGTTAAGACACGCACGGTGATAAAAATGATTAAAAATTCAAACTTTAACATTCCTTATAATTTTTAGTAGTTTTGCTCCGAGTGCCCCCTTTATCAGTACAATATGACAAATCGTTGCCTAAGAGTGTAAAGCAGCTAACTCCTATTTAGCATTTTTTACAAACAAACATTTTAAACAAAGTGTTCTCGTTACTTGAATAAAACCAAAATTACATTAAATATTTTTCAACCCTCGTTATTTCGAAAAGATTAGATAGACTTTTGTATTTTTTTAGCAATTTTTGAAGTGGTCTATAATGGTAAAAAAAAAGAGGAGTTAGTCGCTTTACACTCTAAGCCGACGAAATTTCCCTTTTGTTAAAATATTCGAACTCAAGATTTTGAGGAAATATGACATTACAATTGTAAACAATATTTAAAAAGTAGGTAATTTTGCCATTTTGTTTTCCCGCTTTGCTTTGTTTTTAAATGCTTCAAAATTTACAGACTAATTGACTGGTCCGATTTATATAAAGTTTAGTACTATAGGAGCAAAAAATGTGGTTACCAAAAATAGGATTTCGGGCAAACACTGCGAGGAATTATTAAATTATTAGAAATGGTTTGAATGTTTGAATGGCTGTTAATCTGACAGTTTTCACTTAATTTAGCTTTTTTTAACACAGCATAGCAGACCTTAGGACTCTACTTTATTTTATTAAAACATATCTTGAACGTATCTTTGCTCCGAAAAAAGTAATTAAAATTTTAAAATCTTTGATTTTTGTGTTTTTTTCTAGGTTTGGTTTTTGTTAAGTTTTCTTTTTCATAGATATTTAGTTAAATGAATGGAACCACATTCCACCGCGGCTAAATTACCGCGTGATGGAATGAACGAGTAACCACTTAAAATTTCGGTATACTTGATTACTGGAGACGTGAGCGGTAATTCTAAACTGACATAATTCAGTCACGTGTTGCTCGATAAATGATGCGATAATTCCTTTTTGTTGGCCGTTTTTAATCCGTACGGATTGAATTCGACCGAATATCAGAACAGCGGCCATTGTGCGAAGGTGCATGAAATTCCCGACGGAATTCGATTCTCTTTTTTAATCATGCTACCAAATTTTGGAATCTCCTTCCCACAACAATCAACAAAATAATTTTAACTAATAAATTCAAAAATGCAGCATTGGTGCATATTTCATCCTTTTGAAGCACAACTACAATTGAAATGAAATGAAATGAAATGAAATGAACAAAATGAAATGAAATGAAATGAAATGAAATGAAATGAAATGAAATGAAATGAAATGAAATGAAATGAAATGAAATGAAATGAAATGAAATGAAATGAAATGAAATGAAATGAAATGAAATGAAATGAAATGAAATGAAATGAAATGAAATGAAATGAAATGAAATGAAATGAAATGAATTGAATTAAACGAAGGCATATTCAAATATTCCAGAAAATGATACAAAATATCGCGTTATGCTCTCCGCATCATATTTTTGCGAACGAAGTTTTTCTGACCAGTGGCTGATAAAAAAAAAACAAACAACAGAATCGCATGGAATGCGAAAATGATATGTGACTCACACTAAGCTCAATTAAACCAAGAAATCAGGAACTTATAAGATCAATGCTTATTTAAAAATATTTATCAAAACAAAGCTTATACTTTAAAAAAATAATACAACTTTTCTAATTGTTTTTTTTTTTTTTATAAGAAATATTTAGCAATTCTCTCAGGAGGGCGCGGCGGCGTAGGTCTATCTGAGTTGGGAACCACTAGGGGCCTATTCTAGAAAGAGCGGCGAATCGCTTTTTATTTTTGAAACAAATTCAGCCAAAGGTTGAAGTGTATGCCATATTTCGAATTGTGTTTTGATTTTGAGTGTTGGGTAGTAATCATTACAAAAAAAAATCAATGAAAATGAATGAATGAAATAAAAATTTTCAATTATTAATTACATGTAGATAATTGTAAATGAAAATTTCAATTAGAAATTACATGTTATTGAAAAAAACCAATTCGATGATTTAATTACATGTAATTGGAATAAATGGAATTGAACAAAAAGAAGTTATTGAAAAAACTGTAATGATTACTTTTTTTGTAATCATTAAATACAAATGTAATTGATTACAAAAATGTCAATTACATTTAACAAGATGTGAAGGATATAGCTTGTTCATATCTCTAGGATAAAACCTTTCTAACAATTTATAATGTATGCCCATTCGCCTAACCTGAACTTAGTAAATGGCACGGAAAGATTTTTCCTTCACATCTTGTTAAATGTAATTGATATTATTTTATTAAATTTGTGTGTAATGATTACAAAAAAAAAGAAAACATTACAGGTTTTTTTCAATTAATTTGTTTCTCCAATTACATGTTATTAGTAATTGGAAATTCTCAATTACAAATTACATGTAATTGTAATTGAAAATTTCCAATTACAATTTCATGTAAGTGTAATTGGAAAAAGTCAATTACTGATTACATGTAATTGTAATTGATTCTGTAATCAATTACAAAATGTAAAAATACTACCCAATTCTATTACCTACTTATAACTATATTGTGCGTTGAAATAGTGATCAGGTCCTGTTTTATTACTTCACTATATCAAGCTTCTGTAATTGCGACAAAAATAGTAAACATTTTTTCAAAGCTAATATTCCTGTTTTTTTTTTTTTGTTTTTTTTTTCTGTCTTTTTTTTCCTTTTCATGAAAAGTTTTCGAGTAATTTAATTTTAAAGTTAATAGCTCTGTTTCTTTGCTTTGAATTTCTGTGATTTTCTGTGCATTTCTGTGTATCTTAGTCCAAAGTTCTATCAAAATTCATATAAGAAACAAAAGTTTGGACTAAAAATCACAGAAATTCAAAGTAAAGGAACACATTTTTGAAATAAAAATTGTGAATTTCTTTAAAATTTAATTCCTCAAAAACTTTTCACAAAAACAATTTGATTTAAAAAAGCAAGTAAAATAATGGAACACAAGCTTTCAAAAAGATTTACTACCTTTTTTCGTACGATGCATTGTTTAAGAGATATTTGATAAAACCTGTTTTTCAAGATGGCGGCTGACGGTTACGCCCCCATTCCACCAATTTGGATTTACATTCGTGGAAGGCCACTGCACATATTCCTTCAAGAAAATTATTTCAGTAATAAATTTCAGAAACAAATTACTCTGTTCTTGGCCTATTACTTGTTTATAAAACATGAAAATCTAGATTCTAAAAGTTTGCAGCTCACTGATTTATTGTTATTAAGGACTCAAAAATCCTAATCCGCCACTGAAAAGGTTAAGATTATGAATCCATATCCAAATTCAAACATGTTTCCTGCTTCTGCAACACTAATATAGTCGCATCATAATCTTGAAATGAAATCGCGAAAGCAAAAGTCACACACAAAAATGTTTATTTAAGAGAAAAAACAAATACAAGTAAGTTGATGCCCTTATGGGAAACAAACTGCATTTAAGAAATAAAGTATCTTTTATTTGATGATGCTCCTCAGTACTCAGAAGTTCGCGAATCCTCAACGAGCGTGGTTTGGTTGCCGGCAGATTAGTTTTTTTTTTTTTTTGAGAACATCGTATAATTTTCACATAAGAAACAGTGAAGTTTTAAGATATCAATTCTCATGTGGGTCACGTCGGCGTCCTATGACTGAAAATAATATTTTAGATTTTTTGTTTAATGCTATCCACGTTTTATTTATTTTTTTTTTTAAATAATCTCAAATTCTACTCAAGATATCATCATTTCAATAATTTAACTATTTACAAAACGCGTATAAAACTAATTTGCTAGAACATTGGTCAAGCATATACCCGCGAACTTTCATGTCAACTAGATGGCAGCAAAAGCCTTGCTTTAGAAGTCTTTTGTTGAGCTTGATTTCTGTTGTTCAAAAAAAAAAAAGAAGATATATTACTTTAAAAAATATATTTTTATCAAATTCGAATATAAAACTAAACCGGAAACGCGTGTGTGTCTGATAAAAAAATAAGAATAAAGAAATGACATGAGTGCAACTAATAAGTGAAAATCTTCGAGTTATATTTGAATAAATATTCAAAATCAAGTTTAAATACAGCAAACAAAAATCGGAAATTAAAAAAAAAATCGACGATGCGAAGTTCTACTGCATGTTTGGTACTAATTTTAGTGGCGTCAATTTTCGGCGGTCTCTCTGCAGTTAGTGATTGTCCTGATCGATGTTCTTGTTTTCAAAGAACTGTGCGATGTGTTCGTTTGCAGCTTCGTGATATTCCCAAAATCCCATCTGATACAGTCATCGTGTAAGTTCAAAATCATTTTTCGGGTTAAACCCGCAATAGGCGAAAAGTGAAATTTCACGTTTTCCGAGTGAAATGTTGTCCGGGTGAAACTATCAATAAGGTTCAATTCAAGCTTGTTCGGAACTTGTGTTTATATCAGTAGGTACCCTAACTGAAATTAGTTAAAGCCATTAACTCGGATTCTACGGAATTAGTAATCTGTTGTACAAATTTTAAGCCCTAAAAAAGTAGTAAAATTACTAAAAACACATTTAACCATGCCACTAGGCAATAAAGCAATAAAGATTCTAAATTTAAATTCTGTTGAGTTTTTATATAAATACACTTCAAATAAAAAAGATAAATATTCTATCAGTGTCGAGAAAGCTCATAAGAACCAGTTCCAAGTGACTTAGACTCTTGACTAGTACTTTGTTTAATTTATTATTGGGCAGGAATGAAGGGGATCTTTAATTTACTGCCGATCCTGAATGGATACAGTGAAAGGCATTTTATAATGTCAAACTACCTCAAGCATTAGAAATGTAGAAAAAATTGTGCAATTATTATTGCAGCAGCATCTGCGATACATGATTCGAGCTTGTGCTGATTTTGAGCAAAAACTCCAAAAAGAACGTTGTATTTTAAGTTTTGTAAGAATGAACAGCAGAAAAAATGTTGAATTGTTAAAATATCAACAGGTTAAAATATTGATTTAAATCGACTTTAAAATGGAATAGCAAAGTGAGGCGCAAAAGTTTTTAGATTTTTTGAAAATTTCTGCCTCACCTCTCACCATCTCTTACTTTTTAAGAAATTGTAATGAGATGCAAAAAAGAGACGTCAAAATGAATTGCCTTACGTGAAGCTGATGAACACTAAAACAAGTGTTTTTTTAAAAAATTCGACAAGTCGATAAAATTTGAGTCTTTCTCGGCTTTTTTTTAACGCAGTTAAATTTTTGTCAAGTCGAGATTTCAAAAGGTCAATATTTAGTGAATCAGTAAGAAAACTAAGTATTTTAATTTGGAAGAAACTTGATATAAACCGATATTTAAAATGTTTTTATTTGTCGGTAACTCGTCCCCAACTTACTGAAATATTTGGTATTGGGTTGAGTCCAGTATTAGGTGCCAGTTATAGCAATCATTGAAACTCATCATTGACAATTTTAGTGATTGATTTGAGGCGTTTAGAAAGCAAAATTATTTGATATTTTGATGGACAAATAAAGCTATTTCTAAATTGAAGAACAAGATAGCTATAACTGGCACCTAAATGATTTTCTTATTAACTCTGTATAAAATTTTTTGTAGCATCTCTGAGCTTGCCCCAGGTGGTCTAAGGGCTAAGAGCGGCCCTGTTCTTGGGTCAATAGTGTTATTAGTAATATTATTATTATTATAGCGATCAAGGATCAAGGATGCCAAACTCTTATATGTACGAAGTAAATGTCTATATAACGTACAAGTATGTATGTTTATCCGCCTATTTTGTAGCCTTACCTATACATGCTTCTTTCTCTTAAGTCTAGCCGGCAAAAATATATTATTTTTGAAAATCGGCAGTTATGGGTTTGTTAAGTCTTAAAGTTATGATTTTTAATAATGTATAAATAATAAAACAAATAATTTTGCAATTTTTTGTTAACATTTTTTTAGTTTCAAATAATTTTCACATATTTTTTAATTAACTTTGAGTTATTTGCCCGAGGATGCAGGTACACTCCACCCCAAAGCGTCGCTAACGTCATAGTAAATTTAAATAAAAAGTTGGGAAAATATTTGAAATAAAAAAAAAATAAACAAAAATTAACAAATTTATTTATGTTTTACTGTTTTATATATTACCTTACTAGACAGGCTTGGTTGAATTTCAGATTGGCAGAAAATTCAAATGGAATGTATCGACCTAAAGCCATTTGGCTCGTTGGCCTTTTCGTGTATGGCCGGCTTTAGTATTTTTATGTAAAATGCACGTCCTTGCTCTGATAGATTGCTTGGGAATTTATAATATTTTTTGTTTAGATTAATAAAAAATACAAACAAGTAAGTAAATAAATTTAAAATAAATAAATAAATAAAAAATACATAGAAAAATGAATAGTAAATAAATATATAAATAGATAATTAGATAAATAGATACATAAATAGAAAAACAAACATTAAAATAAATAAGAAAAAAATATATTAAAAAATAAAAATAAACAAATAAATATGTTAATAAATTAATAAATGAATTAAAAAAACAATAGAAACATAATAAATTCAAATAAATAAATTAGAAACAGAATATAATTTTTTAACCCAAAAAATATACATTAAAAAATTAATTACGAATGGGAATAATAACAACACTATAGGTAGCTAAATTTGAGATCAATTCATTGTCTGAACATTTGTATGCAAATACATATCTTTCATATTACTTTGAAGATTGAAATAGTAATTTTTGCTTTTTGTGCTTTATTATGAAGATCTTCGTAGCCGTATTTATTAAGAAAATTTAAAGGCTTCGTAACTTTAAAATGCCTCTAAATTGCATTTAAGTGCGAAATTGGTATATATAATCAATTTTTACATTTAAGCAACGTTATTTAAATGCGTCTTAACTTAAACGCCATTCACCCAGTTTAAACCGCTTAGGGCCAAAGTGTGAATTATAAAATAGAATTTCTCAAGACAAACTTTATACGAGTAGCATCAGAGCCAAAATGGAGTCAGGTTTCATTTCTTTTGCATTTACTATGCCTAGATGCTATACATCCAGATGCTTCTCTTTCTCTTTTCAAATTGCATGCGCTCATTTTTTGCTTGCAAGCTGTCAAAAAACAGCTGAAATGTACATGTATTTGTGAGTTTTCTCACGTTACGTTACATTATTATATTATAGATAAGAATTCAAGTAACGTAATTTAAAGGCAATTTAAATATTTAAGCAAACTTAAATAAGAGGCATTTTAAGAAAATCTAATAAATTCGGCTGATAAAGCCTAGTACGTAGATCGAGCTAAAATTTCGATCACTCTTTTCTCTCCAAACACCAGCTAAAACTCCTAGCTAAATTTTGACATAATATTTTTGTGGAGATTACATCACAAAAAACAGCTGTTCTCTAAAAAGAAATTATATTCAACAATTTCAAAGAATTTTATTTCAATGTCTTAAGTGAATGAAACCAAATAAAATAGATTTTTCCCTTTGGCCTTAGTAGATCGTTTGTCTTTGAATATTTCTCATACTCAATTTTCTTTTTCACAATGTAAAGCTCACATAAATCTAAAAAACAAAAAAACCTGCCACAATTAGCTCAGAAATTAATTAATGTACCGAACAATTATTTCACGCGCTAAATTTTGACAGATGGCCCCGTACAGTAAGAAACGAAATCGAAAAACGAGCTAAAATTTCGCTCCCATACAAAATTCTCTCCAAAATTAGGCCGAGCTAAAATTCAGCCAAGCATTTTAGCCGAGAGGTACGCAGCTCCAGTTTAAAAAATCAAATTTTTGTTTCTTACTGTACGGGACCTATCTGTCAAAATTTAGCGCGTAAAATAATTGTACGGAACATTAATTCTTGAGCTAAATTGCGGCATGTTTTTATATTGGTGAGATTTATGTGAGCTTTAAATTGTGAAAATGAAAATTGAGAACGAGAAATATGCAAAGACAAACGAATTATTAATGCCAAAGGGAAAAATCTACTTTATTTGGTTACATTCACTTAAAAACTTGAAAAGAAAAATTCTTTGAATTTGCTGAATATAATTTCTTTTCAGAGAACAGTTGTTTTTTTTTTAATGTAATCTCCACAAAAATCTTGTGTCAAAATTTAGCTAGGAGTTTAGCTGGTGTTTGGAGAGAAAAGTGGGAGTGAAATTTTAGCTCGATCTGCGTACTAGGCAGATTGTACACAAGTACTAAGTACAAAAACAAAAGAAGTACAAAGAACTAAGTAAAAAAAAGTACAGAAAGTACTAAGGTACTAAGTAATTGGTACAAAAACGACAAATAGTAAAAAAAGTAGAAAAAATACAAAAAGTACCAAGTACAAAACTACAAAAGTACAAAAAGTTCAAAAGAACAAAAAGTACAATAAGTAAAAAAAAGTACCAAAGTACAAAAAGTACAAAAAAATATAAAAAGTTAAATAACAGATTTAGAAACAGCGCACTTGCTACCACAACGTTTTGCCCCACAACAAAGTTCATTAACCTGAGTCCGTTATCGGAATTGGTGTTGGGCAGGTTATATCTTTCGATTGTGCCACCAAAGACATCTCTATGAGTAGTTTGGCATTAAAATAACCCAAGACGATTTTAATGTCAAACATAAAGGCCATCGTCTACGTCTTCTCCAGGAGTTCGTAGGATTCGTCCTTGGTGTCATCATATTTCTCCTCTGTGGGGGCATGCGCGCATATGAGGCTTATGTTGGCGAATTTAGCCTTGATGCGAACTGTCGTGAGACACTCGTTCACACTGTTGCTTCTTCTTCTTGCCTAAAGAAAATGCCCTTGCTTTCGTTAATACTTACCAAAATAAATAGAAGTCACAATCCTTCAGTTTTTTTCCGTATATTCAGCAATACACGTGTAATTATTATTGAAATCGTTTTTTTCTATGTTTTCTAATGCAAAGAGCACCTTGAAAATAGGAACAATTATCGTTTGAATAGTTACAAAATTGTATTACGATAGGAACTAGAGCCCTGAATTTCAGGCGGGTATTTTAAAAGTACACGGGTATCAATTCGTTAAACACGTGTACCCGTGTCACGGGTATCCGTGTAATTAATCACCTGCCTTAAATCGAGGGCTCTACTACATACATAATTTTTGTTTTCGACAAAATTAATAAACCATAATATTTTCAATTTTAAAAAGAAAACACGCCCTAAAATTTGTGTAAGCTGGAAAATTTAGCATTTTAATATTATTCATGTGACCATAGAATGGAATCCCTTTTTTGAAAAAAAAAACTAGAAATATATTGGATAAGCAAATGTGAAATGTTAAGTGAACATTTTTTATTTTTAAAACAAAGCAAATATCCATGATTTTGCATAAAGAAAAACGTTTACGTTTTTTTTTTTGTTTAATAAGTTTTTAGCACATTCTAACTAAAGTTCTGTGCAAATATAAATATTCATACATATGCTCATGTTCTATGAAAGATTCTGTCATCACAAAGTGAGAATTCATCATAAATTGAATAATTGCATTGTAAAAATATTTTTTTAAGTTACATCTTGTGCTGTTTATGATTTAATCCACCACCAACGCAACGTTTAGAAGCATGCGAGTATACAACTTACACACCTCCTAGCAATTAACTCATGCCATAAGCACATATTGTTTGATTACATTGCGCAAATCTTAAGTGTTTACGTCAAAAAAAAATAAAAAGACACTTAATAATCCAGGCGCTGCTGTACTAATGATGCATTGGATACAAAAATTCAATTTTTAATTTATCAATGTCCGTATTGGATACTTAATTTCAAATTTCTGGTATGGTTTAGTCTTTAATATGGAACTGTTTGGTGAGTAAGTTGAATAAATAATTAGACTCATAAAATGCTTTCGTCGTAGCGCATTCGTTCTTGAAAAGGTTGATGCATTTATGTTCGTTTGGAAAAAAAAATCAAAGTATTACTACTAGACACGTCAGAGCATAGCTAAACAGAGCAGATCTCAAAGTTTCAAGTTTCAAATAAATATAAACATTAATACAAAATTGATTTTGAGCGTAGTAAATTCATAAAGTGACAAGTGTCACACCCGTAACAATAATATGTGTACCTAAGTATTTTTCTTACTACAAAAAATAATTCACTTAGGGAAGTTACACAAATGCATACATATAAATTGAATTGAATTTGAAAATTATATTGGACTCAAATCTACAGCTTGAGGGCTGTGTCACACCCGTAACATAGTTTGACATTTCATAATTCAATTTTATTCAAGGTTTTTTTGTTTTTGAATATCAAATTTTTCTGGCTAGGTTTTTTATATTCATGTGTACAAATATTGTTAGTCACAAGCCTAAACATTAACTTGTCACAATCGTAATAATTAAAAAAAAAGTGTGACAGTTGTGCAAAGTATTTCTTTTTTTTTAATTTTTGAACTGTCATTGAGTATTAATTTTTAGCTTTCAGTCAATATTTAAAGAATTATAAAACACGGTCTTCATGTAATATCTTTTACCACATACAGGCAGTAGCGTAGCTATATGGACGAGGGCCCGCGGGCAGAAAATAAAATGGGGCCCCCTAAAAGAAACTAATTTTGTTTTTGATTTAAACACAAATGAAAAAGTTTGGTAGATACGTAATGTTATGGCAAGTTTTAACAAAAACCCTCAGTTCTTTAGAAATATAAATTCTAAAGCTTGGCAGTTTTTTAAGAAAGCAACAATCGTTGGTGGAATCAATATATTTGGCCATCAAACAGTTATTAAGGTTATTAAGCAATAAAACTTCTAGAAAACATTTTATTTTTCCTTTAAAAAAAATAAAAGTTCCATAAGAAATAGCAACATTTAATTTTTGTAAAAAAAAATCACTCTACATTGTACAAGTATTTCTGTGGTTTGATAGAAATATGATAATTGATAATACTCGTAATACATACAATTTAAAAAACAATTTGCGTTTTACATCCTCCTTATATTGAGCTAGTGTCTAAACGGGTGAACCGATTTTCTTCAAATTTTAAACATAATTCTTGAAAGATTATGGTTTCGACGTAATTAAAAAATTTCGTTTCACATCAGTAGTTATTAACTAGGCTTTGAAGAAGAACTAGCTTATTAGATAAGTTCGTTGCATGCAAAATATAATTTTTTCGTGACAACGAAACGCTTAAGAAAACACAGCGGAAAAATATCAAAAGTCACCAATAGCAAAAATAAAAACAGGATAACGCAAACAAATTACAAAGTTTTGCAGAAGCAAAGACAAAACGGCATTTTCGTTTATATGAACTCATGTATCAGCTTTTATCGTATTTTTGAGTTTCGATGGCGTAAAGAGCTATAAAAACGATATCACGATATTTTCCCATTTCTTCTTAATAACCTTTCACCAAATAGTGATATACACAGTGTCCGGTGATTCGTCAATTATATTTAAGGGTGTGATTCTTGGGTATATTCTTTAAATTTTTTGACTCTTAACTTGAAAAAAAAATCAATATTTTGTCCAAATTGTTGACTTTGATGTTTATATATTCTCAAAAACTATTAACTTCAACCACTTGATATAGAAAACAAATGAAAGAATGAAGTATTAGCTTTTAAAACTGCCTAAAAGTATTATTTTATGTGCTTCTATTGATTTTTTTGCATTTTAAGTCAAATTTTCAAAAATTACCCACGAACCTAATGGGGGAGATAAAGTTTTCCACGAATATTGCTTATTAGATAGTGTAGAAATTAGAGTGCTGGTATTGGTATGGTTTTGAAAAGGAATTACATATTACAAAGTTTTATTTTTAAATCGGGAAATTATTTGTATACCTACTTGATAATATCTTGAACAAACTTCTTAACTAATTTCCAATTGCTAAACGGATAAATCGAATAAAATATCAAAATTCAATTTCACTATTTAATTTTG